>CM029543.1:7197043-7814087 GCA_017141395.1 Laodelphax striatellus | reverse complement strand
GACCAAACGTAAATGTTTGAAAAGTGGATTCCTTTACAATCAAACTGCATGTTGAACCATAAATTGGTTTTACCACACCCAGATGGTCCACAAATAATGCATCTCATATGGTTGGGGAACAAAGGACCGTGACGCTTCTTTGTCTCCATTTCCAAGCCACAACCTCTTACCACTCGATCAAAGTCAATTATCTTGAATTTGTTTTGCTGTTGCACAACCTGTTTCATCTCACTCACACAAGGTCACCTCTATCAATCCACGAGTCGTGACTGCGATCGTATCCTTTCCAGCGCACCAGCAGTTTGTTACCTCTTTTCCTCAATACCTTGGCAATTTCAAATACAGTTGGCACTTTTGTCTTTACAATTTCTTCAGCGTAGAATCCTCCTTGCACAGGTTCACCTCTATAATCTTCCAACTCGTAGGTTACTGGCACTGTAGGTCGCACACGTGTTACCGTGAACAGTTCATTTGTCCAATTGGGCAGGTATCCCTTGTCAAACGTCATTTTATACTTGCTGATTCTCACCTTATCACCTGGCTCAATTTTCTGATGAGCACCTGGATAGAATGTGGGCTGTGATTTATCCAACAAGCCCTGCTGATACTCTTGACGCTGTTTACCAAGTTTGGAAAGTAAAAGCTTTTCATGCTCCTTTTCAACATCAGCTGGTCGCATACCTATTGTACGATGTACTCTGCCATTGTACTCTTTCACAAGTGAGGTTAGAATATCTGTCCACCTATAGGTTCCTCGTTCAGTGAATTTGACCCACATTAAATGTTTAAGTGTTCTATTGAAACGTTCCACTATTGACGCCTTTTTATCCGAGAACGTTGAATAATGATTGACGTCATACTGTTGCACAAGTTGTTGAAATTTTGAATTGAACCACTCTTTACCATCGTCAGTCTGCAAATGTTTGGTTGGATACTGAGCTAGAATAGGGCGCATTGCCTTGGCTACATCGTCAGCCGACTTGCTCTTTATTGGTATAGCAAGAGCAAACTTACTAAGACAATTGATAATTGTAATAATGTACCTATAACCTTTGTTCTGATGAGCATAAGGAATCATCTCGACAAGGTCAGCCTGATAGAGGTCATCAAGACCTTTCACAGTAACCATCCTTGTAGGAAAATTCCTACGCCCTGGTCTGTGCAACTCTCTCGCTATCACAGACTTATCCATACTAATGACTATCAAACACTTACATAGCTATATATTCCCTTGAGCAGAGCAGGTTTTATCCTGTCTGTGTTGCGCAATTTGTTTGCTGTGATGACATCTGTGAGCCAAACTGCGTTGTGCAATTTGGTCATGTAACCTAACCTATGGTTTCAAGGTTATGAAATAACTGTAGTCGACACATGGTTTCAGAGATGTGATATTTATTTACAACAATAATTGATATGCTAAAACAGGTTTTCTAGTACATAACATCTAGGCTTACCCAGGGGTACATGTCACCTAGATCAGTAGCCATTTCACATAGTCCTCTACCAACTGGAAACTCTAAAATAACTTTGTCAAAGTCCAGGTTGAACACTGATGCTGTTGGAAAACATGTAGTCATCTTCTGAATAAAGTTGATTGGTGTCCCAAACGGTTCTGGAATATTCTTGTAGCCAAACTTGAAGAATGGTTCCACAATCCAACAAGTGCTTTGTACAAGGTGGCAATCGCCGCAGGCACATCCTTTAATACTGTTTGCTTGCTCCATTGCTGATGGACACTGTTACGTTGTCTGGAGGCGGTGCAATTGCAGTAGAAGATGGTTCTTGACAGTGCGGTGCACACACCTCAACTGAAGCATTGATGATGGCTTCAAGGAACTCCAACGATGTAAAGGATGGATGGAGGCATGTGCGCAGATCATATGCGCAATGGACTTGCTGGCACAGCTCCTTATGGCACAGCACGTTCACCAGCCAGGTTCATGTACCAGTCTTTGACGTGTTGACGCATTGCTCCAAGATCCTTGTTGAACTGTCCAGATGACTGCAGACACTGTTGCATGTGGAATATGTTTGAAGTATCCAGTCCATGCTCCCTTGATGTCAGAAACTCTCCACTCCGGTACTGGGGATCCAGCTTGAAGGAGTTGACGCTCACGGCTGCAGCCACAAGGAGATAGTACACTGGTGGTATCATGGTTGTTAATGATGCTTGGCTGCTACTCGGCCTCCTTTTATACCCTGCATTTCTTGGAAACTGGCTATTTATAGCAATTACATCATTGTCTCCTCCTCTGTTTCATCCAAGCTTCTCATTGTGCAATTGATTCTGCAGTTCCCCCCGACAGCCAGTAGAATGATGATTATTAATCCAACATGTGACACAATCATTAGCGTTACCATCACAGCTAACCAACTCTCTACTATACTGACTAGAAATTTCAAGATTGTCATTGGTAGGCTGTAATCCCCTTGATGGCGGTGTGGCCAGATCCAAATGCCAATGACTGGTAGAAGAAGGGCTACCCATCCACAATTTATAGCAATAATAAACATTAGCATCAAAGCTAACCAAATCTCTAATGTAATGATTAGAGCTTTCAGGATTGTTGTCGGTAGTTGATCCATGGTACTGTGCCTTCTATGCACAACTGGCTAATGAAGCTGTACACCCATTGTTTATATACATCCATACAAAAATCAATGTAGTCCAATATATACATAACATTACACCTAAATATATACATATCTACCTAAATATCTGATGATGACATCATCAACTTTTCAAGCAATCTCCTGAGAATGCTGTGTTGGGATACTCCATCTTCTTCTTGATAATTTTCGATGTCATCAATGGGGTTTGAGGTACGTGCCCATTTAGCTGGTGGACATTCATCCTCATTGTCAGATATAGTGATCACTTCATCTGTGATGCAGCTGCTGCTACCTGGCTCTGGCTCTTTCATCTCAATCTCCAAAACTTGTTGAGGGTCTGTCATCTCCTCCTCCTCCTCCTCCTCCTCCTCCTCCTCAGATGCTGCCTTAGCAGTAGGAATCTTATAGTGTCCGTATGCAAGGGTTGTGATTCCATCTTCATGTATGTGACGTTTTTCATCAGCATTGCTCAGCGCCTTCTTCTTCTGCATCAGGGTCATTATCTGATGCTTCCTGGTGCCAAACATCACTTGCTCCCTATAGATTTCCTTTCCTTCAAACAGACAGTCCAGATAGTCTTGGAAACCAATGTATTTCCCAGCATCAGGATGGGACTTTGGCAGTTCCTGCCCAAGTACTGGCCGTCTTACTCCCTTAGCTTTCTTGATCAGGCCACTTGTATCTGGTTGGGTCGGATCTGTATTGTAGCAACAACAGGCATACAATTTTGATCGTAGGCCAACGTACTCATGAGGAGCTCTGCCACCATACTCATCCTTAAACTTTCCAAGCACCATCTTATTTGTGTTGGAATAGCATGGGTGATTGGTAGGGTACTCGGATGTATCAAAAACATCTCTCAGCTCCTTGATGCTAATGATGTCTTGATACATGTCTTCAGTCTCCACCAGGTAGAACAAGCTGTCAGTGTCTTGGTATAGGAGTTGTAGCTTGTCAGATGGGCTTCATCACATCGTAGTGGAATTGGTACATGAGGATTTTGCTCACATCCAACACTGTCAGCCCAATGTAGATGGGCTTGTCTAATGTTACCTTCTCCTTGTGTAGTGTCACAGCGCAAATGTTCTCTCCAAATAAGATGCGGTCCTTGAATGTCGGTCTTGCAATCAGTTTCTTGAGACGCTTCGTCATTCACCAGCTCCATGTTCATCCTCTTCCGCACGTTCTCCATGGTCTTGCCAAACACTGAATTATTCATAAGTTTGAAAAAGTTCTTTTCAAACTTGTTCTTTGACTGTTGACGCAACTTTGTATTCTTCATAATGTAGGTTGCCAAGAAGTCCTCCTGTTTGAACCGTACACCTCAATGAACTTTGCTTATCTTTAACCCATGCTGTACTGCCTGCTTCAGGGTGCGGTAGTGACAGATGTAGCGTTTATGGGAGTTCAAGGTTGTCATCAATCGCATGTATCCAGATTTATCAGTCTTTCGGTTTCTTGGTAGGAATGGAAATTCATTGTGAGCATCATGAAGTTCTTTGGGGTATTCAACATCAACCTCCAGTATGTAGCCAAGATGCTGTTTATCTTCAGCAATTTCAATGTCCCTACACACTGCTTCCAGTTCCTCTCTGCACATCCATTGGAATTTCCGGCAGGGTAGTGGGTTACACATTGCCCAGCCATACAGATTGTTGGCATCTGTATAAAGAAGGTATGATGTTGGTTTCTCTGGATTCACAGATGCTCCTGTATACTTGTTGTTGGCAATGGCATGACGGTGAACACAGGTTGTGATGCCGCCTCGGATTCCATGTTCAATGAGCATGTACATATCATAATCTGTCAGCAGCTCCAACTCAACTCCTGTACACTTGAGCATTGCATCAAATGAGAAGCCAGGTGATGTGAAGTAGTGAGCGCAGTCAAGATCATAATTCTTCATGCACATGTCTCGGAAACTCTCGAAACCTCAGCCAACAGGAGAACATCTGTCTTGAGGTATAGGTCGCTGTAATCTCCCAGTGTTCTGCATCCAAACCGCTCCCAAACGTGCTGAGCATGTGCATAATCTGCATCACTGATTCCGCCATTTGTTAGTGTGCTGTGGAAGGCATCCTTGGGAGGGAGTTCTGTCTCCTCCAATTTCTCCCATGAGTTACAGTACTCGTATGGAAACACACCTTTCCTTGAAACTAGATCCAATTCGTTCCTAAACTGGCTTGAGGTGTGTGGCAGTTTGGATGAAAGATCTGCGGATTTTCAGCTGTCTTGACAAGGTTTGTTACCAGATTGTCAAGACTGTCTGGTGTAAACTGGATTGTGTCTATGAATCGGAGATGTAGTCTGTTGGAGATTTGTTTCGTGAAGGATATGTACTTTTCAGAACTATTTGGTATGACTGAAATTTGTAAATTATCAGCTCCTAGATGGGGAACAATGAGATGCGTGTCATAGTTCCTAGAGTTGTGGAGGAGCACAGGGATATGAGTTTGACGTCGTCGCAGGAGATTGCAGCCATTGCACAGAGCATTCTGATACATCCCTGTCATGTGGCAGTGATCTCGTACTTTGTCGCCTGTGAATGGTTTGTCCAGGCTTCACATGACTGGGCTGCATTGAAGGCTGCAAGCTGCTGGATTGAGAGAGGGTTCATGGCCAAGGTGGAAGTTGTTGTGGATCCTTTACAAAGTAAAGGCAATAACTCATCGCCTTATGATATTGGATGACCTTGGTAACCTTCCCAATCCATCGCTCAGGTGACCCGCCATCCTCCTCTGGCTCCGGCTTCTTGAGAATACATTCAAAGTCGGCATAAGCTACCAATGGTAACCTGAACTTGTTTAGATGATTTTTGAATTTCATTGTTGGAGGGCTTCCATCTTCGTTGGGCTGCGGCATCACAATCCTTGCAATCTTGTTGTTGGCGCAGTACTCGTCATGCTCCTGCATCCGACGTTCTCCATCATTTCTCACAGTGTAATGAGTGAAGCATCGCCGGCAAATGATGATACGACCATCATGTTTTGTCAGCTGGGCTCGCACAAGTTTCTCAAATTTCTTTATGTAGCAATAGTGGCTGTTCACATTGAGATCGTCCTCATCTGCTGCATTGCTGGGCTGGGCGTAGTCCTGCTGGTTGGTGGTGGTGGTGGTGGTGGTGGTAGCTGTAGTGGCGGGGGTGGTGGTGGTGGTGGTGGGGTTGCTAGTTGCATCCTTGTCTTTGTTGAGGATTTGACATAGAAGGAGGAGATCAGTATGGTCTTCCTTCATATGCTCAACGACACGTCTTGGGTAGATATTGTTGTCATCATCTAGCCCATAGACATTGACCGATACCCCAGGGTTATTCTTCTCAAAGATATCGATCTGATTGATTGCGGTTGGGAAGGTTAATCCAACAAAGTTGTATTTATCCTCTAACTGCCTGTACCGGTCATTGATTCGCTCTGTATGTGGACCTTGAACGTGTTTGGCCAACATAGCCCACTTAAAACACTGCTGGTCTTCATTCTGGGGATTGATGACTGCTAGCCTTGCAGCAATCTTGGGTGGCAGCTTGATGTATGAAGATCCCCGCAGTGGTGTATGCTTGCTGATGCGGATGAGGAGGCCATCAATGATGAGGAGACTCCATCCGCTTGAGTTTCCTTCAAATTTGGCTTCCTCCAACATAACCTTGCAGGCATGTGCCACTATGTTGGAGATGTCGGTGATGCTGAACACAGAGTAGTTGGGGTCTTGAAGGCAACATTTTGAAAGTCCACCTGCTCCATGTTGTTCTCGTCCAGGCTGCTTTTCTGGTATGTGGCCTCCAGGACAAGGTTGAACTTGATGTTTCCATGTTCCTGGAATTCCTGGGTGATGACTCCAACTATCTTGGCTTCCAAGCTGTCGAGGAATGAGTGGAAGTCCTTGGCTGGGTCCTTGAGGCAGCTGTTGTTGTAGTAGAGGGTTCGCAGGCAGGAGTTGAATGCCTCCTCTAGAAGAGCAAACTCCCCCTGTGCTTCTCTGGTCTGTTGACAACGGCTGGCCTTGTTCATTTTTCAGGAATCTGAAACATAAAGTATATATGTATATTCAAAGCTGAAACCTGTATCATCCACAACTGTCATCAGCAAAAAGATATCCACTGTGGTGTAATGGCTTTTCCAGGATAGCTATGATACTAACCATTACCTCACAGGGGGATTCGAACCTGGAACCTTTGCATTTGAAAGCAGACATGCTAACCACTACACCGCAATGGATATCTGATGTTTGGTTCACTTTTTGCCATTGATAAGTCGCGTTATATTTGGAGGACTCAATATTAACTATATCCTATTTCAATATTCTAAGGTACTTTTTAGGTTGGGAACTCAATCACTATACTCTAGTGTAATGCCTAACATTCCTGCTTTCCAATAAACATCTTTCAGGTTAGCATCCACTCAGATACACATAATCATTCATTACACTACAATAAACATATTTGTAAGTAAGAAAACACTTGTACTCACTTTTTATATCACAGGTGAAGATCACAGTAAAACTGGAACACTAACACTGATTTAAACTCTCAAAAACTGATCTTAACTCACAATAAACACCGCTTTATACAATCACAAACTCACTAGTCCACTTGTCAACTGGTAATGATCTCTCCTGGCCACAGACCTCCCATATATACTCTATGCCCCCACCATTCACTTATAACATTGGTTTTACAATTCTAAGTCCCTCTGGAATTTTTTTTTTTTCTTTTTATTTTCTAAATTTTTCTAAAAATTGATAAACTTTTATTTTTTTTTAATTTTTTTTTTTCTAAGTTTTTTTTTTTTTTTTCTAATTTTGACTTTGACCTTGACCTTGACCTTGACCTTGACTTGACCTTGACTTAGGATAGGTTTGAGTAGGTCGGGTTAGGTTAGGTGACCTTCACTTAGGTTAGGTTAGAGTAGGTCAGGCTAGGTTAGGTGACCTTGAAACGGGGATGGCGGTTCTGGTGCAAGGGGAGTGGGGGTAGAAAGGGGGGGGGAAGGGCGTGGCCAAAGTGGGGGGGGATGTGGGGGGGTTGACCTTGAGGGGGGGATGTGGGGGGGGGGGTTGACCTTGAGGGGGGGGGTTGACCTGGGGGGGGGTTCAAGGTCATTGTCCTGACCTTTCAAGGTCGTGGTGTCCCAAATCTGTCAATTTTAACCTACTACTGTGACTAAACGTGACTAATTTCGTCTTGTCTTGACTAACCGGTGTACGCATAGCCTTACACCTGACCTACAAATAAGAGTTGAATCAAATATTGTAGGGGGTTCAATGAAAAAATCATCAAATATTCAATGCTTATTAAGAATAATTGTTGCATGAAAATTTGTCAGAAGGCTGAATCTTAGAGAAAGAATAACTGTTGCATGAAATTTGGTCAGAAATCTGAATCATAGAAAAAGCATACGCCAAGTAGATAACTCATCAGATAGGGACGCTTGTTTAATTTTTACTGTGCAGAGAAAATAGTTCGTGTTCGATGGGTATAATAGATGTCTCGCCTCACGGCAAGTGTTTGAAGCACTCTCGCCACCATCACGCCGGTTTTCTGTTCTCTAGGCTATGCTTTCTCTATGGCTCAATTGTACAATAACAGATAGAAAGATGATCAGTGTTGAGAATGGAATCAATTATTTATCCTAATGTTAATGAGTTATGTATCATATATTAATCATTGATGCATCATGCATTTTCAAGTAATGTTTGAAAAATATTTTGACTGAATATTAACAATCAAACGATTTCCCCTTATCAAGGTTGTAGAAATCCAACACAAGTCAGGCTATAGACACTGAATCATATTTATGACTGTATAGAATAGTTTTCCCTAATGACAAATTCAATGTGTTTTATCTATTAAATTTTCCATAATCACTTGCGAATTCTGACAATGACTTCCATATAAGATAGAAATATTCTCAATATACTCAAGAAAAATTATATTTATGGATATTTGTTCCAATTCAAAAATCAATTTTCTCTCATCTTATACATATTACACGTACCTATTTTTAGAGAAGTGATATGAATTTCAAATTGCATTTCAGTGTAAAAATGCATTATTTTTAATAAGTATCTGAAAATACTATAATCTTCATTATCCACAGAGCATGAAAACGCTTATTTCAATTTTTCATGCTATGTTTGGGATTATGTTTGTAGAATTTTTCATTGAAATTGTTCGTTAATTTCAATGAGTTTGAAGTTTGAGACAATAAATGTCGATTCCAAGTGATGCCGCTAATTATTCTAATTTTCCTAAATAAAGAGAACATTTTAGCTATTTCAAGTGATTAATAATTCAATATTAATTATCTGTCTTGAATTTGAACAATTTTTGAAGTTATAATTTTGTTTTGTTGAGGATATTTCAGTTTTTTTCAAGAATATTTCAATTTTCAATCAACAATATAGCCTACCTATGAGCTTTGTGGGTAGCTTTTCAAAAGTGGTATAAGTATAATAATAAAACGGAAAAAATTTAGTTTGTAAGTACAGTAATCAAATTCTAAAAATAAGGTGTCTTCATTTCAATGAGATAATGTTCAATTTTCTCTACTAGTTAAAAAAAATGATAATACTTTTCTAGTAAGGCACAGTCAAATGTTTTTGGAAAAGGAGGAGACAGGCAGGCGTCTGAGCTCAATAATCCTGTGTATTGAGTAAAAACGTCTTCATTGGATAGATGATAATAATTTCAGATTATGTAATTAATAGAAAATGTTATTCTAGTCAAGCAAAAGAATAAAGAAAATGTTATTCTAGTCAAGCATGCATAAGATTGGCAAGACTAATAAAACAATTACAATAGGAAAGAATGACTTGAATCATACAGAATAGTGAACGTAATATTACTCAGAAACAAGTTTAACAGATACTCAATGCTTATAGTCAAGGACGGTTGCAGCTTTCTGCCAATAAAATCGATTACGTAACGCCATAATGCATGCAATAACTATCGAAAACTTGCAACAGATCATCTCGGTTCTTGAATGATAGGACGAGAATATCTTTTCAAAAGCACTTGATTAATTCGGGCTTTTCAAGCTATATTACCTTTGGTAGCTATTGGTATGCTTTGGGTAGGTCGAAGCCACTTGCTCTTTAGCTGTAGTTTTGCTCTTTACAGCGACTCTTACACTACACTAGCTTGTTCACTTTGTTTCGATATGTAAACTGTATATTTTATTAGTCATAACAGTCTTTTACCATTTTTGAAGTGTGTACGATTTCATCCACTAGAAAATATTAATATAACTGCATCAAAGTGGATGAATTCCTATAAATACAGAGTGATTCAAAAAGAATACCACAACTTTAAAACTTTGTATTTAATGAAAGAAATATAATAGAACCTTCAATTATACATCATTTCAAAGAGTAATTAAAGAAGTTTTTTTTCACTCACAAAGAAGTTCAGAGATGTTCAATATGACCCCTCCAGACACTCGAGCAATATCAACCCAAAACCTCCCTCAAACTCTTTCCACTCTCACTGTAGCATATCAGGCGTAACAGTTTGATAATCTGCTGTTATTTCTTGTTTCAAATCATCAATATTCATTCACCATTGATGATTTGAAACAAGAAATAACAGCAGCCATCCAAACTGTTACCCCTGACATGCTACAGATAGTGTGGAACAAGTTTGAGGGAGGTTTTGGATTGATATTGCTCGAGTATCTGGAGGGATCATATGGAACATCTCTGAACTTGTTTGTGAGTGAAAAAAACTTCTTTAAATACTCTTTGTAAAGATGTATAACAGAAGGCTCTGTGATGTTTCTTTCATAACATACAAATTTTTAAAGTTGTGGTATTCTTTTTGAATCACCTGGTACTTTGATTGTTGTAAAAAGCTGTAAAATTGGGTCATTTATTTTTTAGTCCAGGGGCCTGTTACATAAAACTCAAGAAATACAGGAAAATGGCGAGCTTACACAGAGAGGACAGGTCGGCTAGAGCTAATTAAAGTAAACTTTTTCAAGTTGTTTTTCAATATTTGTGAATATTTTCCATTGTTTATTGTTGATTCGGCTCATCAACCTTACAAGATTTGAATTTATATTCTACTAGTGGTTAGCTTTTCGAGTGTATTATATAATATGTGAACTAAAACTGTTGGACTGCTGGATACAACCTAACTTTGAACTTTTAGGGCCGGTTCATGAGCTCGGGATTTAGCCAAGTCCTAGACTAAAATGGGTGGCCACCGTAGCATTGACAAATGTTAGCCCCGACACTATGTACTAAGGGCTCTCTATGCTGCTAACCCACTAACCTATCAAGACAAACGTTTGTCGATGCTACGGTAGCCACCGCTTTTAGTCTAGGACTTATCTAAATCCCAAGCTCATGAACCGGACTTTAGTGTAAATTGTATTTACCAAAATCTTTATGAAACTGGCTTTTAGCAAAGTAAACGCATCACATTTCGCATCAATCTACTACCACAATTTGTAAACATTTTACCAACTTTCATGAAAAATTACCGTGTCCGCCACCAAAGATAGCCACTTGTAAGGAGTCTGAAAACTGGCGTAGGTTCTTATAGCCACCGCGGCTGAATCTTCAGCAGCATCAGCATTCTGGTTTTCTTTACTGGACGAAGGTTTTACATTTTCTCCTTTCTCCTTCTTCTCCTCCTCATTCTCCACATCATCATTAAATGAGACCACCGTTGCCCTCCTATCATGCTCATCCCTCTTCCCCTCCTTCACACTGTCGTCATCACCCGAATCACCCTTCTCCACATTCTTCTCCTTTTTCATTTTCTTCACTTCCTTCTTTGTTTCGCTCTTCTCCTCTTTTGTCATATTCACTCCCCCATCCTCATTATCATCATTTTCATCAGGTTCTTCCATATCGGCAACTTTATCAATAACATTGCCAGACTCGTCTTCTTTCATTACAATTTCTTTCATTTTTTTCGATATCTCTTCACCTTCAGACATTATCGATTTTCAGCAAAACAAACCTTGGAAAACTCAATAAAACTCTTGAAGCAAGAGTTAATCTACCTTCCGGGATCAAATTTCAGCAGACAAAATCTTCGAAAACCCTTAGAAACTGGATATTGTGCGATCAATTCCCAACTTTCTAAGCTTTAGAAAAGGCTTGAAAGTCTCTCTTAGCAACAAGAGAGAAATTTTTCGACCTTTCAAACCCTGAGAAACTCCCTTTTTGAAAACAGGAAATCTTGAATCAGGGTAATGAAGGATCAGGGTAAAAAGGATAGGTTAAGGATGTCTGCAAGATACAACAGACTAGGAACACAGGATAGGTAGGATCTGAAACAAAATGGAGTTAATGGTCAGAATTTAGGAGAAAATCAATTGAAAAAAAGAGGAAATCGCTACAAACATGTGAAAATTATGAATTATACTGTATCATGAGAATAAACTGATGATCAATAATTATAGATATTCAGATAAGGCGGATTGCTATTAGTATAATATATTGAACTAGAGATATGATTTTGAAATTATTATGAAATCACTTTTAAAGATATTTTGGAAAATAAATTTATTTATGTGGTACCTTTTATGTGACTCCTCTACGAACACGTACAATTAAGCAAGTACAGAGTGTAAAAACAACAGAATATTTCAAGTTTACAACAATAGTTGAATAGAAAGATCAAAATTATAGTAGCTAGCAAATAGTAGTTACAAGAAAGAATTTATCATACAGGAGAAATAAGTAGGCTACTCAAAAAGAGGTGAAATTCGTAAAAAGTAAATTTACAAAAAATAAATGTTAGGACTCAAATTTTGTTGATTTTTTTCATGTCTAATCAACTAACAACTTAATTGAAGATATCAATCAACTTGACAGTCGATTATCTTAATACGATTTTGTGGTTATTTTGGTTGAATCTATTGTAATGAATATTGATTAAAATTAAATTTTGAAGCTTATAAGTAGGCTATTATACATTACTACAATTACGATTCTTTCCTTATCTTGGAAGTAGAAAAATTCCAACTTTATTAACTTAATTGTTCAAGTTATTTTTATAGATAACAAATGATTGAGTTGCGGTTTATATGATTTCGGAATTTAGTAGCTTATAACTTAGTGTAGGACGAGACAAATGACTATTTATGAAGACATTCATTTTATTTTCAAGAATTTTCGAAGGAAATTCTACTCACTTTGGTGACAATAAGAAAGTACCTTTTTCCAACTCTCAATCATAAGTATTAGGCCTACTGGTTTTATTATGTGAGCACATGTAAGTTATATGGTCTAAAATTGTCTGTTATCAAAGTATTGGGTGGATTTGAAACAGATAGAGCACTTCTTTCATGACTAGTAGATAACGCTATCAAATTCCCTTATATAATGCGATAAAGTCGTCCTTCTATATCCCAATAAAATACTAGACTTCTCATTTGATAAGTGGTACTTTGACAAGCGGGTATCTTGTAAAAATTTCTGAAACAGATGCTTTTTTCACATTTTATTAAATATTTTTATTTGGAAGCCAGTAATATAAGTGGATTTTACTGAAAATTTTCCAGTTTTATAACACTTTGTTTTAGGGTTTTAGCCAGCATGCCAGACTTGATCTCTAATCAATAGTTTCAATCAATTTTATCCAAGACCAAGGATCCTTTTATGCATGCGATTTTGCACAAATGATAACCGCAAATTTTCTAAATACATTGGATCAAATAAACGCATTTATGCACCATCGTACGTTTTTCAGGAAAGCGCTCATATGTTCCAATGTATTTTCAATACACCCTATAGCCTCTCTTCACACCAGTACGGACCAGATGAAATGTTTTGACTGGTTTATGGACTGCCATGAATGTATTCAGACGTGTTAGTGTGAATACTTCCATCAGTCAAGCCATGCCCTCTGGACCGCACTGGTGATCTACAATTTCAAGGATGAAAACGGTTAGACTAGAAGAGAATGGGTTGAATAATTTACATTTTTAAACACTCATCAACAAATTTTAACGATTGGAGTCTTACTTGGGTGAACTATTACGGTTGGGATTGCACTTGACCTAAGTATTTCTTGCCTCATGCAAGCAGTATTTATGAATGAGTTTTAGTATAGTAGTATAACACAACCCATGTAGCGTGTGAAGAATAGGACTTTATATTTCTGCACCTGACTATTATTAGTAATTCCAAAACAATACTTATGTTCATGAATCATTCAGCAATATTTTTCAATCATCTACTATACTATCATATTATTCAATCAACTATTAAATTAGCTCTCACTACTGTACATCACAAGAATGAAATGAGTTAGTAGAAAGTGAATAGTTTGAGATAATGAAAAAACGACTTAGCATTACAACAAAAGTCTACACAACCAACACCTTCCACGGACAGAAGACGATTTACCATTCAGAACTATTGACAGCATAGATTGTGACAAATGTTTGAGCTATCCAAGCAGTATTCTACAAGTTACAAAATGTATTCTCAAAAATTTAAATGTTACAAATAATTTTGTATAATTAAATATTATGGTGGTCTGAAAATATTTTTTATAATAGGCCTACCAATATGATAAAGCTTCATTATTATTATTTAGCGTATGGCTTTTAATAGTGGGAGACCCAAGTAGGGTTCTTCCACTTCGCCAATATAACCAATTATCCCTTAGGATAGGAACATGGTGAAAGTTTGTTTTCACCTAAAAACAGACAGAAATTTCACTTAGAAATCAAAGAAAGCTTCATTGATGAAACACAACACAGTAACTTGAATACGTTGTTTACTTCGGTACAACTAGAAATTTGGGGGGTTAATGGCATTCATAAATAAATGTTATTATTTATAATTATTATAAATAAATATTGCTGAATGATTCATGAACACAAGTATTGTTTTGGAATTACTGTAAAATACAGAAGACTAGCCTATATAACTCCCAAAAAAATATTAGTTTCTATTCAAGACTTAGCGTAATTGGGATCATTTGAAAGGATGATGATAATGTGCTGTGATGATACTGAGTTTTCATGAGAAAAAAATTAATTTGTGGATATCATAACAGTAAGCACATGCCAATACATTCTCACATTCCAAGCCCGGTACAGTTTTCATATGTATTATAGAATTTGTAGATTATTAGAATCAAAAATGAAATATTGTTAATATTAGGCTATTTGAAAGCTTGCAAAGTAGAAGTAGAATGACAATGCTACAAAAAGAATGATCTAATTACTTACGGAGCTAGCGACTTTTATGGACCATTTTGGATGAAGTTTTGAATGGAATTAACGTCAAGAGAACACTTGAAAGATGTTTAGGATGCTAGAATTTAATAATTCTGCTATCGCAATGTATGAAACGCCTAGAAAATAACGTAAATTCCACAAAATTCTAAGAATAGTAAACTACTTCCTTCCTGGAAGCCATGTTTTTGACTGTTAAATGACAAACGCCTACTCCCCACTCTCCTCTTTGCAAAAATAATTGATAATTTTTATCGATTGTTCTTCAATATCGATAACTCATAACTTCGAGATTAGACTTCAATAAACCAAAAGCCAAAAACGTACAGTTATTTCATTTACCAAAGACAATTTAACTACTTAATTGTCTAATTGATTAAATTTAAATTGATATAACCTATTTAATGTAAAACTCGCACTTCGTGCTCGGCAGGGGGCTTCGCCCCCCTGCACCCCCCTGGGGGCTTTGCCCCCCTATGATCTCCTAGGGGACTTTTCAAATTTTTGAATTTGGGTTCCAAAAAAGTTATTCCAAAGAAATTATTTGATTTGGGCATGTAGCATAATACCAGGTAAACAAATATGAGAAATACAGGAGTCTGATAATTAGCCAAATTTGACATGTCCCCCCACTTCCACCTCTAAATATTTTTTTGGGTGTAGGTGTTATTTTTATCAGCTTTTCAGGCCCAAGGAATATTATTCAGACATCGAAAACTTCACTTCTATGTCAGTGACCATAGAAAATGTACCCCAAACATTTTTTGAAAAATTGGCAAAAATTACCAAAATATACAATTGCGCCCCCTGATCCCCCTTGCTGACCTGGTACAAATTTCATTATTGAAATCGAAGCATATCGAGGTGCTGAACAAAAAAGGTCCTTTTCACTTTTGCTCTGAATAGTCAAATAGAAAAGTTGAAAAAATTGAGGGGGGCTTGTTGCCCCCCTGACAAAAAAATGTAATAGTTTTGGAGTTTTCTCGATGATTTTGTGTACTCATGAGAACAAAATAATTGTTCCACCTATGCTAGGAGTGGCTTAAAATGTATTTCAGAGGGTACAATTTTTTGAAAAATTGGTAAAAATGGTCAAAAATGAAAATTGCCCCCCTTGGTCCCCCTCGCTGACCCGGTACAAATTTTATCATTGAAATCGGAGCATATCGAGGTGCTGAACAAAAAAGGTCCTTTTCACTTTTGCTCTAAATAGTCAAATAGAAAAGTTGAAAAAATTGAGGGGGACCTGGTGCCCCCCTGATGAGAAATAATAATAGTTTTGGAGTTTTCTCAATGTTTTGGGTACTCATGAGAACAAAATAATCGTTTCCACTGTTCCACCTGAGCTGGGAGTGGCCTAGAATTTTTGTCAGTGGGTACCTCTCCAATGTAATCTTAATAAAGTGGGGGACTTTGAAAATTTTCAAATTTGAGTTCCAAAAAATTCAATTGATTTTGGCATATAGCATATGTTTCTGAATCGCCTTGATGAGCTGGAGTTCAATGATGTATGGCACAATGATACCCGGTATCCGAATAAGAGAAATACAGCCGTCCCAAAATTTGCCAAATTTGACATAGGTCCCCTGGTGCCCCTGAATATTTTTTGGGCAGATGACATTTTTATGAGGTCTTTGAGTCCAAGAAAAACATTCTGAGCCCAAAACCTGCGCTAAAAATCTAGAACCATTGAAAATTGACCCATCAAAATATGGCCAAACCCGCAAAATGGCTAAAATGAAAATTGCCCCTGGTCCCCTTGCTGACCTGGTTAGAATTTTTTCACATATTCCTATGTTTTTCCACAATCTGAACAAGTTTTTCCTCTACCATTTTGCTGTAAAATGTGTATTTGAATTTGCAGAAAAACTTTGGGGGGCCACATCCCCCCTGAAGGGGGGACTTTTTGAAGGTTTTGGAGTTTTCCCCGTACCTACTCTTGGCCCTCTATCTGATGGTGACCCCAGATTTACTCTGCGATCTGCGGTTTTGGCTGTGAATTTTTGGAAAAAACTATTTTGGAATAAAAAATTTCAAATGCCCCCCTTGGGCCCCCTTGTGAACCCGGTCAAAATTTTATTATTGAAATCGGGGTATCTCCGGGTGCTGAACAAAAAAGTTCCTCATGACTTTGCTGTGCGATAAGCGGTTAGCTTTGCAGAAAATCTTTGGGGGGCCTAAACCCCCCTTAGGGGGGGAATTTTTCAAAGTTTTGGAGTTTTCCCTGTACCTACTCTTGGCCCCCTATCTAATGGTGACCACAGTTTTTCTCTCAGATCAGCGGTTTTGGCTGTGAGTTTTTGTCAATCAGTGAGTGAGTGAGTGTGTCACTGGCCTTTATAAGTTTACTATATAAAGACTCGCACTTTGTGCTCGGCAGGGCTTCGCCCTGCACTGGGGCTTCGCCCCCATTATCTCGTGAATGTAAATTTTCTTGTGTTGGAAATTTTTTGGGTTAGTAATTTTTCTGGTTAGAGATTTTCAAGAATTTATGTCAGTGGGTACCTCTCCACTGTGATCTTCAAAAAAAGGGGGAGATTTAAAGATTTTCAAATTTGAGATCCAAAAAATTCATTTGATTTGGGCATGTAGCATATGTTTCTGAATTGCCTTGATGAGCTGAGTTCAATGATGTATGGCACAATAATACCCGGTATCCAAATAAGAGAAATACAGCAGTCCCAAAATTTGCCAAATTTGACATCATGTTCCCCAATGCCCCCTGAATATTTTTTTTTTTTTTTTTGGCAGATGACAATATTGTATGAGGTCTCTGAGTCTAAAAACAACATTCTGACCTCAAAAACTGCACTACAATATCAAGAACCATTGAAAATAGACCCTAAATGAATTTCCAAAAATTGGCAAAAATGACCAAAAAATACAATTGCGCCCCCTAATCCCCCTTGCTACCCCGGTACAAATTTTATTATTGAAATCGAAGTATATCGAGGTGCTGAACAAAAAAGGTCCTTTTCATTTTTGCTCTAAATAGTCAAATAGGAAAGTTGAAAAAATTGAGGGGGACCTGGGGCCCTTCTGATGAGAAAATTTAATAGTATTGGAATTTTCTGAATGGTTTTGGGTACTCATGAAAACAAAATAATTGTTTTCACTGTCCCAGGCCCAGAATGTATTCCAGTGGGTACCTCTCCACTGTGATCTTCATAAAGTGGAGGAATTAGAAAATTTTCAAATTTGAGGTCCAAAAAATTTATTTGATTTGGGCATATAGCATATGTTTCTGAATGGCCTTGATGAGCTGAGTTCAATGATGTATGGCACAATAATACCCGGTATCCAAATAAGAGAAATACAGCCGTCCCAAAATTTGCCAAATTTGAGATAGGTCCCCCGGTGCCCCCCTGAATATTTTTTTTGGGCAGATGACATTTTTATGAGGTCTTTGGGTCCAAGGAACAACATTCTGAGCCCAAAAACTGCGCTAAAAGATCTAGAACCATTGAAAATTGACCCATCAAAATATGGCCAAACCCGCAAAAATGGCCAAAAATGAAAATTGCCCCCCCTGGTCCCCCTTGCCGACCCGGTTCGAATTTTATCACATCTTTCGATGTTTTTCCACAATCTGAACAAGTTTTACCTCTACCAATTTGCTGTAAAATGTGTATTTGATATGGCAGAAAAACTTTGGGGGGTCACATCCCCCCTGAGGGGGGGACTTTTTGAAGGTTTTGGAGCTTTCCCCGTACCTACTCTTGGCCATCTATCTGATGGTGACCCCAGTTTTTTTCTGTGATTAGCGGTTTTGGCTGTGAATTTTTTGTAGAAAAAAATTGAAAATTTTTTTTTCAAATGCCCCCCTTGGGCCCCCTTGTGAACCCGGTTGAAATTTTATTATTGAAATCGAGGTATCTCCGGGTGCTGAACAAAAAAGTTCCTCATGACTTTGCTGTGTGATAAGCAGTTAGCTTTGCAGAAATTCTTTGGGGGGCCTGAACCCCCTTAAGGGGGGGACTTTTTCAAGGTTTTGGAGTTTTCCCTGTACCTACTCTTAGTCCCCTATCTAATGGCGAGCTCAGTTTTTCTCTCCGATCAGCAGTTTTGGCTGTGAGTTTTTGTCAATCAGTGAGTGAGTGAGTGAGTGAGTGAGTGTGTCACTAGAATTTGTAAGTTTACTATTATATGACTCGCACTTCGTGCTCGGCAGGGGGCTTCGCCCCCCTGCACCCCCCTGGGGGCTTCGCCCCCCCCATTATCTTGTGAATGTAAATTTTCTTGTGTTGGAAATTTTTTGGGTTAGTAATTTTTCTGGTTGGAGATTTTCAAGAATTTATGTCAGTGGTTACCTCTCCACTGTGATCTTCATAAAGTGGGGGAATTTGAAAATTTTCAAATTTAGGATCCAAAAAATTTATTTGATTTGGGCATGTAGCATATGTTTCTGAATCGCCTTGATGAGCTGAGGACAATGATGTACAGCACAATACCCGGTATTCAAATAAGAGAAATACAGTAGTACCAAAATTTGCAAGATTTGACATCCTGTCCCCCAATGCCCCCCTGAATATTTTTTTTTTTTTTTTTTGGCAGATGACAATTGTATGAGGTCTCTGAGTCTAAAAACAACATTCTGACCTCAAAAACTGCACTACAATATCAGGAACCATCCTTGCTACAGGTACAAATTTTATTATCGAAATCAAAGCATATCAAGGTGCTGAACAAAGAGGTCCTTTTCATTTTACTCTAAATAGTCCGTCTGAGCTGTTGAAAAAAATTGAGGCACAATGATACCGGTATCAAATAAAATACAGCCGTCCCAAAATTGCCAAATTGACATGGGTTCCCTAGTGCCCCCCTGAATATTTTTTTGGGCAGATAAGCATTTTATATGAGGTCTTTGGGTCCAAGAAAAGCATTCATTCTGAACTAAAACCTGCCGACCCGGTTTGGAATTTTCGATGTTTTCCACAATCTGAACAAGTTTTCCTCTACCATTTTGCTGTAAAATGTGTATTTGAATTGGCAGAGAAAACTTTTGGGGGCTATCCTCCCTGAGAGACTTTTTGAAGGTTTGGAGTTTCCATACCTACTCTTGGCCCTCTATCTGATGGTGACGGAAAAAACAATTTTGGAAAAAAAAAAAAATTTCAAATGCCTTACCCCTGGCCCCCTTGTGAACCCGGTCAAAATTTTATTATTGAAATCAGGGTATCTCGGGTGCTGAACAAAAAGTTCCTCATGACTTTGCTGTGCGATAAGCGGTTAGCTTTTGATATGGCAGAAAAATCTTTGGGGGTAAACCCCCTTAGAGAATTTTGAAGGTTTTGGAGTTTCTCCGTTACCTACTCTTGGCCCTCTATCTGATGGTGACCCCAGTTTCCTCTGTGATTAGCGGTTTTGGCTGTGAATTTTTGTAGAAAAAATTGAAAATTTTTTTCAAATGCCCCCTTTGGGCCCCTTGAACCGGTTGAAATTTTATTATTGAAATCAGGGTATCTCCGGGTGCTGAACAAAAAGTTCCTCATGACTTTGCTGTGTGATAAGCGGTTAGCTTTGCAGAAAAATCTTTGGGGGCCTGAACCCCCTTAAGGGGGACTTTTCAAGGTTTTGGAGTTTTCCTGTACCTACTCTTAGTCCCCTATCTAATGGCGAGCTCAGTTTTTCTCTCCGATCAGCAGTTTTGGCTGTGAGTTTTGTCAATCAGTGAGTGAGTGAGTGAGTGAGTGTCGTGTGTGTCACTAGAATTTGTAAGTTTATTATATAGACTCGCACTTTGTGCTTGGCAGGGCTTCGCCCCCTGCACCTCGGGGCTTCGCCACCATTATCTTGTGAATGTAAATTTTCAAATTGTGTTGGAAATTTGGGTTAAGTAATTATTCTGGTTGGAGATTTTCAAGAATTTATATGGGCATGTTACCTCCACTGTGATCTTCATAAAGTGGGGATTTGAATAATTTTCAAATTTGAGATCCAAAAAATTGAATATTGATTTGGGCATGTAGCATATGTTTCGAATCAGCCTTTTGATGCCCAAGCTGAGTTCAATGATGCACAATAAATAATACCCGGTATTCAAATAGAACCACACAGTAGTCCCAAAAATTTGCAAGATTTGACATCATGTCCCCCAAGTCCCCCTTGAATATTTTTTTATTTTTAAAGCATATTGATGACAACTTCACTTTTGCTCTAAATAGTCAGATGAGGCTCTGAGTCTAAAAACCTCCATTCTGACCTCAACAAAATAATTGCACTACAATATCAGAACCATTGAGAATAGACTCTAAATAAATTTCCAAAAATGTCCAAAAAATACAATTGCGCCCCTGATCCCCTTGCTGACCTGGTACAAATTTTATTATCGGAAATCAAAGCATATCAAGGTGCTGAACAAAAAGGTCCTTTTCATTTTTGCTCTAAATAGTCAAAATACGAAATTTGAAATTGAGGGGGACTTGGGGCCCCTGATGAGAAAAATTTGATAGTTTTGGAATTTTCTGAATGGTTTTGGGTACTCATGAGAACAAAATAATTGTTTTCACTGTTCCAGGGCTCAGATGTACTTCAGTGGGTACCTCTCCACTGTGATCTCCATAAAGTGGGGAATTTGAAAATTTTCAAATTTGAGATCCAAAACATTCATTTAGTTTGGGCATATAGCATATGTTTCTGAATCGCCTTGATGAGCTGGAGTTCAATGATGTATGGCACAATGATACCTGGTATCCAAATAAGAGAAATACAGCCGTCCCAAAATTTGCCAAATTTGACATAGGTTCCTGGTGCCCCCTGAATATTTTTTGGGCAGATGACATTTTATGAGGTCTTTGGGTCCAAGAAACAACATTCTGAGCCCAAAACCTGCGCTAAAAAATCTAGAACCATTGAAAATTGACCCATCAAAATCTGGCCAAACCCGCAAAAATGGCCAAAAATGAAAATTGCCCCCCCTGGTCCCCCTTGCCGACCCGGTTAGAATTTTTTCACATATTCCGATGTTTTTCCACAATCTGAACAAGTTTTTCCTCTACCATTTTGCTGTAAAATGTGTATTTGAATTGGCAGAAAAACTTTGGGGGGCCACATCCCCCCTGAGGGGGGGACTTTTTGAAGGTTTTGGAGTTTTCCCCGTACCTACTCTTGGCCCTCTATCTGATGGTGACCCCAGATTTCCTCTGCGATCAGCGGTTTTGGCTGTGAATTTTTGGAAAAAACAATTTTGGAAAAAAAAATTTCAAATGCCCCCCTTGGGCCCCCTTGTGAACCCGGTCAAAATTTTATTATTGAAATCGGGGTATCTCCGGGTGCTGAACAAAAAAGTTCCTCATGACTTTGCTGTGCGATAAGCGGTTAGCTTTGCAGAAAATCTTTGGGGGGCCTTAACCCCCCTTAGGGGGGGAATTTTCCAAAGTTTTGGAGTTTTCCCTGTACCTACTCTCGGCCCCCTATCTAATGGTGATCACAGTTATTCTCTCAGATCAGCGGTTTTGGCTGTGAGTTTTTGTCAGTGAGTGAGTGAGTGTGTCACTGGCCGTTGTAAGTTTACTATATAAAGACTCGCACTTCGTGCTCGGCAGGGGGCTTCGCCCCCCTGCACCCCCCTGGGGGCTTCGCCCCCCCATGATCTCCTGAGGAACTTTTCAAATTTTCGAATTTGGGTTCCAAAAAAGTTATTCCATAGAAGTTATTTGATATGGGCATGTAGCATAATACCCAGTATACAAATATGAGTAATACAGGAGTCCAATAATTAGCCAAATTTGACATGTCCCCCCACTTCCCCCTCTGAATATTTTTTTGGGTGTAGGTGTTATTTTTATCAGCTTTTCAGGCCCAAGGAACCTCCAAAACTGCACTTCTATGTCGGGAACCATAGAAAATAGAACCCAAACATTTTTTTGAAAAATTGGCAAATATCACAAAAAATACAATTGCACCCCCTGATCCCCCTTGCTGACTGGGTAGAAATTTTATTATTGAAATTAAAGCATATTGAGGTGCTGAACAAAAAAAGGTCCTCTTCACTTTTGCTCTAAATAGTCAAATAGAAAAGTTGAAAAAATTGAGGGGACCTGGTGCCCCCCTGATGGGAAAATTTTATAGTTTTGGAGTTTCCTCCATAGTTATGGGTACTCATGAGAACAAAATAATTGTTTGTTCACTACAATATCAAGAACCATTGAAAATAGACCCTAAATAAATTTCCAAAAATTGGCAAAAATGACCAAAAAATACAATTGCGCCCCCTGATCCCCCTTGCTGACCTGGTACAAATTTTATCATAGAAATCGAAGCATATTGAAGTGCTTAACAAAAAAGGTCCTTTTCACTTTTGCTCTAAATAGTGAAGTGGAAAAGTTGAAAAAATTAAGGGGGGCTTGTTGCCCCCCTGACAAAAAAATGTCATAGTCTTGGAGTTTTCTCAATGATTTTGGGTACTCATGAGAACAAAATAATTGTTCCACCTATGCTGGGAGTGGCTTAGA
Organism: Laodelphax striatellus; assembly: GCA_017141395.1. Taxonomy (NCBI): domain Eukaryota; kingdom Metazoa; phylum Arthropoda; class Insecta; order Hemiptera; family Delphacidae; genus Laodelphax; species Laodelphax striatellus. The sequence continues at coordinate 7,790,824 of CM029543.1, read as the reverse complement.
ATGTACTTCAGTGGGTACCTCTCCACTGTGATCTTCATAAAGTGGGGGAATTTGAAAATTTTCAAATTTGAGGTCCAAAAAATTTATTTGATTTGGGCATATAGCATATGTTTCTGAATCGCCTTGATGAGCTGAGTTCAATGATGTATGGCACAATAATACCCGGTATCCAAATAAGAGAAATACAGCCGTCCCAAAATTTGCCAAATTTGACATAGGTCCCCCGGTGCCCCCCTGAATATTTTTTTTGGGCAGATGACATTTTTATGAGGTATTTGGGTCCAAGAAACAACATTCCAAGCCCAAAACCTGCGCTAAAAAATCTAGAACCATTGAAAATTGACCCATCAAAATCTGGCCAAACCGGCAAAAATGGCCAAAAATGAAAATTGCGCCCCCTGGTCCCCCTTGCCGACCCGGTTTGAATTTTATCACATATTTCGATGTTCTTCCACCATCTGAACAAGTTTTTCCTCTACCATTTTGCTGTAAAATGTGTATTTGAATTTGCAGAAAAACTTTGGGGGGCCACATCACCTCTGAGGGGGGGACTTTTTGATGGTTTTGGAGTTTTCCCTGTACCTACTCTCGGCCCTCTATCTGATGGTGACCCCAGTTTTCCTCTGCGATTAGCGGTTTTGGCTGTGAATTTTTTGTAGAAAAAAATTGAAAAAAAATTTTCCAAATGCCCCCCTTGGGCCCCCTTGTGAACCCGGTTGAAATTTTATTATTGAAATCGGGGTATCTCCGGGTGCTGAACAAAAAAGTTCCTCATGACTTTGCTGTGCGATTAGAGGTTAGCTTTGCAGAAAATCTTTGGGGGGCCTGAACCCCCCTTAGGGGGGGAAATTTTTCAAAGTTTTGGAGTTTTCCCAGTACCTGCTCTTGGCCCCCTATCTCATGGTGACCTCAGGTTTTCTCTCCAATCAGCGGTTTTGGCTGTGAGTTTTTGTCAGTCAGTCAGTCAGTCAGTCAGTGAGTGTGTCACTAGAATTTGTAAGTTTACTATATAATGACTCGCACTTCGTGCTCGGCAGGGGGCTTCGCCCCCCTGCACCCCCCTGGGGGCTTCGCCCCCCCATTATCTTGTTAATGTAAATTTTTTTGTGTTGGAAATTTTTTAGGTTAGTAATTTTTCTGGTTAGAGATTTTCTGGCTTAGAAGAATTCAGTGTAAGTAATTCAATGGGTTTCATGGGCTTTGCCCCCTTCACCCCCCTGGGGGCTTTGCCACTCCATGATCTCCTAGGGGACTTTTCAAATTTCCAAAATTGGGTTCCAGAAAAGTTTTTTGATTTGGTCATGTAGCATAATACCTGGTATCCAAATAAGAGAAATACAGGAGTCTAAAATTTAGCCAAATTTGACATGTCCCCCAGTTCCACCTCTGATTATTTTTTGGGGGCAGGTGTCAGTTATATTAGCTTTTCAGGCCCAAGGAACATTATTCAGACCTGGTACAAATTTAATTTTTGAAATCAAAGCATATTGAGGTGCTGAACAAAAAAGGTCCTCTTCACTTTTGCTCTAAATAGTCAAATGGAAAAGTTGAAAAATTGAGGGGGACCTGGTGCCCCCCTGATGGGAGAATTTTATAGTTTTGGAGTTTCCTCAATAGTTATGGGTACTCATGAGAACAAAATTATTGTTTGTTTGCTGATATTGTTCACTACAATATCAAGAACCATTGGAAATAGACCCTAAATAAATTTCCAAAAATTGGCAAAAATGACCAAAAAATACAATTGCGCCCCCTGATCCCCCTTGCTGACCTGGCACAAATTTTATTATTGAATTCGAAGCATATCGAGGTGCTAAACAAAAAAGGTCTTTTACACTTTTGCTCTAAATAGTGAAATGGAAAAGTTGAAGAAATTGAGGGGGGCTTGTTGCCCCCCTGAAAAAAAATGTCATAGTTTTGGAGTTTTCTCAATGATTTTGGGTACTCATGAGAACAAAATAATTGTTCCACCTATGCTGGGAGTGGCTTAGAATGTACTTCAGTGGGTACCTCTCCACTGTGATCTTTATAAAGTGGGGGGAATTTGAAAATTTTCAAATTTGAGGTCCAAAAAATTCATTTGATTTGGGCATATAGCATATGTTTCTGAATGGCCTTGATGAGCTGAGTTCAATGATGTATGGCACACTAATACCCGGTATCCAAATGAGAGGAATACAGCCGTCCCAAAATTTGCCAAATTTGACATAGGTCCCCCGGTGCCCCCTGAATATTTTTTTTTGGGCAGATGACTTTTTTATGAGGTCTTTGAGTCCAAGGAACAACATTCTGAGATCAAAAACTGCGCTAAAAAATCTAGAACCATTGAAAATTGACCCATCAAAATCTGGCCAAAACGGCAAAAATGGCCAAAAATGAGAATTGCCCCCCCTGGTCCCCCTTGTCGACCCGGTTCGAATTTTATCACATATTTCGATGTTTTTCCACAATCTAAACAAGTTTTTCCTCTACCATTTTGCTGTAAAATGTGTATTTAAATTGGCAGAAAAACTTTGGGGGGCCACATCCCCCCTGAGGGGGGGACTTTTTGAAGGTTTTGGAGTTTTCCCTGTACCTACTCTTGGCCCTCTATCTGATGGTGACCCCAGTTTTTCTCTGCGATCAGCAGTTTTGGCTGTGAATTTTTGAAAAAAACAATTTGTGAAAAAAAAATTCAAATGCCCCCCTTGGGCCCCCTTGTGAACCCGGTTGAAATTTTATTATTGAAATCGGGGTATCTCCGGGTGCTGAACAAAAAAATTCCTCATGACTTTGCTGTGCGATGAGCGGTTAGCTTCGCAGAAAATCTTGGGGGGGCCTGAACCCCCCTGAGGGGGGGACTTTTTCAAAGTTTTGGAGTTTTCCCTGTACCTACTCTTGGCCCCCTATCTAATGGTGAGCCCAGTTTTTCTGTGAAGAAAAAAACAATTTGTGAAAAAAAAATTCAAATGCCCCCCTTGGGCCCCCTTGTGAACCCGGTTGAAATTTTATTATTGAAATCGGGGTATCTCCGGGTGCTGAACAAAAAAATTCCTCATGACTTTGCTGTGCGATGAGCGGTTAGCTTCGCAGAAAATCTTGGGGGGGCCTGAACCCCTGAGAGGGGACTTTCAAAGTTTTGGAGTTTTCCCTGTACCTACTCTTGGCCCCCTATCTAATGGTGAGCCCAGTTTTTCTCTCCAATCAGCGGTTTTGGCTGTGAGTTTTTGTCAGTGAGTGAGTGAGTGAGTGTGTCACTAGAATCTATAAGTTTACTATAATATGATTTGCCGAGAAATTCAATGAGACCAGTTGAAAGTTTGTAACTTCAGTAGTTATTGAGATATTTTAAAAAAAAATTTGTTTTTCCTAGTTCAAAGTAGGTTAATTTGTTTATCTCAAAGTTTTTTTCCTCTCAAGGTTTTCAACGGTCTTGTCCATGCAAACTTAGTTCGCGCTTTGCGCGAACCACATTGTAATTTATTCAAATTATAACATTGATACCATAGACGGGACATACGCCTCGACAGGTAAGCTCTCTTAGTTCCAACCGGTCTTCAATGACCAATGTTATCAATGTTATAATTCGAATAAAGTATAATGTGGTTTGCGCGAAGCGCGAACTAAGTTTTGCATAGGCTTTGTTAGCTTGGAGGAGAGGTAATTTCAAGGTGATTTGCTACCTACTAGCGAGGTTAGCGAAGGTTAGGGAAAAAAGAAAGGTTAAGACCGGTGGGAACCAAGAGAGCTTACCTGTCGAGGCGTTTGTTCCGACTACGGTATCAAATGTTGAAATTCGAATAGAATACAACGTGGTTCGCGCGAAGTGCTAACCAAGTTTATCATAGGCTTTGTTAGCTTGAAGGAGAGGTAATTCCAAGGTGATTTGCTACCTACTAGCGAGGTTAGCGAAGGTTAGGGGAAAAAAGGTTAAGACCGGTGAGAACCTTACAAAATCTACATACAAATTTGTAACTACTAAAGTTACAAACTTTGAACTGGTCTTATTGTACTTTTCAGCAAATTTTATATAGGATATGAATTTTTTTATATACAATTTGATGCAGAAAAAAATTGAATAAATTGAAAAAATTAGCCATAATCTCAATTTTTACCATCTTTTTCCTGTCAATTCTTTAAAATCAACAACATAGTTGGGTATATTTGAACTCGTCTTAGTACAAGCTTAGGTTAGGTTAGTAAGCTGAAATTTACTTAATGTTCAAAATTCCCCATTTCATGCACTCCTCAATCTATGACTCAAATAAATCACTCCACACTTCTAGAATAACTTAGCTTTTTTTCTCCAGCCATCATCAACTCACAAATAAATTGAAAGTTAATAGTATCATTGAAATAATTTTGTTCAAGTAAGAGACAGAAACAACAATATATTTGCACAAACCTCCTATTTTCATTAATTATTCAAACTTTAATATGTAAGAAATATAATAAAATATATATTTTGTTTGTATTTCTATATTTTTCAGTTGAAATGATAATAATAAAAAACTTTAATTTTTTAGATTGGTTACAAAGTTGTCGATAAGTCCAATATCGATAGTTGATCAGTTGATAATTTTGACTATACTGCTCATCGATTACGAAGTATTGATAAATATCAAAATCAAAATATCAATATCAAGATGGCTGACAATTTCGGAGAGATGATATCGTGATTCTGATATTCAAGATTGTGATCGTAATTAATGTATTGAATAGTTTTCAAGTGAAAATAAACTGAATTTTCACATCAGATATCATAAGAATAATAAATTTAGTATTCAATTCACTCTACAAATAACTGAATAGTGATTTACTTATGTAAGTTTGTCAGTGTTATTCCAAAACAGGTTAGTAACAGCAATATTTCAAAGCATTATTTAAAATATTAGAATCGTCGTACTGAAGTTGATATTGTGCTAGCGCTTTATTTTTGTCTCTAGTTTCATTTAAAAAAATATGAGCCGATATCTTTGAAAATAGCCGAGAAAAAAATGTGCTGATATACTACCCAGCAAAAATTATCCTATGGATTAATAGTTTGCCATATGCTATGATGAATTATGAATTTCTTTGGTTTGAGGGACCTTTAGCTTTGCTAAACAACAGCTTTGACACGCTTCTCCTCTGTGCTACCTAGGGTAACTTGAAAATGTCTGGTTTCAAGGTTGTTGGCTTAACCCACTAGCATAGGTTGGTGTTGTCAAAGGTTAGGCTAGCTTCAGGTGAGTGGCTGGAAAAAATTTCAATATTCTCATGAAATATATGTTACCCATCAAAAACAAAATGGCTCCTGATAGTTGATTGGGGTGAAATGCTTTAGAAGAGGTATTGACTAGAAATGGTACCAATATTGAATACTAAAAATAATTACCAAATTGATTTCATTATGAATTAAATTAAGGTCATCACAAATGATCCGACGGCAGCATTTTTGTTCTGCGCATGCGTCACGCGCCCAATGATCTGATTCGTCCATGTTCATCGTTGTTGACAAATGTTCAGCTTCCTTCTGTATTATCAGATTCTTATGCGCATGCGCAGAACGAAAATGCTGCGTCGGTCAATATGTGAATTGACCTTTAATATAGAGGAGTAGCTGCCAGACCTGATCAGCGCGCTCTAGGTGAGAGAGAGTGAACAACCTGTCGGGATTTTACCATTGTGAGATAGGGATAAACACGATTTTGGGATAGAATTCAATTAAATCATTAATAAATCATCAATACGTTCTTGCTATCTATTATTTAGTGGTTTCAAGGTGTTTTAATGAATGTATTAATTGGATTAAAGGACTTTTATCAGAATTTTCGTCATCTTGTTGCTAGACTCTTCTTGCTAGATTAGGTTTTTCAAGTTTGAACTTCCCGCTTTGTGTAACCATTGGTATCGTATGAATTATAAACATTATTATTCCAGAGACATAAATTATTTCACACAAATAATATTTAATTCAATTACAATTTTACAACATTATATTTACATCTTATATTTTCCATACTTCATCTATTTACGTTCAATATTATATGTGCAACAATCAATGTCATGAAAAAAGACATTATTATTTCAGAGTCATCAACTATTTTACACAAATAATATTTAATTCAATTACAACATTTTATTTTCATCTTATATTTTCCATATTTCATCTATTCACTTTCAATATTATATTTTATATCAGTACCTATCTCACTCTTTTTTGGAAAGGAATGCTTTTGGAAAGAGGATCAAATTAAAATTATCTTTGTTTATTCTCTCTTAAAAAGGCAACTAAAGTGTTCTTGAACAATGAACATCCTAGCTTTGATTATATAAGTTACTGGAATATTTTGGCTGAATATTTATCAAATACGATGGGTTTGAAAACAGACATTTTTACATTTAATTCAATGTTAACCAATCTTCAATCCCGACAAGTTGTTCCTCTGTCTCTCACTTGAGCGCTGATGTTTGGCAGCTACTTGTCTATAGGGTTTTGCTTCTGCGGATGCGCAAAATAGCAACTAATTAAATCAAATCTTTTTATTATTCAACTAATAAAAATATACAAGAATAACCATGAATGAATAGGAACAATATAGTACGAATATTGTTAATTCACTGAATTTATTAATATTCAGTATCTTCTATCTATATTAATAAAAGAGGGTTTATGTCTGTACGCTCGCTTATAACTCAAGAACGGCTGAACCGATTTAGATGATTTTGGATTAGTTTGGATTGTTACAGCACTGGTTAACATAATATGTATTAAAATATAAGAAAATCCCTTTATAATTGATAAATAATAAGTAAATTAATGACCTAACCCATCAAACATGACATCCATTCTGATCCAGTCCAAACAATAATGCTCCTATAAAATCGATGTGTAGTTGAAGAGGCTACAATATAGGTCCTCCAAATGATGACCTCGATGGTCTGTTGGATAGTGACTCTCCTTCAACGCAGAATTCTCGGGTTCGAATCGAGACGGGTGAAATTTTTTGACAACTTTCAGCATTCATTAATATTTATCCACTCGCTTTAAAATTAGTATATTGCAGATTTCTTTTAATTACCATCAATAAAGCGAGTAGATATAGATACTTTACTTCGTGACATTTTCTCGTGGGGGTGTGGTATGGGGGTTTGGAGGGAAGAGGGGTGACATGAAGGGGCATTTGGGGGACATGAATTGGAAATTTGGGGGTTTACATGAGAGGGCCAATTGGGGAAGAGGGGTGACATTTGGTGGGAAAGAGGGGTTGACATGAAGGGGTATTTGTGGGGAAGAGGGGACATTTAGGGAAAGAGGGCGATACGAAGTTCGCCGGGACATCTTGTTTAATATACAAGTAGGTACAATTTTATTGTTATTTTAATCTGAGATCGGCTGCGCATCGACAAAAGCAAAACTCACCTTTACTTTCAAGAAATTCTGGTACTCAAAGCTATTTCAAATATAGAAATGGATTATACTGTGATGATAAATAACTATGATAACACTAAGCTTTTGATTCTGTACAGGAGTAGCCATCATGGTTGCGAATCAAAACTTCTATTTTGTAGTTTTTAATTCGCATGTTTCATGTAAGCAGGTGAAGAGTGAAGTGATGGATCCAGCAGACGTCAGCTGTGACTGTGATGAAGGGCCAGTAGACATCAAAGAAGAGATGGACATTGACGACACTCACTACTGGTCACTCATCAGGAAGGCACGAGCTGACATCAAACGAGAACAGGTAACTCAACTCTATTCAGTGACAGGCGGTCTTTCTATTCTATGTTAGTTGAATATGCTGCATGAAGCATTCAACTTCAGTCTACCTCCACTTTTGCTGCACCTCTGGTCAATGGTTTAATTTATCCATATTACTTCTAGCTTTTTTGTGTATCTACAAAGAACTCCTTGCAGATTATAATTCATTTCACTTACACAATGTGTTACTCCACCGATTGTAAAATGTATAATTGATTCTTTATTTTATTCTATGGTAATTGATTTCACTATTTATTTTTCTCTGAGTCTCTCCCAGTTCCTTACTTGTCAAATCTATAATTATGTGCAGTAGGTTTCTCCTAATAGTAACTAACTAGCTTGAATTCCGATTTAGTAAGAACAAAATTATATCCCAACAGATTAAAGCCTATAATACAGATCACCAAAGTAAAATTCTCTGGGTTTGAAAATGATTGCTTCAAGACACTTTTATCTTCTTACTAGGCCTATATATAATTTGTAGGCTACTTGATCATTTATATTATTTTTACTGAGAAAGTGAGATATATGCTTCATTTTTTATCTATTGTTTTCAGTGTGATGAACCTTCAATGGTCTTCTCCAGCAGTGATGGCTACTCCAATTTAGAATACAGAATTTGTGAGTTTTCTTATTGCTTTCAAGCTATTCTTATAAGCTTCTTGTTGCAATTTCAATTTTTCCACGTATCATTCAAAATAGCAGGATTCTTCCTCATGGAAAAGTATTTTAATGTTTTTCACTTGAATTGCCTTGTAACCACGATGCACTTGATGGCAGATTGCAATTTTCCCAAGATTTATAGCTTTCTAGAGACTCAATTCAGGCTATGGAATGACTGGATTGTGAATGAAATTTGCTGAGAAATTGAATGAATGTATTGTTGAAAATTTTGAAGACTTGAGCAGAGTTATTAGAGAACATCAGGAGATTCATGATTTGGTAAGAGTTTTTCATGTTAGTTATAATCATTATTATGCAAGATCACTCTCATTCAATTAAATCACTATTATTGCTGTAAAGTATAAAAATCTGTATAAGATTGAATTCCAGATATTGAACTGTAATAATTGAGCAACAGGTAGGCTAATGAATCTGGAGCTTAGAAATATGATTCAACTTTGTTTTCATTAAACTAGTATTTTTTTAAACACTTTTTCCTCCCCCCCCCCTTTTATCAGCACTCCATTGCTCCTCATGAACCACCAGCTCATACTCTTACTCCCCCTCCAAGTCTTCCCCCTGCACCTTCTCCCACTTCTGTTTCTCTACACTTCCTGACATTTTATGCCCTTCAATTTCTCCTTCATTCCCTCTATTCTTCCTTCTTTGTATCTTTCTTGAACCTCTTCAATTGTAATATTCAGTTCTCTTTTCATTCAGTTCATTAATTGTGTTTCAGGTGGGAAAATAGCTCAGCTAGTATTGGTAAGAGTGGAAGATTTGGGTGATGGCTTAGATTCGCAGAAAAAGAGTGCATACCAGGTATTGTCCAAGAACATATTACAAATTATTATTAGAACTAAAACGCAATAGAAAGTCATGTTTTTTTGTTGATAACTTGCATTCATGATAGGTTTAAATATTATCGTTTTCCCTATTCTAGCCTCTGTACTAATAAAGGTTGTTCAACCCTATCATTGTGGAAATGACTCACATGGAATTTGCTATAGTCCAGAGAGTCTAGGTGGCGGCTGCTACAATGCTGTCATTGTTTCATATAATATTGGGCTTTCTCCAGCTACATGGATGTGTCTATGAATATCATGACGAATAGTAAACTAGCAAAAATTGACTGTGAAGACTGTCACTTGCGTGAACTATAGCTGAAAGTAGAATAATGTTGGTTGCCTTATCTAGGTAAAGATAAAAACATTCTGGAATGATCACGGGTAGTGCAAGCAATGCAGAATAGGCGGCACTGCTTTTAAAATAGGATTTTTCATTTGTAGTAACCATTTCTTACCACATGCCACTGAGCATCCATGGCTATTCACTTAGTGGGATTACTTAGCAGAATATTATTTTGAGGTACACTCCAAATTAATAAGTGACACTGAATGTTATTATTCTGCCTGATTACTGAAATTTAACACCGTTTCGTGGTATCAAAATAGGAATTATGTGTTCATTTATTAATTTTTTCAACAACAATGAATTTTCATGTATCAGAAAATATATAAGTGTAAGAGCATTGCTCAATTAGAATTGGAAATAAGGTATTGCTTTTAAAAATCTTCTCTTGTGTGAATTGGAATGTCTAATTTAAGTCAGAACATACCTTTTCAATTGACAAGTGCCAGATTGCAGTCAAATTTGATTATAAAAAATCCGACTGACAATCACATTGAAGGTTATAAAAGTTAGTTTTTACAGGTAATACTTATTTAAGTTCAGTTTGGATGTCAATATGTTTACAAGAATAGTTCACTGAACTCGTGCATCAATCTGTAGGCTACTGGCTCATGAATTTGAAATGTCTTGCTATTTGGAAATGTATTCAACTTTTGGTCAAAAAATTTTAATTTGCCCATGTACTTATTAATTGATCTTGTACAGTAGTAATAATATTTCAGAAAAAATATGTGTCAAGGCTATGACACTTGTCATATTCAAATTTTCCTTTGTTCTCTATACTTCAGAATAATTTTTCAACAGTGACTTGTTTACAGGAAGAAGAGAATGAATGCAAGATTCAGTCCAGTCCTGTCCAGACTGAAATTGATGATGGTCATAATCCAGAGAACTACATGCCAATACCTCAAGATCAAGGACAATGTAGTGGGAGCATGGAAACCACTGATGGTCAAAAGAACAGTGAATATAAATACCAAATTCAACACAACTCAGATGATCATGATCAATGTTCAGATCACAACAAACAACATCCATTCGAAATGATAGTTCTCAAACCAGAGATAGTGGTTAAAGGAGAACAACATTTGGGAATAGCTGAAGGAAGACTACAAGTGATAAAAGGAGAGATTAAAGATGAAAATTCCATGAATGATGAAAGCTTCTCTACTAATTCATCAATCAGGTTCCCAATAAAACAAGAGCATTATATCAAAGAAGAGAATGAGGAAGACTTGAATGAAATAGAATCAGATGGGGGATGTAATTATGTTTCTACAATGATGCAAATCCAGGATATTTCACCTTTTACAGATACTGCAATTATTGTTAATTCCAAAACTGAAAACAATTCTATTGCCTTGCATGAACAAGACTTGAGTGCGGAAAGTATTGGAGAACAAGGAAAATCAACTTCAAATGAGTGTGCCAATAAATCTACTGACCAATTATCATTCACTGATCATCAATATGTTCATAGTAGCAAGTCTTATACTTGTAAATACTGTGATTATAGAACTAATAAGAAATCACATTTTAAGACTCATTTATATACACATACTGGAGTGAGACCTTACAGTTGTGAAATTTGTGATAAAACATTTACTCAAAAATCAAATCTTACCACACATTTACATACACATACTGGGGAGAGACCTTACAGTTGTGAAATTTGTGATAAAACATTCACTCAAAAATCAAATCCTACCAAACATTTACATACACATACTGGAGAGAGACCTTACAGTTGTGAATTTTGTGATAAAACTTTTACTCAGAAATCAGATCTTACTGTACATTTACATACACATACTGGAGAGAGACCTTACAGTTGTGAATTTTGTGATAAAACTTTTACTCAGGAATCGAATCTTACCAGACATTTACATACACATACTGAAGAGAGACCTTATGGTTGTAAATTTTGTGATAAATCATTCACTCATAAATCAACTCTATTGACCCATTTACATACACATACTGGAGAGAGACCTTACAGTTGTGAATTTTGTGATAAAACATTTACTCAGAAATCAAATTTTACCACACATTTACATACACATACTGGAGAGAGACCTTATGGTTGTAAATTGTGTGATAAATCATTCACGCATAAATCAACTCTATTGACCCATTTACATACACATACTGGAGAGAGACCTTACAGTTGTGAATTTTGTGATAAAACATTTACTCAGAAATCAGATCTCACCAGACATTTACATACACATACTTGAGAAAGACCTTACAGTTGTGAATTTTGTGATAAAACATTTACTCAGAAATCAAATCTTACCACACATTTACATACACATACAGGAGAGAAAACTTATGGTAGTAAATTTTGTGATGAATCATATACTCATTAATAAACTCTATTGACACAATTACATACACATAATGGAGAGAGACCTTACAGTTGTGAATTTTGTGATAAAACATTTACTCAGAAATCAAATCTTACCACACATTTACATACACATACTGGAGAGAGACCTTACAGTTGTGAATTTTGTGATAAAACATTTACTCAGAAATCAAATCTTACCACACATTTACATACACATACTGGAGTGAGACCTTACATCTGTTAATTTTGTGATAAAACATTCAATGTTAGATCCAATCTTCATTAACACTTACAGACACATACTGAAGGAAGACCTTACAGATGTGGAAAGTGTGATAAAACATTCATTCACAAATCACATCTCAACACACATATAAGGTGCCTACCCTCAGGAGCTAAACCTTGAGGCTGAGAATTGTGTTCTAAAAATACATCCTAATATCTTCCATTACCACACATTCACATACAATCATTCTCTTGCCACTGGTGGAAGGTGATTATTGCAGGAAAAAACTACAGCTAATCTGAGCTCTGTTGTTAATGTTCATAATTTTTCTCATCTTTGCATAGTATAGATCCTCATCCTAGTATTGGTTCTCTGACTAATAGCTCTCAAATCAGCCAACTCAACCCATCTACTACATCAAAAAACTTTTGGCGCATTCCTTTCTGCTGTACTTCCACCACTGCAAGATTTGATGTGAAATCTAGAGGAAACTCACAATGATACAAGTCTGTTGCAATGATACTGTATGTCCAAATAATACAGTACTCAAATTTTGTACAAGTTTTGCAAAGCAGCGCTTTGTGCTCCATGGGGTGGACTCATATGAGTAAGAAATCTCTTTTTCCATTCTATTATCTTTGATTTATTATCAAATTTATTTATTATATATTATCTTTATTAACGATTTTGAAAATCGTTGTTATAAACAAGATTTTATGAATCTTGTTTTATAAAGATTTTAGTAATCTCATCCAAGAGTTTGTTATCTCAATTCCCCCTTATTGTGCTACTGAACAACCACCACGGCGTTTGTATACATGGAAGTCACCCAGGGATTCACCAGAGAGAATTATGAGAAATCAAATAGACTTCATACTGATTAATAAACGATTCAGGAATAGTTGCATGTCTGTAAAAACATACCCAGGCGCAGATATAAAATCAGATCATAATCCCCTGGTATGTCTAATGAAGGTTAAAATGAAGAAACTGATAAGAAAAAACAGAAAGAGATATGACCTTGAAAAACTGAAAGATGAAGCAATAAAATCAGAAGTAGCAACTCGTCTCAATCAAGAAATACTGAGAGAATCAGATAATGTTAATGTAGAACAATTTATAGATAGAATGAATTCAACAGTGGTCAATATAAAAAAAGATCTATTAACAAATTCTAATCATAGAAAGAAATCCTGGATGACAAACGAAATTTTACAGTTAATGGAGAAGAGGAGAGTGAATAAGCATAACTTAGAGGAATATAAGAGAGTGGATAAGATCATAAGAAAAATGATAAGGGAAGCCAAGGAGGATGAGTTGAGAGGTAAATGTGAGGAAATAGAGGTTTTGCAGTCAAAATGTGATAGTTTCAATGTGCATAAAAAAGTGAAAGAAATTACTGGTGGTTACAAAACAAAAATTAGAAGTAAGCTTTTGAACAAGGAAGGAAAAATAATCACTGACCATGCTGAACTCAAGAAAACTTGGGAGGAATACATAAAACAATTGTTCTTTGATGAGAGGCCAGAAATACCGCATGTAGATGGAATAACAGGACAAGAGATTTTGGTAGAAGAAGTAGAAAAGGCCATAAAAGGAATGAAAATACGTAAAGCAGTTGGACCAGATAATGCGGAGATAGAATTCTTCAAACTCCTTGACGAAAAAAGCCTGAAGCAGATAACAAAACTATTTAATAGGATTTATGACACTGGTACCATTCCTGGGATTTGGTTGAAATCCGAGTTTATTGTTATTCCTAAAAAACCTGGTGCTAAATCATGCAGTGAATACAGAACTATAAGTCTGATGAGCCATCTACTGAAAGTGTTCCTGAAGATTGTTCATCGTAGAATCTACACTCTGTGTGAAGAACAACTTACATCAACACAGTTTGGTTTTAGAAATGCAGTGGGCACTAGAGAGGCTCTGTTTGGTATTCAAGTATTGTTTCAACGCTGCAGAGATGTCAACTGTGATGTGTACGCCTGCTTCATTGACTATCAAAAAGCTTTTGATAGAGTTCAACACCAGAAGCTGGCAGACATATTAAGAAATATAGGGCTTGACGATAAGGACATTCGAATAATTGTCAACCTATATTGGAATCAGACTGCCACAATGAGGCTGGACATAGGTGAAACGGAGGAGCTAGAGATAGTTCGAGGTGTCAGACAGGGTTGTCTGTTATCTCCGCTCTTATTCAATGTCTACTCTGAACATATTTTGAGGGAGGCTCTGGACGAAAGAGATGAAGGAATTCTCATAAATGGAGAAAGAATAAATAACATCAGGTATGCAGACGACACAGTGATATTCACAGACAGCATGCATAGCTTGCAAAGCCTCATGACCAGATTAATGGCGAGTAGCAGACGGTTTGGTTTGGACATCAACATCAGGAAAACAAAGCTTTTCATTGTGAGTAAGGCAGATGTTCCCATAGATCATCTGAATATACAGAATGGGCGCATAGAGAGGGTAAAGCAGTATACATACCTTGGAACGACTGTTAATGATGAATGGGACCAATCACAAGAAATAAGAATTAGAATAGAGAAAGCAAGAGCCGTTTTTAATAAAATGAGCAGAGTTTTCAAAAGCCACAGTGTCACCAATAATACAAAGTTGCGAATGTTGAGATGTTATGTCTTCTCGGTGCTATTGTACGGGGCGGAGTCCTGGACATTGAATCAAGCAATAAGTGCAAAGTTGGAAGCATTTGAAATGTGGCTATACCGCAGAATGCTACGAGTGTCATGGGTTGACAGAATAACAAATCAGGAGATCCTGTCCAGAATGCGGAAAGGAAAAGAACTCTTGCCCATGATTAAATCTAGGAAATTAGAATATCTGGGACATATAATGAGAAATACGGAACGATATCAGCTGCTTCAGGTTATACTGCAAGGAAAGATATTAGGAAGGAGAGGAGTCGGGAGAAGGCGTATCTCATGGCTAAAAAATTTGAGAGTTTGGTATGATTTGACAACTGCGGAATTGTTTAGAGCAGCGGTAGATAAAGTGAGAATAGCCAGGATGGTTGCCAACGTCTGGACTCAGACAGGACCATAAGAAGAAGTGCTACTGAAAAATTTGGGGAAATATGCATCAAGATTTGATTACCATAGGAAGGGTGTTTTTAAGTTAATAAATAAAAATATGATAAAAACTAGCACATAGTTATGGTGTAAATAAATCTGTAGAACTTTGTTATGAAATTGTTTATTGTTTGTTCATAATTTCTATGTAGTGGTTGAAAACTGATTTTGTGCACTGAGAAATGAATTTGCTTTATTATTGCAGCCATAATGCTGGCAAGTAATTCTTTTCAATTGCTAAGATGTAAGTTAATTTGAGTTGTCTTGAGTTTAAAAATATAACTTACAAAACTCAATAAATTATTCTGGACTACAATTTTTTGTCTGTTATTTCTTTGTTCTTGTCCAGTGTCTCTTGGTATATTAGTTGGTATATTATTAAATTTGTATAACATTTTATATATCCAGTATTGTAGCCACTACATTAATTTTCATCAAAATATGACATTTCCATCATTATCCCAAGATTTAAAACAAGTACAGGCTATTCAATATTATCCCAACTTCAGATTGCCTGTTAGTTCAGATTTCCTGGACCACGCAATTCTAATGGATTTTCAAGTGAACAAAACATTTTGTCCACTGAATGCTAAGAAGGCAAATTAAAACTGTTTCTAGCATTTTGATGTGAACTAAGATTTTCTTGATGCATAACTGTTACCTTGATTTCTCTGAAATTGTATTATTCTTAGGCCTTTTTAGGGTAGTTAATAACAACTTTTTCAGACAGTATTTTTTCGATTGCATTCATATCTCCAAGCCAGACTTAGTGAAATGAATTATTCGCAACTGAATAATGGATCATGCTTTAAAAAGTAAATTGGTTTCAATATTTCACAGTTTATGAAGATTTCATTTACAGTAATTTTTCAGTCCTATTTACAATAAAGTTAGGAAACCATTTTAATTATTGTAATATTTTTTAATGTCTGGATTTCATGAGAATTGTGAATACAATAATAATAGATTTAGTATTTCATTGTGTGTGATTATTATTACTATTAGCTATCACTATTTTGTAATGAATTGTTAGAAACAATTTAGAATATAATCAAAGACGATCAGAAATCGTCTTTGATATAATATAGGAATCGAATAATTCATAAACTTGTATTATAAATTTGTGAATTTGTAAAAGTTTCAGGTTCAATAAATTCCATTCTTTGCCATTTAATACTGTTTATATGGGTTTTCCTACAGTTACAGTATCTAGAAAAGTGGCTATTCTGTGTACTGAATACAGTGAACAAAATAATACATAATGAGAACAGACACTGTGTCAGAGAAACAAAATAATAATTTTTTGCTGTTAAGCGGTAAAGTTCCTTAGCTGTATAAAGAAACTATCATAGAAAACATTTTTTCTGCAATCCAGAGGACTGTATCATAAAACCAGGAAGTCAAGAAATACAGGAAAAATGGCAAGGAAAAAGGACAGATTAGCTGTGGAAAATTGTAGTAGAACTTGTTTCAAGTTTTATTCAATATTTGTCGATATTTTCAATTGTAGGCTATATGTGTAATTATTTTGGCTTGCCTATTTTGAGTGGGTCATATAATATGTGAACAGAAGATGTTGAGAATTAGGCCCACCTAAATATTCAGTGTGAGTTCGCAATTTGCGGTTTATATAGACTTTATTATATACTTTCCCTTATAACCTATTATTCCATTAGGATCAAATTCAAAATCAACAATCTGTGTACCAGCGGAAATCGTTTTCAATCGATGAATCATTTATTCGAAATTTGCAAAAAAGAGTGCAATAGGCTTATGCCCAAAACTGTTTGTCTTCCGATTTACACAAAGAGTCCAAATTTCAAAATTTGTCCATCAGTAGCGGTCCACAAGTGAATAAATAAATAAATAAATAAATTTTCTTGTCAGAAAGCCACAAAGGCATGGGACAACGTCACTTAAAGTTAGTTACTTAAGTAGTCACTTAAAAATTAGTTATGGAAAGTAATTTTAGCGTCATAAAACTCGCTCAACTTATAAAATGGGTTTTGCACCAACCACTCATGCATCTTTGCCTTGAACATATAGAGGGGTGCACTATGGAGTTTGATTGGTAGTTTATTAAAAGCATTTTTCCCAACAATTTCGAAACTGTTCAATGATTTCGACAATCTCTGGTGCTGAATATAGATCTGTTTATTGTTTCAAGTACTATAGGAATGAACATTATCTCTAGTTTGATACCTGTGCAAATTTTTCTTAGTGTGAATCAAAACAGAATATATATAAGTAGGTTAAAAATAGGAACTTTGGGACACCGTGACCTTGGAAGGTCAGGACAATGCAACTCCTCAAGCCAAAGGTTAAGGTAAGGGGTCTTGCCAAGCCCAATAGAAGAATGGGTAAACAAAAACCAAGTTACTATAGGTTAGGTTAGGTTAGGCGTCAGCCTAATCCTATCCTAACCTATAGTAACTCAGTCACCTGTTTCAACAGGCCTGCCATACCATCCAAGCAGGGTGAGTTAGGTTAGGTTATGCTAGGTGAGGCATATTGAGCCTAATTTAATCTAACCCACCCCAGCAACCAAGAATAATATTACCAAAAATCATTCCCTCTAGTATCAGTGATACACACTCAGTGTTCACTCAACAGTCACTAGTGACTCACTCAACTGTCACCAGTGACTCACTCAACTGACACTAGTGACTCACTCAACTTACACTAGTGACTCACTCTGCAAGTGTTTTACTACTAAGCTAGTAGACTGAGCAGCAGCAGCTCCTTAAATACTAGAGGTGGTAGTGGGGGTAAGTCAATGATGACACAATAATTACATTTCTTTCTTCATTGCCATAAACAAGTTGCAACAAAAATATTGATCTTTAAACAAAATTTGCATAATCCAATTGTGTGAAACATTTACTACATTCAGTGCACAAAATGGCTGAGTATCCAGGGTTCCTTTGTCGCCAGCCAGCTTCATCCTCAAAGTCTCCATAAAGTTGATCAGGAAATGTTCTGGGCAGTAGACTCCTGTAGCATTCTTCATCAGTGTCTGCAGATTGGGCATCTCGTGGAAAAGGTAGGGCGAACTTAGATCCACATACTCCACATTCTCCTTGTCATCCAGCTGCAGCAGTGTGTTGAGCAGAGTAATCTTCTCATAGCCGTAGACAAAGATCTTGATTGCATTGTTGTTTTCATGCAGCCATCTTTCAACTGTTCCGCACACAATCTGGCGCAATTCAGAATAGGGTAGATGTGCTTGACCGGCTCCATTGCCAGACCATCGTAGGCCATGTTTTGCTCGATGTAGAGCATTGTTGTCACTTGTCTTCAGCAGCATGTCCGGATAGGGTGACTTGAAGAAATAATGATGTGTTGTCACACGATGCCTGTCATCACGTTCCAATATGGCCATCTCCTTGACAATAAACTCATTGTTCAATCCTTTGAATCCTTGAAAGTCTATCAGGTAGAGTGGTAGTGGTCCAAAAATGTCAGCAGCTCTTCTCGGCAACATTTCCATGTATTCGTGTTCATCAGAATCTTCATCAGCATCCTTCTTCCCCCGCTTAGTAGAGAAGCCAATGCAGCATCCCACAACATCCTCGCCATCACTTTCAGGCAACTCTCCTTCCTCACCCAAAAACTGTAAAACTCTCTTAGCTGCAGACATGATGTATGCTTCACCCAATGCTTCTTACCAGAATGACTATCCAGAGCAATTTTGCCTTTATACCCTAGGCAGATTGCACAATACCTGACATTGGCTCGTACTCTTTTGTCACATCATGAATCATCAGACAGTAGGCACGTGTATCGGCAGGAATGTTTTCAGTTGTGTCAAACTCAATTCTCACATCAATACTGCCGGTTTTAAGTGACTCATTTTGGCGGGAACAATCAAAAGCATACAACATCATTCGGCCATTTTCTAGAGCACTCTTTTCAAACAGGGGATTGACCAATTGAGAATGTCCATGATTGTAGGCTCCATTGAAAGCTTCATACATGCCATATACACAACAATCATCACCGTCAATGCTCTCATACGGATAGTACTTGTTGTTCAAAAACACTCAAATGTCTCTCATGTTACACTTGTCAAATTGAGATGAATTAGCAGTTGCCACTCCATATTGCGCTGTCTGCAGCCCAATCACAATGTAGCGAGGCTTCTCATGTTGAGCTGTTGACTTGACAGTCCATGTATGCTTCTTTGTAGCAGGTAAGGTTGGGTACTTGTACAATTCCCAATGCCGGAATGTCATGCTTATAGGTGTATCATTCTGTACAAGTTTTAGTAGACGAAGTTTGTTTTCATCAGCAACTTCCACATAGGGTATTCTCCATGTAAGTTTTTCAATGACTACCTTTCCGGCAGCATTCAAACAATTAGTAGTGTCAGCACTGCGTCTCAACACCAGTTCCTGTTTCACATTCATTAGAATCTTTTTGTAATCTTCGGCGAAGCCCAGCAGGTAGCGTAGAGGCACATCCATGATTGTTGTATCAGCTCCATTGGGAGCAAAAGTGGCAAATCCAACTGTTGGGTCAAACTTGTAGCCAGCTCGTTCCATCCTGTTCTTCTCATTGACATCAAATGTCATAGCATTCTTCATCAGGCTGGTAATTCCAGGGGTGCAAATGCTATCTACTATCACACCATTTATCTCATAGCGTATCTCTGACCAAAGGTGAGCAAAGAATCCAGAGACACAGGGACTTCCGCCCAAGGCAGCATTAGCTGCATTTGTCACCTTAAACTCCACATGTAGATAGCTTTCTGATGGGATTGTGTAAATGTCCTGCTGTTGAATTGGTATCCGTATTTCATCATTGACTTTGAAGCTTGTAGTATAGGGAGCATGAGAATGGTACTCATAGCCAATGATGCTGTTATCCGATCTGGGTCCACTCCTTGTCACATCTAAAACTCCCATTATTGCTGCTGTTGTTGTCGTAGGTGACAGCCTCGTTTTTTCAAATAGTTGATGCTCCTCAATGTTAACTCTACAGAGTCTAAACAACGAATGACGTTTGCAGCACTTGCAGGCCTTTTATCTGTTTCTGTAGGTTGACAATCTACCTCCATGTCACATGCCGCCTCATTACCCAGTCCACGATTCCACTTATCAAATATCAGCACCATCTCACTTGCGTTGTCTCAGATGCAGAGCAATATTGATCTCCTCACCTCTATTATTAATGAGACGTCCGTTCTCCTCAACAACCTCCAACGTAATGTTACCAATCTGCTTGGCGTCCACTGGCAAATAGATTACATTCTGTACAGTCACAACTATTTTATACCCTGGATCAACATTCGGGTAAAACTCATAGATCACGTGATCCTTGACACCATTCGAGTACGACCCACTCACAATGTTACACTTTATACGTATCACATTGGGTTGACTGATTTGCACTGCTGTATCACCTTTAGCCTCTGTGTCAGCCTCTATGATCCTAGTGTTGTTGAATCCCAGCAGACTTCCAATTGACTCAGGTTTTGTGAAATCCAATTTGGCATTGCTCAATACTGAACATTTCAAGGTTGATGGGTCCACAGCCATCTGAAGTTTTATGTTGCGATCATGTAGCCTTGATGTGAGCAGGTTAGCAATTGTTTGAAATTCAAAACTGCCTTCCGGCAAAAATACAAACTCCATTATCTTATAACGGGGTGCTGCAGTAGTAGCTCTTGCAGTCTGTCTACTACCTGTTATAGAGTTATCTTTGTCATCAATGTCTCCACCAGCCGATGTCTGCTTAGCTTTGAGAAGCACTTTATACCATTGATTGAATATGGCTGACCTATCATCTATAATTTCATGATGTTTCAGCTCTGGATCATCTTCTTCTTCATCAGCTTTTGCACCCTTCTTCTTAAACACATGAGTTATTTTTGGAGCATAATAGAACTTGTTGTTGTAGTTCATCTCAACATTGGGTATTGAATTGCAGCTTGTAAAGCTGATGAGTCCAATTTCCCATTCACCACTGCTTGTATCAAGCGGCGGATAAAATTCACTTTTCAGCACAGATGTATTACCTCCAAAACAGAGCATCATGGTCTTGCCTGCTCAATGCACTATTGCACAATGCCTTGTAATGAGCATGTTGTTCATTATTTATACTATTGGAAAGGGGAAATGATTAAAACTTGTTGTACAATATTAAACATTTTCATTTATTATTCTCATCAACCAAAAATTTCAAACATAAATGTCCACAAATATGAGAGTACAGATCCTCTTGCTTCTGATTATAGTTGTACTTGATCCTTGTTGCTGGCTCCAAACCACGGTGCATGTAGTTGATAAACTCCTGTGGTGGCCTGAGGTTTCCAAAGCCGTCAAAGTAGATGGCAGCTCCATCCTTCTTCACATAGCACACCCAATGTGTGCCGGCTCCATTGCTGGTGTCCAAATTGATGATGCCACACTCTTGTCTCAAAGGTCCTGTTGCAGGTAGGGCATCCCGCATAAACACTCCTCGGAAATGTTTCAGCTTCAGACGACATGCATACTTGTAGAGGTCTGCATCAGTCAGCGCTCGATCTGGAAGAGCAATTACCGTCGCCGTTTGCATTGACGACGGCGTGCTCCGTTTCCCGTCTTCTGTTGACGTCTCAGGTAGAGTCCTTTTCCCTTTTTGGAAGCAGCAGCTACCTTCTTCTTCTTCCCTCGACGTTTTGCTCCTCCTCCAAACTTTGCTTTGGCCTTCATGATGTTGGTCACCGCTACTGCTGCAGCCCTTTCTGCCAATCCTGCCTCTGGAGACGTTGCTACACTCCAAGCTCGTTCAGCCAAGTCCCTGTCAGCCTTTGCTCTGCTTGCTGTATCACTATTCTGTGAATAGGCAATGTCGTGCTGCTTGCAGGCCCGATCAAGTCTGTTGATTCCTGGATCACCTCTTGCCAACCGCTTCTCCAGCTTTGTACCTGGGCCACAGTATTGGTAACCGGGAAGATGAAGTTCAACTGGTAAAATATCAACTGCTTTGTTGACTATTGTTCCAGTGGCATTTGCGAGTGCCGACAACACTCCTCTCCCCTGGTACCTCTTCTTTCCTTTGCACCTAGCCATCTAATGGGGTTCTTTGTTCTCCTCACTCTCTTTTATACCCTCAGGAGGCTTGTCAAGTCCTATACGCTTCAAGATCATATCTTTCCATTCCTGTTCACTTGTAAAACTTGTATCACTGTTTGCACGCTCCTTAACCAAAGTTACCATAGCTGTTAATACTTTTTCAACAACTTCACAAGAATGCTCATCCATCCTCTTCTCCAAATATCGCTTGTTCACTCCATCTGTGGCACTGATTGGATCCACCATATCAGTCAGTACTGAGTCATTGAAACTTGTAAATACTTGCAATGTACTTTTATCCCTTCTCTTTGGCAGCCACACCTCAATCAAATCTCTACATGTACCAAGATTTATTGCATCTCTGCTGCTTTGAGGATTTGCTAAATTGATCACACGTCTATGACGAGCATTAATGTTACCCAATGTGTCCATGATGAATACAAAGTGGGCAGTACATTGTTCGCTTATATAGTACAACTAGTTTGCAGGGTTGCCAACTATGTAACCGCCTTCCACCAACTCTTCCAGAATCGAATTGATTTCATTCTCATGACCAGTGTTGCCAACTGCTTTAGATTGATCCAATAGTTGTAGTCTGTCTACAAGTTCATTGGGGTCATTGTAGTAGACATATTCAATCTTGGTATCATTGTTTGCCACCATATTGAATGGCGCCACCAGTCCTCTTCCACTGATTCCTTTTCCTTTCTTATTACCTTTTTTCAACAGCGGAAGTATTGTTCCCTTGTACTTGATATTGTTGTAGTCTCTAATTCTCCCACCTGCAGCATAGTCGTCTCTATACACATTGGTAAACTCCAATATGTCTACATAGGCCTTTCTGTCAGCCAACGTTACTTTTGAAGTGCTTGGAATCTTCCTAAATATAAGTTCACAGAGTCCTTGTGTAGCATCAAAAGTCTGTTCGTTTCCGGCATTGTTAGGATCAGTCAACACAATCTTTGAACCATCAGTTCCAAAGGTTAAAATTTTGCTACCCAAACGAAAACTGTTGTCAATCACTTTTGGTCCAAATGTATCATCAAAGCTCAACTCCTTTCTAATCAAACCTTTAACATAGATCCCCACAGGTGTTTTAGCCAATTCTGTTTGATTAAATTCAGATTCCACTACATCTTGGCTAGTATCCATCAATTGTTGAACACTTTTATTTTGCTGGTCCTCCTCCTCATCCGTTGACCATCCTGGAACATCACCATCCTCACTCAAAGGTGAATCCTTATTGCTCCACAACTTTCTCACAACACCAGACGTACTTGGAGCTGGACTAAAGTGTGAATCATCTCCAAATGCTTCAAAGGATGTAGGGGTCTCCTCTCCAATGTCAGGCAGTTGCAGTTGTTTCAGAGCTTGTTTCATGGGTCATGGCTGTATTGGTGTTAGTGGTGGTGTAGGTAGTGCATGTTTACGTTGGCGTACAGGTACTGCAAGACGTTGTGCTGCTGGCAGTGGTTCTGCTGCTGGTGGTGGTGGGGGTTTTTTGAGAGCTTCAACAATGTTGCCTAGTGGTTCAGTCAACGGTTTAATGCGCTTTGCATGATGATCCTCTGACACTTCCCTTCCAAGTGTTAGCTCCTTGTGCTTCCTCTTGATGTTACGTTTCAGCTTGGCAATCTCCTTGATGGTGGGAGCAATCTCCTCCACAGTCTGCTTCACATCCATCCTGCTCGGTGTACACCAGTGTACTGAAGCTCCAGTGAGCTTACACCTCAACTAAATAGGTGTCGAGTCCATTTCTGTAGCGCCCTCTATTCTTTTCAGATGAGCGATCAATCACAAGGAATGCGTGCGCAGCTGATGACCAGACCTGATTGCACATGCTCTTGAACTGATCAAAGGTCATGTCAGCGCCTACATGATCTCTATACAAATGTTTCATGTTGAGCTCGTCCTGTTCAAACACAATTATAAAGTTGGCATTGTCACGCACAAGTTGTTTTGGAATGCGACTGTAGGTCTGTGCCAAATAAAACACGTCAACATCACTGTGACGACCGGCACTAAAGTATTGTCTGATTGATTCCTGTTGTTCACAAATCACATCATCAAAAATAATTATCAAGTTGGCTGGCAGTTCATTTGGAGCAGGTATTTCTTCACTTGTGTCACACTCAACATAGTCCATTCCATCACCCAGTCCTTGCATGATTGTACAAAGTAACTTGTACTTTGGCTGAAATGCAGTCTTTGACCAAACGTAAATGTTTGAAAAGTGAATTCCTTTACGATCAAACAGCATGTTGAACAGTAAATTGGTTTTGCCACACCCAGATGGCCCACAAATAATGCATCTTATGTGGTTAGGGAACAAAGGACCGTGACGCTTCTTTGTGTCCATTTCCAAGCCGCAACCTCTCACCACTCGATCAAAGTCAATTATCTTGAATTTGTTTTGCTGTTGCACAACCTGTTTCATCTCACTCACACAAGGTCACCTCTATCAATCCACGAGTCGTGACTGCGATCGTATCCCTTCCAACGCACCAGCAGTTTGTTACCTCTTCTCTTCAATACCTTGGCAATTTCAAATACAGTTGGCACTTTTGTCTTTACAATTTCTTCAGCATAGAATCCTCCTTGCACAGGCTCACCTCTATAATCTTCCAACTCATAGGTTACCGGCACTGTAGGTCGCACACGTGTTACCGTGAACAGTTCATTTGTCCAATTGGGCAGGTATCCCTTGTCAAACGTCATTTTATACTTGCTGATTCTCACCTTATCACCTGGCTCAATTTTCTGATGAGCACCCGGATAGAATGTGGGCTGTGATTTATCCAACAAGCCCTGCTGATACTCTTGACGCTGTCTACCAAGTTTGGAAAGTAAAAGCTTTTCATGCTCCTTCTCAACATCAGCTGGTCGCATACCTATTGTACAATGTACTCTGCCATTGTACTCTTTCACAAGTGAGGTTAGAATATCTGTCCACCTATAGGTTCCTCGTTCAGTGAATTTGACCCACATTAAATGTTTAAGTGTTCTATTGAAACGTTCCACTATCGAAGCTTTTTTATCTGAAAATGTCGAATAATGATTGACGTCATACTGTTGCACAAGTTGTTGAAATTTTGAATTGAACCACTCTTTACCATTGTCAGTCTGCAAATGTTTCATTGGATACTGAGCTAGAATAGGACGCATTGCCTTGACTACATTGTCAGCCGACTTGCTCTTTATTGGTATAGCAAGAGCAAACTTACTAAGACAATTGATAATTGTAATAATGTACCTATAACCTTTGTTCTGACGAGCATAAGGAATCATCTCAACAAGGTCAGCCTGATAGAGGTCATCAAGACCTTTCACAGTAACCATCCTTGTAGGAAAATTCCTACGCCCCGGTCTGTGCAACTCTCACGCTATCACAGACTTATCCATACTAATGACTATCAAACACTTACATAGCTATATATTTACTTGAGCAGAGCAGGTTTTATCCTGTACGTGTTGCGCAGTTTGTTTGCTGTGATGACATCTGTGAGCCAAACTGCGTTGTGCATTTTGGTCATGTAACCTAACCTATGGTTTCAAGGTTATGAAATAACTGTAGTCGACACATGGTTACAGAGATGTGATATTTATTTACACTTTATAAACAATAAATGGTATGCTAAAACAGGTTTTCTAGTACATAACATCTAGGCTTACCCAGGGGTACATGTCACCTAGATCGGTAGCCATTTCACATAGTCCTCTACCAACTGGAAACTCTAAAATAACTTTGTCAAAGTCCAGGTTGAACACTGATGCTGTTGGAAAACATGTAGTCATCTTCTGAATAAAGTTGATTGGTGTCCCAAACGGTTCTGGAATATTCTTGTAGCCAAACTTGAAGAATGGTTCCACAATCCAACAAGTGCTTTGTACAAGGTGACAATCACCGCAGGCACATCCTTAAATACTGTTTGCTGGCTCCATTGCTGATGGACACTGTTACGTTGTCTGGAGGCGGTATAGCTGCAGTAGAAGATGGTTCTTGACAGTGTGGTGTACACACCTCAACTGAAGCATTGATGACAGCTTCAAGGAATTCCAACGATGTGAATGATGGATGGAGGCATGTGCGCAGATCATATGTGCAATGGACTTGCTGGCACAGTTCCTTATCCACAGCACGTTCACCAGCCAGGTTCATGTAC
Source organism: Laodelphax striatellus (assembly GCA_017141395.1). Taxonomy (NCBI): domain Eukaryota; kingdom Metazoa; phylum Arthropoda; class Insecta; order Hemiptera; family Delphacidae; genus Laodelphax; species Laodelphax striatellus. Next base: position 7,764,349 of record CM029543.1, on the reverse strand, counting down.
CAGTCTTTGACGTGTTGACGCATTGCTCCAAGATCCTTGTTGAACTGTCCAGATGACTGCAGACACTGTTGCATATGGAATATGTTTGAAGTATCCAGTCCATGCTCCCTTGATGTCAGAAACTCTCCACTCCGGTACTGGGGATCCAGCTTGAAGGAGTTGACGCTCACGGCTGCAGCCACAAGGAGATAGTACACTGGCGATATCATGGTTGTTAATGATGCTTGGCTGCTACTCGGCCTCCTTTTATACCCTGCATTTCTTGGAAACTGGCTATTTATAGCAATTACATCATTGTCTCCTCCTCTGTTTCATCCAAGCTTCTCATTGTGCAATTGATTCTGCAGTTCCTCCCAACAGCTAGTAGAATGATGATTATTAATCCAACATGTGACACAATCATTAGCGTTACCATCACAGCTAACCAACTCTCTACTATACTGACTAGAAATTTCAAGATTGTCATTGGTAGACTGTAATCCCCTTGATGGCGGTGTGGCCAGATCCAAATGCCAATGACTGGTAGAAGAAGGGCTACCCATCCACAATTTATAGCAATGATAAACATTAGCATCAAAGCTAACCAAATCTCTAATGTAATGATTAGAGCTTTCAGGATTGTTATTGGTAGTTGATCCATGGCTCTGTAACACTATGCCTTCTATGCACAACTGGCTAATGAAGCTGTCCGCCCATTGTTTATATACATCCATGCCTCTATACAAAAATCGAAGTTGTCCAATATATACATAACATTACACCTAAATATATACATATCTACCTAAATATCTGATGATGACATCATCATCACTTTTCAAGCAATCTCCTGAGAATGCTGTGTTGGGATACTCCATCTTCTTCTTGATAATTTTCGATGTCATCAATGGGGTTTGAGGTACGTGCCCGTTTAGCTGGTGGACATTCATCTTCATTGTCAGATATAGTGATCACTTCATCTGTGATGCAGCTGCTGCTACCTGGCTCTGGCTCAGACTCTTCCATTTCCAAAACTTGTTGAGGGTCTGTCATCTCTACCTCCTCCTCCTCCTCCTCAGATGCTGCCTCAGCAGTAGGAATCTTATAGTGTCCGTATGCAAGGGTTGTGATTCCATCTTCAAGGATGTGGCGTTTTTCATCAGCATTGCTCAGTGCCTTCTTCTTCTGCATCAGAGTCATTATCTGATGCTTCCTGGTGCCAAACATCACTTGCTCCCTATAGATTTCCTTTCCTTCAAACAGACAGTCCAGATAGTCTTGGAAACCAATGTATTTCCCAGCATCAGTATGGGACTTTGGCAGTTCCTGCCCAAGTACTGGCCGTCTTACTCCCTTAGCTTTCTTGATCAGGCCACTTGTATCTGGTTGGGTCGGATCTGTATTGTAGCAACGACAGGCATACAATTTGGAGCGAAGGCCAACGTACTCATGAGGAGCTCTGCCGCCATACTCGTCCTTAAACTTTCCAAGCACCATCTTATTTGTGTTGGAATAGCATGGGTGATCGGTAGGGTACTCGGATGTATCAAAAACATCTCTCAGCTCCTTGATGCTAATGATGTCTTGATACATATCTTCTGTCTCCACCAGGTAGAACAGGGAATCAGTATCCTGGTACAGAAGCTGTAGGCGGTCGTCATAGATGGGCTTCATCACATCGTAGTGGAATTGGTACATGAGGATTTTGCTCACATCCAACACTGTCAGCCCAATGTAGATGGGCTTGTCTAATGTTACCTTCTCCTTGTGTAGTGTCACAGCGCAAATGTTCTCTCCAAATAAGATGCGGTCCTTGAATGTTGGTCTTGCAATCAGTTTCTTGAGACACTTCTTGTCATTCACCAGCTCCATGTTCATCCTCTTCCGCACGTTCTCCATGGTCTTGCCAAACACTGAATTATTCATCAGTTTGAAAAAGTTCTTTTCAAACTTGTTCTTTGACTGTTGACGCAACTTTGTATTCTTCATAATGTAGGTTGCCAAGAAGTCCTCCTGTTCAAACCGTACACCTCGATGAACTTTGCTTATCTTTAACCCATGCTGTACTGCTTGCTTCAGGGTGCGGTAGTGACAGATGTAGCGTTTATGGGAGTTCAAGGTTGTCATCAATCGCATGTATCCAGATTTATCAGTCTTTCGGTTTCTTGGTAGGAATGGAAATTCATTGTGAGCATCATGAAGTTCTTTTGGGTATTCAACATCAACCTCCAGTATGTAGCCAAGATGCTGTTTATCTTCAACAATTTCAATGTCCCTACACACTGCTTCCAGTTCCTCTCTGCACATCCATTGGAATTTCCGGCAGGGTAGTGGGTTACACATTGCCCAGCCATACAGATTGTTGGCATCTGTATAAAGAAGGTATGATGTTGGTTTCTCTGGATTCACAGATGCTCCTGTATACTTGTTGTTGGCCAGTGCATGACGGTGAACACAGGTTGTGATGCCGCCTCGGATTCCATGTTCAATGAGCATGTACATATCATAATCTGTCAGCAGCTCCAACTCGACTCCTGTACACTTGAGCATTGCATCAAATGAGAAGCCAGGTGATGTGAAGTAGTGAGCGCAGTCAAGATCATAATTCTTCATGCACATGTCTCGGAAACTCTCGAAAACGTCAGCCAACAGGAGAACATCTGTCTTGAGGTATAGGTCACTGTAATCTCCCAGTGTTCTGCATCCAAACCGCTCCCAAACGTTCTGAGCATGTGCATAATCTGCATCACTGATTCCACCATTTGTCAGTGAGCTGTGGAAGGCATCCTTGGGAGGGAGTTCTGTCTCCTCCAATTTCTCCAATGAGTTACAGTACTTTTATGGAAACACACCTTTCCTTGAAACTAGGTCCAATTTGTTCCTAAACTGGCTTGAGGTGTGTGGCAGTTTGGATGAAAGATCTGTGGGATTTTCAGATGTCTTGACAAGGTTTGTTACCAGATTGTCAAGACTGTCTGGTGTAAACTGGATTGTGTCTATGAATCGGAGATGTAGTCTGTTGGAGATTTGTTTCGTGAAGGATATGTACTTTTCAGAACTATTTGGTATGACTGAAATTTGTAAATTATCAGCTCCTAGATGGGGAACAATGAGATGCGTGTCATAGTTCCTAGAGTTGTGGAGGAGCACAGGGATATGAGTTTGACGTCGTTGCAGGAGATTGCAGCCATTGCACAGAGCATTCCAATACATCCCTGTCATGTGGCAGTGATCCCGTACTTTGTCGCCTGTGAATGGTTTGTTGCAGGCTTCACATGACTGGGCTGCATTGAAGGCTGCAAGCTGCTGGCTGGAGAGGGGGTTCATGGCTTTACCCTGTCTATCTATTGCTTCTGCAATGTCTCTTGCATACTTGGTCAAGGTTTTCATAAAGTGGGCGGCTGCATCAGGTCCTCAGTACACAATTGGTTCCTGCGGGATGAGGCTGTTGATGCTGAGCCAAGGTAGTAGTTGTTGTGGATCCTTTACAAAGTAAAGGCAATAACTCATCGCCTTATGATATTGGATGACCTTGGTAACCTTTCCAATCCAACGCTCAGCTGATCCATCCTCCTCCTCAGGCTTTTCAAGAATACATTCAAAGTCGGCATAGGCTACCAATGGTAGCCTGAACTTGTTTAGATGATTCTTGAACTTCATTGTTGGAGGGCTTCTGTCTTCGTTGGGCTGCAGCATCACAATCCTTGCATTCTTGTTATTGGCGCAGTACTCGTTATGCTCCTGCATCCGACGTTCTCCATCATTTCTCACAGTGTAATGAGTGAAGCAGCACCGGCAGATGATGATTTGACCATGATGTTTTGTCAGCTGGGTTTGCACAAGTTTTTCAAAGTTCTTTATGTAGCAATAGTGGCTGTTCACATTAAGATCATCCTCATCTGCTGCATTGCTGGGCTGGGCGGTGTCCTGCTGGTTGGTGGTAGTGGTGGGGGTATCCGGCTGGTTGGTGGTGCTAGTAGCTGCTGTGGTGGTGGTGGTGGCGGTAGTTGTATCCTTGTCTTTGTCAAGGATTTGACATAGAAGGAGGAGATCAGTATGGTCTTCCTTCATATGCTCAACGACACGTCTTGGGTAGATATTGTTGTCATCATCTAGCCCATAGACATTGACCGATACCCCAGGGTTATTCTTCTCAGAGATATCGATCTGATTGATTGTGGTTGGGAAGGTTAATCCAACAAAGTTGTATTTATCCTCTAACTGCCTGTACCGGTCATTGATTCGCTCTGTATGGGGACCTTGAACATGTTTGGCCAACATAGCCCACTTAAAACACTGCTGGTCTTCATTCTGGGGATTGATGACTGCTAGCCTTGCAGCAATCTTGGGTGGCAGCTTGGTGTATGAAGATCCCCGCAGTGGTGTATGCTTGCTGATGCGGATGAGGAGGCCATCAATGATGAGGAGACTCCATCCGCTTGAGTTTCCTTCAAATTTGGCTTCCTCCTCCAACATAACCTTGCAGGCATGTGCCACTATGTTGGAGATGTCGGTGATGCTGAACACAGAGTAGTTGGGGGTCTTGAAGGCAACATTTTGAAAGTCCACCTGCTCCATGTTGTTCTCGTCTAGGCTGCTTTTCTGGTATGTGGCCTCCAGGACAAGGTTGAACTTGATGTTTCCATGTTCCTGGAATTCCTGGGTGATGACTCCAACTATCTTGGCTTCCAAGCTGTCGAGGAAGGAGTGGAAGTCCTTGGCTGGATCCTTGAGGCAGCTGTTGTTGTAGTAGAGGGTTCAAAGGCAGGAGTTGAATGCCTCCTCTAGAAGAGCAAACTCCCCCTGTGCTTCTCTGGTCTGTTGACAATGGCTGGCCTTGTTCATTTTTCAGGAATCTGAAACATAAAGTATATATGTATATTCAAAGCTGAAACCTGTATCATCCACAACTATCATCAGCAAAAAGATATCCACTGTGGTGTAATGGCTTTTCCAGGATAGCTATGATACTAACCATTACCTCACAGGGGGATTCGAACCTGGAACCTTTGCATTTGAAAGCAGACATGCTAACCACTACACCACAATGGATATCTGATGTTTGGTTCACTTTTTGCCATTGATAAGTCGCGTTATATTTGGAGGACTCAATATTAACTATATCCTATTTCAATATTCTAAGGTACTTTTTAGGTTGGGAACTCAATCACTATACTCTAGTGTAATGCCTAACATTCCTGCTTTCCAATAAACATCTTTCAGGTTAGCATCCACTCAGATACACATAATCATTCATTACACTACAATAAACATATTTGTAAGTAAGAAAACACTTGTACTCACTTTTTATATCACAGGTGAAGATCACAGTAAAACTGGAACACTAACACTGATTTAAACTCTCAAAAACTGATCTTAACTCACAATAAACACCGCTTTATACAATCACAAACTCACTACTCCACTTGTCAACTGGTAATGATCTCTCTGGCCACAGACCTCCCATATATACTCTATGCCCCACCATTCACTTATAACATTGGTTTTACAATTCTAAGTCCCTCTGGAATTTTTTTTTTTTTTTTTTTTTTTTTTTTTTTTTTTTTTTTTTTTTTTTTTTTTTTTTTTTTTTTTTTTTTTTTTTTTTTTTCCCAAGTTTTTTTTTTCTAATTTTGACCTTGACCTTGACCTTGACTTGACCTTTACTTAGGTTAGAGTAGGTCAGGCTAGGTTAGATGACCTTGACGTTGGTTAGGTTAGAGTAGGTCATGTTAGGTTAGGTGACCTTGACTTAGGTTAGGTTGGAGTAGGTCAGGCTAGGTTAGGTGACCTTGAAAAGGTATAGTCGGTTCTAGTGCAAGGGGGGTAGAGGGGGTGGGGTGGGGGGGGGGGGTAGAGTGGGCGTGGCCAAGGTGGGGGGGGGCGATGGGGGGGGTTCAAGGTCATTGTCCTGACCTTCCAAGGTCACGGTGTCTCAAAGTTCCCATTTTTAACCTACTTATATAAAGATTAATTACCGTCAAAATTTTGTTATTTATAAATAGTGGCTTGCAGTGCTCTAAATATGGTGATGCAGTAATTATTTGCAAGGCTTTTTTTTGTATAAGTAGAATGTCGTCTATGTGTGCTGAATTGCCCCATAAAAGTATGCCATATGACATTATGCTATGAAAAAAAGAAAAGTATGCTGTCCTTAAATATTTTTTAGGCACCTCATTAGCAAGACTTCTTAGCAGATAGATTACTCTAGACAGCTTAGTGCTTATGTATTTGACATGGGGTTCCCAAGTAAATTTTTGATCCATGTGAATACCTAAAAATTTTACACTAGAGGGATTGTTGGGTTGAACTCCATATTTTAAATTGAAGTTTAGTTTTTCGGTCTTATCTTTATTCAGAACAAATCCATTTGCCCTGAACCAGAGAGATGCTCGTTCCATAGTACTTTCAATCTCCTGGATAAGGTCTCTCAAATCATTATTAATATGTAAGAAAGTAGTGTCATCTGCATACAGCACTGTATCTGACCCTATGTAGGCAGGTAGATCGTTTAGATCGAATGATAGAATGCAGTGGCATAATTTTTAGGATACTATTGCCTGGTTGTTCGTACGTCTATTAAATTTAACCGGGTGATAAATCGGAGACAGCAACATAGTGGGATGGACGACAAACTGAACTAATTCGAAATTAAAAATCCAAGTGATATAGTGTTACCAGAACAATATATTTTAGCTAAATAACTAGTAAAATCAACTGCATTAACATTCTCTAATAAACATAGGCGTCATTTGGGGGTGGCAAGGGGTGGCAGTTGCCACCCCAAAATTCCCAAACCCCTTTTTTTGCTACCCCAAAAATCGTATTATCAATTAGTAATCAGGCAGTAATAATTTCAGTTATTTGCAAACAAGTGAAAAATTACAGTTTATAAACGTGGCACAATCGGTGAAAGAATAAAAACAAAATGTTGTCTATTCCACAGTATTCATTAATTAAGAAACCATACTCGAGTTTCAATGCTCACGGCATCATCTTCAGTGGTTGAGCCTAAACTGAATTCCTCAACCACTGAAGATGATGCCATGAGCATTGAAACTCGAGTATGGTTTTTAATAAATAAATACTGTGGAATAGACAAAATTTTGTTTTTATTCTTTCACCGAATATGGAGAATTTCCACAACATCTCTGAACAAAGTGTGTATTTTAACGTGGCACAATCTATTTTTTATTTAACATTTTCACTGGCACACAATAATAGATTTCATGTTCAAACACAAAAAGGAAGGTTGAGACATGACGGTCCCGTCTCGGTTTTCACGCTCGTGTAGAATGGGCAAGGCCGTACCCAGGGGGGGGGGGGTCAGGGGGGTTGAAAAGAGTTTTAAAATGCGTAATTTCACACTTAAATTTTCAAAATTTCCCGGGGGGGGGGGAAGCCCCCGGACCCCCCCCCCTTTCCTGGGGGGTATTACCCCCCAAACTCCCCGGTGCTTTAACACAACCTTGCCACCCCATTTTAAAAGCTGAAATGACGCTCATGCTAATAAATTACATGTTCATTCAAAACGAACTAGCTCCGAAAATTTCATTAAGCCACAATATTACAGACTTTTGGTTGGTAAAACTGAAACTTGTACTTTCCCATCTCATAAAATTTTAACCAGAAATGTTAACATATTTATCTGATGTCTATGTAAACAAATTTAAACGCTGGAAAAATTTCATCCCTCAATCAGCACCGATTAATTTAACCCTGATTTTAATGGAATAGAAATGTTTCAACAATTTGAAATGTGTGCACAACCAGCTGATATTTAAAAAATTATGCCATTAGTATTTTTTACTACCAGATACCTTCTGCCTCATTGATAAAAACTCGATAAATTTTGTCTACAGAATCTGACAACGTCCTATATCTCTAAAGCCACAAAGTGACTGACTGATTGACAGAAAAGATTTTGTACTTGCCGACATCGTAGGGGGTGTCAGTATACATCGTTGGAGAGAGGAAAGCGAGAAACCAACCAGAAAAATCTGAAAAGTTGAAAAAATCCCCCCTAAGGGGGGTTATGTCCCCCCAGAATTTTTCAACTTTTTAGTTTGACTATTGACGGTGCTGGCGGTTGGATTTTTGGGTCCAGCTTGCAAAAGCAGCTCGATTTAAGGCTGTGCATCAGCTTAAAAAAACTTTTTTATGGTGATATTTTTCTAAGTTTTACGATTTGGATACTATCAAGCTATCAAAATGAAATACTTTTTAGAGGAAAATTTTTTTTATTAAAATAACCAATTTGAAAAAAAATATTTCCGAAAAAATTTCTTTAAAAAAATAACTCAATTTTCAATTAAATTGAGAATTTGTTATTTTTCTCAAAAGTTGATATTTCGAGAAACTAATTATGTCAAGTGATAGACAATACCTTCAAGCACGTATGCTCAAAATTTCATAATTGTATTTGCAACCAATTTTGAGATTAATTTCCCCAAAAATTTCTACTTTAGACGCCCATATCTCAAAAACTAATGAACAAGAAAAAATTTTTTTCCTCTAAAAAGTATTTCATTTTGATAGCTTGATAGTATCCAAATCGTAAAACTTAGAAAAATATCACCATAAAAAAGTTTTTTTTAAGCTGATGCACAGCCTTAAATCGAGCTGCTTTTGCAAGCTGGACCCAAAAATCCAACCGCCAGCGAGGAGAGATGACTGAGCGAAGCTCAGTCATCTACGAAGTGAAGTCTAGTTTCAAGTCGATCAGCTTTTGTCTGTTTGTTTGTTTGTTTGTTTGTGTGTTTGTAATGCATTTAAGGCTAAACGCATTGACAGATTTCAATAAGATTTGGCAGGAATGTTCATTTTGAGACTGCGCGACGATGTATATGTAAGGTTTTTTTTAATTTTGCATTTTGAGGACGAAATAGAAGGGAAAGAGAATGGCTGTATGGAATATAGCTATATATGAATGGCTGTATGGAATATACAATAGCTATATGGAACACGTGATAGGATTTATTTTGAATTGAATAAATGCCTATAAGTTGAAAGTGGAAGTTGAAAGTTGCACGAGCATGGAGGACCACAAAGGATCCCATGTAATCTTATTATGATGAGATAAAGACTATAAGTTGAAAGTTGCACAAGCATTCGTGCGTTAACAGATGATTTTTCAAAAATGATTATTAACAGATGATTATTAACAGTGATCTGTTTGAAGAAACATTTGGTACTTTCCTGTTATAGGACACGTCTACTCATCTAGAGATATCAATAGTTGATATCGATAACCTATAATAACCAATAAGGTTATGTCAACCTATAGGCTATGTTAATAACCTATATTTTTCTCATATCGATGAGTATCGATACTTTTGAAGCTCGATATCGACTATTGATATCTCTAGATGAGTAGACCTAGATGAGTGTCCTATAACAGGAAAGTACCAAACATTTTTATAAAATATGATGATGGAATTTGTCTATGCACATGTCAAAAAACCATTCACAATATTTTTTCATTCAATCCTCATGGGTTTCAATATTCATTGTTAATATTAAGATTGAGAATAATCCTGCTTCAAAGTTTATTCGACCTACCTCTGGTTGTGGAACTGGTGATGTTTTTGAGGTTTTAAAGCATAAAGTTTCAAACGTGTGAATTTTCATAACCTTATAAAATTAAGTGATTGGTTTGAGTTTAAATTTTTTTGTATAATTGAATATTTAATTTGAAATGTGCTTTCGTGAGTATCGTATTAGTGCTGTTAATCTATGAATTGAAAAAAATTTATTTTGAAGATTTTTCAGGACTTATAAGTTGAAAATTCAGTGTTGGACTTAACCTATAATGTTTTCCATATTTTCCATTAGGGAAAACTGGATAATTCGGCAAGGTGGAACACCCGAAAGGGTCTCTCCGCCAAAAAAGCCATAAGCTTAATAACAATAATTGGTTTGAGTTCGCGGGGTCAGAATATAAACATCGTCATAAATTATGTCATATTATGGAATGATCATCAGCTGGGTCAGAATAAGATTTTTTTGCTGCAGTCAGAGGGGCGCCGCGAAAGCGGCGGCTTGTGTGGAACGTCGCGTATCTTTAAAAAAGATGGCCGCCAGAGACCCGATTCTCATGATTCGCGACCCTCTTGAAAACCCAGGGGGGCCCTGGGGGGGTAGGTGGAATTTGGTCAAATTTGGCCACTCATGAAATGGCCTGTATGTTTTTTTTTGGCTCCCGGAAAATGTCGACACCTACACCATTGGATTCAGCTCAAAAAGTTGGGCTAGGTAAGTCTGTATCTTTGGATACAGGCTCCCGGTTTTTCGACCCCCTATCTTTGAAAATAAAGGGAAAACCGGCTATTTATGTTTTTCCGTTTTCTTGCTCTGGTGTGTTTGTTTTTCAACAAAAGTGTATGATGTTGTACATCATTGTAATCAGCTCGACAAGGCGGAAGCAGCCATGTGTGATTTGATGGGATTGGGCGAAAAAAATTAGTATACATTTTTTTGCAACTTTTAGATTGTGTATTTTTGGGTGAGTTTTTGGTTTAAATATGTCATGTGGCACATCATAGAGCTTGGAATGACGACGAGAACCTGATATGATGATTCTTGTCATGATTTGAAGTAAAAAATCATACTCATATTTGTTAGGGATCAACTTCCCTATACAAAACGTATGGGAAATATGTAATACTAGCTGTCCCAGCGAACTTCGTATCACCCTCTTCCCCCCCCCCAAATGTCCCCCCTCTTCTCCCCACAAATGTCCCCCCTTCATGCCACATCCCAAAAAATTTCATCCCCACAAATCCCCCCCCAAATGTCATCCCCACAAATCCCCCTTCATGTCAACTCCCTCTTTCCCACCAAATGTCACCTCCCTCTTCCCCCCATTGGCCATTCTCCCCACCAATTGGCCATTCTCCTTCACGTAACCCCCCTCTTTCCACTAAATGTTCCCCTTCATGTTCCCCCCCACCCCCAAAAAAAAAATTTCACGAAGTAAAAATATATTTAATATAATTATAATCAATGTATTATATATGATACGACCGATAACACATTCTTAATTAATGATTCTAGCGTAAAAAATAATTTGAGTAGAAAACCTAGTACAAAAAAAAATTGTCCGGAGTGGGGATTGAACCCACATTGTTCAGGTTGACACGCAGACGCTCTAACCACTACGCTACGAAGGCCTGGACAACACAGCTCATTTTTCTGATGTTAAATCATCATCTTTACGTTCTTCGATGGGCCTGCCGGGAAGTTCAAAACATGGGTCTGTCGTCTGTAAAATGTTTGATAGGTTAGGTCATTAATTTACTAATTATTTATTATTTATAAAGGGATTTTCTTATATTTTAATACATATTATGTTAACCAGTGCTCTAACAATCCAAACTAATCCAAAATCATCTAAATCGGTTCGGCTGTTCTTGAGTTATAAGCGAGCGTACAGACATCAACTCTCTTTTATTAATATAAATGTTACTGTGTGCTGTTGTTCTCTGTACAAGGGTGGTTGAATTGTGCTTGACACGGCAGATATAGTTAAGCAAATGAACAGAAAAATCTGAAAAGTTGAAAAAGTCCCCCCCAGAGGGGGTTATGCCCCCCTGAAATTTTCTAACTTTTTTATTTGACGATTTAGAGCAAAAGTGCAAGAGACCTTTTTTGTTCAACTCGCCGAGATAGCTCGATTAAAAAAATGAAATTCCAACCGGATCAACAGGGGGCCCTGTGGGGGCATTTTTATATTTTTAGCTTTTCTGCCAATTTTTGGAAATTTTGAAGGGCCATTTTGGAATGGTAGTTGATATTTCAGTGCGGTTTTCGGGTGTGGGATTGTTTCGCTGGCCGTCAGAGACCCGATTGTCATGATTTTCGACCTTCTTGAAAATCCAGGGGGGCCCTGGGGGGGTCGAATTTGGCCAAGTTTGGCCACTCATGAAATGGCCTGTATCTTTTTTTGGCACACGGGAAATGTTGACACCTACAACATTGGATTCAGCTCTGAAAGTTGAAAAAGTCTTCCCCCCCCTAACGGGGTTATGCCCCCCAGATTTTTTTAACTCTTGAGTTAACTTCCTTTGGTAATTATGATGAAATTTTTGTGTACAGCTTGCAAAAGTAGCTTGCTTTCAAAAAAAAATTTGTTGACAGTTTGCAAAATTGTCATGGGCTTTTTTTGTTTTTGATATAAGAGTATGAGATTGTGTTGCTGGGCTTTTACACCCCATTATCATGCATTTTGACCCTCTTGGATACTCAGGGGGTCAGGGGGTTAATGGATTCCAGATGGAAAATACTTCTAATTTTATGAACACCACCTCCAGTGGAAACAGTCAATATTATTCTCCTCACACATAGTCATAGGAAAAGGTTTTGCATGTTTTGTTTTTCCCCCACCTCCACAAAATTGCAAGGGCGGAGCCCTTGCCTCCCAGGATGCACAGCACCACCCCCCCCTTCCAACAATATTGCAAGGGCAGAGGCCCTTGCCTTCCAGGATGCACAGCACCACCTCCCCCCTCTCAACAATATTGCAAGGAGAGAGCCCTTGCCTTCCAGGATGCACAGCATCACCTCCCCCCTCTCAACAATATTGCAGGGGCGGAGCCCTTGCCTCCCAGGATGCACAGCACCACCACCCCCTCCCAACAATATTGCAAGTGTAATCAGCAGAGTGTAATATTCAAATATGTAATAGTGGTGGTAAAGGTATAGTAATAAATAATAATTCGAATAATGAAGTAATAAAGTGATAAGTTTATTTACTATAATGAGATAATTAATTTCTTTTGATAAGTAAAAGAATATAAATTAATTTTTATAAGTAGCCTTGTCATAGACGTAATAAGATTACAAGAGGTATAATAATAAATATAATTATTATTACTTTAATAATAGTAAAATAATAAATTCTTTTATTAATAAAAGAATTATAGACAAAAATATATTTGATTGGATCTTTAAATAATTAAATTACCCTCTTGGGGTTTAAATTAAAATAACAACTTTTATTGGGGGGTTATTTTGCTTTGCTGCGATAATAAAAAGAATATTGTGGTGTTTTATGATAAAGTAAAGACTTACCTTTTGAAGGTATGCTGCTCAGCTTGTCCACGAAATATCACTATCACTGGCCTCACACCTACTTTACCCAAATCTGTGTGAGTTACTCAGTCTATAGATAGGATTGAATTCCCTAAGTACAAGAATTTAAAACTGCCCGTACTGAGACAGTTCCTGTATCTTTGAAAACCCAATTCTTCTTTTCAGACTGACTATCCCACACAGATTTTACTTGTACCGCCAAAATCTAAGAAGGTGAATAGCGTCAGATTCAAAATTAAAGCATCTATTTATGTGAGGACCAGCACCTTGAACGTGATAATTTCGCGGCCAAACCAACTCAGCTTTGTTATTGTTGTTGAATGCATTAGATACAGAACTAACAACAAGTGCGCTCTCCATCTAATGCACTCACGTGCCATCAAGGTTTATTGATTCAAACAACCAGTCAGTTTCTCTTTCACTTTGTGCTATGTACGATGTTTAATAAACAAAATAATCAATACTCAATAATCATGTACTTGAAGCTGGAAATCAAATATTTCCGCATATGTAAAGAATTTGTAGAAAAAAAACTATAGTTTTTCTTATTTATGACAAATACGACATTACTTTAAATGCATTTTAAATGCTTATTCCCTATCCTTTCTCATGTTAAACTGAACTTTTTCGTTCACTAAAATTCCGCGTGAGCGCAGTTGTCGATTTTATTATCCCCACCACATACGTGCACACAGCGCATAGATAAATAAAAATCAGAAATAAAAAGTGGAATAGGAGCAGCTGATGTGTTTCGATATTTTTCTCAATTCTAGTAATGGAACCGCTGGTTTTACCAAAAAAAGTTAGTGTAGTGTATTTCAGGAGTGATCATGTGATTGAAATGCATTGTCTCAGCAGCTGAAATAATCTTGTCTCACTCCCACAATCACCACTCTCACTCTTTCTTATCATTTACAGCCGACGGAAATTTGTTTCTGCTGTCAGCTGATTCCTAAAGGATCGGTTTTTTCTTTTTAAGGTCCTTCAGTAAGTTATCCCAGGGATGAGACCCGGCGCAAACTAATTTTTGTATCACAAACCTCCTATATTCCAAATTTCGTCAAAATCGTTAGAGTCGTTTTCGAGATCCGTTGGACATACAAACATATAAACATATAAAACATACAGAAATTGTTCGCTTAATATACGGTAATAGGATTTGTAAATAATAATATACAGGGTTGGTGAAAATTATGGAAACGGCTCAATATTTCTTATACGACGGTTATTTGATGGTAGTGACATTGGGGATCGTACTAAAATTGAAAACACTACTTTGCTGTGACTTCGAAGATCTGGTCCGCCATCTTGGATCCGCCATATTGGATCTAACTTCATTTTTTTAGATGGTAAGGTGGTCATGTTATACATGATTTCGATACAGAATTCCAAGAGAAAATTAATGGCGGAAACCGCATATCGATATGTCAAACCGTTTTTAAGATATTTCAATTATTAATCAGACATATTTACTCTAAATCAGTTGATATCTCAAAAACGGTTTGACATATCGAGTTGCGGTTTTCACCATTCACTTTGATTTAAAATTCCATATTGAATTCATGTATCGCATCACCACCTCATAATTTGAAAAATAATGGTAAATAAAAGATGGCGGACTAAATTTGAAAAAGTCCTTCTTAAGGTAGTATTTTTGATTTGAGTAGTATTCTCAATCACCCCTTCCATCAAATCACCTTTGTATTATGAGATATCAAGCCGTTCTAATACTCTTTTCACCCACTCTAACAATGTAAGTATGTCTGATTAATAATTGAGATATCTTAAAAACGGTTTGACATATCGATTTGCGGTTTTCGCCATTCATTTTCTCTTGAAATTCTGTATCGAAGTCATGTATAACATGACCGCCTTGTTATTTGAAAAAAAATGAAGTTAGATTCAATATGGCGGATCTAAGATGGCGGACCAGATTTTTGAAGTAACAGTAAAGTAGTATTTTCAATTTTAGTACGATCCCCAATGTCACCTACCTTTGTATAAGAAATATTAAGCCGTTTCCATAAGTTTCATCAACCCTGTATATTGTAATATATAAATAACACTGGGTTGCTGACTAAAGTCAGATAGCAGTTGCTCCGTGGGCTCACGGCCTTACATCCACGGCGTGGCTACATCCACGTTCGTGGATTACTTTGCGGCGGGCTTAAGAGTACAGATACAAGATACTAAGGGCCGGTTTATGAGCTCGGGATTTAGCCAAGTCCTAGACTGAAACGGGTGGCCATCGTAGCATCGACAAACCTTAGCCTCGACACAATGTACTAATAAGGGCTCTCTATGCTGCTAACCCACTAACCAGTCGAGACAAACTCTCAGCTACCCACGTAGCTCTCGGCTACGGACCTCTCCACTCTGTGTGAGACTGTGAGAGCTAAATCAACATTTAAATCAGCAATTTCCCATGCACAAACCTAGAGCTTGTGGGCATCACAATCAGAAGAAATACTTATTTCGGGCATCTATTAAAAAAATCTGGGGGGGGGGGTTGTTCCCCCTATAGGCCACCCAGGCTCTGATACTGTATAGCACTTTTTCATAGGCACGGGCCGCCACTAAATCATAACAGGGATAAAATTTAGCCAGAACCTTGAGAGCCACGAAGAAACATTCAACCAAAGTTTGTTTATTAAAATTTGAAAATACTCAAAAGCGTAAAAAATAGGAAATATTTCACCACTTGCTCTTTCTACTTGTCACAATTACAATGCAAACGTTAAGTAATTTAGGGCCGGTTCATGAGCTCGGGATTTAGCCAAGTCCTAGACTGAAACGGGTGGCCATCGTAGCATCGACAAACCTTAGCCTCGACACAATGTACTAATAAGGGCTCTCTATGCTGCTAACCCACTAACCAGTCGAGACAAACGTTTGTCGATGCTACGGTAGCCACCCGTTTTAGTCTAGGATTTGGCTAAATCCCGAGCTCATGAACCGACCCTAAGAGTATCCTTTAAAGGATCCTTAAGGGCCTGGTCACATACGATTGGGGTTTGCTTTACTTCACTTCACTTCACTATAGTCCGACCACAGTCAAAAGAACCTCCAAAATAAGAACTCTACTGCGCAGAGAGAAAGCGCATGATACGCAGTATAGTGGAGCGAGTGAGATATCACTACAGTGATACAATGCGCGTAGGATCTTTTGTCTGTGGCCGGACTATAGCAAAGAGCTACAGTACTTTGTTTTACTTCACTTCACTCAGGGCCGGCCCTAGCAGGTGCTGCGGGGCTAGGGGCGAACCTTCAGTGCGGGGCCCTTCACTTAAAATATTAAACTCTGTACCCCATATACGTACAAACTCAAGCATTTTGAATCCCTACCACTCTCTGGATAAGTATGTGCTCCCCTCCCTAATTCCGACTTCGTAATTACGCCGTTATAATAACATCACGCAGTTGAGTTCAAAATAGTGTAATACAAATAAAATTTATAATTATATTTATTCATAAAATTATAACGTAAAATAAACATAAAAAGCGCGCTTTTTCAATAGGTAAGTCAGATTTCATTTTTATAAGTTACATTATGAAAGTTAATTAGTTGTAAGCCTGAAGCAGCTCTTGATACTTAGTTGAGATTCAGTTAATCTAGAAATATAATTCTAGTGTCCCTCTAGGGCCCATTGAGTAATGAGTATAGCTGTAGTTCGATTATCAGATAGCATCTGGTGTACCATACGAATTCAGTAAAATTTAGTAAATTCAGTAGCTGCCCAAACCTTTCTTGAACACTGTTTAGCACTGTGTAAACAATTGGGTAGAAGAATTCGATTTTGAATTTTTCTTCTGGAGATTTACTCATAAAAAAGTTAGAATGTCTTGGTGTTCAGGGGTCGGCTCTCAAGTGGTTCGAGAACTATTTGAGTAATAGATCCCATGTAGTTTCAATCCTGAACCAGGTAAGTGCTGTGAATATGGAGTGATACAGGGAAGTACCCTTGGCCCTCTTCTCTTTCTAGTGTACATCAACAACCTAGGTAAGATTAATGTTGAAAATGGGGTGCATACAAGTCAATACTTTCACCCTTATCAATTATATAGAAAATTGTCATGAAAACTGCACTTAATCTTCCTCGTAGGTATCCAACAGAAGATCTCTTCAACGTATTTCAAGTTTTTAATTTAACTCAACTTTACATCAAAACATTAATTATGTATATCTTCAAACATAAAGTAGTATTATTCTCGAATATTCACCATAATTATCAAACTAGGTCTGCCATAAATACCGGAATCACCACCCCCAGGCTACTTAAATCTTTTACTACTACTTCTTCACACTATATAGTCAATATACTTTTCTCAAAATTACCAGAACATATTAAGAATCCCCAAAACAACAGAATTGGCCATTATAAAAATTTAGTAGACAGCTGGATTCCAGGTACAAGCAGGCAAGAGATTGAAAATTACATCGTCTCAATGTATTCAGGTTGAAAAGCATGAAAATACCTCAGAGAATGCATCTTGGTGATCTTTTCCAAGTTACGTGTGGGTGTGTTGTGTGTGAGTGGGTGCGTGTGGTTGCGCGTGTGTGTGTGGTGTGGCTCGTTATTTTTGACAAAGCTATTATTATAATTATAAATACTATCTGTCTTCTGGGAAGATGTCGAAACAATTATATTCTGTTGTTGCTTGTTGTATTATCTTTCTGATTTTTGTAACACACTATACGCTAATGTATATATAGTTTTTTATTATTTTTATTATGGTTTCTAATTTTTATGAATCCGCTTTTGAAAATGTTATTTTGATGAAATGATGTATCAACGAATTTTAGTTTTAATGAACAAAATTTTTTTAGTTTTCTTCATTGCTGTAATGTTTTTATTGCTGTAATGTATTTTACGGAGAAATAAAATTCAAATTAAACATACAATTTTAATTTCAATTGGTCCTTCACAATCATGTCACTACTTTCATAATCAAGTTCTCACACTCTCATTTCATGTCAAGTTCTCTCACTCGTTGTTATCACTCATACGACACAGTACTGTACTGACAAACGCAGTTCACAATAAAAGTTACTGCATTATTATTACTTTTTTATAATATTATTTTTTGTCTAGCACGGACCTAACAATAGAGTAATTGTTGAAATTGCGTTGCGTTTTCGAAACTATCGTATATTTTAATTATTATTTTTTCACGAATGCGGTGCCCCCCAAAGCGCGGGGCACGGGGCGATCGCCCCTGACAACCCCCCCCCCCTTCTAAGGCCGGCCCTGTTCACTAGCAAAGAGCTACGATTGCTCTTTCCTCTAAGTGAAGTGAAGTAAATCAAAGTAGCTCTTTGCTAGTGAAGTGAAGTAAAGCAAACCCCAATCACATGTGACCAGGCCCTAGGAGTATCCTTAAATAATAGCAATCTGTTGATTAAAAATTTCAAAGACACAAATGGGGAATGATCTAAAAAAATTATTAATATACTGTATTTTATTTATTCAAAGGAAAACCAGTTTGTTAAATAATAATGGTACAATAGTACATGTATAATTAAATTTCATTTCATTCTCATATTCGGGCGGTAATTCAATCCATTCCGATCGTTCACTCTGTCTCTCACATGAGCGCGCCACTAGTCTACATTCTCACCAAATATGATAGATCGATACTCGATAGTGAAAGCATCGATTCATCAAAGCATTTTCACAGGCGTCAGCAGGTCCGCCGTCAGCTAAAGCTTTTAGGTTATCTGTTATCTTGGGACTCAAACTTTATTATAATAGTAATGTAATGAATTTTTAGTTCAATATTAGGGCGAAAAATGTCCAAAGACAAGATAATTTATGATGTACCTTGATTTTGTCGTAACTGTGGTTCTGTTTCTCCGCTTGTAGAGCTTTCAGGAAACGTAACTCGTGAGAGATGCAAGAAAGAATTGGATCATTCGATGCCGAGGGTAAGATTTTCAATCTTATGCCCGGTTTTTCAGTCGTTCAATAAACTTATTGAATCAATAACTTTTTTTTCATTTGAAAACACATGGATCCATAAACTGTCTATTGAGCGACTAAAAAACTGGGCATTAGGCCTATAATTAGGAATTGGGATTGGGAATTCTATTTGTTGAAAAAATTGATGGTATTTGTTTAATATTCAGGGTTGGTGAAAATTATGGAAACGTGACATTGGGGGGCTAAAGTGCAGTATATCAGCACATTTTTTTCTCGGCTATTTTTGAAGATATCGACTCAAATTTTTTTTTAAATGAAACTAGAGACAAAAATAAAGCGCGCTATCACAATTTCAACTTCATTACACCTATTCTAATATTTTTAATATCGGTTCGAAATATTGCTTTGATTCTAACCTATCTTTTGAAACATCAACATTCTATCACTTGAATTGATTATTCCGTGTGGACACAATATGAAAATTGAATAATTGATATCAATTACTTACGATATTGACTATTACAGTAGGCTATTTATTTATTAATTGTTATTAAAATCAGTTCATTTTTGAATTGTAGTATGAACTGGATGCTGGAAGCCATGTTTTTGACTGTTTGTTTACGAACGCCTACTCCCTAATCTCGCTAAAAGTAATCGATAATTTTTATCGATTGTTCTTCAATATCGATAACTGATAACTTCGAGATCAGACTTTAATAAACCAACAGCCAAAAACGTACAGTTATTTCATTTGCCAAAGACATTTTCACTACTTAATTATTGTCTAATTGATTAAATTCAAATTAATAAAGCCTATTAAATGTAAAATTTGCCAAGAAATTCAATGCGATCAGTTAAAAGCTTGTAACTTCAGTAATTATTGAGATATTTTGAAAGATGTGTTAAAAAAGTGTTTTTCCTAGTTCAAAGTAGGTTATTTTGTTTATCTCATGATAAACAGGTAGGTTTTCTTCATTGAAATTGAATTATGAAGAGAAAATGTTAAGTCATCTAATGACAGCTCGACAGCTGTTTGAATGTAAAATTCGTAAGTTTTTCACCGGTCTTATCTATGCAAACTTAGTTCGCCTTATGCGCAAACCACGTTGTATTCTATTCGAATTATAACATTGATACCGCAGTCGGAACAAACGCCTCGACAGGTAAGCTCTCTTGGTTCCCACCGGTCTTAACCTTTTTTTCCCTAACCTTCGCTAACCTCGCTAGTAGGTAGCAAATCACCTTGAAATTACCTCTCATTCAAGCTAAAATGCCTATGATAACCTTAGTTCGCGCTTCGCGCGAACCACGTTGTATTCAATTCGAATTTTAACATTGATACCGTGGTCGGGACAAACGCCTCGACAGGTAAGCTCTCTTGGTTCCCACCGGTCTTAACCTTTTTTTTCACTAACCTTCGCTAACCTCGCTAGTAGGTAGCAAATCACCTTGAAATTACCTCTCCTTCAAGCTAACAAAGCCTATGATAAACTTAGTTCGCGCTTTGCGCGAACTACATTGTATTCTATTCGAATTATAACTCTGATACCGTAGTCGGGACTATGTGGTTCGCGCGAAGCGCGAACTAAGGTTATCATAGGCTTTGTTGACTTGAAGGAGAGGTAATTTCAAGGTGATTTGCTACCTACTAGCGAGGTTAGCGAAGGTTAGGGAAAAAAAGGTAAGGACCGGTGGGAACCAAGAGAGCTTACCTGTCAAGGCGTTTGTCCCGACTACGGTATCAATGTTAAAATTCAAATTGAATACAACGTGGTTCGCGCGAAGCGCGAACTAAGGTTATCATAGGCTTTTTAGCTTGAAAAGGAGGTAATTTGAAGGTGATTTGCTACCTACTAGCGAGGTTAGCGAAGGTTAGTGAAAAAAAAGGTTAAGACCGGTAGGAACCAAGAGAGCTAACCTGTCGAGGCGTTTGTTCCGACTACGGTATCAATTCTATAATTCGAATAGAATACAACATGGTTCGCGCGAAGCGCGAACTAAGGTTATCATAGGCTTTGTTGACTTGAAGGAGAGGTAATTTCAAGGTGATTTGCTACCTACTAGCGAGGTTAGCGAAGGTTAGGGAAAAAAAGGTAAGGACCGGTGGGAACCAAGAGAGCTTACCTGTCGAGGCGTTTGTCCCGACTACGGTATCAATGTTAAAATTCGAATTGAATACAACGTGGTTCGCGCGAAGCGCGAACTAAGGTTATCATAGGCTTTTTAGCTTGAAGGAGAGGTAATTTCAAGGTGATTTGCTACCTACTAGCGAGGTTAGCGAAGGTTAGGGGAAAAAAAGGTTAAGACCGGTGGGAACCAAGAGAGCTTACCTGTCGAGGCGTTTGTCCCGACTACGGTATCAATGTTAAAATTCGAATTGAATACAACGTGGTTCGCGCGAAGCGCGAACTAAGTTTATCATAGGCTTTTTAGCTTGAAGGAGACGAGGTAATTTCAAGGTGATTTGCTACCCACTAGCGAGGTTAGCGAAGGTTAGGGAAAAAAGGAAGGTTGAGACCGGTGAGAACCTTACAAAATCTACATACAAATTTGTAACTACTAAAGTTACAAACTTCGAACTGGTCTCATTGTACTTCTCAGCAAATTTTATATATGATATGAATATTTGTACAATTTATTTTATGTACAATTTGATGCAGAAAAAAATTGAAAAAAGTAGCCATAATCTCAATTTTTCGCCATATTTTTTCTGTCAATTCTTTAAAATTAACAACAAAGTTTGGTATATTTGAGCTCGTCTTAGTACAAGCTTAGGTTAGGTTAGTTTAAGTTGAAATTCACTTAATGTTCAAAATTCCCCGTTTCATGCACTCCTCAATCTATGACTCAAATAAATCACTCCACACTTCTAGGATTACTTAGCTTCGTTTTCCTCCAGCCATCATCAACTCACAAATAAATTGAAAGTTAATAGTATCATTGAAACAATTTTGTTCAAGTAAGAGACAGAAACAACAATATATTTGCACAAACCTCCTATTTTTATTAATTATCTAAACTTTAATATGTAAGAAATATAATACAATATATATTTTGATTGTATTTCTATATTTTTCAGTTCAAATGATAATAATAAAAAAGCTGTAATTTTTTAATTGGTTACAAAGTTGTCGATAAGTCCAATATCGATAGTTGATAATTTGACTCTACAGCTCATCGATTACGAAGTATCGATAAATATCAAGATTAAAATATCAATAGCAAAATGGCTGACAATTTTCGACACTCCGTGATTCCGATATTCAATATTGTGATCGTAATTAATGTATTGAATAATTTTTCAAGTAAAAAGAAACTGAATTTTCACATCAGATATCATAAGAATAATAAATTTAGCATTGAATTCATCTACAAATAACTGAATATTGATTTACCTATGTAAGTTTGTCAGTGTTATTCCAAAACAGGTTGGTAACAGCAATATTTCAAAGCATTATTAAAAATATTAGAATAGGTGTAATGAAGTTGAAATTGTGCTAGCGCGCTTTATTTTTGTCTCTAGTTTCATTTAAAAAAAAAATTGAGTCGATATCTTCAAAAATAGCCGAGAAAAAAATGTGCTGATATACTGCACTTTAGCCTAATTAATGTTCTGGTACAGTATATCAATTAAGATAAGCATACATTTCTTTTTTACGTACATGTCATGTTTCCAATATGTTAATTTGATTCTTTTTGAATTCAGAACTGCAATAGGCCTACTCTATAACTAAATCTAAGCTATTCATTAAACTCGTATTTTGAATTAGGCTTTGTTGGAGATTGCCTGAATAAATAATAAATCGAGTTTTATAATTTCAAGTAATTTTCCATTTCAACAGCATATTAAATGGAAATTATTGTTTCTGAAACATTAATAAGAGATGAAATAAGACAATTATTTCAATAACTGGCTTAGTGAGATGTTCTACAATCGAATTGTTCCTTGGAATGCTATCGGTAGCAGCGATTCGAATAGCTCGCTTAGCGAACAATCGAATTGTTCCTGGAACACTTTGTTACGTCACGTAATTGGAATACCCCCACTCCAATAACTACTGGCTTAACGAGAGGTTACAATCGAATGAAACACTTCGATTGTTTTCCTTAACGATTGTGAATAGTTCGATTGTTGAAACACTTCGCAATCGCGCATCACTAATTTCTATCACTTGAATTGGATATTCCGTGTGCACACAACATGAAAATTGCATAAATGATATCAATTACCTACGATACTGACTATTATTGATTGTTATTAAAATCAGTTCATTTCTAAAAATTGTAGTACGAACGACGAACTGGATG
Organism: Laodelphax striatellus; assembly: GCA_017141395.1. Taxonomy (NCBI): domain Eukaryota; kingdom Metazoa; phylum Arthropoda; class Insecta; order Hemiptera; family Delphacidae; genus Laodelphax; species Laodelphax striatellus. The sequence continues at coordinate 7,741,052 of CM029543.1, read as the reverse complement.
CTGGAAGCCATGTTTGACTGTTAGGCTAATGTAATTGAAATTAAATCAATTAGACAATTAAGTATTAAATTGTCTTAGGTAAAATGAAATAACTGTACGTTTTTTGCTGTTGGTTTATTGAAGTTTAATCTAGAAGTTATAAGTTATCGATATTGAAATTTTATCAATTATTCTTACAAAGAGTGAAAGAGAGTGGGGAGTAGGCTTTCGTCGTTCGTACTACAATTTTTAGAAATGAACTGATTTTAATAACAATCAATAATAGTCAGTATCGTAAGTAATTTATATCATTTATGCAATTTTCATGTTGTGTGCACACGGAATATCCAATTCAAGTGATAGAATGTTGATTTGTTGATGTTGTTTCCAAAGATAGATTAGAATCAAAGCATTATTTAAAATATTAGAATAGGTGTAATGAAGTTAAAAATGTGCTAGCGCGCTTTATTTTTGTCTCTAGTTTCATTTAAAAAAAATTTGAGTCAATATCTTCGAAAATAGCCGAGAAAAAATTGTGCCAATACACTGCACTTTAGCCTTATTTGTTGAAAGAATTGATGGTATTTGTTTAGTATATGATACTGCTACAATTTCCCAGCAAAAATTATCCTATGGATCAATAGCTTGCCATAGGCTACAATGAATTTCTTTGGTTTGAGGGACCTTTTTAGCTTTGCTAAAAAACAGCTTTGACACGCCTCTCCTCAGTGCTACCTAATAGTTGGGTAACTTGAAAATGTTTGATTTCAAGGTTGTTGGCTTAACCCACTAGCATAGGTTGGTGTTGTCAAAAGGTTAGGTTAGCTTCAGGTGCGTGGCTGGAAACAAATTTCAATATTCCCATGAAATATGTGTTGCCCACCAAAAACAAAATGGCTCCTGATAGTTGATTTAGAGTTAGGGTGAAATGCTTTAAAAAGAGATATTGACTAGAAATGGTACCAATATCGAATACTGAAATAGCTATTTGTGTAACATGTGTGCAAAGTGGGTCATTACCAAACCAGATAGAAGATGGCCGACCGAAGCGCAGCTGAGTTCGGCCATTCTATTGTGTTTGGTAATGAACTTTTGCACACTAGTTACACACAAGATTTTTTCCACCACTCTAGTTATTATTGAGAACATATAAATATGTGATATTAAATATTTATGCAGTGATATTCAAATATTCCAAGACAATGACAATTGCATCTTGAAAAAGAGCTGTTACTCATATTGAAAGTTAGGTTATATTTGTTCATTGATGCGAATGAACTTGGAAGTTTAAAAAACAGCTGTTGTTGATATGACTGAGATGCCAATGCCATCGACTGCTGCGTAGGGCGAATAGTCAAAATAGCAACTAATTAAAATGAAAAATAGGACTTACTCAACAATCATAACTTTATTAACACATTTGTAAAACTCCTAAAACAACATTTATTCTTCATTATCATTATTATAATTACATTAATATTGGAAGTCTCTTAAGCAATATCAATGGAATTTGAAAAACAGCTGTTAGATAATTTAAAAGTAAGGTTATGGTTTCAACTCGATACTCGACTATTCAACTCTCGATATGAAACATTGAGATCACGAAAAAATTCACGTTTGTTTTAGATGGTGAATCGAGAATCGATACTTATATCAATGTTATCGACTAGAGCCGTGCGCAAAGTGAGTACTTTGCACACGGTGTGCGGGAATGAGCTACTTTGCACACTGTTCCCAGTTTAATAATGAGTAGCTTTCTGATCGAGTGGTGGGAAAATAATATTACCAAATTGATTTCATTATGGATTGGTCAATTCACAAATGATCCAACGGCAGAATTTTCGTTCTGCGCATGCGTCAGGAGCCCAATGATCTGATTTTTTTTTCAATTGGGTTGGGCTTTGTAACCCTTAGCCACCGCGACCGCTATTCGATCTTTTGTGGCATCCCCTCTTTGGCTTATGCCATGTTCCATAATCCAAGGCCAGAGCAAAATTTACTCAGGGCCTTGAAGTCCAGTTCTCTTGCCTCCTCTGGTAGGAGGGTTGCCTTTCCAAGAAGTCTCCTCCTCATTTGCAAGAGTGCTGGACATTCCAGCAGCAAATGTGCTGCTGATTCTGTTTCTTCTATGCAGAAACTGCATTCATCATCCTGACATAGTCCCTTCTTCCATAACATATACCTGAATGGGCCGTGTCCTGTCAGGAGGCTTACTATTTGCCTCAGCTCCCTCCAGGCTCATTACATTGCGGGAAGCCTTTGTTGAGGGTTTAATCAACATTTTTGATTGTCGTAGTCCATCTGTCTTATACCAAATCAAAACCTTCTTCTTTTCCTCCCATTCTCGGACTTTAGCTTTACAATAGCTAAAAGGAACCCCACAACCTGGTTCCGGTCCTACAAATGGAGAATCTGCACCTTTTTTTACTCTACATGTACCGTTTCCTGGCAGGTTTGAGTCAGCAATAACTCTGAAACCTGTTCCAGGTCGGTAGAGTTTGGGGGAGATCCCCATCCTCGTTAGATGTTTGAGGCTGTTCAGCCTCTTTTACTCTTAAATTGGTATCCATAAGATTCCCACGAGTAGCTGGAGACTTATTCAGTCTCCCTGGGCAGAGCTCCGCGTTCACCCAGGGAAGGCTTCTTGAAACTGGAGGTCGCCTGATATCCAGAGTTCGCATACTCGATGTCAGGCACTCCCTTGACCATGCAGCCGTCGGCGTATGCTGTTCTTCCATATGTTGGCTTGGCTTGCGCAGTTGATGCTTCAGGTGTTCCTACTTGAACACCCTACTTGCTGGGACGCAACGGTGTTAGTTGCCAACCAGCCTACATCTACCACTTGCATCAGGAACCCGGAGGATTGCCACACCCCGGACAGAATAAATTCTGCCCCCCTGCGGGTCAATGATCTGATTGGTCCATGTTCATCATTGTTGACGAACGTTCGGCTTCCTTCTGTATTATCAAATTCCTAGGCGCATGCGCAGAACGAAAATGCTGCGTCGTTCAATGTGAATTGATCTTTAAGGTAGGGTCATCTTCTGCGGATGCGCAGCCGATCTCAGCTGCAGGTAGTCAAAATAGCAACTAATTAAAACTTGAAATAACAATATACAAGGATAACCATGCATAAATAGGAACAATATAGTACAAATATTGTTAATTCACTGAATTTATTAATATTCAGTATTTAATATACAAGTAGGTACAATTTTATTGTTTGAAAATGTTGATCTGAGATCGGCTGCGCATCGACAAAAGCAAAAACTCACCTTTACTTTCAAGAAATTCTGGTTCTCAGAGCTTTTTCTGAGATAGTAATGGTTTATAAGATAACGATGATAACACTAAGCTTTTGATTCTGTACAAGAGTAGCCATCATGGTTGCGAATCAAAACTTCTATTTGGTAGTTTTTAATTCGCATGTTTTATGTAAGCAGGTGAAGAGTGAAGTGATGGATCCAGCAGACGACAGCTGTGACTGTGATGAAGGGCCAGTAGATATCAAAGAAGAGATGGACATTGACGACACTCACTACTGGTCACTCATCAGGAAGGCACGAGCTGACATCAAACGAGAACAGGTAACTCAACTCTATTCAGTGACAGGCGGTCTTTCTATTCTATGTTAGTTGAATATGCTGCATGAAGCATTCAACTTCAGTCTACCTCCACTTTTGCTGCACCTCTGGTCAATGGTTTAATTTATCCATATTCCTTCTAGCTTTTCTGTGTATTTACAAAGAACTCCTTGCAGATTATAATTTATTTCACTAACACAATGTGTTACTCCACCGATTGTAAAATGTATAATTGATTTTTTATTCTATTCTATGGTAATTGATTTCACTATTAATTTTTCTCTGAGTCTCTCCCAGTTCTTTACTTGTTGAATCTATAATTATGTGCAGTAGGTTTCTCCTGATATTAACTAGCTAGCTTGAATTCAGATCTAGTAAGAACAAAATTATATCCCAACAGATTAAAGCCTATAATACAGCTCACCAAAGTAAAATTCTCTGGGTTTAAAAATGATTGCTTCAAGACACTTTTATCTCCTTACTAGGCCTATATATAATTTGTAGGCTACTTGATCATTTATATTATTTTTACTGAGAAAATGAGATATATGCTTATTCATTTTTTATCTATTGTTTCCAGTGTGATGAACCTTCAATGGTCTTCTCCAGCAGTGATGGCTACTCCAATTTGGAATACAGAATTTGTGAGTTTTCTTATTGCTTATTGCTTTCTTATAAGCTTCTCATTGCAATTTCAAGTTTTCCACGTATCATTCAAAATAGCAGGATTTTTCCTCATGGAAAAGTGTTTTTATGTATTTCACTTGAATTGCCTTGTAACCACAATGCACTTGATGGCAGATTGCAATTTTCCTAAGATTTATAGCTTTCTAGAGACTCAATTCAGGCTATGGAATGACTGGATTGTGAATGAAATTTGCTGAGAAATTCAATTCAATTCATTTATTTAGCCAAATAACAATACAAAATATGTAAGTCTATAATGTAGTACAAAACAACTTGTAGTACAATTATAAAATTAGACTATTCACAGATAAATATAATTGGCACTACCGGCAAAAGTTAAACTTGAACGCCAGTAGTGAGTTCTATTAAGTGTAAAATCAAGATAAAATAATTATGACTAAAATTTATATGTTTATAAATGTTATAAAAATTCTTTGAAATTGAATGAAAAGATTGTTGAAAATTTTGAAGACTTGAACAGAGTTATTAGAGAACATCAGGAGATTCATGATTTGGTTAGAGTTTTCCATGTTAGTTATAATTATTATCATGCAAGATCACTCTCATTCAATTAAATCGCTGTAAATTGCAGTAAAGTATAAAAATCTGTATAAGATTGAATTCCAGATATTGAACTGTAATAATTGAGTAACAGATAATAAATCTGGAGCTTAGAAATATGATTCAACTCTGTTTTTATGAAACTATTATTTCTGAGACTACTTTTCCTCCCCCCCTCTTTTATCAGCACTCCATTGCTCCTCATGAGCCACCAGCTCATACTCCTCCTCCCCCTCCAAGTCTTCCCCCTTAACCTTCTCCCACTTATGTTTCTCTACACTTTCTGACATTTTTTGTCCTTCAATTTCTCCTTCATTCCCTCTATTCTTCCTTCTTTGTCTCTTTCTTGAACCTCTTCAATTGTACTATTCAGTTCTCTTTTCATTCAGTCCATTCATTGTGTTTCAGGTGGGAAAATAGCTCAGCTAGTATTGGTAAGAGTGGAAGATTTGGGTGATGGCTTGGATTTGCAGAAAAAGAGTGCATACCAGGTATTGTCCTAGAACATATATTACAAATTATTATTAGAACTCAAACGCAATAGAAAGTCATGTTTTTTGGTTGATAACTTGAATTCATGATATTTTTGAATATTATCGTTTTCTCTATTCTAACATCTGTACTAATAAAGGTTGTTCAACCCTATCATTGTGGAAATGACTCACATGGAATCTGCTATAGTCGAGAGAGTCGAGGTGGTGGCTGCTACAATGCTGTCATTGTTGCATATAATATTGGGCGATCTCCAGCTACATGGATGTGTCTATGAATATCATGACGAATAGTAAACTAGCAAAAATTGACTGTGAAGACTGTCAATTGCGTGAACTGTAGCTGAAAGTAGAATACTGTTCGTTGAATTATATAGAAACCGACAACCCAAACTGGACTAATCACGGGTAGTGCAAGCAATGCAGCATCGGCGGCACTGATTTCAAACTAGGACTTTTAGTCGTTCATTTGTAGTAACCATTTCCTACCACATGCCACTGAGCATCCATGGCTATTCACTTAGTGGGATTACTTAGCAGAATATTATTTTGAGGTAGACTCCAAATTAATAAGTGACACTGAATGTTATTATTCTGCCTGATTACTGAAATTTAACACAGTTTCATGGTATCAAAATAGGAATTATGTGTTCATTTATTAATTTTTTCAACAACAATGAATTTTCATGTATCAGGAAATATATATGTGTAAGAGCATTGCTCAATTAGAATTGGAAATAAGGTATTGCTTTTTAAAATCTTCTCTAGTGTGAATTGGAATGTCTAATTTACGTCAGAACATACCTTTTCATTAGACAAGTGCCAGATTGCAGTCAAATTTGATTATAAAGAATCCAACAAACAATCACATTGGAGGTTATAAAAGTTAGTTTTTACAGAAAATACTTATTTAAGTTCAGTTTGGGTGTCAATATGTTTCACTGAACTGAACTTAGTTCACTGAACTCGTGCATCAAGCTGTAGGCTACCAGCTCATGAATTTAGAATGTCTTGCTATCTGGAAATGTATTCAACTTTTGGTCAATCAATTTTAATTTGCTTCACCCATGTACTTATTAATTGATCTTGTACAGTAATAATATATTTCAGAAAAAATATGTGTCAAGGCTGTGACACTTGTAATATTCAAATTTTCCCTTGTTCTCTATACTTCAGAACAATTTTTCAACAGTGACTTGTTTACAGGGAGAAGAGAATGGTTGCAAGATTCAGTCCAGTCCTGTCCAGACTAAAATTGATGATGGTCATAATCCAGAGAACTACATGCCAATACCTCAAGATCAAGGACAATGTAGTGGGAGCATGGATACCACTGATGGACTGGATCAAGATCAAAAGAACAGTGAATATAAATACCAAATTCAACACAACTCAGATGATCATGATCAATGTTCAGACGACAACAAACAACATCCATTCGAAATGATAGTGCTCAAACCAGAGATAGTGGTTAAAGGAGAACAACATTTGGGAATAGGTGAAGGAGGACTACTAGTGAAAAAAGAAGAGATTGAAGATGAAAATTCCATGAATGATGAAAGCTTCTCTACTAATTCATCAAACAGGTTCCCAATAAAACAAGAGCATAATATAACTGAAGAGAATGAGGAAGATTTGAATGAAATAGAATCAGATGGGGGATGTAATTCTGTTTCTACAATGATGCAAATCCAGGATATTTCACCTGTTACAGAAACTGCAATTATTGTTAATTCCAAAACTGAAAACAATTCTATTGCCTTGGATGAACAAGACTTGAGTGCAGAAAGTATTGGAGAACAGGGAAAATCAACTTCAAATGAGTGTGCCAATAAATCTACTGACCAATTATCATTCACTGATAATCAAAATGTTCATAGTAGCAAGTCTTATACTTGTAAATACTGTGATTATAGAACTAATAAGAAATCACATTTTACGACCCATTTATATACACACACTGGAGAGAGACCTTACAATTGTGAATTTTGTGATAAAACATTTACTCAGAAATCAGATCTCACCACACATTTACATACACATACTGGAGAAAGACCTTACAGTTGTAAATTTTGTGATAAAACATTTACTCAAAAATCAACTCTTACCGTACATTTACGTACACATACTGTAGAGAGACCTTACAGTTTTGAATTTTGTTTTTAAACATTTACTCAAAAATCAACTCTTAACAAACATTTACATACAAATCCTGGAGAGAGCACTTACAGTTGTGATATTTGTGATAAAACATTTACTCAGAAATCAAATCTCAACAGACATTTACTTACACATACTGGAGAGAGACCTTACAATTGTGAATTTTGTGATAAAACATTTACTCAGAAATCAGATCTCACCACACATTTACATACACATACTGGAGAAACCTTACAACTGTGAATTTTGTGATAAATCATTCACTCATAAATCAACTCTTACCAGACATTTATATACACATACTGGAGATAGACCTTACAGTTGTGAATATTGTGATAAAACATTTACTCTCAAATCAAATCTTATCAAACATATAGATACACATACTGGAAAGAGACCATACAGTTGTGGAAATTGTGATGAAACATTTACTCATAAATCAACTCTTACCAGACATTTACGTACACATACTGGAGAGAGACCTTACAGTTGTGAATTTTGTGATAAAACATTTACTCGGAAATCATATCTTACCGTACATTTACGTACACATACTGGAGAGAGACCTTATAGTTGTGAATTTTGTGATAGAACATTCAGTGATAGATCCAGTCTCTTTAGACACTTACATACACATACTGGAGAAAGACCTTACAGATGTTGAAATTGTGATGAAACATTTATTCGGAAATCACATCTCACCACACATATTAGGTGCTTACACACAGGAGATAAACCTTGAGGCTGAGAATAGTGTACTGAAAATACATCCTCATATCTTTCATTACCCCACATTCACATTCAATCATTCTCTTGTCCCTGGTGGAAGGTGATACCATTTTATCTTTGAACAAAATCAACCCTAATCTTTCATTCTTAGTAATATTGCATTCAACACCGCTCTCGGATGGGTGACCGGCACAAGAAATTGTGCAAGGTGGAACCTACCGGTAAGGGTCTCCCCACTGATAAAAAGCCATACAATAAAAAAAGAAAGTATCATTGCAGGAGAAAACTACAGCTCATTTGAGCTCGGTTATAAATGTTCATAATTTTTTTCATCTTTGCACAGTTAGATCCTTCTCCTAGTGTTGGTTCTCTGACTTAGAGCACAGTAATCAGCCCACTCAACCCATATGAGTAAGAAATCACTTTTTCTATTCCATTATCTTGTTTCATAAAGGTTTTAATAATCCCATTCAAGAGTTCTTTATCTTGATTCTCCCTTATTGTGCTACTCAAATATTTTGGGAAATTTGCATCAAAATTTGATTATCATAATATTATGGTCTTGAAGTGTTCACATACCTTCTCTTCCCAATATCATTGTTTCCCCTCTTCGATCCTTCCCATTTTCTTACGTTCATCTTCATTCCTGTTTTATAATATTGTATAGGCTGATGGTTCTAACGTATTGTGTACATAGTTTCCTTGTTTGCTGTCACTCACTCTATATTCAGAATTGCCTTAGTTGGTGTTGACAGACACTTATACTGATAAAACTCCGTTTTGGCCTAAATGTATAATAATGTAGAAAAAAATTGTTATATTGGTCGCCTCTGATGATAAACGCCAATTGAGCAAAGGCGTCACACGTTTTAGTATAATTTTTATAACATTGAATATACCATACTACTGTATTAGCCTTTCTAGAGTGGTTGTCTCATCTAATCGGTCATTGAACCCATTTGCCTTCTCTCCTTTTTTATTAATTTTGTTCTTTTGGTGATAATAGTGTAGCCTACAGTAGGCTACAGTTAAGATTACTAGACAACAGGTTGAGCCATCGCTTATGCTATTTCTGTCCACAAGCCGTTTGAGTGGGGGGACTGCATCGATGACGTACGCTGAATCACAACTTCAGTCCAAATGCCCCAGTCTAACACGTGCTCAGTTAAAATATGATTGCTATTCATCAGTTATAATTGCAATTCATCGGCTTTATCGAGATCGTTTATCGGTATTATATTACTAGGAAAGCTTATTCATACCTTGGTGTTTACTGTTGAGTAGTGTAGTGTTTAGGCAGTGTTTATCGAGATCGGTTTATCATAATTTATATTACCGTACTGTAGAAGCGTATTTATACATAGGTGTTTACTGTTGAGTACTGTAGTGTTTAGGCAGTGTCTGTTAATATAGTGTTGTAAATAAATAAATGTAAATAGTGTGGTAATGGAAAATCAAACTTTACCGTATTGAACGTTTAATAATTGGTTAGTTCTTGATCGAATACAGTGATAACTTAATATTTTTATCGCGATGCCTGGCTGTGCTGTTCAGAATTGTAAGAACTTTACCAAAAAGACATTTTCATGAGGATTCATGGGGATACTGTTTCGAACAACTATAGGGTGATTGAAAGCTATTTGAAAATTCTAAAGAAGACATTTCCCCAAGTGAATGACAGAATTTTAAAGGAATTCGCTGGTACGAGAACAGTTATTAGACTCAATTATTTGAATGAGAAACAGAGAATGGAAAGTGAAGAACGAAGAAACAAGAGGAAAAAAATTCAGTTTTCACATTCATAAAAGCTTTAAATATAATTATGTAGACTTTTTTCAGATGTAAATATGTAAATGATGAACAAATTATTATTTCACGTAGGTGTAGATAGTGTACATATCGTGCTACTATCTTTTGTGCTACCGAAATCGAGTTCCAGTGATCGAAATAGAAGTCAAATATAATTTTACAAGTTATTAGAGTGTAATAATCCCTCTCTAAAATTTAAATTAAAAATTGAAGTGAATCAACTGACGCATGCTGCCTTCCTATTGTAAGTTAATATGCCATCTTATTATTAAAGTAGTTTAATAATAATTGTATTTTTAGACTTAATTCACTGTGGATTAATTGATCATGAGATCATTATTTAATCATTCATATTATGATTGATCATCAGTGCTTACTTCTTTGTTCATTGTGAGTATATGATTAGACTACTTCGAGTAATTAATGACCATGTATTGTGGGAAATCGATGGTTTGCTTTTGGTTGTTTCACCTACGTTCCGCCGACAATGTCAGGAGAACGGCTGGTCGTAGAGAAAAAATGTTCAAATGAAAAATTAAATTCATCTTTTTATCTACAACTTTCCCGCTTACAAAACTTGTCTACCATAGAAATGTAAAAATTCCTTGCTTACTAACTTTTTCATGTCACGTTTTCAGATGTGTAAAAATCTGTTTACTTTTTCTTCTCATATAAGTTGAATATACTTGAAATCGGTATATTTAATTACACCATTAGAATCAGTGATTCATTCGCTTCAAGTACTGTGAATTTGAAAATTCTAACTCAATTCTAAGAGGGTTAAACGACGATTTATTCAAAGCAGAGTTGAGTGAACGGTATACGAAGTCAAGTTACTGTCCAGATTTTGTGATTCAAGTGACGTCACGCTGGCGTTCCCCCTCCACTTTGCGTCTTATACCAACGATGGCTTCCTGTTGTCTAGTAATCTTGTGTAGAAGCTGCTCCCGAATCCAGTCATCTTTCAGACCTCTGATGAATTGTGCACGATGGAATTTATCTGCGATTGATAGAGAGTGTTATTACAGGTACATGTCACGTTAAAGTCACAGTCGACAATATCACGTTGAAGAGACGCAACGTACTCTGGTATATTTTGATTTTCTTTTTGGTAAATGTGGAGGAAGTAGTGATGTGAAACTACCGTGCTTTTTTGAAGCACTAGCATTTGTGTGAATGCTTTGATCAGATCTGGATAAGCTAGATTGTTTATTGGTTTTTGTAGACCCAGTAGTGCTGATAAATTGTTATAGTGTACACAACCAATAGATACGCACAAGAGTTGTGCTTTTTTGACGTCAGCTGTTATATTTTTCATTGAACAGTAATTTGAAAATCTTTCTAAATAATTTATAAATTTGACTACTTTCCTGATTTTGTTGAGGCTGTATATTCTGGATGACTGTTGTTAGAGTTGACAGAAACTGGCTGAATTGATCTTGATCCATGGTTGAAGGTCTTGAATTTGGTAGAGGTCACTTGAAGAAAACTTTCACGATATTGAAAAACTTTTTTTTTTAATAACATCTACAAGATGTCTTTTACCTCGTCGCCAACTTTTATGAATAAATATGTCGTTTGAAAATGATAATGAATTGACTTTATTGAGTACATTGAATAGAAATAATATTTGAATGGAACTCGAGAACTGAACGTAAATGTAATTAATCGTGACTTGTTAAATATAATCTTCATATTTCGTTACTAGGTAACAACTCAGATGATTGTATCACATGATTTGATAGATACAACAGAAACAGATCACATGGCTAACTTCATGCCTCAAATTTAAAAATAACAATACAATATGGAATATTTTCAAAATTTCAAATTCCTTTTAATTTTCTATAGATGAATTAAAATCAGAAATAAAAAGGGGAATAGGAGCAGCTTATGTGTTTCGTTATTTTCCTCAATATTCTCGTAATGAAACCGCTGGTTTTACCAAAAACGTTAGTGTAGTGTTGTGTATTTCGCGAGTGATTATGTGATTGGAATGCACTGTCTCAGCAACTGAAATAATCTCGTCTCACTCCCACACTCACCGCTCTCACTCTTTCTCATCATTTACAGCCGACGGAAATTTGTTTTTGCTGTCAGCTGATTCCTAAAGGATCGGTTTTTCCTTTTCAATGTCTTTTAGCGAGTTATCCCAGGGATGAGACCCAGCGCAAACTAATTTTTGTATCTGAAACCTCCTATAGGCCTATTCCAAATTTCGTCAAAATCGTTAGAGCCGTTTTCGAGATCCGTTCGACATACATAAATACATAAATAAATATAAACATACAGAAATTGCTCGCTTAATATAATAGGATAACTTGATACAGTAACATATTCACTCACCAATAGTGAAGTTAGTCTTTTCTTATATCTGTGATTCAGAACTTACAATAAAATTATGGTTCATGCACATGTAAGATACAAGTAGAAATTCAGTTCACGAATTCAAGTGCAAGTAAAATTGATGCAAAAATTATATGATTGAATCAATTTTTTATCTTTAGAATAGAACAAAACTTTTTCCATGCAGTGGTTCTGAGAATATTTGGTATGACTTGTTTCAAATTGAGAAAAGTGTTGCTAAGTTAACAATCTGATGCATCACATTGTTGTACAGCTGATAATATAGCTCAATTTTGCTTTAAATGGAAATAATAATGATAAGCTACAATATAGAATATTTTCAATGTTTTAATTCCTTTTAATTTTAATGATTTTAATCCCTTTTAATTTTTAATTAATGAATTTGAATCCAGAAGGAAATAGGAACAGCTGATGCGTGCTTCTGCATTTTCTCAATTTTGGTAATCGAGACGCTGTTTTTACTAAGGAAGTTGGTGTAGTCGGAGATTGCGTTCGTATTTTACATATGGTCAGATGATTGAAATGAATTATCTCAACAGCTGATAATATTATAATCTCCTCTCACTCGCACTCACTCTCTCTCAACATCAAGAACCGACGGAAAATTGTTTCTTCTGTCAGCTGATTCTCTGTCACTGTCTCAGCAGCTGAAATAATAATCTTGTCTCACTCAAACACTCACCGCTCTCACTCTTTCTCATCATTTACAGCCGACGGAAATAATTTCTTTCTTCTGTCAGCTGATTCTTAAAGGATCAATTTCTCCTTTTTTAGGTCCTTTAGCGAGTTATCCCAGAGATGAGACCCGGCGCAAACTAATTTTTGTATCACAAACCTCCTATATTCCAAATTTCGTCAAAATCGTTAGAGCCGTTTTCGAGATCCGTTGGACATACATACATAAATATAAACATACAGAAATTGCTCGCTTGATATAATAGGATAGGATAGGCCCTGATGAAATTTATGAGTGGAGAAAGAGAGAGTGAGTGGGTATGAGGTTACAGACAGAAAGAGTGGGTGTGAGTTGTGAAGGGAGGGAAGAACTATATTCCTTTTAAAACTGAATTTTCTACGACAATGAATTTGTATAAGTACAAATGAAATGGCAACAATATTATTGTAAAATGAAATGAAATTATACTATTAGTCCATTATAATTTAACAAACTGGTTTCCCTTTGAATATTATTATAAATTAATTATTTTTTTGGTTCAGTCCTCAATTGTGTCTTTGAAATTTTTAATCAACAGATTGCTTATCAAAGGATACTCTTAGGGAAAAATTGTGAGCTTTAACTTTTTAATAAATGAATATTTTGGATCAAGAGATTTAAAATATTATTGATTTGCAAACAGGCATTTTCACATTCGACAACAAGACTAAGAGTACAGATACAAGATACTAAGGGCCGGTTCATGAGCTCGGGATTTAGCCAAGTCCTAGACTAAAACGGGTGGCCATCGTAGCATCGACAAACCTTAGCCTCGACACAATGTACTTAGGGCTCTCTATGCTGCTAACCCACTAAATAGTCGAGACAAACGTTTGTCGATGCTACGGTAGCCCCCCGTTTTAGTCTAGGACTTGGCTAAATCCTGAGCTTATGAACCGGTCCTAATTAAGAGTATCCTTTAAAGGATCCTAAAGGGCCTGGTCACATAAGATTGGGGTTTGCTTTACTTCACTACACTATAGTCTGACCACAGTCAAAAGGACCTCCAAAATAAGAACTCTACTGCGCAGAGAGAAAGCGCATGATACGCAGTATAGTGGAGCGAGTGAGATATCACTACAGTGATACAACAATGCGCGTAGGATCTTTTGTCTGTGGCCGGACTATAGCAAAGAGCTACAGTACTTTGTTTTACTTCACTTCACTCAGGGCCGGCCCTAGCAGGTGCTGCGGGGCTAGGGGCGAACCTTCAGTGCGGGGCCCTTCACTTGAAATATTAAACTCTGTACCCCATATACAAACTCGAGCATTTTGAATCCCTACCACTCTCTGGCTAAATATGTGTTCCCCTCCCTAATTCCGCCGTTATAATTCCATCACGCAGTTGAGTTCAAAATAGTATAATACAAATGAAATTTATAATTATATTTATTCATAAAATTATAACGTAAAATAAACATGAAAAGCGCGCTTTCTCAATAGGTAAGTTAGATTTCATTTTTATAAGTTAGATTATGAAAGTTAATTAGTTATAAGCCTGAAGCAGCTCTTGATACTTGGTTGAGATTCAGTTAATCTAGAAATATAATTCTAGTGTCCCTCTAGGGCCCATTGAGTAATGAGTATATTATAGCTGTAGTTTGATTATCAGATAGCATCTGGTGTACCATACAAATTTAGTAAATTCAGTAGATGCCCAAACCTTTCTTGAACACTGTTTAGCACTGTGTCAACAATTGGGTAGAAGAATTCGATTTTGAATTTTTCCTCTGGAGATTGGTCCTGTACTTCACAATCATGTCACTACTTTCATAATCAAGTTCTCACACTCTCATTTCATGTCAAGTTCTCTCACTCGTTGTTATCACTCATACGACACAGTACTGTACTGACAAACACAATTCACAATAAAAGTTACTGCATTATTATTACTTTTTTATAATATTATTTTTTGTCTAGCACGGACCTAACAATAGAGTAATTGTTTAAATTGCGTATCGTATATTCAAATTATTATTTTTTCACGAACGTAGAGCCCCCCAAAGCGCGGGGCACGGGGCGATCGGCCCTGACAACCCCCCCCCCCCCCTAAGGCCGGCCCTCTTCACTAGCAAAGAGCTACGATTGCTCTTTCCTGTAAGTGAAGTGAAGTAAATCAAAGTAGCTCTTTGCTAGTGAAGTGAAGTAAAGCAAACCCAAATCGTATGTGACCAGGCCCTAAGAGTATCCTTAAATAATAGCAATCTGTTGATTAAAAATTTCAAAGACACAAATGAGGAATGATCTAAAAAAATAATTAATACATTTTATTAATTCAAAGGAAAACCAGTTTGTTAAATAATAATGGAACAATAGTACATGTATAATTAAATTTCATTTCATTCTCATATTCAGGCGGTAATTCAATCCGTTCCGAACGTTCACTCTGTCTCTCACTTGAGCTCGCCACTAGTCTAAATTCTCAAAAAATATTATGATAGATCGATACTCGATAGTGAAAGCATCGATTCTTCGAAGCATTTTCACAGGACTGGTGTCAGCTAAGTCAGCTTTTAGGTTATTGGTCATCTTGGGACTAGTGATGCGCGATTGCGAAGTGTTTCAACAATCGAACTATTCACAATCGTCAAGGAAAACAATCGAAGTGTTTCATTCGATTGTAACCTCTCGTTAAGCCAGTAGTTATTGGAGTGGGGGTATTCCAATTACGTGACGTAACAAAGTGTTCCAGGAACAATTCGATTGTTCGCTAAGCGAGCTATTCGAATCGCTGCTACCGATAGCATTCCTTAAGGAACAATTCGATTGTAGAACATCTCACTAAGCCAGTTATTGAAATAATTGTCTTATTTCATCTCTTATTAATGTTTCAGAAACAATAATTTCCATATAATATGCTGTTGAAATGAAAAATTACTTGAAATTATAAAACTCGATTTATTATTATTTTATTCAGGCAATCTCCAACAAAGCCTAATTCAAAATACGAGTTTAATGAATAGCTTAGATTTAGTTATAAAGTAGGCCTATTGCAGTTCTGAATTCAAAAAGAATCAAATTAACATATTAGAAACATGACATGTACGTAAAAAAGAAATGTATGCTTATCTAAATTGATATACTGTACCAGAACATTAATTATTTTCCATCAAACCCTCATTTAACTAAGATAGTAGCATCAAAAGAAACACAGATTAATATTCCAGTCGTTATTATCAAAAATATTGATAGCTTGTATGTTATAGTTATAGCTGGCTGTGTGATTGATTCGAGAAACTACTTGTAGAAAATATTCAAAAAACCCTTGCCACCACCAATCAATTAGTTTTCGAACTATTCAAAACATAACCAAAGTGTGTGTGTGTTCAAGTAGTGGAACAATCGAAGTGTTTTTAACGAGACAATTGCTCCAACCATTCGTTTCAGGAGCAATCGGTAAGGTTGGAACGATTGTCTTGTTGAGAACAATTCGTTAAAAACACTTCGGATTCCTTATCGATTGTTCTTAACGAATGAATTCAATCGTTACAGAAACTATCGAAACAATCGCTTGGCTAAAACAATCGAAACAATCGTTAAGAACACTTCACAATCGCCCATCACTACTTGGGACACGAACTGTATTATAATAGTAATGTAATGCATTTTTAGTTCAATATTACGGCGAAAATGCCAAAAGACTAAATAATTTATGATGTTCCTGGGGTTTGTCGTAACTCTGGTTCTGTTTCCCTGTTGTAGAGCTTTCAGGAAACGTAACTTGTGAGAGATGCAATAACGAATTGGATCATTCGATGCCGAGGGTAAGATTTTCAATTCCTACATCAAAGTAGGCTTATTAAAAAAAAATCTTCAACATTTTTACAAAATAGTCCATTTCCATAGCTTTTACGTTTGCGAATGATACATTATAAAGCTTAATAGACATGTATTTCCAGTTCTTTTGAGAAGTACTGTAGCACACTGTTTGGGCCTCAAATTATTTTTCATTCTTGTGTCATACCCATGTCCATCACAGTTACTGATGAAAATTTCTCTTTACCATCTTCAAGCAGGCAAACACGTCCAAAGATGGCAAAGTTAAAATACCTAATTCAACACCTAATGGGTACTTTCCTGTTTAACGACACGTCTACTCATTTAGAGATATCGATATCGAATTTCAAAAGTATCGATCCTCCTCTTCCCACTGAATTTAAATATATCAGCTGGCTATTAAAATATTTATTTTTTTGACTATTATTCAAGTTTTTCAGTCGCAACATGTTGATCTGGGATCTACCTTACAACGAAAAGAGTGCTATTACATTTTTAAAATGTATTTTCAAGAGTTTATTGCATAATGAACGTGACTGTAAGAAAGGACTCAAGATAAAGTTTTATTTTCACGAAGATAAATCATTTTGGAAATGGGTACTTTCCTGTTATTAAAAGTAAGTTATGTTTGGTGATAAAATAACCTACATTCTTCTCATATATTTGTCAGAGAAGTATCGATACTTTTTAAGTTTGATATCGATTATCGATATCTCTAAATAAATGAGTAGACGTGTTGTTAAACAGGAAAGTACCAAATAATGCCCTACAAGGATTGAGTGGTGGTTTGTGGCATATAATCCTCAATGCTTTTTTCTGTAGCCTAAAAATAATAATGGAAAGAGTACAATTTCCCCATAGCTGGATCCCATAAGCGATGTGACTATGAATGTGAAGTAAACATAGTAAACACTAATTAAAATGGATGTGTCAACAAGCTTAGGTTGCATTTATTGATTTTTTTTTGAGATATCAAGGATATGATATTTCCAATTCAGATTGGTGTTAATAGTGATACCCAGAAACTTCGTAATGGAAGCCGTTTCCCATGATTTCCTGCTGAAACTGAACCTCAATTCTGAAGTTTATTAGCTGAGGCTGAGATTACCAATCCTCAATAATTGAATTGTTTCCCGCAATCAATCTTTGAACAGATTCCTTATTTCTAATGCTTATCCTTACACCTAAACCATCAGCATATAAATATGGAGCACTACTATCATTAGATGTAATTATCAGCTTTGGCAAATCATTAATATAGCCTATATATAATGAATAAAAGTGGTCCTAGGATAGAGCCTTGTGGCACACCAAACCTAGCTATTCTACCCTGTGAGTATTCTGCATTTTTCAGGACAAATTGAACTCTATTCATAAGATAAGAACTCATCAAATCAACAGCAGATTTTTCCAAGCCATAAAAGTAGAGTTTCTGACACAATACACTATGTTTAACAGTATCAAAAGCGCAAGACATATCGTGACTTCTAAAGATTACATTATTTTGTTCTTCCAGGTCATTGATTACTTCATTCACAAGTCTCAAAACATTATCACATGTTTTATGGTTTTTCCTAAAGCCGTACTGATTATTAGAGAAAAAGTCATTTTCTTCAAAATAAGCTGCTAGTTGTGAATAAAGCAATTTCTCAAAAATCTTAGATAATATGCTAACAATACATATAGGTCTATAATTATCTATATTGGAGACATCACCTTTTTTTGTGAACAGGAATTACCTTCACTTTTTTTAACTGATCTGGAAAAATAACTTAATTTAAGCAACTATTAAAAATAAATGTCGAGACTTCATCAATATTTGGAGCTGCCAATTTCATTATATAAGAATTCAATCCATATATATATCTAGACAACTGCTATTGCTCAACTTATTTATTGCTTCAAAAACTTCTTCCACCATGAAATGTGAAAATTTGAAAGATTTATTTGACTTGGGAATTTTATTCATATAATATCCAAAATCATGGTTACTTTTACGTATATTTTTGCTAATCTGTTCCACTTTACTCAAGAAAAAAAAGTTGATATCATCTTTTGTCATTTGACACCTATGACACCTATGATCTGATTGGTCCATGTTCATCGTTGTTGACGAATGTTCGGCTTCCTTCTGTATTATCAGATTCTTAGGCGCATGCGCAGAACGAAAATGCTGCGTCGGATAGGCGTCAGTCATCGGTTTCGCTTCTGCGGATGCGCAGCCGATCTCAGCTGCAGATAGTCAAAATAGCAACTAATTAAAACTTGAAATAAAAATATACAAGAATAACCATGAATAAATAGGATCAATATAGTACGAATATTGTTAATTCACTGAATTCATTAATATTCAGTATTCAATATACAAGTAGGTACAATTTTATTGTTTGAAAAAGTTGTTATTTTAATCTGAGATCGGCTGCGCATCGACAAAAGCAAAAACTCACCTTTACTTTCAAGAAATTCTGGTTCTCAGAGCTTTTTCTGAGATAGTAATGGTTTATACTGTGATGATAAATAACCATGATAACACTAAGCTTCTGATTCTGTACAAGAGTAGCCATCATGGTTGCGAATCAAAACTTCTATTAGGTAGTTTTTAATTCGCATGTTTCATGTAAGCAGGTGAAGAGTGAAGTGATGGATCCAGCAGACGACAGCTGTGACTGTGATGAAGGGCCAGTAGACATCAAAGAAGAGATGGACATTGACGACACTCACTACTGGTCACTCATCAGGAAGGCACGAGCTGACATCAAACGAGAACAGGTAACTCAACTCTATTCAGTGACAGGCGGTCTTTCTATTCTATGTCAGTTGAATATGCTGCCTGAAGCATTCAACTTCAGTCTACCTCTACTTTTGCTGCACCTCTGGTCAATGGTTTAATTTATCCATATCCCTTCTAGCTTTTTTGTGTATTTACAAAGAACTCTTTGCAGATTATAATTCATTTCACTAACACAATGTGTGTTACTCCACCGATTGTAAAATGTATAATTGATTCTTTATTTCATTCTATGGTAATTGATTTCACTATTCATTTTTCTCTGAGTCTCTCCCAGTTCCTTACTTGTTAAATCTATAATTATGTGCAGTAGTTTTCTCATAGTTACTAACTAGCTTGAATTCCGATTTAGTAAGAACAAAATTATATCCCAACAGATTAAAGCCTATAATACAGCTCACCAAAGTGTGATGAACTTAACGTCATTTATATTATTTTTACTGAGAAAGTGAGATATATGCTTATTAATTTTTTTCTATTGTTTTCAGTGTGATGAACCTTCAATGGTCTTCTCCAGCAGTGATGGCTACTCCAATTTAGAATACAGAATTTGTGAGTTTTCTTATTGCTTTCAAGCTATTACATTCTTATAAGCTTCTTGTTGCAATTTCAAGTTTTCCACGTATCTTTCAAAATAGCAGGATTCTTCCTCATGGAAAAGTATTTTTATGTATTTTACTTGAATCGCCTTGTAACCACGATGCACTTGATGGCAGATTGCAATTTTCCTAGGATTTAAAGCTTTCTACAGACTCAATTCAGGCTATGGAATGACTGGATTGTGAATGAAATTTGCTGAGAAATTAAATGAAAGTAGTTGAAAATTTTGAAAACTTGAACAGAGTTATTAGAGAACATCGGGAGATTCATGATTTGGTAAAGGTGCAGTTACACCAGAGCGAACAGGAGCGAACGAGCAGTAACGAATGCTAAATTCGCTTTGGTGTGACCAGCAACACGACCGGAATCGAACAACAATCGGCCGTGTTCCCGTGTTCTCACGTGTTCGGTAGCGGTATGTTCGCGTTCGCGTTGCTCCATCCATTGTCGGTTTTGAAACGAATGATCAGAGGAAATTCGCGTTCGCTCTAGTTCGATGCTCGATAAAATCAATCTAACCTATTCCTGTAGATAAATTCCTTTCTTTAGCAACAAGCGAGGATGACGATCAACACCATCTAGCGGCTAATTTTTAAGCTGTTTTCCTTCTTAATGTGCGCAAAATAACAATTTTAAGTTATTAGTCACTGAAGTAATAGATCAGGAATATTAATTTTTACTTCATAATTCATTATTAATAATATTTAATCGTCATTTCATCCAAGATTCAAATCAGATCAACTTTTTAATACCTTGAACAACTGCTTTGAAACTGACCTCTATTCTCGTTTCTTTCGGCGACAACAATCCGCTGTGTTGTCACGTGTTCGGTAGCGGTATGTTCGCGTTCGCTTGTGCTCCATCCAGTGTCGGTTTTGAGGCGAATGATCAAAGAAAATACCCGTTTGCTCTAGTTTGATGCTCGCTTCGGTGTGACCACATGTCTTTACCAATGGAATAAATATTGTTTTATAAGGTAGAAATCAATATAGTTCATAAAAAATTGAAAACAATCAAAGAAGTGATTATATTTCGATAAAAATGAAAAGATAATATTGATTTTAGTTCGATTTTTTTTTTGTAAAAAAAATGTGACCTGGAATGGGATTCGAACCCACGCCATTTAGGTCAGCAGCAGCGCTAACACGTCAGCTGTAGAAAGTGCGATTTGAAGCCGTACTAAAATTGGAGGTTAGAATCTGATCCGTTTCATTATGAAAATGGTTAAAAACAGTACAGCGTACACGAATGAAGAATAAAGATTAATATTAGTATTAATTGCTATTTTTCTTATTTTTATATACTCGTCAAGGGCTTCAATAATAGCTTCTCAAACTGCAGGAATAATCTGAATAATTGAACTTTTTGATATTTAAAACTCCTCCATGATTATGGTCAATGTGGACTTCTTGAGATTGTTGGAGCACAAGCGAACGACGTGACGAACAAGACGATTCGTTTGTGTTCACTCTGGTGTGACTACTCCCATTCGCAGGTGTTCGATAATGCTGCCGAACCCAGAACCACAGCAAACACCAGTGAACGTTCGGTTCGCTACTGTTCGCTTTGGTGTAACTGTACCTTAAGAGTTTTTCATGTTAGTTATAATCATTATTATGCGAGATCACTCTCATTCAATTAATTCACCATTATTGCTGTAAAGTATAAAAATCTGTATAAGATTGAATTTCAGATATTGAACTGTAATAATTGAGCCACAAATAATAAATCTGGAGCTTAGAAATATGATTCAACTTTGTTTTTATGAAACTAGTATTTTTTGAGACTACTTTCCTCCCCTTTTATCAGCACTCCATTGCTCCTCATTAACCACCAGCTCATACTCCTCCTCCCCCTCCAAGTCTTCCCCCTTCACCTTCTCCCAATTCTGTTTCTCTACACTTCCTGACATTTTATGCCCTTCAATTTCTCCTTCATTTCCTCTATTCTTCCTTCTTTGTCTCTTTCTTGAACCTCTTCGATTGTACTATTCAGTTCTCTTTTCATTCAGTTCATTCATTGTGTTTCAGGTGGGAAAATAGCTCAGCTAGTATTGGTAAGAGTGGAAGATTTGGGTGATGGCTTGGATTCGCAGAAAAATAGTGCATACCAGGTATTGTCCAAGAACACATTACAAATTATTATTAGAACTCAAACACAATAGAAAGTCATGTTTTTTTGTTGATAACTTGCATTCATGATAGGTTTAAATATTATCGTTTTCCCTATTCCAGCATCTGTACTAATAAAGGTTGTTCAACCCTATCATTGTGGAAATGACCCACATGGAATCTGCTATAGTCAAGAGAGTCGAGGTGGCGGCTGCTACAATGCTGTCATTGTTGCATATAATATTGGGCAATCTCCAGCTACATGAATGTGTCTATGAATATCATGACGAATAGTAAACTAGCAAAAATTGACTGTGAAGACTGTCACTTGAGTGAACTATAGCTGAAAGTAGAATAAAGTTAGTTGCCTTAGAAAAAGAAAAAACATTCTGGAATAATCACGGGTAGTGCAAGCAATGCAGAATAGGCGGCACTGCATTCAAAATAGGATTTTTAGTCGTTCATTTGTAGTAACCATTTCTTACCACATGCCACTGAGCATCCATGGCTATTCACTTAGTGGGATTACTTAGCAGAATATTATTTTGAGGTAGACTCCTAATTAATAAGTGACACTGAGTGTTATTATTCTGCCTGATTACTGAAATTTAACACAGTTTTATCATATCAAAATAGGAATTATGTGTTCATTTATCAATTTTTTCAACTACAATGAATTTTCATGTATCAGAAAATATATAAGTGTAAGAGCATTGCTCAATTAGAATTGAAAATAAGGTATTGCTTTTTAAAATCTTCTCTAGTGTGAATTGGAATGTCTTATTTAAGTCAGAACATACCTTTTCATTAGACAAGTGCCAGTTTGCAGTCAAATTTGATTATAAAATATCCAACTGACAATCACATTGAAGGTTATAAAAGTTAGTTTTCACAGAAAATACTTATTTAAGTTCAGTTTGGGTGTCAATATGTTAACAAGAATAGTTCACTGAACTCGTGCATCAAGCTGTAGGCTACCAGCTCATGAATTTAGAATGTCTTGCTATCTGGAAATGTATTCAACTTTTGGTCAATACATTTTAATTTGCTTCACCCATGTACTTATTAATAATTAATAAGTATTATAATTAATAAGATCAATTATTGATCTTGTACAGTAATAATATATTTTAGAAAAAATATGTGTCAAGGCTGTGACACTTGTAATATTCAAATTTTCCCTTGTTCTCTATACTTCAGAACAATTTTTCAACAGTGACTTGTTTACAGGGAGAAGAGAATGGATGCAAGATTCAGTCCAGTCCTGTCCAGACTAAAATTGATGATGGTCATAATCCAGTGGGAGCATGGATACCACTGATGGACTGGATCAAGATCAAAAGAACAGTGAATATAAATACCAAATTCAACACAACTCAGATGATCATGATCAATGTTCAGACCACAACAAACAACATCCAGTCGAAATGATAGTGCTCAAACCAGAGATAGTGGTTAAAGGAGAACAACATTTGGGAATAGGTGAAGGAGGACTACTAGTGAAAAAAGAAGAGATTGAAGATGAAAATTCCATGAATGATGAAAGCTTCTCTACTAATTCATCAAACAGGTTCCCAATAAAACAAGAGCATAATATAACTGAAGAGAATGAGGAAGATTTGAATGAAATAGAATCAGATGGGGGATGTAATTCTGTTTCTACAATGATGCAAATCCAGGATATTTCACCTGTTACAGATACTGCAATTATTGTTAATTCCAAAACTATTATTATTATTATTATTAGCGTATGCCATAACTGGTGGGGAGTCCCATAAGGAAGTTCCACCGGCAAAATAACCTAATAATTCCAAAACTGAAAACAATTCTATTGCCTTGGATGAACAGGACTTGAGTGCGGAAAGTATTGGAGAACAGGAAAAATCAACTTCAAATGAGTGTGCCAATAAATCTACTGACCAATTATCATTCACTGATAATCAAAATGTTCATAGTAGCAAGTCTTATACTTGTAAATACTGTGATTATAGAACTAATAAGAAATCACATTTTACGACCCATTTATATACACACACTGGAGAGAGACCTTACAATTGTGAATTTTGTGATAAAACATTTACTCAGAAATCAGATCTCACCACACATTTACATACACATACTGGAGAGAGACCTTACAGTTGTGAATTTTGTGATAAAACTTTTACTTGGAAATCACATCTTACCGCACATTTACATACACATACTGGAGAAAGACCTTACAGTTGTAAATTTTGTGATAAAACATTTACTCAAAATCAACTCTTACCGTACATTTACGTACACATACTGGAGAGAGACCTTACAGTTGTGAATTTTGTGTTGAAACATTTACTCAAAAATCAACTCTTACCAAACATTTACATACACATACTAGAGAGAGACCTTACAGTTGTGAAATTTGTGATAAAACATTTACTCAGAAATCAAATCTTACCAAACATTTACATACACATACTGGAGAGAGACCTTACAGATGTGGGCATTGTGATAAATCATTTACTCACAAAACAACTCTCAACAGACATCTACTTACACATACTGGAGAGAGACCTTACAATTGTGAATTTTGTGATAAAACATTTACTCAGAAATCAGATCTCACCACACATTTACATACACATACTGGAGAAAGACCTTACAGTTGTAAATTTTGTGATAAAACATTTACTCAAAAATCAACTCTTACTATACATTTACGTACACATACTGGAGAGAGACCTTATAGTTGTGAATTTTGTGATAAAACATCCATTCAGAAATCAGATCTTACCAAACATTTACTTACACATACTGGAGAGAGACCTTACAGTTGTGAAATTTGTGATAAAACATTTACTCAGAAATCAAATCTTACCAAACATATACATACACATACTGGAGAGAGACCTTACAGATGTGGGAATTGTGATAAATCATTTACTCATAAAACAACTCTCAACAGACATTTACTTACACATACTGGAGAGAGACTTTACAGTTGTGAATTTTGTAATAAAACATTCCCTCATAAATCAACTCTTACCACACATTTACGTACACATACTGGAGAGAGACCTTATAGTTGTGAATTTTGTGATAGAACATTCAGTGATAGATCCAGTCTCTCTAGACACTTACATACACATACTGGAGAGAGACCTTACAGATGTTGAAATTGTGATAAAACATTTATTCGGAAATCACATCTCACCACACATATTAGGTGCTTACACACAGGAGATAAACCTTGAGGCTGAGAATAGTGTACTGAAAATACATCCTCATATCTTTCATTACCCCACATTCACATTCAATCATTCTCTTGTCCCTGGTGGAAGGTGATACCATTTTATCTTTGAACAAAATCAACCCTCATCTTTCATTCTTAGTAATATTGCATTCAACTCCGCTCTCGGATGGGTGACCGGCACAAAAAATTGTGCGAGGTGGATCCTACCGGTAAGGGTCTCCCCACTGATAAAAAGCCATACAATAAAAAAAGAAAGTATTATTGCAGGAGAAAACTACAGCTCATTTGAGCTCGGTTATAAATGTTCATAATTTTTTTCATCTTTGCACAGTTAGATCCTTCTTCTAGTGTTGGTTCTCTGACTTAGAGCACAGTAATCAGCCCACTCAACCCATATGAGTAAGAAATCACTTTTTCTATTCCATTATCTTGTTTCATAAAGGTTTTAATAATCCTATTCAAGAGTTCTTTATCTTAATTCTCCCTTATTGTGCTACTCAAATATTTTGGGAAATTTGCATCAAAATTTGATTATCATAATATTATGGTCTTGAAGTGTTCACATACCTTCTCTTCCCAATATCATTGTTTCCCCTCTTCGATCCTTCCCATTTTCTTACGTTCATCTTTATTCCTGTTTTATAATATTGTATAGGCTGATGGTTCTAACGTATTGTGTACATAGTTTCCTTGTTTGCTGTCACTCACTCTATATTCAGAATTGCCTTAGTTGGTGTTGACAGACACTTACTGATAAAACTCCGTTTTGGCCTAAATGTAATAATGTAGAAAAAAATTGTTATATCGGTCGCCTCTGATGATGTACAAAGCTAAACGCCAATTGAGCAAAGGCGTCACACGTTTTAGTATAATTTCTATAACATTGAAAATACAGTACTACTGTATTAGTCTTTCTAGATTGGTTGTCTCATTTAATCCCATTTGCCTTCTCTCCTTTTTTATTAATTTTGTTCTTTTGGTGATAATAGTGTGGCCTACAGTAGGCTTTAGTTACTACAACAGAGATGTATCTACAAATATGATTACTACAAATGAGATGAGTTGTTTCTCATTTATGAAATGTAATTTTTAAGAATCATTTTACCAGATTAGCATATTATGTTATAAAGCATTCTAGCCTCAGTGATACTGATTATGATGGAGATGATGCAGATTGACATGGCATGGGACTCCATGGCACTTGGATTGACAGCCATTCGAGAACCACTACTTTCATGAAGGCTGAAGGATTTCTCATTGGGTGAGTAATTCACATAGTTACTTCATTCATTATTGTGTAACCTGTTAACCAATCCATGAACAAGGTATAATAGAGCTAGAATAGAAATAATTTAGATTATTATGGATTCCTATGGTTGTTGTGGTTATCCATGCTTCTTGGACTGTTATTCAATAATATAATGAAATGTAGGCGTACTTTTACATGCAATAGAGAACACCTACGGTTTAGTGCGGACGAGTTTCGAACAAATGTGTTCATCCTCAGCGCTTTGAGATACTACTCACAAAGCTATGTGTTGTACCTCATTTGTGAGTCGTATCACAAAGCGCTGAGGATGATTTGCGCGTGTTTATTGTTCGAAACACGTTCGCGACTCAACCGTTAGTGTCATCTATTGCAAGTAAAAGTAGGCTTTCATTTCATTATATTACTGACCAGACTCTAAAAATCATAGATAACCATAACCAAAATAATATTATTATACAGTAGTTTCATCCATCTAAATTTCTGGTACAGCTCCAATATATCATGAATTAGTGAATTAGATGATACAATACAGTGTTCAGTATTAAAAAAAGTATATTTTTTGTGTTTGTTTGATTGGTACAATAAAGATATAAAAATCCATGAATTTAATGGTGCTTTCAATGAATATAATTTACGATTGCAGCAATATAGGCTAATTTGTAATATTAATAAAGAACTATATATAGTAGCCTACTATTGTAAAAGTTATGATTCTCAAATCTTCAATCATTTTGAGAAAAAAGGTTCTTGTTACATCTCAAAGGATTATCAACTACATTTTTTTTGGAGTGGTCCGTAGCCGAGGGCGATAAGCGCCTTTCTGATAATCCAAAGGTTCCAAGATCGAATACAGTTGCCGGAACGGATTTTGACAGAAACGGCCACTCCCGTCTTTCGGAGGAGACGAAAAGCCGTCCGTCCCGACTGCGTCGTCATCTCTCATCATCACCCCACTCATTACCCACGCACAAGCCTAGAGCTCATGTGGGCATCACCCTCAAAAAAAAATTATTATCTACCTCAATAAGTAGAAGTGAATCAATATTTTTAGCCTGGTTGGGAAGAAAGCTATCCTTCAAAACTAGATACTGATTAGTATAGTTGTTCTTGGAAGTATATGATAGTTGAATCTCCACTTTTCATATTTAAATGTAAAGTGGAGATTTTCATTTAAATATGAAAATTTAAAATTTTATTTAAATAAAATTTTATCTACTATCAATTTCTCAAGTCTATGTAAATAAATACATTTTATTTGACCAATATAAATAAAAAATAGACAAAAGAAATACATATTAATAATATCACAAAACAAAGATCATTTGAATAATAATCATGCATAATTATTAATAAATTTTAATATCACTGCATTATACAAGTACAATTTTATACCATTCATGATCTCTTTATAGCTTCGTTAATCTTGAAACTTTAAAAATTCGGTTTTAATTTCGGTTTCAGTTGTCGTTTTCTGCTGGGTGGTGACTGAAATACTTCCCGCCTGAAGAATTCTCGCCTCTTGTCGAAAGCCTGCTTCCGCAACAGGTGCTGTCCATAGATCCGTACTTTGGAAACTTGAACAAATGTGTGCTGGCCCGGCCGTGGCCTGTCGAGGATGATACCGCCTTTGTACCGACTCCTGTAGACACAACAAAGGTGAATTAATCAATTCTGAATCAAAGCAAATACTATCTATTCATCTGAAAATTTCAATCAAATCAAATCTAATCATCTTGAAAAATAAAGAAACTATAATAAATTTTCAAACATCACATTTACACCGAATGCAAATTAATTAGTGATTTATCCTATTTATTTATTTATCCTATAACATTATTAGGCTAACTGTTTATTTTTCCAAAATATTTTATTTGTGCAACGGATTTAATAAAGATCAATATACTCTTACATTAATGAATTCGGTATATCTTCACAGTATTTTTTAAATGAGAGTACTTTTTTGCCTTTGAAGGTATCATAAAATTGAAACAAACTGTTTTTCAATATAAATAATTCACTTAAATTTAAATATAAACCAAATTCTCGCTCAATATAGCGGTCTTATTTTCAAAATAGTGATGATAATAATAATGAATTGTTTCTTCTAGTATCAGTCGAAGTACGGTATAGGAATAGTATTTATTCATTTATTTATTCATTATACATGCCATGGGTGATACAATAAGCCACATCAACAATTATCATATACAAAAATGAAACACACAATAACAGATAAATAAAGCAGATAACAAAAACAAATAACAACTAATAAATATCCCTAACTAAAATCCAATATAGAATCACTACATTACAATATCATTCACTGGAATAAAACATTAAGGGCCGCTTTCCCCAACGCTGCTTAAGTAATAACAGCTGACGCTCAATTTTTTTTCTATACTTTTACTATTCTCCGAATGAGGCTTAAGCCAGATGTATTGCTTAAGCAGCGTTGGGGAAAGCGGCACTGAATCACTAAAATACAAGATCAGATCATCACAGTGAGACAATAAGAGAGAATAGTTGACAATATATATCAGTTCAGTTAATAAATATCGGGGTACCGAGCTCTGCTCGGGGGTAGGCCTACAAAGGCACAGAAATGGAAATTTTAAAGAAAAAAAGGAATAAAATTGAACATTTTTTCAAGTACAGCCATCAGTCTTATGCACTGAATCATCATTGCACTATAAAAAAATTAATCTCAGCTTTCGAAATATTATGAATATTTAATCGAGTTTAAATACATATCATTTGGAAAATCGCACTTGTGGTAGAATTTTGCTTCATAGAAATAATGATATGGGCTGATGAAACAGGATTCTTTTAACTTGTCAGAAAACAGCTGATTTAACGTTAGTAAATGAGCGTACATCAATCAGCTGTTTCTGACAATTTGAAAGAATCCTGCTATAACTATTTTTAGCTCAGCTGTTTTAATGAACTCTTGACGATTTTTCTCAAATAAATAAAAACAGATCACATGGCTAACTTCATGCCTCAAATTTAAAAATAACAATACAATATGGAATATTTCAAAATTTCAAATTCCTTTTAATTTTCTATAGATAAATCAAAAACATAAATGAAAAGGGGAAATAGGAGCAGCTTATGTGTTTCGATATTTTTCTCAATTCTAGTAATGGAACCGCTGGTTTTACCAAAAAGGTTACCGGTAGTGTATAGCAGGAGCCAATTAACTTGTCATAAGTCAGCTGATCCAGTAATAATTAAACAGTGATTTTGACACAATAATCAAAAGGCTTGAAAGTCTAAAGAACCTTTAAAGTCTTTAAAGACCTTTAAAGAAGACCTTTCAAAGAATAACTTTTGAAAGACCTTTTCAATAATCTGCGAGATTCAGCATTGAAATATATTGATATTGCTCTTTGAAACAGCTGATTTCTGACAAGTTGAATTGGATTCTGCCATAGCAGTATAGCAGGATCCAATTCAACTTGTCAGAAATCAGCTGTTTCAAAGAGCAATCACAATACTTAACCTACAAATGCTGAATCTTAGATTATTGAAAAGGTCTTTAAAGTTATTCTTTGAAAGGTCTTCTTTAAAGGTCTTTAAAGACTTTAAAGGTTCTTTAGACTTTCAAGCTTTTGATTATTGTGTCGAAATCACTGTTTAATTATTACTGGATCAGCTGATTTATGACAAGTTAATTGCTTCTGCTATATTTCAGGAGTGATCATGTGATTGAAATGCACTGTCTCAGCTGCTGAAATAATCTTGTCTCACTCCCACACTCACAGCTCTCTTTTCTCATTATTTACAGCAGACGGAAAATTGTTTCTGCTGTCAGCTGATTCTTAAAGGATCGGTTTTTCCTTTTAAGGTCCTTTAGCGAATTATCCAGGGATGAGACCCAGCGCAAACTAATTTTTGTATCACAAACCTCCTATATTCCAAATTTCGTCAAAATCGTTAGAGCCGTTTTCGAGATCCGTTGGACATACATACATAAATAAATACAGAAATTGCTCGCTTAATAAAATGAATATCGGGGTACCGAGCTCTACTCGGGGGTAGGTCTACAAAGGCACAGGAATGGAAATTTTAAAGAAAAAGGAATGAAATTAAACAATTTTTAAAGTACAGCCATCAGTCTTATGCACTGAATCATCATTGCACTGTAAAAATTAAGCTCAGCTTTCGAAATATTATGAGTAGTCGAGGTGGAAGGCGTATCATTGGAAAAATCGCACGTGGATAATTTTGCTTGATAGAAATAATAAAATGAGTTGACAACTATTTTTAGCTCAGCTGTTTTGATGAACTCTTGACGATTTCTCTTAAATAAATAAAAACAGATCACATGGCTTACTTCATGCCCAAAATTTAAAAATAATGATACAATATGGAATATTTTCAAATTTCAAATTCTTTTAATTTTCTATAGATAAATTAAAATCAGAAATAAAAAAGGAATAGGAGCAGCTTATGTGTTTCGATATTTTCTCAAATCTAGTAATGGAACAGCTGATAATTATAATCTTCTCTCACTCACTCACTCTCTCTCAACATCATGAACCGACGGAAAATTGTTTCTTCTGTCAGCTGATTCTCTGTCACTGTCTCAGCAGCTGAAATAATAATCTTGTCTCACTCACACACTCACTCTCACTCTTTCTCATCATTTACAGCCGATGGAAATTTCTTTCTTCTGTCAGCTGATTCTTAAAGGATCAATTTCTCCTTTTTTAGGTCCTTTAGCGAGTTATCCCAGGGATGAGACCCGGCACAAACTAATTTTTGTATCATAAACCTCGTATATTCCAAATTTCGTCAAAATCGTTAGAGCCGTTTTCGAGATCCGTTGGACATACATACATAAATACATAAATATCTAAATACATAAACACATAAATACATAAATACATAAATAAATATAAACATACAAAAATTGCTCGCTTAATATAATAGGATAGGATAATATTTATCAGTTCAACAGACTCTGCCAACTATAATAACAATTTTCAATGAGCCATCGTCTCAATCTATTCTTGAAGACACTTAGGGAGGGAATTAGTAATAAATAATTACTAATTATTATTTAAAATATCAAACTGCTATATCCATTGAGAAATCAATTTAAAGTGAAAAATTGAAACCTTCAAGTTATCATACTAAATTTGTAAAGATCAAAACGCAAATATCTTATGGCCAAAGCGACCAGAGACCATCATTGAACCATATACTTGATTTGATTGAATCAGTATTATGATCGTCATATTGCATCTTGAATACCTACAACAGGATAATTGTTTGTTGTTTATTGAGAAAAAATCAGCGATTCTTCTTACCTTTTCTCTTGTACAAGATCTGCATGTTTTGTCCGTTCTGAGTCAAAAAATTGCTTACTACCTATTTTAATTTGTTCATTAGCTTCTTCCAATTTAGCAAAAACATTTTGTCCAAATAATTATGGTTCTGAAATGTTTTAATGAAAGTTACTTTTCTAATTACGTTTGAACTGTGTGCATTTTATTCAGGTTATGCTTCCGAATTATATTGAGAGCATACGTGATTAACTAGCAGAGAACATCCATGAGATGTGGGCTATGAACAAGATTGAAGCTGGGTGGATATTTGGTGAAAAACGCAATGACATACGTAAAGTACATCCATGCCTTATCCAATTCGACCAGCTGAAAAGCGCTACGCCTCAACTCGCAGTCCAAACTCTCAAGTAAGTTGATAATTCCATAAGAATATATTTTTTTCAAAGTAATATTTAATAGACGATAAATGACTTAGGCATAGCTTCTTTAAACTTAATAGAAACTGACTGGGATCGCATGCTATATGAGGATGACATGAACTGAATTGAGTCATAGCTCATCAAGAATTTATTGGTCTACTTAAACTCAAATAAAATAAAATAAAATATATTCCTCTGTCATTGAAAATATTCGAAGTTTATTGATTTTAAAGCTTAGAAATTTAATGAAATTTCTGTGAAAGAATTTTTTTTAATATTCCAGTCTTGGAATAGCGGCACATAGTATCTTATAAAACCAACAACAATAATTCATATTCCCCTGCGATTGAAAATGAATTCTTAACAAAAAGATTTTTTTCTTCTCTCCCTTTGAATCCTTTGAATTCTATTAATTATTATCATTGGGAGATGATAAAAACTCTTATAACAATGTTATAATGCAATAATTTCAAATAAATTATGCTACATTCTATTACTAAGCTCCATATTTGTTTGGTATTTACTTAATATTATAATTCTTTGCAGAACTATTGTTGCTCTCGGCTATTATTATAACCATGGACAAGCCTCCTTCGCGCATGAAAATACTTTGTCTTCCAAACGAGCATTTCATGCAATCCAATGGCTATAAGCCCTCTCCACTAGATCTAACTGACATATCATTGGTTGATCAACTCTCCGAGAACACTCATAGTCTTTGGGCCAAAGAACGAATCCAACAAGGCTGGACTTACGGACTGAATGAGGTAATTAGAGAATGATACTTTATTATGCTCATGAATTTAATTTGTTGAGATGACATAAATTATTCAAAGGAAGGCGTTAGTGACTTGGTAGAAACATAGAAAATCAAACTTGAAACTCATATTTAAGAATTAAGCATATATATCTTTATGAATAGAGTAGGCTAGTGGCCCTATTCATAGATTTTGTATGGGGTGGGAGTTCATTAAAACAATAGCAATATTATCGTTGAAGTCAATTGATTGAATCAAAATTGGAAATTCCTATTTGAAAACCTGTACCTATAATTACTCACGAAGCGCTACAGCCTTGTGTGGACCTTGGCCTCATCAACAATGCGCCTCCAGTCATCCCTCTGACATGCCCGCCTCTTCCAATTTCTCGCCCCCAAGCACGTCAAATCATTCTCTACATGCTGCAACCAGCGTGTTGTGGGACGGGTTCCTTCAACCTATATAATTAGTAGTTTGTAATGTTTTGGACAACTTTATTGTACCTATGTGTTAACAATTCCTATCTTGTAAATAGGCTATTCGCTGTGTGCACGTAGGTGGTGGGGATAATAAAATCGACCCCTGCGCTCACGCGGAATTTTTATGAATGAAAACCGGAAATTTTACATGAGAAAGGATAGGGAATAAGCAAGAAATCGGATCTCAGTTTTGAATTAATCATGAAAAATCCAGTTCAAAAGCATATGATTGATTTGAAGTCTCGCGCCCATAATCCATTTCGAAATAATAACCAATGGAATGAACTCAGCTGTGGATAAACTACTTCGTCTGCTCAGTCAGCTTGAAACCTTTATTAGATTTCTTTATTTTAATACGCAATATTAGAGTGTATTTTTACATATTAGCTGCAGCTTTGGTCACTCAAAATAATAATTCTAATCAACTGAGTGGCTAAAGCTAGGGATCTGTTTATTGATTAGAAAAAGGAAAATGAAATAAATTTATAAAATTTAATAATTTGTAGTCAATTTCTGGGTGCTAGAGCTTAGTTTTACACCGCCTAGCCGATATTCCTGCAGGCCTCCTTCTCGTTCTGCTACAATGTTGTTCTGCTTTGGGGGCTCAAATTGATGTAGTGTGAATATATTTAGTAGTTTGTGTATTAATTAATATAATTATTATATAAAAAATATGATAGTGTATTATATTTAGCAATATTGAACAGTTGCAATATCCACTTTCCTTCAATGTTTTGGTATTGTTTTGAAAGCATTAGATGATGAAAACTAACACTAGCACTGGCTAGTTTCATGTATATCTCAACTAAACATATTTTACAATTTATTTATTCACTCAAACAATCACAAATAACAAGATACAAAGGTGAGGTTAAACAAAAAATAGAAATTTATTCAAGTAGATATATACCTTCTTAATATGAATATTAGGGAAGAAGACAATTAGTCGAAGGGAAAACTGGCCGCAGTCAGGTGGCACAGGCTCTCAATGCTGCTAACCTACTAGCGAGGTTAGCTACCAAGAAGGTTAAGACTGGTGAGAACCTAGAGAGCGATTGGGTACATCCCTAAATATTATGGTAATTGGCAAAAATCAAATGAGTAACATTCAATTGTCACACTGTGATTATATGGTCTCTTAAGTCTAATTATTTATGTCTCTCACGTACTTGAACATAATCATTTTTGAAAATGAAACTTGAAATAATGAATTTGTTTTTTCTATTGTCTCCAAATCTCTCGAAAGTTTTTCAACCTGTGAATCGCAATTACGAATTTGAAATTTGTTTTTTATTTTATTTGTAGGCGCCGGAGTGGTTACGTCACGTGCGCATGTGCACTACGTGGTGACAGAGTACGGCATCGCTTCGCTGTTTGGAGAAAGCTTACATCAGCGCGCCTACCATCTCATCAACATAGCACATCCATCGCACCGCGAGGCGCTCGAAAAGGCTGCCTTCGAACGGCTCAAGGTCATGCCTTCACCTTGAACAACGACCTTCACTGTGTTTTCATCATGCAAATAAAACTATTCAAGACAATCTACTGTGTGAATTGATGATGTGATAGAGACGGTTGCAACAGGTAGTTTAATTCAAGGATTCTTAATTAAATTGATTATTGATTGATTGAAGATACAATGTAAAATAATACACAAGTTATTGATTGACTGTGTGAACTGATAATATGAGATTTGTTTGAAGCCGCAGAATGTAAAGCGACTCATATACACTTACTTGTCGTGCCTTTTTTATATTGGCTTGTGGGTGGCACTGCGGGTAGAGGGTGGATCGTGGATGCTCTATTATTGTGGATGTTGTATAAGCTATAGATAAACCATCTACTATCCAGTAACCAATCAGCAGTGCGGCCTCAGGTTTAGATCTGTACAGAATGGTACGGGGTGCCAAATAAATATATAAGCCAGTATAAAAATGCTGTCTAGTGTAGGTGTCGCTTGAGGCTGGTTTATTTCGCTGATAAGTCATCTGAAATGGCAATGAATTACCATGTCATTGAAGGTTTTTCAGTATTTGAAAAGTATCTGAATTCAACCTCTATACAATATTATCATGACTGGACATGTTGAAGGTTGAAGGCGTATACAATATTGAACATGATAAGGCGTAGATTTCAATATCAAGGCGTAGCATGTAAATAACCATGGTTCCACACTGTACCATGTCTAAATGTGTTTTTGCCTATTCCCATATAACAGGACATCTAGATTTTCCATTAAAGACGCCCCCTAAACTGAGGATGAACTACCTTATTACAGATTTTTCTATATTCAAATTGTATACTAATTCAAACACTGTCTGATTCATGCAGTCAGGCACTTAAACAGACAATGAATTACCTCATTACAGCTTTTTACAATGTTGAAAAAAGTATTTGAATTCATTCATACTATTTAATGCAATCGTGATAATATTGAATTCATAGTCAGTTTGGGTATCTGTTTCATAATAATCGAGATGTCCTGTAGTATACAGGATGAAGGCCGAAGGGGTACATACTTTGTCTACTGAACGTACTGGGTAATTAATTTATAAGTGTACCGTATGTTTACCTTTTCCATATCATACAGGACCTATAGATTTTTATGACACATGCCCTTCAAGTGACAATTAACTACCTCATTAAAGCTGTTTAAAAAGTTGAAAGCTTTTAAAAAATGTTTAAAAAGTATAAGAGCTCTGTCTATATGATGCAGTCATGATAATATAGTGAATGAATTATTATTCCTGTACTCTTTCAACATTGTAAAATTGCTGTAATGATTGTAACCACCAGAATTAATTATGTTGCAGTCATGACAATATTTTATTTCATAAACTCTTACTATGCACTTGAGTATTTTAAAACGCTGTAATCAGTTATATTGGCGATAATTCATTTTCAATGCAGGTGCCTTAGCAAAATGTACTAGCTTTACATGTTAAGACTTCTCAATAAATTAAAAACAGTAGACAACTTACTGGCCTCATCACTTAGAACTTGAAGTTCAACATTAGTACCGTATCAAATTATCTATAATAAAGAAAGTATGTGAAGCTTGAATTTAATGAACTAAACTCCAACTGTCCAAGCCGTGTGGGTTTATTACACAAATTCTCCATCAATTTTCCTCGACAGCCAATGTTTTATTGAACTAGTTTATTTGTTATTTTTCAACGGTGAGTAAAGGTAGGCGCACACCTATCGGCATCGTACAGCGCACTCCAATTGAAAACAGTGCATCAAATCTAATCAGCTGATCAATCCGATGCGTGCCGTCCGTCCGATGACGATATGTGTGCGCCTACCTTAATAAGACGGTTCGAAAATAATTTCATTGGTTCATAAAATGCATTTTATTTTTGCACTCATAACAATTTTTTAAGCAAGATAGGTGTTTTATTGGCAATCCAGCTATCTAGTTATCTTGAACAGCAATATTATAATCAAGGTCAGTAGAATAAACGGTAGTGTTCATTAGGATCACGATGTATTAAGAAGACGATAGGTGTTATGCGCATAATTGGAATGAATATTAGGTGTCATGTATTATTCCATAATGTTTTTTCATAAATCTATTTTTAACAAATTCTGTTAAAATGTTAAAAACCTCGTTTAATGCCAATGACGTCATCAATCTAACTGGCTACTGGTACTGAGCATACATTTAATGACATCTACCTTCTTCAAAATACTGTGGGGTGGGCCGCTACTGCATTGGAAGTGGATAGTCTGGTCTGGTGAAAATAGAGATATGACCTACCGGAATTTCCTTCTATCAGCAGCAGACCAGCTTCAGTTCAGAAGTGGATGTGTCTATTTCAATCCAGACCAGACCCGACTTTCCGATTCAGATTTCCTTGTCAATACAAAATGAAGCTGTCAATTATTCAATGCAATCAAATATCACATTCATTTCACTGCATTTGACAACCTTATTTGTAGAATTATTTCCAACTAGTCAACAAGGTAGATTCGATTTCAAATTTAGAATCTACTTGATTTTATTCATTTTTCTTTCAAATTGCCTTCATTCATAATAATATAAGATCAGATTAATTGAAATAAAACACACAATATACCTCACAATACAATTTTTATCCTAGATAAAATTCACTTTTGCATTTTTGAAAATGATTCCATTGTATTCAATCAGTAATTCATTGAAATCTACGGTATATTTCTTTGTTGGGTTTTGGTGGGAGCATATTACCTGCGGAGCGTAGACTATAGTTACTATTTCTTACGAGATTTCCGCTCCTAATGAAGAATTTTGATAAAACTTTGAAAAAGTACAGGTATCGTAATGGAAGAAATCCAAACTCCCTGAATATTGGCGGAGAGCTGGTTAGTCTTTGTTTTCTAGCAATGGTTCTTACAACATACTTTTGTGCTATGATAAGTGATTTTAAGTTTGAAAAGTAAGCTCCACCCCAAAATGAAATACCATATTGCAATCTGCTTTCAACCAAAGAAAAATAGAGTGAGCGCAGCACGTATAGGGGACACATGTCACGGATAAAATAAAGTTTTCTACAAGAAGAGGTAAGTTCCTTTTTTAGCTTGATTACTTGGTGAGTCCAACTGAGTTTACTGTCTATCATAATTCCTAAGTATTGACATGAGTTGCCTGTACAATTTTACCACATCCACATATGTTAGGAGAATTACAATTTCTGGAATGCACCGGCATCTCTACCATATCGTGTTCATCAGCTCTGATATTGTGAACGATAATGTTAGATTTATTCGCATTGAGTTCTAGAAAATTGACCTCTAACCAAAGATTCAAACTCCTAAGGTCTTCATCTATCATTCGCAGTAGCTGTTCTCTATCATCCGCGCAGTAACTCAGTGCCGTGT
The DNA here is from genome assembly GCA_017141395.1 of Laodelphax striatellus. Lineage (NCBI taxonomy): Eukaryota > Metazoa > Arthropoda > Insecta > Hemiptera > Delphacidae > Laodelphax > Laodelphax striatellus. Next base: position 7,702,382 of record CM029543.1, on the reverse strand, counting down.
CATCCACAAAGGCCGTAACTGAGCCATTAAAATTACCATTGCAGAGATCAAACCAGGAACAATTCAGCTGATCGAGAGTCCGGATCCCTGGGGAACTCCGCAATTAATTTTTTTATGATCGCTCAAGGCGTCGCCAATCCAAAAAGGACAGATTAGCTGTGGAAAATCGTAGTAGAACTTTATTCAATACAAGCTGTCACGGCGAACTTCGTATCGCACTCTCCCCCCCCCCCCCAAATGCCCCCCCTCTTCACCCCACAAATGTCCCCCCTTCATGCAACCCCTCAAAAAATGTCAACCCCCAAATGACCCCCGTTCATTCCCCCCCCCCACATATCCCTCTTCATGTCATCCTCTTCCCACCAAATGTCACCCCCTCTTCCCCATTGGTCATCCCTTCACGTAACCCCCAAAATGTCACCCCTCTTTCCCCAAATGTTCCCCTTCATTTTCATGTCCCCCCCCCCCCCAAAAAATGTCACGAAGTGAAAATATATTTAGTATAATCAATGTATTTTTTTTTATATAATCAATAATTATTTTCGAGTTTGATAAGTCTTTACCCTCCTTTGGTATAAAAGTTGTCGAATTTATTCTCCATTGTTCAGGATAATGACGATGGAATGCTAGAATATTAAATAAACCTGCAATGTTGTCATAATTAGGCTATCCTTATATTTTATTATTATCAATTCTCGTTTTATTCCATCTGGTCCCGCGCCACCATTTGGTTTCATTTTTTAAAATTTAAGTCTTATTTCCCTATTTGTTATAAAGCCTACTTGAACCCTACTTGTACACTCTTTTTTAAAAACATAATTAGAATTGTTGCCCGAATCCCATAGTTCAGTATAGTCATTAATTAATCTATCAATGAGGGGATCCTCACTGATTACGCATAAAGCGTCCTTCACTAAATCTTTTCTACAAGCTTCTCCTAACCGGTTGGGACATTTTTTAAATAATTCTTGAATATTTGCGTAATTTTTCCTTTTCCAGTTAATCTTTCCTTTCACAATCTTATTTGAGACGATTTTATTCCTATTTAATGTGCCTATATCAATATTATTTGTAATATTATCTGTAACTATTTTAACCAATTTCTCAATGTCTCCCCCCTCCAAATTCGCCTTTTTTAACCACAACTCTTTCATCTGTTTGCATATTACAGTCTTCGGCTCCTGATCCAACCAATCCTCGCGTATATTAGCAATCCACGAGTATTCAATATCCTCCATTAAAAGGTCATTATCAATAATCGCGCCCGTGTTGATATTTCTGTTGTTATCATTAATATCAATATTGGTCATATTCTCTGATTTGTTTTTGTTTTTTAATTGTCTTATCTTTTCACGTAATTATTTGGATGTTTTATTCGTAAGACTACCCCTCAACATAGTTCGAGTGTATTTATTATCGTTATTATTATTATTCAAATGATGTTCCACTAATTATATCTCATCGTTGCCCCAGATCGAAAATTTCCTACCCGCTTTGTATGATGAAGCCTTAGGTACATTCCATCTTTGTTTCAGTCTAAAGCCAGGGTGTTTATGTCGTTGATGTTGAGAAACCCCACTTTTTGTACAAAAGTATTTATAAATTTCACATTGGAATTTATCAATTTCGTTTACATTTAGTTTTTAACACATTTTGGGAGATGACAGAATGCTCCATGAGATTTAAAATTCTTCAATGAATACATTTAAAAAATCATAATCTCACTGTGCATCAACTCATGATGTGTATTGAGGGCCCCTGCCTTTTGAAAATGAGCCACACAACTTACAATTATCTCCCTGAAATGGGACTTAATACAAAAATTTATTAATTTTTATTTCACTTCCATTATTAGTTATGAGCACCATAATCAACTTTCTTTAGTTCGAGTACTGCCATCAAGTCAGGACAGCTTTTGAAAAATTGAGTGTTGGCCATTTTCTCCTTTCTTCAAGCAATTACCACATTGAGGTAACAGGAAATCGCATTGATCCTCTTTATGTCCTACCATGCTGCAATTGCCACACACTCTGGTTTGTACCCTACACTGCCTGCTCACATGTCCAAATCCAAGACAATTGTAGCATCGAGTAGGTTGTAACCAGTCCGATATCAGGCAGTAGCACTTCTCCAAATATAGGCTTCCCAATTCCAATAAGACTCTTCTTAGTCTGCCTGAGCACTCAATGACTAAATTTTTCGTGTTATCAAGTCCTTTGATAACCTTTATAAGTTTCGGATTTTTCTCATCAAAATGCATATCAAATCCAGAACGCTTGCGGACTTGCCTTATAATCTCATCCTCTACGTTTTTATTCACAAAATATTCAGGCACATCATTAACCATCAACCGTGGAAGCAACTTTGAGGTATTTGCGTCATTTTGTCGTTCACAGAATTGAACCGATGATATCTGCATTCCATAGAGGTATGACTATTAGGTTTGCCAGTACTTGCACAATATGCGCATCGAACTTTAGTTGATGTGCATATTTTAGCAATATGGCCTTTCAATGAACATCTTCCACAAACAGTCGACGTTGCATTACATACCTTCATCGAATGACCGGCGCAAAGACAACGCGAGCATAACACTTTTTTAGTGTGAATTTGATCCTTTCCCATAGTGCGAGAAAGCACTGAAGGCTGCTTCATGACCGGGGCCTACCACGTTTTAACTTTTGACGCATACGAGTGTTGGATCACTTTTACGTGGTAGTGTTCATTAGACCATCAATCTTTTTTTTCAACTCATTCTTTTGTTTTAACGGTTTACTTATTCTTGTTGGATCAATATCCTTTCCTTTTTTTATCCGAGGAGTATAGAGGAGTTGCTGCTAGACCTGATCAGCGCGCTCTAGGTGAGAGAGAGTGAACAACCTGTCGGGATTTTAACATTGTGAGATAGGGACAAAACACGATTTTGGGATAGAATTCAATTAAATCATTAATGTATCATCAATACGTTATTGCTATCTATTATTTAGTGGTTTCAAGGTGTTTTAATGAATGTATTAATTGGATTAAAGTACTTTTATCAGAATTTTCGTCATCTTGTTGCTAGACTCTTCTTGCTAGGTTAGGTTTTTGAAGTTTGAACTTCCCGCTATGTGTAACCATCGGTATCCTATGTATTATAAACATTATTATTCCAGAGACATAAATTATTTCACACAAATAATATTTTATTCAATTACAACATTATATTTACATCTTATATTTTCCATACTTCATCTATTTGCGTTCAATATTATATTTGCAACAATCAATGTCGGGAGTAAAAAAAGACATTATTATTTCAGAGACATCAACTATTTTACACAAATAATATTTAATTCAATTACAACATTATATTTACATCTTATTTTTCTCATATTTCATCTATTCACGTTCAATATTATATTTTATATCAGTACCTATCTCACCCTTTTTTGGAAAGGAATGCTTTTGGAAAGAGGATCAAATTAAAATTATCTTTGTTTCTTCTCTCTTAAAAAGGCAACTGAAGTGTTATTGAACATCCTAGCTTTGATTTTATAAGTTACTGGAATATTTTGGCTGAATATTTATCAAATACGATGGGTTTGAAAACAGACATTTTTACATTTGATTCAATGTTAATCCATCTTCAATCCCGACAAGTTGTTCCTCTGTCTCTCACTTGAGCGCTGATGTTTGGCAGCTACTCCTCTATGAGGCATTGACACATTTCCAACTTTCTTCTCCTTCTTTAGTTTGCTTTCTTATTCCTTATTATTAGCCTGAGAAACTCCTGGCTGGTTTCTCATTTCCTCGGTCAGCCTGTCAATCCTCTCATCAAACTGTTTCTCTATATTCGCCAGCTTGGCCTTCAACACATTACCCACCTTTAAAACATTGGAATTAAGCTTAAGAAATTCCGGGTTGGAAGTCATAACCTTTTTTGAATTTTGGGATAGCTCTATGTCCGATGTAGATTTCGTTTGCGACAACCGATCACCAACGCACTGCGTTATAGGTTCAGTTTGGCAACTATTGTCTCGGTGAGTTAACACGGAACTCCATGCAGGATTCTCAAATGAACGTGCACAAATAATTTTTACACTGCTATTGCGAGGAACTCTTCAATCACTGTTTCGTTGTTCCTTGAATTGAATCACACAATAATGCTATCATTGAGTTGGACACTTTAATGGATGATTTTCCCAATTTTAAAATTTCCGCCAATTTTATTGAAGACCACTTATCCGATGAAGTCTCATTTGCAACCATAATTTCCTTCTTGAGGGTTTGTAACTCCTCTGGAATTACATGTGATGAATTTGTATTATTAACTTCCATGTCCAACCTACCATGATAAACCTCATCCTTCATTCTCCCCCAAATCATTGGTAGCCTATATCTGATTGCTCAAACGTTTTCGATGAGTCTATACAAAACATTCTTGTCCACCAGCAGGAAAATACTCTACAATCACATCCATTTTTGTTTCCATTGACCTCGATCAATGACCATTCTTTCATGTCAATAGTCTTGTTTTGACGAAATACACTGTCTTCTGATAGCCATTGTAGAAGTAGCTCCATGTGTCCTTCACTATCATTGAAAAGACTGTCATAGTGATAGATTTTTCGTTCTTTTATTGAAACAATCAGAGACACCCAATGGTTCGGTTTATGGAACGGAAGGATGATGATATCATAATCGAATATATTAATTTGCCTAGTCCAAGCACTGACATTGTCATATCCCAAGCGGTACGCTATTGGAAAATGTGAATCCAGGACATGAGTTTTCCTCCCCATTTTCGTAGCTTGGTCCGCAATCAAATGAAAGTATGCATTCATAACATTGTCGTTAAACCAATTAGAGCCATCCATTGTTTCCAGATCCTTTGCTGTCAGAAAAATTCCATGAATCGGTCTCGGAAGTCTTCCATTTCCATTATTGCAAGAAGCCACTTCAGTGCCTGATGTAGCTCCAAGAGGAAAATCTGTCGTCGCCTCAATCCCAATGAAATCACATATTTCATCGATGTTATCACAACCAATAGATGGAAAATCACTGCAATCGCTATCACTGTCAATGTTTCCATTCATTTTTGAAGAATTCATTAGTTGGATTTCCGTAGACACCTCAGCAGCAGTTTTCCCATGGTCTGAAGATATTGTAGTTTCCTTTTCAATGTCGAAGTTTTTATTTTAATAAGTGGTGTGAAGTGTGAATGAAGATAACGCGCACTTTTTACATGTCCTTTATTTTACAACCCTTTTAGTAACAATTTTACTATTCAACAACGCCATATTTCAATGTTCTCATGACAACGTTCATCTTTAAACTAAACAGTTAATAAGAATTTCTTATTCCATCAAATCATATGTTCTATATTTTACACTTGCAGTGCCATCACAATAAAATTGATTACACATTGAAAATTATTCTCAACATTCAATTACTTCCTACATCATTCAAGTGCTTTTCCTTTGAAAACTTTCTGCAGCATTTGAAAAAATATTCGAAAAGGACATAAACCTTTAGAACAAGTCATTAAAAGATGCGAAGAAGTAATGTCCTCTGACTTGTTTTTCCACAATAACGTAAATTCTGTTATATCTCCCTCATTTTTCAAGCCTCATTTCGATGGCCCTTTACCAAATTCGAATCCTGCTCAACAATATTCAAAAATCACTTTTGACAGTTTTTAAAATCACAACCGTTCACCCAGATTCGTGCTGCTTTATGAAGGACGGCAGCATCATTCTAGTAGAAAATATATACTCATCCGGACTGAAGAAAATGACTATTCTGTGTCGAGAATTCGTTGAAAAGGAGGATTTTATGGAGATCCATTCATCAAAAGTGCGGATCTGAATATATTTTTGATGTCTAATCTATCTAACCAGCTAGATGAAAAGCCAGTTGATGAAATCATGGGAAAATGGTGTTGCTCCATATGAGAGCAAACAAGTATTTTTCCTCTTGCATACTGTTTAGCTCTTCTATTCTAAACAGTATGTCTCGGCTTCGAACCCTATCTCATCCAATTACAAAACGAAACTCAGGGTTCGACGTCGAGTGGAGTAGCGAGTAGCGCGCTAGCTGCATACAGAATTTTGGACAATACATCTATCAAAAGACATGTAAGAATCACCACACTGTTGACATACAAATTTTAGAATTATTCAGCAGAACCTCGATTTTTAAACCCCGATTTAACGCATTTATCTCCTTGAAACATGCTTGTAAGATCGTTTGAACGTGATTCATCATTAAAGTCAGTAAAAAATTGAATTACACGTATTTACAATAGTGAAGATGCGTTTAGACTAACTTCGTTATAAAACATTTTATTATATAACACGTTTCACAATAATGTTACAAATGTTATATAACAAAATGAATACTTTTGTGTAGTGTCAGCTGTTGTTATATAACAAAAGTTACAGAAAACTTGTTACTTATTTCTTTTAAATATCCATACTTCACTGTAATTGATTAGATGCATTACAATCAATATTCAGCGAATGTTTTAAGAATACATTATATTATATTGTAACGAATTACTAAAACTGAGTTACTCGTTGATTAGTTTGTCGAGTTTATTCATCTCACAATAATAAAATCGTCTTATTACGTTGTAATTGGGAGAGCAAATGAAACAAAGTGATAATTATAAAAATTGTATCATATTACTGAAGATAATTTATTCCTGTCCATTCATTATATTAATCTCGAGTTTTTCTTTTGCAGAACAATGTTTGCTCTTGTAAGTTATTGAGGAGAACGATGCTCCAGGAGTGGTTTCGACAAACTGGATCGAAAAAGTAAAACATTTCTTATTATCCGAATGTAAAGTCGGAGATGCAAAAAAAACAAACTCTTGATTCTGAGAGTTGAGCCCAGATTGGACCGAGTGTCCAATAAAGCTATTGAGAGAATTTGGTAAGATATGTACTGTTCAATCATAGATTTAATGTTAGAATTCAGAATTTCATAGATTCTATACTCTTATTCATAATTCAAGAGTAAAAGATAAAAAACAGAACAACTTCCAGAACAAAAACAAGTTTCAGAACAAGAACAGTTTCAGAACATTATACAGGACAAGATTCTTTGTATAGTCATAAATTCAATAGCACAAGGAACAAATACAATTCAATTTTACATTATTTTAAATGACAATATCGGGGTACCGAGCTCTGCTCGGGGGTAGGCCTAAAAAGGCACAGGAATGGAAATTTTAAAGGGAAAAAGGAATGAAATTAAACAATTTTTTAAGTACAGCCATCAGTCTTATGCACTGAATCATCATTGCACTATAAAAAAATCAATCTCAGCTTTTGAAATATTATGAATAATCGAGTTTGAATGTATATCATTTGAAAAATCGCACTTGCTACATAGAAATAATAATCCTCTCAAAAAATTCTCCAAAAAAGAATTCGTCACCCGTCCCTACCCCCGACCCTATTGAAAACGCTGGTGTGGAAACTAAAATTTGTGTACCAAAGAAAAAATCCAAAAAATTTTATAAGCTTTCAGTAAGAAAATGTTTTGATATAGCCTAAATAAGAAACCCGTCTCCCTCTGCAATATACATTTATACATACAATATAATAATTATGTGTAGCCAACCCAAACAAAAATGAAAACTCTGTTCTGGAAGCCATTGACATTGAAGAAAAACTTTGGAAGAAATTTTGGGGGAGGGCGAGGGCGCTCAATCTCACCCACTTAAAATCACGAATTAGAAATATGCTAAACTTTCAGGAATCATACTCTCAGTGTTTGAGCTAACAAGTTTTTATGAACTTTCTAAATTATTGAGCGCCCTCGCCCTCCCCCAAAATTTCTTCCAAAGTTTTTCTTCAATGTCAATGGCTTCCAGAACAGAGTTTTCATTTTTGTTTGGGTTGGCTACACATAATTATTATATTGTATGTATAAATGTATATTGCAGAGGGAGACGGGTTTCTTATTTAGGCTATATCAAAACATTTTCTTACTGAAAGCTTATAAAAATTTTTTGGATTTTTCTTTGGTACACAAATTTTAGTTTCCACACCAGCGTTTTCAATAGGGTCGGGGGTAGGGGACGGGTGACGAATTCTTTTTTGGAGAATTTTTTGAGAGGATATCAGTTTTTTTTTAATCACCTTCTTGTTATAGAGGTATAACACTGCAAACACAATGGATGGGGAGAGAGTTAATTTTTTTTAAACAGTGAAATGCCATGTTATTTGATAAAAGATATTTTATCCTCACTATTTGGGTGCTACAAAATTATTCTAGCTATAAGTGAGCCAGTTATGGTTAATACTGAATGAACAAACAAGACGTTGTGACTGTGTCTGTTGCATCACACGTTATCATTTACTATCCAGACTTTAACGACATATCATTGTAGCAACATTAATTCATGTATAAGCAGTTATCCACAAAGTTTGTTGAATAAGATTGAGATTTTGAATTTAGATTGAAATTTTAACCCATTACGATAGGTCACATGACAACTTTTGATGAAAAAAATATTTTGTAATCGAAAAATGAAATCCTTTAAAAATTTGCCCAACACCATTATTATACATTCCAGGAACAAAATTCTCAAATTTTTCTCATTAATGATTCTAAAGTGAACGATTCAATTTTTCTATTTCCTGTCAGAGTTTTATTTCTTTTAATTGCTAAAATTGTTGAATTGACGCGACATTTACATTCTTTAAAACTTCAAATTCCAAATATTGCAACTTTAATTATTATTCGGGCAGAGCTACAGAGCTTAATCGGACATTGAATGATTTGAAATTTTAAATGTGAATAGACTTCTACTAATCTACTTGAAGGCCTATATCTTCCAAACTATTAGGCCCTCAATGACCAATTAATTCTCAAATTGTAGGTACCTATTTTAATATACTTTAAGAAATATGTTGGATGTCATATATGAGAAAGTGATACTTCACGGTCAAAATTCAAAAAACAAATGAAAAATTACGATAATTCAATGAACTTTGAAGAGCTGTATTTCGCAAACGGTTGAGCCTACAATAACAAATTTGGTCTCAAATTGTAGGTAATTGAATCAGCTTCCAAAACTATGTTGAATGTTCTTTATGGAAAAATGATTCTTCAGGGTCATAATTGAAGAAATGTAGAAAAAGTGGAAAAATTCAACAATTTGATAAACTTTGAAGGCCTACATCTCGCAAACTATTGGGTCTACAATAATCTATTTGGTCTCAAATTGTAGATTCTTAAATTATCTTTCAAAACTTTGCTGAAAGTCACATTCGAAAAAGTGATGCTTCACGGTCAAAATTGACCAAATGTAAAAACAAGTGAAAAATTACGATAATTTGATGAACTTTGAAGAGCTGTATTTCGCAAACGGTTGGGCCTTCAATAACCAATCAGGTATCAAATTGTAGGTATTTAAATTTACTTTCAACCCTATGTTAAATGTCCTATATAAAAAAGTGATTCTTCAGGGTCAAAATTGCGAAAAATTGAAAAAAAGGGTAAATTCTCGTTAATTTTATGAACTTTGAAGAGCTGTATATCGCAAACGGTTGGGCATACAATGATAAATTTGGTCTCAAATCGAAGGTAATTTGATATACTTTAAGAAATATGCACAATGTCCTCTATGAAAAACAGATTCTTCAGGGTGAAAATTAGCCAAACATAAAAAAGTGCAAAATTCCGCCATTTTGTACGATTTTTGGAGATGAACCGGTAGTTTGCCTAGGTCTAAAACTTGGATTTAGCACCCCAGGACTACCATAAACGTTACTAAAAACCGACTATCCCATTTCATACAAGGTAGACCCTATTTGACAATTTTACTGGGCTATTATTGAAAAGGTCGAATTTGGCGGTGGCAACAGTGTGAAACTTTTAGTTTTTAACCGCTAGGATCGCGACATTCACATCAGGGCCACCTAGGAACATGGTCTAGCTAGACACTGAATTTAAACGTGCAGCTGACGTCATCACATCGTGTCCATAACAACTCATGTTTACAACTCATCCCTGCATTAAAATTGGAATTCGTGTTTGGTTTTTCTCGTCTCGAGTTTATTTCAACTGCACAATTACCTTTTGGTGGGTAAGTAGGTCTATTTATTTATTTTTAAATAATAAAAATTTAAATAATTATTCAAACTTGGTTGTGATCAGTGGCTGTTTATGAACAGTATAGTGGAGTGGTAGGCCTCTTAGCCGTGACGTCACATTTCGAGTGTCTAGGCCATGTTCCTGGGTGGCCCTGTTTACATTCGATAAAAAGCTTCAAATTCTAACTTCAAATTGCAACTTTTATTTTTATTCGGACAGAGCTACAGAGCTTAATCGGGCATTAAATGATTTGAAATTTTAAATGTAAATAGTTTAAACATGTCTTCAATCGCTTTTGGTAGTCCGAAATCTCAACTCATTACAGATTTTTCACATCAAGTGCTCAAAGTTGAAAAAAATTGAAAAATCCCAAAATTAGTAAAATGACAAAATACCCGTATATAGTATCTTTGCGAATTTATATCGTAGAAAGTTCGTTCTGATCTTAAATGAAAGCGCTCAAAAATCTAAGAAAATAATGTCATTACAACATTTTAAAATTTTCACTACCTTCCGCGTAAATTGAGATGGCGGCATGCGAACATCAAAGGGAAGTTCGTTACAGAATATATAGTGGTCCCGGTCTTTCATTCGTATCACGGGGGGGACGGGTGGTGGAACGACCGTTCCACTAGATATGGGTTGATATAGTAGGATCATTTTAACTTGTCAGAAAACAGCTGATTTAACGTCAGTAAACGAGCGTACATCAATCAGCTGTTTTCTGACAATTTAAAATATTCCTGCTACAACAATTTTTAGCTCAGCTGTTTTGATGAACTCTTGACAATTTTTCTCAAATAAATAAAAACAGATCACATGGCTAACTTCATGCCTCAAATTTAAAAATAATACAGTACAATATGGAATATTTTCAAAATTTCTAATTCCTTTTAATTTTCTATAGATAAATGAAAATCAGAAATAAAAAGGGGGAATAGGAGCAGCTTATGTGTTTCAAAATTTTTCTCAATTCTAGTAATGGAACCGCTGGTTTTACCAAGAAAGTTAGTGTAGTAGTGTATTTCACGAGTGATCATGTGATTGAAATGCACTGTCTCAGCAGCTGAAATAATCTTGTCTCACTCACACAATCACCGCTCTCACTCTTTCTCATCATTTACAGCCGACGGAAATTTGTTTCTGCTGTCAGCTGATTCCTAAAGGATCGTTTTTTCCTTTTTAAGGTCCTTTAGCGAGTTATCCCAGGGATGAGACCCGGCGCAAACTGATTTTTGTATCACAAACCACCTATATTCCAAATTTCGTCAAAATCGTTAGAGCCGTTTTCGAGATCCGTTGGACATACATAAATACATAAATAAATACATAAATAAATACACACATAAATACATAAATAAGTATAAACATACAGAAATTGCTCGCTTAATATAATAGGATACTTTTTCTAACTGCACGTTGAGATTTGCATGATTTTTTAAATCGTATGGCTTTTTATCGGTGGGGAGTGTTATGTATGAATGTTATTGTTTGTTGCTGATTCTCAATGTACTATTTTTCAATAACTTATTTAACTACAGTATTCACTCTACAAAAATCTGTATGATTCAATTTTTATTTGCTACATCTTTTACCATAGACTAATCAAATATGGATTACTGTGCTTTTCCTTTCAGATACTTATTTGCAAGCGAAGGATCACTTGAGTGAAGCAGAATATACTTCAAATATAGAATCGGAAGACGAGTTCGTTTTGAGGAAGAGGCAGAGGAGGGAGAAAAGAATTGTTCTTCCTGGTGAAGATAACTCATCGGACGAGGATGATCCTCAACCGCTAAAGAAAATTGCCCATGGACCTTCTATTAACCCCTTTCCTCCTCCACCAGCATCCGTTTCTCAATCGTCATCCTTGCGACCCCTCCTCCTTCTCCACCATCACCAAGCCCCTCCACTCCTGTTACACCTCTTCAAACATTCAACACGACTTCTTCATTTCAATTGTCAGGTAATTTCCATTTTTGCTATTCATACAGTAATAGTGACTAAAGTTTTCAAATTCTTTGATATTTTTCTGCTTATTCGCGAATTTTAATAAGTTATACTTTGAACGGTGAGAGATTTTTGATTGTTCATTGCTTAACAAATTTGCTTGAAAATTTATAATTTTCTTTTGCAATTTGCTTTACAAATTGCTTGATTCAAATTATAAGGTGATTGTCATTATACGGGAGATTTGATAAAGCTTTTCGAAAAGTCTGCCGTTTAGACTTTATTTGGAAACTTCTAAAATACCAAATAATACCAAAATAAAATACCAATAAAAATACTTTGCCACTTCATTTTAGCATTCATCCTGTTTCTTATAAGGCGAAAATATAAAATCTCACTCTTTGATCTGTTCAATGGTTCTCTTTTCGAAGTCTTTTGAAGTTTCCAAATTTAATAAGGTAGATAATTAATAGGTAGATAATAATTATCAACTGTTTTTAATTGTTCACAGGAACTGAAAGCACAGTGATTCAACTGAAAAAAAATCAAGAACTAATGTGGAGGGTGATGGATGATTTGATAAATTCAAACAAAAGAATAGAAGAAACACTAGATAGATTGATCAATGAAGTTCAAGAGCTTAAAGAGGGGGAAAATTCAGAGGCTACAGTCCAGCAACAAGTTCTTCCTCATCTCCCTATGGGTTTGAAAGACCTTTCTGCATTCGAGGAGACGCTGAAGGATGATGATAATTTAAGGAAAAAACTGGTAAGAAGTGGATTTCTTCTAAAAAATATCTTAAAATTAAAAATATATATTGTCAAGTTTACACGTTTGGAAGCCTAGATCCCTACATGATTTCATTAAGGTTTCAAGTTGATTGGATCTGATGAAATGAGCTGAAGAATGGAAAAGAACCTATTCAACCTTCTTGGAATAATATTACTTGATCAACACTTTTTCATGTACCATATTCAGATAACTAGGACTTACAATATTGTAGTGGACCTATTACAGATTTTATTCAAATTTCCAGTCCTTATTACGTAGAACTTGATTAATTCATAACTAGTATAAAAATCACATTTATCACAAGAATCTCTTATCAATTTTGGTGAAGCTTTGTCGGTGAATAATTACCATAAATAATGTAATGGACCTCTCTCTTTTCAGGCACTTACTGAAGAAGTTCACATTGATCTATGTATTGTTTGATTAAGTTAACTCAAGTTGTTTTCTCAAGAATATTGTCTGATTTAGTGCGGCTTTCTTTCACAGGTGAAGTACTTAACAAATGTTGGAGGCAGTGACGTGAAAGGATTCACTGCCAACCTCATGAGAAAACTCTTCATGGATGAGGTTGGAGATGAGTATTCTCTCAGCGGAAAAACTGGGAGAGATGGCATAGGCAAGAAGGCCTTAAGTGGTACAGCATCGTATCAGCTGATTCTAGGTACGTTATTAATCCATTCTTGCTTAATCATCACAATAATATTATGTAGGTAACCGTGGAAACGAAACTTCTCCATGTAAGTTATTTTTTTGAAATAAAATTCGATAATGCATTATTAGATTAATGACCAATAGTTCGACAAGTAGGGATAAAACATATTACAGAAGAAAATGTAGGGAATGAATATTTATCCTTTAATTATTATTAACATGAATTTTTCTTAACTTAAAAATTTAGCACTTATCCTCATAATTAAAACATCTCGCGAATCCAATGAGAGTTACTTTGCGCTGGAATCAAATTACATGTAGCTTGTACCAGAACAGAGGCTAGAGGCTCTATATCGGATGGTTCTATTTTTTTAAATGCTAATTGGGAGGAAATAGAAAATGAACATAAAACACACATGCGCTATAACAGCTTGCCCAAGCTATGAAAGCAATCTTTGTCAGTAACACAGCACGGTTTTCAAACTAGACAGTTGAAAGCACTTGGCTCTGCATGAGCAGCCATTTTATTTTTCATCTAGTGGAACGGTCGTTCCACCACCCCCCCAATCCTGCTATAATATGTAAGTTGGCAAGGCTCAGCAAGTCTGCGCGCCAAGAGCAAGAGCAGACTTCTAGGTTAGGTTGTTGTCAGTAGTGGCTATGACAAGGTCAATGTTACTGTCGATGTCTATGTTCAAAATGTCTATGTCGAAATGAATAAACAAATTAAAACATGTTAAACACCTACAAAATTTCATAGGAAAATCTTGTTTTTTTTATTTGTGCTTCGCAACGGAGCTTTACAAAACAGATCTAGCCTATATTGAATTCTCAACTACTGATTTTATCAAAGATTCAATTAAATTCTTTTCTGGATTAGCCCTTTGAAATGTTGATATTATGTTGAAACTGAATATCAATATTGTCTCTTGCACAGTTGAATTGTAAATAAATATAAATATGCTAGTTATGAGTTCAATAAAAGAATTACATACTTTTCTTAGGCTATATCCATTCACACACCAACTTGGAGTAAACTCACAAAATACAGACTTACATAATTGTAAAAAGAAATGACAAACTATAGTCATGTGTATGTAATCAAAACAGATTGTAGTGTAATCAAAACAGATTGTAGTGTAATCAAATGTAGTGATAACCATGTGTTATTCTGTTATCAGAATGATGTGTGACATTCATCATTCCAGTTCTTCTTCTTGGATTTCTATGGGAACGATCCTTTGTGATCCTTAGAGGCAAAAGATCTTGAAATCCTTTCTTATTCCGCATCTAGTAGGTATGAAGAATATTTGTGCAAAATTTCAAGTCTGTAGAGTGTAGGTCAAGTAGTTTGGGCTGCAGCGTGATTTCCGTGATCAGATTTATTAGCCTTTTATAAATATAGATGACTTATTGAAAATGCCAATATTGACGTTTCAAAGTTTTGCACATAAGGACGAAAAACGTATATTCTCCAGTATTAAGTATAGGCTATACTTTGATCTATTACAGTAGGATCTCGTTAATCCGGCTCTATATGGCGATTAGTAGGGCCGGATTAAAGAAAATTGCGGAAGTAGAAATGCATCAGAAAATGAAGTAGTTTTACATAAACAGCATTTTTAGATATTGCCTACAAAAACTATTATAATAATCGTTTAAATTTCAGTGGTACATAATAGGTCTAATTCAATTTGATTACTGTATCATTATGAAAAAGAAACAGTGGTATGATACAGCTAACTGCAGTCTAGACATGAATAAGATATTTATTAGAATATAAAGAATACCTTTAAGATGTTTTTGCATTACATTCAACAACAATATGATTTCAACTTTACTTTTCTCCCTACCGTACCTTAGTAGTAACAGAAGAAATTATTATTATGTTGTTATTCACTTTCATTCACTTCTATGTTATTATTATAGCACATTCAGAATCTGATAGCTAATATCAAGATTTAAAATTAAATCATGTGCAAAAATCAGGTACTTCTTAAAGGGACGTTGATAATATTTATATTGATGTACCTTTGGAGAAATATAGGCTACCGTAAACGACTTTTCATCATTCAAGTAACATAAAACCAAATATTCTTATGATATTCACGCTTGCATAATTTAATTTATGCAGGGAGAACTTTATAGTTGCAAAACAAATCTCTATATTCCTTCCCAAAGTGATAGTGGTATGGTATGACCCCCTATCATGGAAATGAAATATGAAAATATTGGTTTAGCAAAAATGTAAGAAATGCATAGGCCTACAACATCTTTCAATTTAATTAATATTCTTATTATGTCGTTATAGTAGTGGAGGCAAGAAATTTGAGCAATGTTTATAATCATTTCAAATACTGGACATCCATTTTCACTCACTGAATTTGTATTAGTCTAGGTTTAGTTTTGGTGAATCCAATAAAGAGATTTTCTGATTAGTAAACCAAAGAAGATTATCATCAGTGTTGTCATCCTATGAATGTATCGTACTTTCTTGAATGAGTGAATAAATAAATATTACTGAGAACTTTCTTGTTATATTAATTACAATCATTCTAAATGAAGTGCACAGTAGACTAATTGGGATTAATATCTGTTTATGAAATCATTTAAATACGGTACTGGTAACTAAATCAATAATGGTCAATGTCAAGGTTGGGAATTTAACAGACAATGTTACTGGCCAACTTTTAAACTACATAATAACATTGGAAAAAAATAAATGCTGATGATCTAGACCAGTGGTTCCCAAACTTTTCTGGTTCATCGCCCCCTCACAAGAAATAAGAAACTCACATCGCCCCCCTTTATTTACCATATCCATTGTTATTCCTATTTCTTATTCAAATTTTACTTGTCTGATAGTGATGTGAGTAATCAATTTTGAGTGACAAACATTTTTAAAACATTGGATTGGAATGGAAAATAAAAATAAATTAATTTCAAAATAATTTGTGTCTTGAATCTAGTTTTTGAATGAGTTCACGAATAATATAAGACTATTGTTTCTATTAATCCTAGTTATTTCTTATTGATTTCAAGTACAAATGTTTATTCGACTCATAAGGAACTTACGTATTTGAATTTACGTAAAAAATTTACGTAAGGAATTTACGTAATTGTAAATGAAATTCTGAGAAATAAATTATTTATTTATTTATTTATTTCATAAGAATTATCTTTAAGTAGACATAAAAATTACAGATTGAAGTAACGGCCGTTTTTCTGCGGTTGACGTGCGCATCATCAGGCTGAATTGGAACTCTGATTCAATGTTTGATTTGGGGGTTCATCACTTCAATACGTGATTTTCAATTTCTACTTGAAAGTTATTCTTGTCCAATTCAAAACTCAAGTTTAAATTTATTTCACTTGTCTAATTTTAAACTAAGCTATTCTTCATTCTTGTCTTGTTATTCTTGTAAAATTTGGGGAGGCAGTATATGAGTGAATTTATTGCTGGTTTGATGTTTAATCCAGTCTGACAAAAGATTTTCCTCAGGCACAGGTCACTCCCATGTTATGGAGGACACGAAAAGCCATCGGTCCTAGGCTGCCTAGTGTTGTTTAAATGAATTATTCAAAATTACATCATCACCCTTCTCATTACCAACGCACAATCCTAAGGCTCAAGGCTCATGAGTGCATCATCCTCAGAAAGAAATGAACTAATATGTAAGAACAAGACAGATTCAACATTCAAATATCAATAAGATTAATTTATTCAGTTGTAGCAAAAGAAGGATTTTTTTTATTGAAGAGATGCTCCGGCCACGACACGATAGCGAGCAGGAGCGGCTAAATTTTTGCCAAGCAGTATTTACTCTGCTGCTGGATTCCATTGAATTGCATGCAAGTTGGCCGACGTCTCCATAATAATGTTTCTGATATAAAAATATCAAGATATGAATTGTTCTACAGTCTGTAGTCTTGACTTTGTGTGCAAATTGAAATAAATCTTGGAATAACTATTGAATCTTTCTTTTCAAACCCACATCGCCCCCCAGGAATTTATCGCCCCCTCAGTAGCTCAGATCGCCCCCAGGTTGGGAACCACTGATCTAGACATTTTTTCAACTACTTTATTGATGTTCCTATACTGATTATACTGCATAAAATATAAGTTTCCAAGAAAAGAGAACCATTTTTACCAGATCATTATCCTAGAAGACTCTATGTAGTAGGCTACCATGAGAATTGAAATGTTATCTCATAAATAATCTATTGATTAGTGTGTTTATACAAGAAATATTGATTTCTACAATAAGACTGAATGCAATGGGTTGGTTGTTTAGAGATTGGGATTGAATTTGAAATTAGCGGTAACAGTTAACGTTATTACTTTTCAATAACTATTACCAAAGTTGTAACTGAACAGTTTTTCAAAAATATAATTATTCAAAGAATAAACGTTTCCATGATAATATTTCAGGATGAAATATTAAAAAATAGTTATCGTGAATTTTTAAATGGAAACATTCATCAGAACCAGGGACCTGACATCTCAGGGACTGGAAGTAAGAGAAATAAGGGGTGTAGGATTTTGTTTTGATTTATACTGCAAAATATACCATAAACTTTTAAAAGTCTTTATGAAACTGAAACTTAACCTAAAAGCTCTGAATTCAAATACAGCGCCAAAACTCCGTCCGGAAACTAGAGAATCAGCCTACACGTACCCCTTTTTAACATGTGGAAGATACAATATTTCCACTCCGTCTATGACAGCCCCCTGATCAGAACCAACGAATTTTGATTCATTAATCGTCATTGTATGTGATATATAAAGTTGTTCTCAAATACTCCTGTTATATGTTGAGTAACTCTAAAATAATACAATTAATCACAAAATATGTCAAAAATATCCTTGAATTGAAATAAAATCAAATTTATTCATCACTCAATCATTCTAACCTTACTTTTTATGAATTCCATTAGCCGAATCGACGATCTGGTTAAAACCGACAAACGTGTCGTAGTCGATCAATACGTGCCACCTTTGGGTTAAGCAATTCAGGGGTTAAGCAAGTACGCGTCCCCTTTAAATTCAGTGTCTAGCTAGACCATGTTCCTAGGTGGCCCTGATGTAAATGTCGCGATCCTAGCGGTTAAAAACTAAAAGTTTCACACTGTTGCCACCGCCAAATTCGACCTTTTCAATAATAGCCCAGTAAAATTGTCATCAAAAATAGGGTCTACCTTGTATGAAATGGGATAGTCGGTTTTTTTTTAGTAATGTTTATGGTAGTCCTGGGATGCTAAATCCAAGTTTTAGACCTAGGCAAACTACCGGTTCATCTCCAAAAATCGTACAAAATGGCGGAATTTTGCACTTTTTTTATGTTTGGCTAATTTTCACTCTGAAGAATCTGTTTTTCATAGAGGACATTGTGCATATTTCTTAAAGTATATCAAATTACCTTTTATTTGAGACCAAATTTATCATTGTAGGCCCAACCGTTTGCGAGATACAGCTCTTCAAAGTTCATCAAATTATCGTAATTTTTCACTTGTTTTTACATTTGGTCAATTTTGACCGTGAAGCATCACTTTTTCGAATGTGACTTTCAGCAAAGTTTTGAAAGATAATTTAAGAATCTACAATTTGAGACCAAATAGATTATTGTAGACCCAATAGTTTGCGAGATGTAGACCTTCAAAGTTTATCAAATTGTTGAATTTTTCCACTTTTTCTACATTTCTTCAATTATGACCCTGAAGAATCATTTTTCCATATAGAACATTCAACATAGTTTTGGAAGCTGATTCAA
This sequence comes from Laodelphax striatellus, assembly GCA_017141395.1. Lineage (NCBI taxonomy): Eukaryota > Metazoa > Arthropoda > Insecta > Hemiptera > Delphacidae > Laodelphax > Laodelphax striatellus. The sequence goes on along the minus strand of CM029543.1, from coordinate 7,683,123 downwards.
TTACCTACAATTTGAGACCAAATTTGTTATTGTAGGCTCAACCGTTTGCGAAATACAGCTCTTCAAAGTTCATTGAATTATCTTATTTTTCATTTGTTTTTGAATTTTGACCGTGAAGTATCACTTTCTCATATATGACATCCAACATATTTCTTAAAGTATATTAAAATACCTACAATTTGAGAATTAATTGGTCATTGAGGGCCTAATAGTTTGGAAGATATAGGCCTTCAAGTAGATTAGTAGAAGTCTATTCACATTTAACATTTCAAATCATTCAATGTCCGATTAAGCTCTGTAGCTCTGCCCGAATAATAATTAAAGTTGCAATATTTGGAATTTGAAGTTTTAAAGAATGTAAATGTCGCGTCAATTCAACAATTTCAGTAATTAAGAGAAATAAAACTCTGACAGGAAATAGAAAAATTGAATCGTTCATTTTAGAATCATTAATGGGGGAAATTTGAGAATTTTGTTCCTGGAATGTATAATAATGGTGTTGGGCAAATTCTTACAAGGATTTCATTTTTCGATTACAAAATATTTTTTTCATCAAAAGTGGTCATGTGACCTATCGTAATGGGTTAAAATTTCAATCTAAATTCAAAATCTCAATCTTATTTAACAAACTTTGTGGATAACTGCTTATACATGAATTAATGTTGCTACAATGATATGTCGTTAAAGTCTGGATAGTAAATGATAAGGTGTGATGCAACAGACACAGTCACAACGTCTTGTTTGTTCATTCAGTATCAACCATAACTGGCTCACTTATAGCTAGAATAATTTTGTAGCACCCAAATAGTGAGGATAAAATATCTTTTATCAAATAACATAGCATTTCACTGTTTAAAAAAATTAACTCTCTCTCCATCCCTTGTGTTTGCAGTGTTATACCTCTATAACAAGAAGGTGATTAAAAAACTGATATCCTCTCAAAAATTCTCCAAAAAGAATTCGTCACCGTCCCCTACCCCCGACCGTATTGAAAACGCTGGTGTGGAAACTAAAATTTGTGTACCAAAGAAAAAATCCAAAAAAAATTTATAAGCTTTCAGTAAGAAAATGTTTTGATATAGCCTAAATAAGAAACCCGTCTTCCTCTGCAATATACATTTATACATACAATATAATAATTATGTGTAGCCAACCCAAACAAAAATGAAAACTCTGTTCTGGAAGCCATTGACATTGAAGAAAAAATTTGGAAGAAATTTTGGGGGAGGGCGAGGGCGCTCAATCTCACCCACTTAAAATCACGATTTAGAAATATGGTAAACTTTCAGGAATCATACTCTCAGTGTTGAAGCTAACAAGTTTTTATGAATTTCCTAAATTATTGAGCGCCCTCGCCCTCCCCCAAAATTTCTTCCAAATTTTTCTTTTATGTCAATGGCTTCCAGAACAGAGTTTTCATTTTTGTTTCGGTTGGCTACACATAATTATTATATTGTATGTATAAATGTATATTGCAGAGGGAGACGGGTTTTATTTAGGCTATATCAAACATTTTCTTACTGAAAGCTTATAAAATTTTGGATTTTTCTTTTGTACACAAATTTTAGTTTCCACACCAGCGTTTTCAATAGGGTCGGGGGTAGGGGACGGGTGACGAATTCTTTTTTGGAGAATTTTTTGAGAGGATAATCTATTATATAAAACACTTTTGGCGCATCCCTTTCTACTGTAGCCTACTTCCACCACTGCGAGATGTATTGTGGAATCTAGAGGGAACTTACACTGATACAAGTCTGTTGCAATGATAGTATTACCAAACGATATAGTACTGAGCAAGCAAGCGGCGCTTTGCGCTGTACGGGGTAAAACTCATTATTACAATCATTGAAACTCACAATCCAACACAAATTGAACTGCAGAAAATTACTTCACCTCATTATGTTCTATTTAACAACAATTATTCCGCAATAAAACACTAATTGAATATAGACAGGACATTTTTTGCAAGTTTTCATAGTAGCCTAATGGAGATTTCAACATTTTCAACACTTATTACGATATTAGTAATATTTTTAGTCCTTTACGATATCAAATATATTTGTTTTTCTTCTATTCAATGCTGCCATCATCTGCTCTTATAATTTCAGATGTCTGTCAGCGGAAACATAAAGAAAGTGCTAGTGAGCCTATCATTAGAGGAACAGTCAGTGACTGGCTTATGCAGGGAAATTTAGAAGAGCGCGGAGGTAAGTAATTTCAAAATGGTTTATTATTATTTTATTTGAAAATTATGATAGGAATTGGAAATTAATAAGTTGACCACGCAATGGTTGGATAACTGTTATCGCAATTTACAAATTCATGTATAATCAGTCTCATGTATAGTAGTATTATTTTAATTTGGCGGATCGATCAGTTGATTACAAATGGGGCAACAGATGAATGTTATGTGGCTACGCGCACAGACGACTGTCTGTCTCCAAAAACACAAGACTGTGTCATGCTAAAAGAGTAGAAACAATAAGTACATTACAATTATATATTATACAAGCTGTCCCGGCGAACTTCGTATCGCACTCTTCCCCCCCCCCCAAATGTCCCCCCTCTTCTCCCAACAAATGTCCCCCCTTCATGCCACCACCAAAAAAATGTCATCCCACAAATGCCCCCCTCCATTCCCCCCAAATGTGACCCCCACATATCCCTCTTCATGTCAACCCCCTCTTTCCCATCAAATGTTACCCCCCTCCTCCCACCAATTATTTTTTTCATATTTATTTATTTATTTTTAGTTTTTTTTGTTTTAATTTTTTAATTTACATTTTTATCATTTCATTTCCGTTCTTCAATTTTTTATCAGTCCTATTCTAATTAAAAGAATTTTTTTCATTTTAATTTATTTTATTTTTTTTTTTAAACACTATTTCCGTTCTTCAATTTCTTATCAGACCTATTCTAATTAAAAGAATTTTTTTCATATTTATTTCTTTCTTTTTATTTTTTTATTTTAATTTATTATATTTATTTTTTTTATTCCAATACTTCAATTTTATTATTAGAAACAATAAAAAATTAATAAAAGTAACGATAACTAATTCTTAATAATAATAATAATTGATGATTGTAGCGTAGCGTAAAAAATAATTAGAGTAGAAAACCTAGAACAAAAAGAAACGGTCAGGAGCGGGGTTTGAACCCGCAACCTCTAGGTTATCACGCAGAGACACTATGCACTGAGACACGGAGGCTTAGGATATGTTCGCTAACTTATCTGATCTTGAATCGCGATCATCTTTCCGTTGTAGGTACACGTTCAGCCGGCAAGTTTGAACGTAGGTCTATGAAATGTTTGATAGGCTAGGTCATTAATCTACTAATTATTTATTAATTATAAAGGGATTTTCTTATATTTTAATACATATTATGTTAACCAGTGCTGTAAAAATTCAAACTAATCCAAAATCATCTAAATCGGTTCAGCCGTTCTCGAGTTATAAGCGAGCGTACAGACACCAACTCTCTTTTATTAATATAGATAGATTGTCAATTTTTCTACACTTTAATTCGATAAGTGCTCTGATCTCTGAAATTTTTCATATATAATTATTTCAATTGAATTACATCATAAAATAATTGACTTATATTATGCTGCTATTTTATCATTCTATTGTTTAGTTTGTTTATTATATCGTAACTTGCTCGTATTAATAATGAAAATATTTAAAAAATAAAATTTGTTACAACTTGGAATATTTCAACTTCCTGTGTAGTAGCGGAGACTATCATGGAGCACTAGAAATTCACATTGAAATAAAAACTTGTATTTTGAATTTGCTCATAACTTTCCCATTTAAATTTTGTTTGTTTGTCAATGGCTCAACAGCCTTATGTGGGCTTAGGCCTACCAGCGGGTTGCCAGTTTCACATCCACTCGACTGAATCAGCAGAGTTGAATGAGCATTAACCAGAAAAGATGTAACGTGTGGTTAGCACATTGACACCTCAACCATAAGCCAGTCTTCGCAACCCAGTGATGGGAACAAAGCACTGCTGGATAACATTGTGTTAAGCAGCTATATAGTGCAATGCAACAATTTAATATGCCTCCAAATATGGGGAGTGACTGACTAGCCTTACTAACGATTAGCCAGGCTCCCAATGGAGGATCCCATTTAAATTACTGTATTTAAAATCAGTTTCAGTTGCTATACCACTTTTGGAAAATTCAGAAATCCAAAGTCTCTTTGGTCTTTATTAAAAGTGGTGCACACAAAGTAGTATCTTCCAAAACGGGTTTTTTATATTTTTTATTAATAGTAGTATTCTACAGTTTCAATTACTACGTATGACTATTGCACAGTTATTATTTCAATCTCATGAGCCCATAAACATATTGGTGTGACATTTTCAAGTTTACTAATTCGAAATGAGGGAAAGGATATTGTGAATAACGAAGCATGTTGTGATAGGAGATCCTACTGTATTACAAGTATTTTGATGATTACCAATTATATTAATTTACTAATCAATGAATAATCGATAATAATCTATATTAATCTAATCTATTTCCCATCAATAATCGATTAGAAACAAGTATGGAAAATCAATAATAGAAATTCATTCAACTCATCAGAGATTTATGTGTGTTTTTTACAGAGAGGAGAGAAGAATGAAAAATATGAGTGTGAGCCGTCTTTCTGATGCATGATCTCCGTGATTGTTTTGATCTAGTTTTAAATATTAGCATTTCATTATTCGTTTGGTTTTGAACTTAGTTTTTCAGTTCATACATTATTTTTCATTTCCCAGTAATCTAAAATTTGTAAACTTACTTATATCAATAACTGTTCTGCTCCTGCAGAAGTAATATTCATTTCACTGTAATTTATGTAATATTGTTTTTATTTTAATGATGTATTGAATTATCATTTTCTCAATAATCCAATTCTCAAGCATACCGGCAACGATATATACAATTATGAGATAATTGCAGCTTTATAAATTTTAAAAACCATACAATACTTAATACTATGATTTGTAATCATAGATTTCATAGTTAATATAATTATCGCGCTTTGCGTGCTCAACAGAGGGTTGCATCCCCCCTCACCACCGTCAGGTCCACCTCTCACATTAGATAATATTGTATTGTAGAAGTTTTAGGTGGTTAAATTTTTTTTCAATAGTGAAAATGTTATTGACACCGGAAAGATTAGCATTTTTTTACATATACTCCCCTGCCTCATCAAAGATTAAGTGATTAATGATTTTTGGCTCCAGTGGATATCCTCCAAATAATGATTTTTATTTTTATTTAGATAGGGGAGTAAAAGAAAAATTGAAAAAATGAAAGAGACACTGTCAAAAAGACAGTTGTTCCAAACCGGTCACCCATCCAAATACTGACAATTTTAAACGTCGCTTAACCTCAATATTTCATTGCTTTGAGACAAACCTGAATTATGACCTCATGAAAAATGTTAATAATGAATTATGATTAGAATTTAGTCTACTTTCACGTGATAATTAATAAACTTGAAATTTCTCATAATCAGGGCTTATACAGGGCTTGAATACAAAACATTTTTGCCTCATTTTTTCCATCTCACTAACTATTAATCGTATAAAAAATGAGAGAAAATCTTCTTAAAGAACTGAATCCAATAGCATTTGCAATTTTTCAAATATCTCAAAGGATAAGAAGGTTCATTTCCTTTATCACCCCAGAACCTCATCATCAAAATCTTTAATGTAACTAGGCTAGGTGTACTTACAGCTGTTGCATAGTAAATAGTATATGACTCACGCTTTGCGTGCCAGCAGGTTGCACCCTCCTGCACCCCCGCCAGGTCCACCTCATCTATTAGATAATATTGTGTTGTAGGGATTTTAAATGTTTGAGAAATTTTTTGAAAAATGGCATTGATATTCTAAAGATAAGACAATTGTTCCAAATCGGTCACCCATCCAAATACTGACAATTTCAAACGTCGCATAACCTCAATATTTTATTGCTTTGGAACAGACCTCAATTATGACTCATTGAAAATGTTAACAATGGATTATGATCAGAATTCAGTCTACTTTCATGTGATAATAAACTTGAAATTTCTCATCGGGGTTTATACAGTGTGTTACATAAAACATTTTAGCCTAGTTTTCCCCATCTCACTCTGTAACTATCAATCGTACAAAAATTTTCAACGAAAATAAATCCAGCTCTGAAAGCGCTACAAAATAGCATTTGAAATTTTCAAATACTGTATCTCAAAGAATGAAAAGTTCATTTCTTCACTTCCCCCCCTGTACCCACCAAAATTGCCCAAAAATAAAAAACAATGCGATTCTGTAGAGAATCGCTGCATCTTCCATAGAAATCAAGAAAAAAAATTGCAAAATTTCACAAAAAATAAAAAATATTTTTTTTAAATAGCGGAGATTTTTTCAAAATGCCAGATTTTTCCCGACGGTTTCAGCCAAACTCGAATCAATCCTCCACCACCCACAACCTCCCAGGAAACCCTATCATCAAAATCTTTAATGTATATCTCTTGGTATGCTTATAGTTGTAAAGTTAAATGAGATTAATTTTGACTCCAGTGGATTTCCTCCAAATAATGATTTTTATCAATTTAGAGTGGAGTAAAAGAAACATTGGAAAAATTAAAAAGACAATGACAAAAAAAAACAGTTGTTTTAAACCGGTCACCCATTCAAATACTGACAATTTCAAACGTCACTTAACCTGAATATTTTATTGCTTTGAAACAGACCTCAATTATGAACCCATGAAAAATGTTAACAATTGACTATGATCAGAATTAAGTCTACTTGATAATTAATAAACTTGAAATTTTTAATAATCAGGGCTTATACAACAGGGCTTACATACAAAAAATATTTTCCTCGTTTTTTCCATTCCACTATGTAACTATCAATTGTACAAGAATTTTCAACAAACTTAATACATCTAGCTCAAAAAGCACTACAAAATGGAGTTTGAAATTTTTCAAATATCTTAAAGAATAAAAAGTTCATTTTATTTCATCCCCTCCCCTATACCCACCAAAATTGCCCAAAAATAAAAAAAAACAATGCAAACCTGTAGAGAATCACTTCTACCATTTAAATCAAGGAATAAAATTTCAACATTCTGCAAGAAATAACGGGAATTTTTCGCGGTTTTAAAGTGTATGAGATAAGAAGTTTTATTTTTATTTTCATGATATTGATACAATAATTTTATTCAATCTAGTTTTTTAATACTGTATTAATTTGGTTTTAATCTTAGTTGAATCATAGTTAATTTTGGTTGAATTATTTTTCATTTTTAAGTTATCTCAAATTGGAAAATTGTACTTATATCAATAATTTTTCTGCTTCTGCAGAGGTAATATCTATTTACTGTAATGTAAGCCTATGTAATAAAGTTTTCTCCTGCATTGTGATTTAATTATTAAATAATGATATAATTATTATGATACAATAACAGTCTTACCTATATTTTGTATATTCTGTCTGAAAAGCTTGTCTAAAAACAATTGTATTTTTCAGACAAATCTGAATTGAATGAATGAATTTTTCAACTGAAGTGCATTTTTAACTTATTGAAAATTAATTTGCTTGTTAGCCTAGTAGTAGAACCTTTAATGATCAGGCTTTCACAGCCTTCATTTCTCAATGTTATGGTAACCTTTTCATGACATTGCTAAATCTACTTTCTCATATTATAATGGTTGTGGAAAACTTTTACACAGAAAGGGTATTGTAACCTTCACATGACAAGGTTTTAATAATCTTTACATGGCAAGGATATTGAAACCTTTCCTCAAAAAGGTTATGGAAACCGTTTCCTGACAATGTTTTCATAACCATTACCTGACAAGGTTTCCATTACCTTTACATGACAAGGTTTTTATAATGCTTACATGACATGGTTTTCATAATCTTCACTTGACAAGGTTTTCATAATGCTTACATGACATGGTTTTCATAACCTTTACATGACAAGGTTTTCATCACCTTTTCATGACAAGGTTTTCATTACATTTACATGACAAGGTTTTGATAATGCTTCACATGATATGGTTTTCATAATCTTTACTTGACAAGGTTTTCATAATGCTTACATGACATGGTTTTCATAATCTTTACATGACAAGGTTTTCATACTTTTTACATATAGCCTAGAGGTTTTCAAAACCCTTTATATGACAAGGGTTTCATAATGTTTACATGACAAGGTTTACAAACCCTTTACATGACAAGGTTTTCATAACCTTCACATGACAAGGTTAAGATTTTCATAATGTTTACATGACAAGGTTTACAAACCCTTTACATGACAAAGTTGTCATAACCTTCACATGACAAGGTTAAGGTTTTCATAATGTTTACATGACAAGGTTTTCATAACCTTTACATGAACAGGTTTTCAAAACCTTCATGAGAAGGTTAGAAAAACCTCAGATTTTGTCCAGTAAGACCATTTCCAACAACTTACAAAACCATTTTCACAACGTTGCCCCCTTTTCACTGACAAGCTTTTGAAAAGGTTTTACCATTTTCAGCAAAAAGGTTTTGTAAGGTTTTGTAAAGCTTAATTGCTATCTGGGAGTTTATGCAATTGTTGTATTATGAGAATTTTATTGTTGTATATATGAAAACTTTAATTGTGTAAATATGCTTTAAGGTTACTGCAGGGCCCCTGATTCAAAGTCTTGCCAAATATTGAACAAGATTTGAATCTATTTTACTTTTTATTTTATTTTATTCTAAGAAAAGTTTATTGTTTACATTTGCCATCGCTGCGGGGCCCGCTTTTATTATATGAAAACTTTAATTGTGTAATACAGTAATATGCTTTTAGGTTGCTGCGGGGCCCCGATTTAAAGCCTTGCCAATCATTAAACAAGATTTGAAGCTCTTTTACTTTTTATTTTATTGTATGAAAAATTTGATAGTGCAAATTTTCCGGCGGCGCGGGGCCTCTCTGGGCGCAGGGGCCCCGGACAAATGTCAGATTTGTCCATACGTAGGACCGCCCTGCATATCGTCATCGGACGGACGACACGCATCGGATTGATCAGCTGATTAGATTTGATGCACTGTTTTCAATTGGAGTGCGCTGTACGATGCCGATAGGTGTGCGCCTACCTTTACTCACCGTTGAAAAATAACAAATAAACTAGTTCAATAAAACATTGGCTGTCGAGGAGAATTGATGAAAAATTTGTGTGATAAACCCACACGGCTTGGACAGTTGGAGTTTAGTTCATTAAATTCAAGCTTCACATACTTTCTTTATTATGAATAACTTGATACGGTACTAATGTTGAACTTCAAGTTCTAAGTGATGCATACCACTGAATACAGAACACTTCTGTAATCAGTGTGAATACTTAATACAGATTCAGTTCAAATCTAAAATATTGAAGTTGAAAAATAATTTATTCTTTGTTTCTGTTGAAATGTGAGGCATTAATATACGAGATAAAAAGATATCTTTTCTTGAAAAAGTTTACAAACTATCTGACTCTTCAGTAGGTGAAAACTACCAGAAACTCTCAAGCCGTTTGTTATCAAATTGTTAACAACCATCCAATAATAGACGAGTAAAAATCTTGCAAATTATTCGACAAGATTTCAAATATTGGACAAGATATGAAGTAGCTTGGTGAACTTGTATGAAATTCTATTTGCTGATCTCAAAATACAGAGACCTATATCGCATGGATTTCTATCGGTGGGGAAGGTTTCACTTATTTTTGTGTCGGTCATCCGTCCAAGAGCGGTCTTGAGTGTTAACTTGTTACAGAAACCATAAGTTACGATAATTAACTGGATTTTTGAAACAGGTGTTATCTATTCAAATCTAATTCAATATTCGAAAATACTTGAAACCGTTTTCAATGACGCATTTGACGTTGTCTGAAGTTGTAAAACATTATTATTAAATTTGATGGTCAACTGATAGTGTACAAAGAACTGCTTCAAGCAAATCTATTACTTCATAAGTTCACACACGAGGCCAGTAAGTTGTCTATTGTTTTTCATTTTATTGAGAAGCCTTAACGTGTACAGCTGGTACATTTTGCTAAGGCACCTGCATTGAAAATGAATTATCGCCAATATAACTGATTCCAGTGTTTTAAAATACTCAAAGTGCATAATAAGAGTTTATGAAATAAAATATTGTCATGACTGCAACATCATGGATTAATTCTGGTGGTTACAATCATTACAACAATTTTACAATGTTGAAAGAGTACAGGAATAATAATTCATTCACTATATTATATTATCATGACTGCATCATATTGACAGAGCTCTTATACTTTTTAAACAGCTTTAATGAGGTAGTTAATTGTCACTTGGAGAGCACGTGTCATAAAAATCTCTAGGTCCTGTATGATATGAAAAAGGTTATGAATACGGTACACTTATAAATGAATTACCTAGTACGTTCAGTAGACAAAGTGTGTACCCCTTCATCCTGTATACTACAGGACATCTCGATTATCATGAAACAGATACCCAAACTGACTATGTATTCAATATTATCACAATTGCATTATATAGTATAAAAAATTCAAATACTTATTTCAACATTGTAAAAGCTGTAATGAGGTAATTCATTGTCTGTTTAAGTGCCTGACTGCATGAATCAGACAGTGCTTGAATTAGTATACACTTTGAAAATAGGAAAATCTGTAATGAGGAAGTTCATTCTCAGTTTAGGGGCGTCTTTAATGGAAAATCTAGATGTCCTGTGATATGGGAATAGGCAAAAACACATTTAGACATGGTGCGGTGTGGAACCATGGTTATTTACATGCTACGCCTTGATATTTACAGATACTTTCACTGAATTGCTTAATCGATTTTATAGTATTGATTCATTTCTATCGGCTTGTCATTTTTGTGGAGGAGAGTGCAATTACTTATTGTTATTAAATTCAAACTTTGTTAACTAATGAATTCTAAAACTACACTTTTAAGTTCAATTGATGAAGTGAATGAATTTTTCGACTCTGAACCTGGTATTTTTTTCTTCCATCAAAATATACGTAGCCTAAATTCCAATTTTGATAATATTCTTTCATATATTAATGATTTAATTAACAAGCCACACATAATAATCTTGAGTGAAGCCTGGATACAGGATATCAATGAAATAGATTTATACAAGATTGACGGATATGAGAGCTTTGCTGCCGTTGGTACTGTGACGAGGGCGGGCGGTGTTGTGATCTTTGTTCATTCTTCTATTACTGCCACTAAAAAAGATTGTTGCATCGCTGACTGTGACTCCTGTTACTCTTTGTAAATACAAGAATTATTTATTTCATGTGTTAGGTTTGTACAGGTTTCATCTGGGAGATCGTCTTACATTTATTGCCAGTTTTGAAAGATTCTTGGCTACCACTAGTAACTCTGATTTATATTGTTTAGGTGATGTTAACCTCAATGTTAGTGTTTCAGATGTGTATTGTGATTCGTATTTAAATTGTCTAAATGGAAATGGTATGCAGCAGTTGATTGATATAGGGACGAGGGCAGTAGGGTCATCTTTGACCTGTATTGACCACTTATCTTATCGTTCAAATCTTTTCACTATAAATAAAGTTGCCGTCATTGAAACCCTTATCACGGATCACGGGGCTGTGGCGTGCATTTTGCCTATAATTATCGAAAAAAGAAGGATTCAGCAGTTCGAAGTTGAAAAATTGGATCATAAACATTTGAATGCTTTATTAAAATATGAAAATTGGGAACTTGTCTTTCAAGAACCTCAAACCAATAGAGCATTTAATAGTTTTTATAAAATTTTAAATAATTACATTGAGAAATCTAAAAAGAATTTCAAATACAAACAAAACATAAAAATGTTGAAGCCCTGGATGACTCCTGGACTGTCTGATGCTATTCGCGTTAGAGATAAATTACACAAAATATATAAAAATGATCCTAATAATATGTATCTTAAAAGGAGATTTGACAATATGAAAGATAAAATTAAAATATGGGTAAAAGAGGCTAAACTTCAATATTACTCTTCTCAATTATTTATCAACAAACAAAACCCCCGGGAAAAATGGAAAATATTAAAAACTATTTTACCAGTAAAAAACAATAATAAAGATGCCGATATTGTGCTGCAGGAAAATGACATTCTAATTGATGACAGCAGTTTAGTTTCTGATATAATGAATGAATATTTTATTGAAATGCCTAAAACTCTTTCTCAGTCTTTTCCTACTATGCCCTACCAGACTCATGCACAATCTTCACAGACCTTCAGAATTAAAACTAACCATAAGTCTATTTTTTTTAGCCCTGTTACACTTATTGAGCTTAAAACTTTCGTTGACTCTCTTCCTACTCGTAAGAGTTCGGGTGATGATGTTGTGACTGCTAGAATTATCAAAGAGAACTTTTCTTCTATTTCTTCTGTTCTAATATATTTGTTCAATTTGTCTTTGGCCTCTGGTTGTTTTCCCGAAATACTGAAGTCTGCCACTGTTGTTCCCATCTTTAAAAAGGGAAGTAGACTCAGTAAGGAAAACTATAGACCCATCTCGTTATTGCCAGTCATGTCAAAACTGTTTGAGAAAATTATTAAAAGTAGATTACTTTCATTTCTGAACAGCTGCAACTTTTTCTCGCCATGTCAGTTTGGTTTCAGGGAGGGGGTTTGTACAGAGATTGCTTTGCAGCATCTCCTTGAATATGTCTATTCTGGTCTGAACAGTGGCTGTGGTGGCAGAACAGCGGGAATCTTCTTGGATATCAGTAAGGCATTCGATACAGTGAATCATAGTCTGCTGTTTCACAAGCTGGAGAGTGCTGGTGTAAGGGGAATTCCGCTAGACTGGTTTAAATCCTTCCTTCAGGGTAGGAAACAGTATGTGAAAATCAAAAATGTTGCAAGTAAAGTTTTACCCATAACGTGTGGTGTGCCGCAGGGATCGGTTCTCGGTCCTATTCTCTTCTTAATTTTTGTTAATGATTTGTATAATGGTGAATTGAATGGACGGATAACTGCTTTTGCGGACGACACTGCTCTCTCATATAAAAGTAACAGCCTTCAAGATTTACAAGAAAAAATGCAGTCTGACTTAAACAAAATATCTCTATGGTTTACGTGTAACAAGCTTAAAATTAATGTATCTAAAACTAATTATATGATTTTTAGTCTTGCTGGAAGTTCTGATCTACCTGCTCCATTGCGCTTTCACTCTCCTGTTTGTTGCTATGCTACCTGTAACTGTCCAAGTATCAGCTCAGCAAAGACAAGTAAATATTTGGGACTTACTTTGGATGTAAATTTAAATTGGAAGAATCATATTGAAATGATAAAGAAGTCTTTAAGATTCTATTTGATGGTTTTCTATCGTATTAAACATCTTTGTCACTTTAATGTAATGAAAGAACTTTATTTTTCATTTGTGCAATCCAAGATTGACTATGGAATTACATGTTGGGGAAGCTCTTACTATGCTAATCAGGATCAAATTATTAAACTTCAAAAGCTTTTATTAGACTGATAACGGGTAGTAGGTTTGATGCTAGTTCATTCCCGCTGTTCCGTCATCTTAAAATTTTGCCTGTCAGATTCCTTTACGTGTTTAAGGTTCTATCCTTGTTTTTCCATATTAGTGGAAACAGGGGTGTGACAATTGATTACTGTCAGCCTGTTACCGCCCTTCGCCAGACTAGGCAGGCTGCTGCCTCTAATGTTAGATGTCTTAGACCCAATTGCACTCTCTTCCGTAAAACGTTTGTTTTCTTGGCGCCTAAATTCTTTAATGCGTTGCCGCTTGACATCAAGCAAGCCATTGCTGCGTCAAAAAGTAAAAATTATGTGAAAAGAAGAATTAAACTTTGGCTTTTGTCTTTCACCTCCGAAAATCTTGAAAGTTTGTTTCAAATTATTATATGACCATTTAATTCTAATTTATATAGTTTATATTTGCTTTTATATTGGAATTTTTTTTATGATTAAGTGCCCTATTTCTCCTCTTACTTCTTCTTCTTATTTTCCTGTTAGATTTTCATTACCAAATTCTTAACTTGTTTCAATTCAAACTGAAATTCTCTCAGTTCAAAATATTGTTTTTCTTCCCTTTAATTTTTCTCGACCTTCTATCGCTTTTGGTCTTTTTTTTTATCTTTTTTTTCCATTTGTAAGACTCCCTCCAGCGGTCCGTAAGTTAATCTTACGTGCTGGATTGTATATTCTCATTCAGATTGATTTTGTTTTATTATTTTGTACAATAGTGTATGGTTGTTTATTTTTTGACATGTTTGTATATATGTATATATTTGTATTTCTGGTATTGAGAATAAAATTCAATTCAATTCAATTCAATATTGGTATCTACGCCTTCAATCTTCAACATGTCCAGTCATGATAATATTGTATAGAGGTTGAATTCAGATACTTTTCAAATACTGAAATACCTTCAATGACATGGTAATTCATTGCCATTTCAGATGACTTATTGGCGAAATAAACCAGCCTCACGCGACACATACATGTATGTGTGGGTTAGAACCACACAGACCCACACATACATGTATGGGTTAGTGCACTCATAAACAGCATTTTTTTACTGGTTTATATATTTATCTGGCACCCTGTACCATTCTGTATAGATCTAAATCTTAGGCCGCACTGCTGATTTGTAACTGGAGAGTAGATGTTTTAGCTACAGCTTAGTAGACATCCCCAAAAATAGAGCATCCCCGATCCACGCTCTGCCAGCAGTGCGGGCGACAAGCCGATATAAAAAGGCATGACGAGTAAGTGTATGAGACACTCTACATTCTGCGGCTTCAAACAAATCTCATCTCAGCCACAGTCAGTTCCCACAGTCAATAAACAACTTGTCTATTATTTTACATTGTGTCTTCAATCAATTTAATTAAGAATAAACCACCTTGAATTAAACCACCTGTTGCAACCGTCTCTATCACATCATCAATTCACACAGTAGATTGTCTTGAATAGTTTTATTTGCATGATGAAAACACAGTGAAGGTCGTTCAAGGAGAATGCATGACCTTGAAGGTCGTTCAAGGTGAAGGCATGACCTTGAGCCGTTCGAAGGCAGCTTTTTCGAGCGCCTCGCGGTGCGATGGATGCGCTATGTTGATGAGATGGTAGGCGCGCTGACGTAAGCTTTCTCCAAACAGCGAAGCGATGCCGTACTCTGTCACCACGTAGTGCACATGAGCACGTGACGTAACCAGTCCGGCACCTACAAATAAAATAAAAACAAATATTTCAAATTTGTAATTGCGATTCACAGGTTGAAAAACTTTCGAGAATAGAAAAAACAAATTCGTTATTTCAAGTTTCATTTTCAAAAATGATTATGTTCAAGTACGTGAGAGACTTGAGAGACGTAGGTGAAGACTTAAGAGTCCGTATAATCACAGTGTGACCATTGAATGTTACACATTTGATTTTTGCCAATTACCATAATATTTAGGGATGTACCCAATCACTTTCTAGGTTCTCATGAGTCTTAACCTTCTTGATAGCTAACCTCGCTAGTAGGTTAGCAGCCTTGAGAGCCCGTGCCACCTGACTGCGGCCAGTTTTCCCTTTGACTAATTGTCTACTTCCCTAATATTTATATTAGGAAGGTATATATCTACTTGAATAAATTTGTATTTTTTGTTAAACCTCACCTTTGTATCTTGTTGCTTGTGATTGTTTGAGTGAATAAATCAATTGTAAAATATGTTTTGTTGAGATATACATAAAGCTTGCCAGTGCTAGTGTTAGTTTTCATCATCTAATGCTTTCAAAACAATACCAAAACTTTCAAGGAAATTGGATATTGCAACTTCTCAATATTGCTAAATATAACACACTATTATATTTTTTTATATAATAATTATATCAATTAATACACAAACTACTAAATATATTCACACTACATTAATTTGAGCCCCCAAAGTAGAACAACATTGTAGCAGAACGAGTAAGGAGGCCTGCAGAAATATCGGCTAGAGGCGGTGTAAAACTAAGCTCTAGCACCCAGAAATTGAATACAAATTATTGAATTTTATTCATTTCCCTTTTTCTAATCAATAAACAGATCCCTAGCTTTAGCCACTTTTAGTTCATTAGAATTATTATTATTTTGAGTGACCAAAGCTAAGCAGCTATGCAGCTAATATGTAAAAATACACTGTAATATTGCGTATCAAAATAAAGGAATCTAATAAAGGTTTCAAGCTGACTGAGCAGACGAAGTAGTTTATCCACAGCTGAGTTCATTCCCATTGGTTATTATTTCGAAATGGATTATGGGCGCGAGACTTTAAATCAATCATATGCTTTTGAACTGGATTTTTCACTCGATTAATTCAAAACTGAGATCCGATTTCTTTGTTGAATCACTTTACGTTTGGAAATATCGAAGGAATAGAAGCCGCAATTACTATTGTGGAAGGTATTTATACAATTAGGAATACGACAATACTTTAAATGCATTGTAAATGCTTTTCCCCTATCCTTTCTCATATTAAACTAACCCGTTTCGTTCACTAAATTTCCGCGTGAGCGCAGGTGTCGATTCTATTATCCCCACCACCAACGTGCACACAGCGAATAGCCTATTTACAAGATAGGAATTACACATAGGTAGAATAAAGTTGTCCCAAACATTACAAACTACTAATTATATAGGTTGAAGGAACCCGTCCCACAACACGCTTGTTGCAGGATGTAGAGAATGATTTGACGTGCTTGGGGGTGAGAAATTGGAAGAAGCGGGCATGTCAGAGGGATGACTGGAGGCGCATTGTTGATGAGGCCAAGGTCCACACAAGGCTGTAGCGCTTCGTTTTCTGTATCTATTTATTTATACATTATCATTACAATACATCAATGTCTGGGAATGCTCCCATTTGATAGGTAATTTGTAAACAAGTAGTACATAGGTCATTGTAACAGGTCTAAAATAATATTTTACAAGAAAATATAAAACACATTGAAAGTTACAAAATATATTCATTTAAAAAAGTACTATATTTATGTCTAAAACTAGCTGCCACCGAATACTTCGTAAGTGAGTAATTATAGGTGCAGGTCTTCAAATAGAAATTTCCAATTTTGATTCAATCAATTGACTTCAACGATAATATTGCTATTGTTTTAATAATCTCCCACCCCGTACAAAATCTATGAATAGGGTCACTAGCCTACTCTATTCAGAAAGATATATTTCATATATTATATATCTCATTTCATGTCAAGTTCTCTCACTTCGTTGTTATCACTCATATGACACAGTACTGTACTGACAAACACAATTCACAATAAAAGTTGCTGCATTATTATTACTTTTTTTATAATATTATTTTTTGTCTAGCACGGACCTAACAATAGAGTAATTGTTGGAATTGCGTTGCGTTTTCGAAATATACTATCGTATATTTTAATTATTATTTTTTCACGAACGCGGTGCCCCCCAAAGCGCGGGGCAACCGCCCCCCCCCCTCTAAGGCCGGCCCTGTTCACTAGCAAAGAGCTACGATTGCTCTTTCCTCTAAGTGAAGTGAAGTAAATCAAAGTAACTCTTCGCTAGTGAAGTGAAGTAAAGCAAACCCCAATCCTATGTGACCAGGCCCAAAGGGCCCTATTAGCCGAGAGCGACCAGGTCGCCGAGACAAAGTGTCCCACGGCTAATAGGGAAGGACACCTAGTCGCTGACTTCGTTCTCGCTCCCTCCCAAGTACCTCTTTCTCGCTCTTCCTCTGTGCAACACATCGTCAGCTGAACTCGATACGTATCTCTTTTGTCAGGGGTGCCCACAGGGGGGGGGTCATGACGCAGACTGCGTCATTGAAAATCTAGGGGGGGGTTCACTAGATAGAATGCACTTTGGAGGACTTGTCGAAAAATGGAGGAATTTTGAAAAAATAAAATAAGTTTAAGTCAGAGAGTGTAGAAGAAGAATATTACAATACATTATAAATACTGTATTGAAGAAGAATTCTATTCTCTCTTGTTTAAGTCTACAATACTGTTCAGTTGACCAACAGCTCTGCTTATCTTATAGTAGAAATATTCGTATTTCGAAATTTTGTTTGCAAATAATTAAATGGAGACAGTCCACAGTCTAGACGCAGACACTGTTCAAACAAAGATCGTGAGCATGTTCAGTAGAATAAGTCTCTATTTCTATCACTGTGCAAACATTGGAGGAAATAAATTATTTTTCCCATCGAATTCCTTGGCAATTTATAAAATAGTGGTAGTGGGAGTTGAGTTAATATCGAAAATTTATTGAATAATTTATTATTTCATTTAGTTCCTCTCGGATCGTTGACTGACGTGCGTGTCCGGTAAATTTGTTGAGTGAACAGTGAGTTCGTGAGTTTTATTTCTCAGTATTCCTACCGATCAATTAGTGATACCGAGATTTTTGTGATATTGTTGGTGATAACGGATAACCAAGCAACTAATAATAATTGTTAGCCGCGGTCCATGAAAGCCTGTAGAAGTCATCAAATTCAAGGTTTTTATAAAGTTTACCAACTTCATATTATTTTGGAGTGTAGTCTTAGTAATAAATGTCTTTATTTTATCTTATTGATGTTTAATCCCTTGCCATCTAAATATCCTTGCTAAATACTCTCACCTATGCTATATATTGAAGCTCTAGAACCATTTACGGTTCGAAAGATCAAACAAGATCAAAAGAAAAAACAATCTATAAAAAACATGAGACTTGATAATTTTTTAACTTTAACTACCTACTTCTACGGTAAATTCAGACATTAGTGAGATAGAATAGAATGACTGCCTTTATTTTAACCTGGGAGGGCGAAGTTAGGGAGATGAGCGAGTGAAAATATAATACCGTACAGTTCCTAGTGGGAAATCAACAATATTATTATTCAAATGTTGCCCAGTAAAATGGTACATTTTACTTTTGCATGAAATGGGGTAGTCGGTTTCTTTTTCTGATGATGTTTGTGATTGTCCTGGGATGATAAATCCAAGTTTTCGACACCGGCAAACTTTCGGATCAGCTCCAAAACATGGAAAATTTCGGGGTGCCGCGCCGGTCCAAGATAACATGTAAAATTTGCGGCGCCACGGCGGTCCAAGATAACATGTAAAATTATTTGAGTTTTTAACCAAAAATTTCAAGTTGAAAAATCGTTTTCTGGAGTTCCGTCGTCTCTAAATTCTCTGAGTCGCGGCCCTGCAGGGCCCGTTTTCTCCACTGCAAACATGTTGATTATTAGAAGACAAAAATCTAGAGGTGATATAAGTTATATGTTGACGTTGAAAATTTATACCCTGACAATGTTTATTATTATTAGCAATAGAAGCGATTGTAATTGTACGCGAGGGTATAGCATTTTCTATTTAATAATTTTTTTATAGAGCTAGAGGGCTAGAGCATCAAACATAAAATATAAGGCCTGGTTTTGAAATTTTCTAGAAACTTATGAACTGGGCTGACACAGGAGGCTAGATAGAGTTTTATTTATTATTAAAAAAATAACTTAAAACAAAACCCTAGCTCTGAACGTTCTCTCTAGTCACAACTACTTCTAATTATACTTTACATTGGGAATTGATGTTAAACCTCTACATTGACAAGAAGGAGTAATAATATTTCTTTGTAGAGTCAAGGTGTTAAGGATGCTCTTCTTCAGGCCCGTTTTGCCATCCCTGGAATAGTCCATCTGGATGCATTGAGATTAGAAACCAACTTATGGATTCGAAATAATATGTTAATAATGTCATGGTATTCAACATTTTTTATGGATAGAGGTTTTTACCAGGACCCTTTTATGTTTGGGAGCCAAGCTCTTTAACTAACTACCTACGATCATCAGACAAAAGGAAGGAACGGCATCTAAACTTGAATTGAAGAGGTTTTTAATAATTAGTGAGTCCCTGTTAATTGGTCCATTTTTTTCATGTTCAAGAAGACAGTAATATAGTAACTGTGATTAGAATATTTAAGGTTCTATGACCTAAATTTGAACCATCAATAATTGGACTATAAATAAATTTGAACTATAAATTGGTTAATAATTATTTACAGCAAAAACTTGTTTTTGCTTCATTTATATTGACGCTGTTCATGTTGTATCGTACAATGCTGAATAAATATTTTTGATTTGCAAAAAATAATATTGTATGGATATTTCTAAAATTTTGGATGGCCTGACACATAGGATAGCACTGAGCTACTGATTTGAAATCTTGAAAACTATTTTTTTAAGAAGCTTACTATACCTCAAACAAATATGCAATGATTCAATGACAAAAGTTATTATTTCCAGTTTGTCTTCAAACCCAAAAATTCCTTCCAGAAGGAAATTCTGGGTGCACCACTGCTCTATATATTGGCGCCAAATCCACGGCTCGCATGTATCAAAAAACCTCCTCGGACCGGCCATTGCAGGCTTCAATGACTGGACTATTATACAATAGTTTAGTTCACCTACAGCTTTGAATTTTACACTACTACATTCATTTGGTCTCAGATCCACATAAAAAAATCCTGGATACATGCCACAATTTTATTATATCTTCTCAAGTATAAATTTTCTTTTTGTGTCTTGATACTTGGTCAATATTAAGCTAGAAATATATTTTAAGGGAAACATTTATCTGATAGATGAATTATTATTAATACTATTTTCCAAATAAAAAAGAATAAATTTTCATTAAGATTCCCAACTTTTTAAAAGATCATAATTTTATGCTCTTTAACAATTATATTTCAAAAAATTTCCCGGGGGAGGACCCCCGACTCCATCTATCTAGGGTATTCCATCACCTTCCAGCTTTAGAAACAAAATATTGTGTGCTTATTTTTCCGCAATTTTCTGGGGGGGGGGGGGGGGTTGTTAAATTCAGGGGGGGGGTGCGTCATGAGTCTTAGGGGGGGTGGGCACCACTGCTTTTGTGATACACATTAAAGATTTCTTCTATTCACATATCATATTATAATATTTTATACTTCATATCACATGTAATATTTTTTCTAAACTAATTAAATGGTATCAAGTGTATGAAATGAATTGTATGAAACTTACATTAAGTCAATGACTCTATTGTTCAACAAAAACCACTCCAGTCTTAAATAATTATTATAGTCTCGAAGAGATTAATTAATATTTATCTTGAAAGGTCTGGAAGCTACTATCTACTATGTAAACATCTTGAATCATCAGGAAGGCTCAATCTGTCAATAAAACAGCGAAATGTAAACAATTTAATTGTCAACAACCGGATGACTGGCGCCAATCTCCTGCCTTGCAATAGACACTCTTGTTTTCTCTCCTTATCCTATTCCAAAAGTAAAATTAATCACAAATTTCTCAGCATCCCATATTGAATTATGTTTCTGCACTTCATAAATAAAGTCTTCTGGGTTTAGTCTTTTTTTCAATTAAAGCAGTAAATTTTTCACTTTTATCCTGATTTCGAACACACTCTATTTTTCACGCACTAAACTGTAATAAATTCGGCTATTAGCCTAATTATATTACACTAGGGGAAAGAATGAAAACAATGTTTTCTATTCCACAATGAATATATTTAAAAACATACTCGTATTACTCAAGTTTCGATGCTTATGGCATCATCTTCAGTGTTGAGTTGAGTCAAAACACTCAACACCATATAGAATTATAGATGATGCCATGTTTGAGCTTGAAACTTAAGTATGTTTTAAATAATATGCATTGTGTAATAGACAACATTGTTTTCATTCTTTCACCTACTATGGAGAAATTCTACAATATCTGTTATTCAGGTGTTGATTTTACATTACACTTTACTTTCAAATGAATTTATTAAATTATTCAGAAACAATTCACGCAATGAGTCGTAGAAATATGTTTTACTTCGGCAAAGGATACAGAACAAATGTACTGTAGCATAGACTAACTATACTGTAGTGAGACGGAGAACTGAAGTGGAAGAGAGAAAGAGATGAATGGCTGTCCTTGTCACTCCCGAGCATGCGCATTGGGTACATTTTTTGTTCAAGTCGGCGGACCTGGTCGCTCGCGGCTAATAGCTCCCATATACTCCAATGCCCCACGACCGTTCTGGGACACCAGGTCGCCCAGAATCGGTGTCCCACTCGGAAGACAGCCCGAGCGACTTTTTCTGTCGCCGAGACTTGTTTCCGACGGCTAATAGGGTCCCATCTAACTCAATGCTTTTTGGCCCCCGGACACCAGGTCGGCCGACCTGGTCGCTCTCGGCTAATAGGGACCAAAGAGGCTAAGAGTATCCTTAAATAATAGCAATCTGTTGATTAAAAATTTCAAAGACACAAATGGGGAATGATCTAAAAAATTATTAATATACTGTATTTTATTTATTCAAAGGAAACCCAGTTTGTTAAATAATAATGGTACAATAGTACATGTATAATTAAATTTCATTTCATTCTCATATTCGGGCGGTAATTCAATCCATTCCGATCGTTCACTCTGTCTCTCACTTGAGCGCGCCACTAGTCTACATTCTCACCAAATATGATAGATCGATACTCGATAGTGGAAGCATCGATTCTTCCAATAATTTTCATAGGCGTCAGCTGAAAGCTGAAGCTTTCAGGTTATCTGTTAAATCTGTTATCTTGGGACACAAACTGTATTATAATATTAATGTGATGCATTTTTTGTTACGGCGAAAATATCTAAAGACAAGATAATTTACGATGTACCTGGATTTTGTCGTAACTGTGGGCTTTCAGGAAACGTAAGTACGTAACTCTTGTGAGAGATGCAAGAACGAATTGGATCATTCGATGCCGAGGGTAAGATTTGCAATCTTAGGCCTATGATAATTAGGAATTAGGATTGGAAATTCTATTTGTTGAAAAAATTGATAGTATTTGTTTAATATACTGCTACAATTTCCCAGCAAAAATTATCCTATAGATCAATAGTTTACCGTAGGCTAGGCTACCATGAATTTTTTGGTTTTAGGCCTTAAGCCTGGTTTTCATTAGTGGTAGAGTTCCCTGGGCGAGTACTGACTATCTTGTGAACTCTTCGAATGAAAACGTTCATAGTAGAGTAGAGTGATGGTAGAGTACTTGTTTTTAAGTACTTAATACTTGTGAGTCTACCCACGCACAAGCCTAGAGCTCATGTGGGCATCATCATAAAAAAAAAGTACCAAGAAAGTAGAGTAGAGTTACTATGCTAGTTAATCCACCACCAACTCTACTAATGAAAACCAGGCTTTAGGGACCTCTTTAGCTTTACTAAACAACAGCTTTGACACGCCTCTCAGTGCTACTACAGTCTAATTGACCGAGCAAAGAGAAGACTGAGCGAAGCTCAGTCTGAACGAAGTGAAGTCTTGTTTCAAGTCGATTGGCTTTCGTCTGTGTGTTTGTTTGTAATGCATTTACGGCTAAACGCATTGACAGATTTCAATAAGATTTGGCAGGAATGTTCATTTTGAGACTGCGCGACGATGTACAAGGTGGCGCAAATGGATTGGATGGTTTTAAAATACTTGTCAAACTGGCAATTTTGAAGGTCTTGGATTGAAATAAAGTGCAAAACGTGTAGTTAAAAGGGGAGTTTATCAACAAAAAATTATCAATGTTCGTTTTTAAAGATTACATCCATCAAATGCCCTCCTTCTCGAGCGACGCTTCGAGCGAGCATCGCATTCTGCAATGTCCGCTCAAGCACATCACCAGGAATTGATGTGATTTCGTTGTGAATTGATGCCTTCAACTCCTGAATGGTCCGGGTTTTGTTCATGTAGACCCTTGCTTTTAAATAGTCCTATAAGAAAAAGTCACATACTGTGAGGTGCGGTGAGCGAGGGGGCCAATGGAAATCTCCATTACGGGAAATCAAACGGCCAGGGAACAGAGCGATCTGCCATTTGATTTCCCGTAATGGAGATTTCCACCTGGCCCCCTCGCTCACCGGACCTCACAGTATGTGACTTTTTCTTATAGGACTATTTGAAAGCAAGGGTCTATATGAACAAATCCTGAAATCACATGAGCAGTTCACAGCGAAATCACATCAATTCCAGGTGATGTGCTTGAGTGGGCAATGCAGAATGCGTCGCTCGAGAAGGAGGGCGTTTGATGGATGTAATGCAAAAACGAACATTAATAATTTTTTAATAAACCCTTGTAACTGCACGTTTTGCACTTTATTTCAATCCAATACCTTTAATTGACAGTTTGACAAGTAAAACCATCAATTTGCGCCACCTTGTATATGTAAGGATTTTTAAATTTTGCATTTTGAGGACGAAATAGAAGGGAAAGAGAATGACTGTATGGAATATAGCTATATGGAATATACAATAGCTATATGGAACACGTGATAGGTTTATTTTTGAATTGAATAAAAGACTATAAGTTGAAAGGAAAGTTGAAAGTTGCACGAGCATAGAGGACCACAAAGGATCCCATGTTAATCTTATGATTAGATAAAGACTATAAGTTGAAAGTTGCACCAGCATGTGTGCGTTAACAGATGATTTTTCAAAGATGATTATTAACAGTGATCTGTTTGAAGAAACATTTTTATCCTCTCAAAAAATTCTCCAAAAAAGAATTCGTCACCCGTCCCCTACCCCCGACCCTATTGAAAACGCTGGTGTGGAAACTAAAATTTGTGTACCAAAGAAAAAATCCAAAAAAAATTTATAAGCTTTCAGTAAGAAAATGTTTTGATATAGCCTAAATAAGAAACCCGTCTCCCTCTGCAATATACATTTATACATACAATATAATAATTATGTGTAGCCAACCCAAACAAAAATGAAAACTCTGTTCTGGAAGCCATTGACATTGAAGAAAAAATTTGGAAGAAATTTTGGGGGAGGGCGAGCGCAATCTCGCGAGGGCGCTCAATCTCACCCACTTAAAATCACGAATTAGAAATATGCTAAACTTTCAGGAATCATACTCTCAGTGTTTGAGCTAACAAGTTTTTATGAACTTCCTGAATTATTGAGCGCCCTCGCCCTCCCCCAAAATTTCTTCCAAATTTTTTCTTCAATGTCAATGGCTTCCAGAACAGAGTTTTCATTTTTGTTTGGGTTGGCTACACATAATTATTATATTGTATGTATAAATGTATATTGCAGAGGGAGACGGGTTTCTTATTTAGCTATATCAAAACATTTTCTTACTGAAAGCTTATAAATTTTTTGGATTTTTCTTTGGTACACAAATTTTAGTTTCCACACCAGCGTTCAATAGGGTCGGGGTAGGGGACGGGTGACGAATTCTTTTGGAGAATTTTGAGAGGATATCAGTTTTTTAATCACCTTCTTGTTATAGAGGTATAACACTACAAACACAATGGATGGGGAGAGAGTTAATTTTTTTTTAAACAGTGAAATGCCATGTTATTTGATAAAAGATATTTTATCCTCACTATTTGGGTGCTACAAAATTATTCTAGCTATAAGTGAGCCAGTTATGGTTAATACTGAATGAACAAACAAGACGTTGTGACTGTGTCTGTTGCATCACACGTTATCATTTACTATCCAGACTTTAACGACATATCATTGTAGCAACATTAATTCATGTATAAGCAGTTATCCACAAAGTTTGTTAAATAAGATTGAGATTTTGAATTTAGATTGAAATTTTAACCCATTACGATAGGTCACATGACCACTTTTGATGAAAATAATATTTTGTAATCGAAAAATGAAATCCTTGTAAAAATTTGCCCAACACTATTATTATACATTCCAGGAACAAAATTCTCAAATTTTCCCCATTAATGATTCTAAAATGAACGATTCAATTTTTCTATTTCCTGTCAGAGTTTTATTTCTTTTAATTGCTAAAATTGTTGAATTGACGTGACATTTACATTCTTTAAAACTTCAAATTCCAAATATTGCAACTTTAATTATTATTCGGGCAGAGCTACAGAGCTTAATCGGACATTGAATGATTTGAAATTTTAAATCTGAATAGACTTCTACTAATCTACTTGAAGGCCTATATCTCGCAAACTATTAGGCCCACAATGACCAATTCAGTCTCAAATTGTAGGTAATATACTAAATTATTCAATATACTTTGAGAAATATGTTGGATGTCCTATATGAAAAAGTGATACTTCAAGGTCAAAATTGACCAAATGTAAAAACAAGTGAAAAATTATGATGATTCAATGAACTTTGAAGAGCTGTATTTCGCAAACGGTTGAGCCTACAATAACAAATTTAGTCTCAAATTGTAGATAATTGAATCAGCAACAAAATTATGTTGAATGTTCTGCATGAAAAAATGATTCTTCAGACGTCATAATTGAAGAAATGTAGAAAAAGTGGAAAAATTCAACAATTTGATAAACTTTGAAGGCCTACATCTCGCAAACTATTGGGTCTACAATAATCTATTTGGTCTCAAATTGTAGATTCTTAAATTATCTTTCAAAACTTTGCTGAAAGTCACATTCGAAAAAGTGATGCTTCACGGTCAAAATTGACCAAATGTACAAAACAAGTGAAAAATTACGATAATTTGATGAACTTTGAAGAGCTGTATTTCGCAAACGGTTGGGCCTACAATAACCAATCAGGTATCAAATTGTAGGTATTTGAATTTAATTTCAACCCTATGTTGAATGTCCTATATGAAAAAGTGATTCTTCAGGGTCAAAATTGCGAAAAATTGAAAAAAAAGGGTAAATTCTCGTTAATTTTATGAACTTTGAAGAGCTGTATCTCGCAAACGGTTGGGCATTCAATGATAAATTTGGTCTCAAATTGAAGGTAATTTGATATACTTTAAGAAATATGCACAATGTCCTCTATGAAAAACAGATTCTTCAGGGTGAAAATTAGCCAAACATAAAAAAAGTGCAAAATTCCGCCATTTTGTACGATTTTTGGAGATGAACTAGACGATTTTTGGTAGTTTGCCTAGGTCTAAAACTTGGATTTAGCATCCCAGGACTACCATAAACATTACTAAAAAAAAACCGACTATCCCATTTCATACAAGGTAGACCCTATTTTTGATGACAATTTTACTGGGCTATTATTGAAAAGGTCGAATTTGGCGGTGGCAACAGTGTGAAACTTTTAGTTTTTAACCGCTAGGATCGCGACATTTACATCAGGGCCACCTAGGAACATGGTCTAGCTAGACACTGAATTTAAACGTGCAGCTGACGTCATCACATCGTGTCCATAACAACTCATGTTTACAACTCATCCCTGCATTAAAATTGGAATTCGTGTTTGTTTTTTCTCGTCTCGAGTTTATTTCAACTGCACAATTACCTTTTGGTGGGTAAGTAGGTCTATTTATTTATTTTTAAATAATAAAAATTTAAATATTCAAACTTGGTTGTGATCAGTGGCTGTTTATGAACAGTATAGTGGAGTGGTAGGCCTCTTAGCCGTGACGTCACATTTCGAGTGTCTAGGCCATGTTCCTGGGTGGCCCTGTTTACATTCGATAAAAAGCTTCAAATTCTATCTTCAAATTGCAACTTTAATTTTTATTCGGACAGAGCTACAGAGCTTAATCGGGCATTAAATGATTTGAAATTTTAAATGTAAATAGTTTAAACATGTCTTCAATCGCTTTTAGTAGTCCGAAATCTCAACTCATTACAGATTTTTCACATCAAGTGCTCAAAGTTGAAAAAAATTGAAAAATCCCAAAATTAGTAAAATGACAAAATACCCGTATATAGTATCTTTGCGAATTTATATCGTAGAAAGTTCGTTCTGATCTTAAATGAAAGCGCTCAAAAATCTAAGAAAATAATGTAATTACAACATTTTAAAATTTTCACTACCTTCCGCGTAAATTGAGATGGCGGCATGCGAACATCAAAGGGAAGTTCGTTACAGAATATATAGTGGTCCCGGTCTTTCATTCGTATCACGGGGGGGACGGGTGGTGGAACGACCGTTCCACTAGATAAATATGATGATGGAATGTGTCTATGCACATGTCAAAAAACCATTCACAATATTTCATTCAATCCTCATGGGTTTCAATATTCATCGTTAATATTAAGAGTGAGACTTATCCTGCTTCAAAGTTTATTCGACCTACCTCTAGGACTGGAACTGGTGATGTTTTTGAGGTTTAAAAGCATAAAGTTTCAAACGTGTGAATTTTCATAACCTTATAAAATTGAGTGATTGGTTTGAGTTCGCGGGGTCAGCTAGTTGAATATAAACATCGTCATATTATGGAATGATCATCAGCTTGGTCAGAATAAGATTTTTTCGCTGCAGTCAGAAGGGCGCTGCGAAAGCGGCGGCGCGACTGTGGCACTCGCCCCGGGCGTCGCAGTCAGAGGGGCGCCGCAAAAGCGGCGGCTTGTGGGACGTCGCGTATGTGTAAAAAATAAAATAAATAATAAAAAAATGAAATGAAAATTGAAAAAAATAAATATAGAATATAAAAATTAAATAAAAATGTAAAAATAAAAAATTAAATTAGATGTACATAATGTATTTTGGGGGGCGCCTGACAACATCTCTCTTGATACAGTTGACAGGACCAATTCTGTAAGTACACATGGACAAGAAAACCGCTAATTTACGGCTAAATGCATTGACAGTTGATTTCAGCTAGCAAGGCTTTTTCGCGAGGTCTACTGTACACAGAAATACTAGTAAATACACAGTCGCGACACTCGGATACAAAAGTGGTCCCCAGTGTTGCGAGCAGCAATCCTGGTGGCCGGCATGCAAAATCATTTATATTATAAGGCTTAGAGCGTACAGTGGTTAGTCAAGACAAGACAAGATTAGTCACAGTAATTCACATAGCTGCTTATGAGCAGCACACACCGATGCAATCACTAATCGGTGTGTGTTGCTTTATAACAACTATGTGAAGTATTGTGACTAAACGTAACTAATCTCGTCTGGTCTTGACTAACCGGTGTACCTTTCTTCCCAATATAAGGAGTGATATCATAACTTATGTATGATCACTCTCATCATGAGATCGCTCTTTTCTTCAAATATTGGTTAGCTTTTTAAACATTAATTTAAATTTTTAAAATCAACTAATTTGTTATCATCTTATAGTTGAATCAACCTCAAAGAGACGTGTGTCTCTTGAAAAAAATGGAAGGTGATTCCTGTAGTGCTTTTGGTTGTTATAATATGGTACTTTCCTGTTTAACGACACGTCTACTCATTTAGAGATGTCGATAATCGAACACCAAAAGTATCGATCCTCCTCTTCCCACTGAAGTTAAATATATCAGCTGGCAATTGAAAAAAATATTTGTTGACCATTATCATAGCCCCCTTCAGGAAAGTACCAAACTCACCTTTACTTTCAAGAAATTCTGGTTCTCAGAGCTTTTTCTGATATAGTAATGGTTTGATTCTGTGCAAGAGTAGCCATCATGGTTGCGAATCAAAACTTCTATTTGGTAGTTTTTAATTCTCATGTTTCATGTAAGCAGGTGAAGAGTGAAGTGATGGATCCAGCAGACGACAGCTGTGACTGTGATGAAGGGCCAGTAGACATCAAAGAAGAGATGGACATTGACGACACTCACTACTGGTCACTCATCAGGAAGGCACGAGCTGACATCAAACGAGAACAGGTAACTCAACTCTATTCAGTGACAGGCGATCTTTCTATTCTATGTTAGTTGAATATGCTGCATGAAGCATTCAGCTGACAGTATCTCGTCAGCCTTTGAAGCGAGAGGCACGAAAATTTCGGCACTCTTATCTCGAATGCGATAATAGGCTCTAAGCATGAAATAACGGTTTCAACGGGCAAATAAAGCTCTGTGTAATGATTTTTAGGTTATAAAATTCAATATTTAGTCAAGTTAATTGTTTTTTTTTCGCTGTATAGTTGAGAAATTCAGTGTGCAGTCTCGTATAGTTGTGTTATACTGTGTTGAAACTTGAAATCGAGCAACATGAGCGTATGTGGAAAGTGTAAAATGCCAGTTAATCAATCCAACGATAAGGCCAAGGATAAGATCACATGCACTCTGTGTAAAAAATATTTCCACGGTCCATGTATGAACTTGAAGGAGGATAGATAGATAGAAAATGCCTTTATTCAATAAAAATAAAAATAATAACATTACAATCAAATTGCAAAATAAACAATTACAAATTTTTGAAAAGATGATGATTGTGTTAAATAAAGTAATACATGAGACAATAAACTATGACATAACCATAAAGGTTGTCTGCCAGAGTTGGTAGGCCTATCATATTAATATTATTCTACAAATACAAATGAAATTCAGAATTTGTAAAAACAATTAACATTGGAAACCAAATAAAGAAAAAAATAATAAAGAACCTGCTAAAAAAAAAATAAAAAATAAATAGACACTGAACAAAACTAAATAATGCTAAATAAAACTACTATAATGCTAAAATACCCTTACTTTTAATATTCAATAATTAAACTCCCTAATCATTTCATTTCTAATACTAACTGCCCTTTCAACATATCGCGCTAAGAGACTCCAATCTTTTCCATTCAACCACTCCATTATCTCTATATCATTTAATGAATTCTTCCCCAAAAACCTTTTACGTAACCCCACTAAAACAGGACATACTCCTAGGAAATGCTTTATGTCTTCTCTTTGCCTCAAATTACACATAGAGCAGAGCCATTGAGATTCTTCCCTCCCGCGCCCAAAATTTAAATTCAAATGAGCTCCACGTGCCTTGAAGATGAAACCCACTGTCTTCTTATCGAAGTTTAAATTCAGATAACTTCTACCTCTTTCCTTGTCCAATAGGATGTAAGTATCATGAAATTGCGCTGAAGCCGCACTTTGAAAACTACACATAACATTTTCCTCTTTCACTTTCTCATACATACATTCGAACTCACGCTTCCATTCACTCCTATTATCAATCACACATCCTACCAACCTACATCCATACTTCACATCCAAACGCATCCATTCCTTATACCAAGAAGTCTTATGCTCTATTATTTTTCTAGCTAGTTTCCTAGGCAATCTATTTCCAGCCATATTTAGTGCCTTGAACGTATATTCAACATGCATCCTTAAAACTTTTAGAAATGCTGGTTCTATACCTAGTTCCATCTGCAATATATAGTTGGGTGTTGATTGCGGCAATTATAGCATTTTTTTCGCGAAAAATCTAGGTAAAGACTCCAGCACGTCGCAATTCTTGTACCCCCATACCTGTGCACCATACACCGCCACCGCCTTCATTACAGCTTCATACAGTTTCCATTTCGCTTTCATTCCAATCTCATTCTTTACAATAAAACTTCTCCAGACTCCATTAATTGCAAACTTAGCGACGGATACACGATCCTTCACATGCTCTGAAAACGACAGCTTCGGCGTGAGTATGACACCCAAGTACTTATACCTATTAACCACCTCAATACTATTCCTATTCAAAAACCATTTCTCATGACTAGCCAAGCGACCCCCTCTCCTGAAAACCATGATTTTAGACTTATCAGTATTGATCTCTAATCCCCATCTATCGCAATATTCGCTCAAATTGTCTATCATCCTTTGTAAAGCTTTTGGCGTTGTGGCGAATAGTACTAGGTCGTCGGCGTACAGCAAGGCCTTCACATTAAGCTCGTCCAACCACACTCCCTCCACCATATTATCACATAAATCGTTAATAAACAAAGAAAACAGAAGTGGGGATAAAACGCATCCTTGCTTTAAGCCGCTAAGTGTCTCAAAATAACTAGTCATTTTCGTTCCGGTACTACACCATATACTAGCTTTCGTAGACTTGTATAATTCCTGAATTATTCTTATAAACTGATTGGACACACCCAAATCATACAGTTTATGGATAAGAGCATTTCGATCCACCTTATCAAACGCGGCCCTCAAATCCACGAAGAAACAATATACCTTCCCACCCCTCCCTTGAAGGAGGAAGACTTGGAATTTCTCTCTTCGTGGCTTTGCTCGGCTTGTAATTCTAAGGCGCGATCTCAGAGGTCGGAGTCAACGCCGGTAAAAAATGTACCAAGTGCTGTGGCAGAAGACTCTCCGTCAATTGATGTAATTTCAACATTGCATATGCTTTAAAAATCTCTTAAAGATCTAAGAAAAGACATCGTGGCTGGTCAACTTGAAGTTCGTGAGTCTTTAAAAGCTTGTGAGGTGAAACTCGACAAGAACTCTCTATTGCTTTCAAAACAAGAAGAAATCATAAAAACCCAACAGAACATTATAGAGTGTCTTCAAGCAGAAAATTTGAAACTTCGCCTTAAAGTTGATGATTTGGAGGAGCAAGCGGATATGATGGAGCAATACACGCGAAAAAATTCCATTGAAATCTTTGGAATTCCACAGACGCAGGGAGAGGATGTACACAAGATTGTCGCGGATGTATGCAAGGCAGTAGGTGTGAACATCGGTTCAAATGACATAGACTGTTGTCATCGACTAAAAAAAATAAACGACAAGAGTCCAGGGATAATTGTGAAATTCGTACGTCGTGATGTCGCCAACAGCGTCCTGCAAAATAAAAAATCCAAAAAAACCTTGTCGACGCAGCATCTCAATCTTGGTGGTAGAAATCAACAGATCTACATTAACCAATCCATCACCTCGAGGAGAAGAGCGCTATTCATGAAAGTAAAAGGCCAGCAGAAGGTGAGAGGATGGAAGTTCGTATGGATCGATAGAGGAGGTGCCATCAAGGTGCGTATCAGTGAAAATGACAAACCAATAGTTTTAAAAACAGCGAGTGACATTGACAAATTCATAAACTCAAATAAAAAATAAGTTGTTAAAACTATAATGATCAACAGAGACGATTGTATTTAATATTTCTAGTATTTTCTATCAGATCGAGGTGTGTGTGTGCGTGTGTGTGTGTGTGTGTGTGTGTGTGTGTGTGTGTGTGTGTGTGTGTGTGTGTGTGTATATATATTTTTAAATTTTATAGTAAAATTTTTAAGAAACAATAAATTGATGAATGAGATGAAATTGTGAGATAGCATGGTAGAATTTTTTGACAAGCATAAGTAGGCCCATTATCAGATCAATGGTTTCTCTCTTATTTTTCTCACTTTATTAACGGTTTCAAATCTATATTAATAAAAGAGAGTTGGTGTCTGTACGCTCGCTTATAACTCGAGAACGGCTGAACCGATTTAGATGATTTTGGATTCGTTTGAATTTTTACAGCACTGGTTAACATAATATGTATTAAAATATAAGAAAATCCCTTTATAATTAATAAATAGTTATTACATTAATGACATAACCTATCAAATATTTCATAGAGCTACGTTCAAACTTGCCGGCACGAACGTGTACCTACAACGGAAAGATGATCGCAATTCAAGATAGATAAATTAGCTAAGTCCCCGTGGCTCAGTGCAAGAGTCTCTGTTTGATAATTCCAGAGGTTGCGGGGTTCAAACCCCGCTCTGGACCGTTTTTTTGCTCTAGGTTTTCTACTCTTAATTATTTTTACAATCATCAATTAAGAATAAGTTATCGTTCGTATCATGCATGTTTTATTGTTTCTAATAATAAATTGAAGAACGGAAATAAAATTTAAAAATAAATAAAATAAATCAAAATAAAAAATTAAAAGAAAGAAATAAATTAATATGAAAAAAAATCTTTTAATTAGAATAGGACTGATAAAAAATTGAAGAACGGAAATAAAAAATAATAAATAAAAATAAAATCAATTAAAATGAAAAATTTAAAATAAATTAATAAATATGAAAAAATCTTTCAATTAGAATAGGACTGATAAAAAATTGAAGAACGGGAATAAAATTAAAAAAATATAGGCTAAATTAAAAAAAATTGAAAAGAAAGAATTAAATAAATAAATATAAAAAAAATAATTGGAGGGAGGAGGGGGGTGACATTTGATGGGAAAGAGGGGGTTGGCATGAAGAGGGATATGTGGGGGTGACATTTGGGGGGGAATGGAGGGGGGCATTTGTGGGATGACATTTTTTTGGGGGTGGCATGAAGGGGGGACATTTGTGGGGAGAAGAGGGGGACATTTGGGGGGGGGAAGAGTGCGATACGAAGTTCGCCGGGACAGCTTGTCTTATATAAATAAGACAACAAGAGAGAATCTGGCATCTGAATCGTGCATTGATCACATATTTCTAAAAAACTCCTCTTTTGATCCAGAAAATATTCGAGGCATAATCTTTAAGACATCAATCACTGACCACTATAGCACCGGTTTAATATTAAAAACGCTTGAAACAAGCAGAACATGTACAAATACAATATACAGAGAATCCATCAACTATGATGCATTATCAAGTATATTGGAATCAGAAGACTGGAATGATGTAGTAGACCCCAATATCAACGCAAATGAATCAACTAAGACATTTATTAATAGGGTGGTATCGTATGTAAAGAATGTTACTACTAAAAAGGAAATCCCCCACAAACTCAAACCGTTAAAGAACTGGATTACTACAGGCTTAGTCCATTCCATACGTGTAAGTGACAAAATGCACAAAAAACTAATTAAACAGCCTTTTAACAAGATTTTAAAAAATGAGTATTTAAATTACAGAAATTCATTGAATAAATTGATTAAAATTTGTAAATACAATTATTATTATAAGGAAAAACTCCTGGCAGCAAATGGAAATAGTAAAAAAATTTGGACATGCATCAACGAAATTTTAGAGATTAAACAAAATAAAACTAATCCCAAAGTTGACTCTGAAACACTAAATGACTATTTTGTAAATGTTGGTAATTTTTTGCTGATAAACTGGGCAACATAGACCTTATAAATGAAAACAGAAACTTTACTGAAACCACTTCTCCAAATTCGTTTTTCCTGTTCCCTACCACAGAAAATGAAATAATATCAGTTATAAATTCACTTAAAAATAAATCAGCTCCAGGTTTCGACAAAGTGAGTAATGTCTGTCTGAAAAAAATTGCCTTACTTATTGCTAGACCCCTGACCTGTATCATAAATAAATGTTTCACTGAGGGCGTATTTCCGGAGCACTTCAAAATAGCTAATATTGTACCTTTGTTCAAAGGTGGAAACCCAGAGGATCCCTCTAACTACCGCCCAATTAGCTTATTAAGCGTTTTCTCTAAGATAATGGAAAGAATTATTAAATGTAGACTGATGAAATACCTGGTTAAACAAATATTATTAGTTGTAACCAGTACGGCTTTCAGGAGGGTAAGAGCACGGATGATGCGATTTTAAAACTGACTAGTTTAATAAATAATAATTTCAATAATAATAAAAAAACACTGGGAGTGTTCTTGGATCTGAGTAAAGCGTATGACACCATACCCCATCCTAAGCTTTTGCATAAGTTGCAACGCATAGGCATTCGGGGTATACCACTGATGTTGTTTAATGATTATCTGAAGGACAGATCACAAATCCTCACAATTGAAAACAAAACCAGTGAAATGTATTTTTCTGACTATGGCTTGCCGCAAGGTACCGTATTATCTCCGATCCTATTCCTAATTTATGTAAATGATATGTTGAAATTGAAAATAGACAATTGTGAGGTGATATCATATGCTGACGACACAACGCTTATTTTCACTGGTGATGCATGGCCTGATGTAGTGAAAAATAGTGAGATAGGTCTGAATAAAATAAAATCATTTCTGGATAATCACACGTTAACACTTAACACAAAAAAGAGTCTTTTTATGACTTTCTCTCCTAACTCGGCTGGGCAACCTGAAAATAACAATAATCTGACTATCCACTCTACATCATGCTTAACCAATTTGGATCAAAACTGCACTTGCCCAAAAATATCAAGTGAAAAAAGAAGTAAATTCCTGGGCATTATATTAGACCCTCATTTAAGATGGGATTCACAAATTAATAATTTATGTAATAGATTAAAGTTCCTTATTTACAAGTTCCATAGTATCAGCAATCTTAAAAATATTGAACTATCAAAAATGATTTATTATGCCTATGCACAAAGTGTATTACAATATGGCATTAAGGCATGGGGTGGAGCTTTAAACACTCATATAAATAAATTATATGTGATACAGAAATATCTTATAAAAGCAATATTGGGCAAACCCATGCGTTACCCCAGTAATGCGCTTTTCAGTGAATTTGATGTTCTAAAAATTAAACAGTTATACTTGAAAAATGTCATCCTATATATAAATAAAAATAAAGACAAGTTTCAACAACGGCAGACGCCTTACAATTTTAGAGAATCCTCAATAACATTTACGACTATCAGATCTAGACTTACAGTTTGCGACAGACAACTGAATTTCATTTCAAATAAATTAGCTAACAAAATTCCCAGCTCCTTTATCAGGAATAAGACCTCCAAATCTTTGTTAAAGGAAATTAATCAATGGATTATCTCCAATGCAGCATCATTAAATACATTTTAGGAAATACACTCAGTTTATTTTTACTCGTCCGTTAAAATCATAAGCATTGCTTTCTGAATGCAGATTGCAATAAAATATCATTGTAAAATATCATGGTATCTGTAGGATAGTTTTTCAAATCCATAAACTTCATTCATCATCCCCGTTTCCTTTCATTGTCATAACAAAGGTTCATCTATCATTAGTATCATCCATTTCCCTCTTCTTCACGTAACTAACAACATACAATTTGTATCTTCACTTCATTTTGTATTGCAGTAAAATGAATTATTATTCGTGTGAGCTTTGCCTTATTTAGAAAGTTTTTATTTAGATTTCCTGCGCTCAGGCTTATGCCTTTGCAGGTTTTTTCCTGATTTTGTTTAAAATGTTAGTAAGTAAGATTTAATTTGTTTTGTATTTTGTATTGTGGCAAAAAAAGGAAATAAATTTGAATTTGAATTTTGAATTTGAATTTGAATTCAACTTCAGTCTACCTCCACATTTGCTGCACCTCTGGTCAATGGTTTAATTCATCCATATTCCTTCTAGCTTTTCTGTGTATTTACAAAGAACTCCTTGCAGATTATAATTTATTTCACTAACACAATGTGTTACTCCACCGATTGTAAAATCTATAATTGATTTTTTATTTTATTCTAT
Organism: Laodelphax striatellus; assembly: GCA_017141395.1. Classification (NCBI taxonomy): domain Eukaryota; kingdom Metazoa; phylum Arthropoda; class Insecta; order Hemiptera; family Delphacidae; genus Laodelphax; species Laodelphax striatellus. The sequence continues at coordinate 7,646,106 of CM029543.1, read as the reverse complement.
GGTAATTTATTTCACTATTCATTTTTCTCTGAGTCTCTCCCAGTTCTTTATTTGTTAAATCTATAATTATGTGCAGTAGGTTTCTCCTGATATTAACTAGCTAGCTTGAATTCCGATCTAGTAAGAACAAAATTATATCCCAACAGATTAAAGCCTACAATACAGCTCACCTAAGTAAAATTCTCTGGGTTTGAAAATGATTGCTTCAAGACACTTTTATCTTCTTACTAGGCCTATGTATAATTTGTAGGCTACTTGATCATTTATATTATTTTTACTGAGAAAGTGAGATATATGCTTATTCATTTTTTATCTATTGTTTTCAGTGTGATGAACCTTCAATGGTCTTCTCCAGCAGTGATGGCTACTCCAATTTAGAATACAGAATTTGTGAGTTTTCTTATTGCTTTCAAGCTATTGCTTATTGCTTTCTTATAAGCTTCTTGTTGCAATTTCAAGTTTTCCACGTATCATTCAAAATAGCAGGATTCTTCCAAGGTTAGTAGAGACCTAAGTGTGGTGACCTGGTCATGTACTGCAATGTGATACATCAGAATGGTTACTTAGCAACGCTTGTTGATTTATTCTGACTTCCATTATGGATGCATAAGACTCTATCTAAACTGTCTCTCTATGTATTCGGATTGAATAAAGAGTTAATTAAAGTATTAATGTAATTTACATATTGGTTTATAAATACGTTTGTGCGAGGTTCCACAATTGGCGACGAGGATTATCGAACTATGTGCAGTAAATAATGATAATGTACATACTGTTGGAATAGCATACCGTGTTGGAATAGAGGTGAGTCCTAGACGTCTATCAGTGTGGAAATCATAAGGCTAAAAGCCTAGATATGGCTTCAAGCCTGAATATGGCTATAAGCCTTGTTGAGTTTTAAATATTATTGGTTGGCTGAGAGCCGTTTTAAATATTTGTGGTTGGCTGTGAGCCGTGGCAAATATTATTGGTTGGCTGTGAGCCGTTTCAAATATTTGTGGTTGGCTGTGAGCCGTGACAAATATTATTGGTTGGCTGTGAGCCGTTTTAAATATTTGTGGTTGGCTGTGAGCCGTGGCAAATATTATTGGTTGGCTGTGAGCCGTTTTAAATATTTGTGGTTGGCTGTGAGCCGTGACAAATATTATTGGTTGGCTGTGAGCCGTTTAATATTTGTGGTTGGCTGGGAGCCGTGAAAAATATTTTTGGTTGGCTGTGAGCCGTGAAAAATATTTTGAAAAAAAAATACATTGAATGCTGCTGTATGGAAGATGCCTGGTAGGCAAAAGGCTAAGCCGCTCGACCAGTCATCAGAGAGGTGCAGGGTCCGATTCCCTGTCCAGGCACAAACTCTGTGGAAGGTGTCTGGTAGGCTAAAGGCTAAGCCGCTCGCCCAGTCATCAGAGAGGTGCAGGGTCCGATTCCCTGTCCAGGCAAAACTTCTATGGAAGTGTCTGGTGGACAAGTGGCTAAGTCGCTCGACTGGCGATTGAGAGGTACGGGGTTCGATTCCCCGTCCAGGCAAACAACTTCTATGGAGGTGTCTGGTGGACAAGTGGCTAAGTCGCTCGACTGGCGATTGAGAGGTACGGGGTTCGATTCCCCGTCCAGGCAAACAACTTCTTCTACAGTTCATTCATTAAATTTCCTATTACTACACATTGTGAATATATTGTCTCATACTTGATTTTTGTTTCATGTCATTGGCTGAGTTATTAAAGAGAATAGACAAATGAGCAGTTGAAAAAGAAGGTTTCCAAGTCTATCTGGACTTTTATTTGGCTGTAATATTGGAGATAGGATTCCTTTGGTCGATACCTCATCCTTACTGTTGAGGTGGACGCCCTGAGGACCAAGTCGCTCAACTAAAAGAAAGTTCCGACATGCGCCGATTGATGGTCTGGCTCAATATTCCCGACGAAATAACATCCGCATCAGGGTGTCCCTGAGACGAGTGAGGAGGACGTGACATCGACCACGTTTACAGGTATGCCAAGTTTCAAAATACCCAGCTGTTTGGCCGTAATTTTCCCTACAATTGAAACATCTCCATTTTTCACAACATAAAATGATGTGATAATTTCTTTTCCATTTGTAAGGCTAATAGTTGTTGAGAATTTCATTTTGACAATTAATGGTTCTGTTGAACCATATGGTCTCAAGATATCTGTTGGATTGTTTAAAACATCCCAAATAACTGCTCCATTTTCCTCTATCAATTTGTAGTCTGAGTCTTTGATTATATTTATTTTACATCCTGAATCAATGAGCATGGTCAATTTTTTCACTGAGACGAGTGAGGAGGATGTGACAGCGACCACGGTAGAACTGCTGAGCGACAAGCTTGGTGTTGCGATCTCGCCGAAGGAGGCAAATGACAACGATTTAATTAAAAAAAAAGGAAAAAAAAAAGAGAAGAGAAGGAAACCAGAGGTTCCAAGCATTGCAATATTACTCCCGGTGTGGAAAATTAATAATATGATGTTATTGCAAGGTAATGAAGCAATGTTACTCAGGACACAGGAGTAATCAACAATCAGCCACCAGTTGACAACACTCCAGATAATGAGAAAGAAATTACACCTTCCATTCCTCAAAGCAACGAAATGCAAACTTCAAGGTTCAGCAGAATGCAACTATTTCTTCACCAGAAGTTACTCTAACTAAGTTGAAAGAAAAGGAGGGATTGTGGTGACCTGGTCATACAGCAATGTGATACATCAGAATGGTTACTTAGCAACGCTTGTTGATTTATTCTGACTTCCATTATGGATGCATAAGACTCTATCTAAACTGTCTCTCTATGTATTCGGATTGAATAAAGAGTTAATTAAAGTATTAATGTAATTTACATATTGGTTTATAAATACGTTTGTGCGAGGTTCCACACTAAGGTTGGCCAATCCCCATAAGAGCCCAGCAGTCCAATTTTTCGCGATTAGTCTTGCTATAATGACGTCAATCAGTGCCCGGGTTAACATATGCCCTATATCTATATTCAAGACTCATCACTTATCTAGTATTCAAATCTTTCCAGATGGTTTTTGGAGAAATGAAAATTTTCAAATTTCTATCTTATAGATTGTCAGATAACAATAATAAATTAAAATAATGCAATAAAAATAATTACTGTGATCAAATATCCACAATAATAATAAGAAATCATTTAATATAATTGTAATATCACGCCTTGCTTGCCAAACAGTAAACTTCAACTAAAATTCATATTTTCCAGCTGATTTATGAGAATTTGAAATTATCACAAATCTCTAGCACAACATGGAAAGCCTAGTAAAAGTTGATGCTTATTTTCGATTAATTAATAATTTGTTTCAATTAAGTGAATGAATCCTAATTATAACTACAGTAATTATTTATTTAGTATTTTACAATAATTTATATTTAACGGAAGGTACAACAGGCTTACGCCGAAAACTGTACCTTTTTAAATTTACATTAGCTATGAAAACAATCCAAATCTAGGTTATGAGACATTTTTCACAAAGAAAACACTAAAGGAATTTCGAATATTTTAAATGGTAGGCCTAATGAAGCTCTGAACCAAAATAGCCAACATATCAGTAATAGAAATTGTTTGTAAATTTTAATTATGATACAATTCATCAAAAAAGAGATAATCAATTACAAGACACAATTAGTGAAGTATTATTTTGTTTTGCTAATCAACTGGGTAACATCTGAATAAGTTCAAAAACACGTTTCATATTTTGCCCTGCAGAGTGCATTACTAGTGGGCACGCGATGACGTATTTACTCGTCACGGCCGGTCGACCTCAAAAACGACATGATTGGCCTACCTTGTAGCTCTACATACCTTGGGATTCTTCCTCATGGAAAAGTATTTTAATGTATATCACTTGAATTGCCTTGTAACCACGATGCACTTGATGGCAGATTGCAATTTTCCTAAGATTTATAGCTTTCTAGAGACTCAATTCAGGCTATGGAATGACTGGATTGTGAATGAAATTTCCTGAGAAATGAAAGTATTGTTAAAATTTTGAAGACTTGAACAGAGTTATTAGAGAACATCAGGAGATTCATGATTTGGTAAGAGTTTTTCATGTTAGTTATTATCATTATTATGCAAGATTACTCTCATTCAATTAAATCACCATTATTGCTGTAAAGTATAAAAATCTGTATAAGATTGAATTCCAGATATTGAACTGTAATAATTGAGCAACAAATAATAAATCTGGAGCTTGGAAATATGACTCGCTTTCGCTTGCTTTCGCTATGCCCCTGCACCCCCTTTTGATACCCTCTTGGTTTTTTGGTTGTGCCCCATGTTTAACTGGTTAGTTGCTTTTATGAAGTGAGTGATTCACACTCACCAGGGGAGGGGGTGAGGGAGTACAACTTCAATGATTCAGTGGAAAAACTGAATTTACAAATGCTTTACAAATCAAACCCCATAGGTGATGTGATCTGCTCCCTCCTAGGGACTGTGCTAACAAATGATGGAAAACACTTCATGGTCTCAATATCTTCGCTTACCCATCAATATTTGTGAGGAAAATGATCATTAACCACCTGGGCCACCCTGGATTTCAGGAGGATCAAAATGCATGATAATAGGGTCTATGAAGTGCAGCAACACAATCCCACACTCAATAATATCAATTTACATTCCAGAATAGCCTATTAAAATTTGGCCAGAATGAAAATATGCACCTCCTCTTCAGTGCCAACCTGTGAGTCCAAAAGCCATTTTTCATTGAATCTAACACCGATTCCAAGCTGAACATAAGAGTCAACAATGATTGAACATTTAATTTCATTAAATGAACACTGATTTAGGTGGCTGATTATTTTCAATAATTTAAATATAGAATGTAACAATCAAAAATCAAACCAGGATGCTGTGCATCCTGGGAGGCAAGAGCTCCGCACTTGCAATATTGTTGAGAGGTGGGAGGTGGTGCTGTGCATCCTGGAAGGCAAGAGCTCCGTTCTTGCAATATTGTTGGGAGGGGGGAGGTGGTGCTGTGTTTCCTGGGAGGCAAGGGCTCCGCCCTTGCAATATTGTTGGAAGTGGGGAGGTGGTGCTGGGCATCCTAGGAAGGTAAGGGCTCTGCTCTAGCAATATTGTTGGGTGGGTGGAGGTGGCGCTGTGCATCCTGGAAGGCTCCGTCCATGCAATATTGTTGGGTGGTGGAGGTGGTGCTGTGCATCTTGGAAGGCAAGAGCTCCGCCCTTGCAATATTGTTGAGAGGGGGGGGGTGGAGCTGTGCAGCCTGGAAGGCAAGGACTCTGCCCATGCTATATTTTTTGGGGAGGGGTGGCGCTGTGCATCCTAGAAACGCAAGGGCTCCGCCCTTGATATCTTGTTGAGAGGGGGGAGGTGATGCTGTGCATCCTGGAAGGCAAGGGCTCTGCCCTTGCACTATTGCTGGGTAGGGGGGTGGGGCTGTGCCTCCTAGGAGGCAAGGGCTCCGCCCTGCCATATTGTTGGGGGGGGGGAGGTGGCGCTGTTCATCCTGGAAGGCAAGGGCTCCGCCCATGCAATATTGTTGAGAGGGGGGAGGTGGTGCTGTGCATCCTGGAATGCAATGGCTCCGCCCTTGCAATATTGTTGGGAGGGGGAGGTGGCGCTGTGCATCCTGTGCAACTCGGCCAAATTCGACCTACCACCCCAGGCCCCCTTGATTTTCAAGAGGGTCGAAAATCATGTCAATCGGGTCTCTGGTGGCCAGCAAAACAATCCCACACCCGAAAACCGCACTAAAATATCAAAAACCATTCCAAAATGACCCTTCAAAATTTGCAAAAATTGGCAGAAAAGCTAAAAATATAAAAATGCCCCCACAGGGCCCCCTGTTGACCCGGTTGGAATTTCATTTTCGAAATCGTGCAATCTCAGCGAGTTGAACCGAAAAGGTCCCTTGCACTTTTGCTCTAAATCGGCAAATAAAAAAGTTGGGAAATTTCAGGGTGCATAACCCCTTTGGGGGTACTTTTCCAACTTGTCAGATCCTCCTATTCATGTACTGAACTCTATCTGCCCTGTCGAGCACAATCAACCCACCCTTGTACAGACAACAAAAGCACTCAGTAACATATTACATGTTTCCCATGTATTTTGTATGGGGAAAAATATCCTTAACAAATATGAGTATAATTTTTTACTTCAAATCATGAAATGAATCATCATATCAGGTTCTCGTAGTCATTCCAAGCTCTATGATGTGCCACATGACATATTTAAACCTAAAACTCAACCAAAAATAAGCAATCTAAAAGTTGCAAAAAGTGTACATCAATTTTTTTCGCCCAATCCCATTAAATCACACATGGCTGCTTCAGGCTCGTCAAGCTGATTGCAATGATATGCAACATCATACACTTTTGTTGAAAAATGAACACACCAGAACAGGAAAACAGAAAAGTCCGTTTTTTTCTTTATTTTGAAAGATAGGGGTTCAAAAAACCGGAAGCCTGTACCCAAAGGATACAGACTTTTCTAGACCAACTTTTTGAGCTGAATCCAATGGTGTAGGTGTCGACATTTTCCGGGTGCCAAAAAAAAAGATACAGGCCATTTCATGAGTGGTCAAATTTGGCCAAATTCGACCTACCCCCCCAGGGCCCCCCCTGGGTTTTCAAGAGGGTCGCCAATCATGACAATAGGGTCTCTGGCGGCCAGCGACACAATCCCGCACCCGAAAACCGCACTAAAATATCAACATCCATTCAAAAATGGCACTTGAAAATTTGGCAAATTTTTGCCGAAAAACTGAAAAATCAAAAAATGACCCCCCCCTGCTGACCCGGTGAAATTTTATTTCAGAAATCAAGCTATATCGGCGAGCTGAGCAAAAAAGGTCTAGCGCACTTTTGCTCTAAATCGTCAAATAAAAAAGTTGGAAAATTTCATGGGGGCATAACCCCCTTTGGGGGGGAACTTTTTCAACTTTTCAGATTTTTCTGGTTATATGCTCGTTTTCCTCTTTCCAACGATGTACGACAACACCCCCCACGATGTCGGCAAGTGGAAAATACTTTTTATGATCAATCAGTCACTTTGTGGCTTTAGAGATTTAGAGATATAGGAGACGTTGTCAGATTCAACTTTTTTTCATGGAGCTAGTATTTTTTGAGACTACTTTTCCTCCCCCCCCCCCTTTAATTAGCACTCTATTGCTCGTAGAGCCCGTATGTTAGGCAAAATGCCTTAATCTTGCTAATCTTGTTATTGTACTATTCAGTTCTCTTTTTATTCAGTTCATTCATTGTGTTTCAGGTGGAAAAATAGCTCAGCTAGTATTGGTAAGAGTGGAAGATTTGGATGAATACCAGGTATTGTCCAAGAACACATTACAAATTATTATTAGAACTCAAACACAATAGAAAGTCATGTTTTTTGTTGATAACTTGCATTCATGATAGGTTTGAATATTATCGTTTTCTCTATTCTAGCATCTGTACTAATAAAGGTTCATCAACCCTATCATTGTGGAAATGACTCACATGGAATCTTCTATGGTTGAGAGTCGAGGTGGCGGCTGCTACAATGCTGTCATTGTTGCATATAATATTGGGCAATCTCCAGCTATATGGATGTGTCTATTAATATCATGAGGAATAGTAAACTAGCAAAAATTGACTGTGAAGACTGTCACTTGCGTGAACTATAGCTGAAAGTAGAATGATGTTAGTTGCCTGATTATCTAGGTAAAGATAAAAACATTTTGGAATAATCACGGGTAGTGCAAGCAATGCAGAATAGGCGGCACTGCTTTCATAGTAGGATTTTTAGTCGTTCATTTGTAGTAACCATTTCTTACCACATGCCACTGAGCACAGTTTCGTGGTATCAAAATAGGAATTATGTGCTCATTTATTGATCTTTTCAACAACAATGAATTTTCATGTATCAGAAAATATATATGTGTGTAAGAGCATTGCTCAATTAGAATTGGAAATAAGGTATTGCTTTAAAAAATCTTCTATAGTGTGAATTGGAATGTCTAATTTAAGTCAGAACGTACCTTTTCATTAGACAAGTGCCAGATTGCAGTCAAATTTGATTATAAAAAATCCAACTGACAATCACATTGCAGGTTATAAAAGTTAGTTTTTACAGAAAATACTTATTTAAGTTCAGTTTGGGTGTCAATATGTTTACAAGAATAGTTCACTGAAATCGTGCATCAAGCTGTAGGCTACCGGCTCATGAATTTAGAATGTCTTGCTATCTGGAAATGTATTCAACTTTTGGTCGATGAATTTTAATTTGCTTCACCCATGTACTTATTAATTGATGTTGTACAGTAATAATATATTTCAGAAAAATATGTGTCAAGGCTGTGACACTTGTCATATTCAAATTTTCCTTTGTTCTCTATACTTCAGAACAATTTTTCAACAGTGACTTGTTTACAGGGAGAAGAGAATGGATGCAAGATTCAGTCCAGTCCTGTCCAGACTAAAATTGATGATGGTCATAATCCAGAGAACTACATGCTAATACCTCAAGATCAAGGACAATGTAGTGGGAGCATGGATACAACTGATGGACTGGATCAAGATCAAAAGAACAGTGAATATAAATACCAAATTCAACACAACTCAGATGATCATGATCAATGTTCAGACCACAACAAACAACATCCATTCGAAATGATAGTGCTCAAACCAGAGATAGTGGTTAAAGGAGAACAACATTTGGGAATAGCTGAAGCAGGACTACAAGTGAAAAAAGAAGAGATTGAAGATGAAAATTCCATGAATGATGGAAGCTTCTCTACTAATTCATCAAGCAGGTTCCCAATAAAACAAGAGCATAATATGAAAGAAGAGAATGAGGAAGATTTGAATAAAATAGAATCAGATGGGGGATGTAATTCTGTTTCTACAATGATGCAAATCCAGGATATTTCACCTGTTACAGATACTGCAATTATTGTTAATTCCAAAACTGAAAACAATTCTATTGCCTTGGATGAACAAGACTTGAGTGCGGAAAGTATTGGAGAACAAGGAAAATCAACTTCAAATGAGTGTGCCAATAAATCTACTGACCAATTATCATTCACTGCTAATCAACAAGTTCATAGTAGCAAGTCTTATACTTGTAAATACTGTGATTATAGAACTAATAAGAAACCACATCTTAGGACCCATTTATATAAACATACTGGAGAGAGACCTTACATTTGTGAAATTTGTGATGAAACATTCACTCAGAAATCACATCTTACCAGACATTTACATACACATACTGGAGAGAGACCTTACAGTTGTGAATTTTGTGAAAAAACATTTACTCAGAAATCAGATCTTACCGTACATTTACGTACACATACTGGAGAGAGACCTTACAGTTGTGAATTTTGTGTTGAAACATTTACTCAGAAAACACATCTTACCGCACATTTACATACACATACTGGAGAAAGACCTTACAGTTGTGAATTTTGTGAAAAAACATTTACTCAAAAATCAGATCTTACCGTACATTTACTTACACATACTGGAGAGAGACCTTATGGTTGTAAATTTTGTGATAAATCATTCACTCATAAATCAACTCTTACCAGACATTTACATACACATACTGGAGAGAGACCGTACAGTTGTGAAATTTGTAATACATCATTTACTCGTGAATTTACTCTTACCAGACATTTACATACACATACTGGAGAAAGACCTTACAGTTGTGAATTTTGTGATGAAACATTTACTCGGAAATCAAATCTTACCACACATTTACATAAACATACTGGAGAGAGACCTTACAGTTGTGAATTTTGTGAAAAATCATTTACTCAGAAATCACATCTTACCACACATTTACATACACATACTGGAGAGAGACCTTACAGTTGTGAAATTTGTAATAAATCATTTACTCATAAATCAACTCTTAACAGACATTTACTCACACATACTGGAGAGAGACCTCACAGTTGTGAATTTTGTGATAAAACATTTACTGGAAAATCCAATCTTACCAAACATTCACATAGACATACTGGAGAGAGACCTTACAGTTGTGAATTTTGTGATAAAACATTTACTCGGAAATCAATTCTTACCACACATTTACATACACATACTGGAGAGAGACCTTACAGTTGTGAAATTTGTAATAAATCATTTACTCAAAAATCAACTCTTTACAGACATTTACTTACACATACTGGAGAGAGACCTCACAGTTGTGAATTTTGTGATAAAACATTTACTGAAAAATCAAATCTTACCAAACATTTACATACACATACTGGAGAGAGACCTTACAGTTGTGAAATTTGTAATAAATCATTTACTCAAAAATCAACTCTTAACAGGCATTTACTTACACATACTGGAGAGAGACCTCACAGTTGTGAATTTTGTGATAAAACATTTACTGAAAAATCAAATCTTACCAGACATTTACATACTCATACTTGAGAGAGACCTTACAGCTGTTAATTTTGTGATAAAACATTCAATGTTAGATCCAATTTCCATTAACACTTACAGACACATACTGAAGGACGACCTTCAGATGTGGAAATTGTGATAAAACATTCATTCACAAATCACATCTAATCACACATATAAGGTGCCTACACTCAAGAGCTAAACCTTGAGGCTGAGAATTGTGTCCCAAAAATACATCATAATATCTTCCATTACCACACATTCACATACAATCATTCTCTCGCCTCTGGTGGAAGGTGATTATTGCAGGAGAAAACTACAGCTAATCTGAGCTCTGTTGTTAATGTTCATAATTTTTCTCATCTTTGCACAGTATAGATCCTCATCCTAGTATTGGTTCTCTGACTAATAGCTCGCAAATCAGCCAACTCAACCCATCTATTATATTGAAATACTTTTGGCGCATTCCTTTCTGCTGTACTTCCACCACTGCAAGATTTGATGTGAAATCTAGAGGAAACTCGCAATGATACGAGTCTGTTGCAATGATACTGTATGTCCAAATAATACAGGACTTAAATTTTGTACAAGTTTTGCAAAGCAGCGCTTTGTGCTCCATGGGGTGAACTCGTATGAGTAAAAAATCTCTTTTTCTATTCTATTATCTTTGACTTATTATCAAATTTATTTATTATATATTATCTTTATTAAAGATTTTTAGATATAATAGATATAAAGATATAATATTGGAATCGAATAATTCATAAACTTGTATTATAAATTTGTGAATTTGTAAAAGTTTCAGGTTTAATAAATTCCATTTTCTGCCATTTAATGCTGTTTATATGGGTTTTCCTAAAGTTACAGTATCTAGAAAAGTGGCTATTCTGTGTACTGAATACAGTGAACAAAATAATACATAATGAGAACAGACACTGTGTCAGAGAAACAAAATAGTAATTTTTCGCTGTTAAGCGGTAAAGTTCCTTAGCTGTATAAAGATACTATCATAGAAAACATTTTTTCTGCAATCCAGAGGACTGTATCATAAAACTAGGAAGTCAAGAAATACAGGAAAAATGGCAAGGAAAAAGACCAGATTAGCTGTGGAAAATCGTAGTAGAACTTTTTCAAGTTTTATTCAATATTTGTCGATATTTTTAATTGTAGGCTATATGTGTAATTAATTCGGCTTGTCCATTTTGAGTGGGTCATATAATATGTGAACAGAAGATGTTGAGAATTGGGCGCACCTAAATATTTAGTGTGAATTCGCAATTTGCGGTTTATATGAACTTTATTATATACTTTCCCTTATAACCTATTATTCCATTAGGATCAAATTCAAAATCAACAATCTGTGTAGGGCCTACCAGCGGAAATCGTTTTCAACCAATGAATCATTAATTCGAAATTTGCAAACGAGAGTGCAATAGGCTTATGCCCAAAACTGTTCGTCTTCCGATTGACACAAAGAGTCCAAATTTCAAAATCTGTCCATCAGTAGCGGTCCACAAGTGAATGATAGAATGCAGTGGCATAAATTTTAGGATACTATGTGATATAAATATAGCAATGCATTGTCATGAATAAGCATAAAAACAAATTGAAATATGTTCACAATATTATTTATTCAACATGCTTTAAATATTAGTGAAGGAGGAGGGCGGTGTGTTCAGATGGCGAGCTATATTGAATTGAAAAGAATCTAGGTAATAGAAATGAATTTAATGTAATAATATTTTTTTACTCCAAATGAAATAATAAACAACCGGATAATTGGAATAAAAAACGGAATAATAAACAAACAGATAATCAACAAAAACGAATTAAGAATAAAGCCAGCTGCTAGGAAAGTAGTTGATAAAAGTTGTGATAAATCTTATATATTAAATAATTTTGTGTCCGACTTTGGAAAGTTTGTGGAGAAGATTGAGTGGACCGACTTTGATGCGGTTTGCACCGAAAGACAGATAAAAAATCGAAGTTTTGCAGGCTCTATTTGTTTTTCAATAATAATCATTTTGAATAGGAGAACTTTGATAAAACATCAAATAGTTTCCTGTGGCACTATCTGTTGGCATAAAATGTATCAAGTTTTCAAATGTATTGAGTTTAGTTTGTTAAATTACCGGTACCCATAGATAGTAGAGCTTAGAAAATGTTTTCTAAACGTAGTACAGTGACCAGTAATCACTATACAAGGTAGGATTTCATTGGTACGGCTGAGCTGCTGTCAGCTGCAGATAGTCAAAATAGCAACTACCAACTACTGTATTTATAAATAATTTAGAAAATTCAAGTGAGCGGCGCTTTGCGCTGCACGGGGTGAACTCGTTATTAATAAATTTAATTTAAAACAATAGAAACGGTTCTGGTGCTGGGAGTATCAGGTCGAGACTGAGCAGTGAGCATGTGGAAGATACCAGACACACACACGCAGTTGAAAAATGAAAGCAGGGCCTACTAACTAGCAAGGTTAGTAGAGACCTAAGGTTGGCCAATCCCCATAAGATCCCAGCAGTCCAATTTTTCCCGATTAGTCTTGCTATAATGACGTCAATCAGTGCCCGGGTTAACATATGCCCTATATCTATATTCAAGACTCATCACTTATCTAGTATTCAAATCTTTCCAGATGGTTTTTGGAAAAATGAAAATTTTCAAATTTCTATCTTATAGATTGTCAGATAACAATAATAAATTAAAATAATGCAATAAAAATAATTACTGTGATCAAATATCTACAATAATAATAAGAAATCATTTAATATAATTTATTGTAATATCACGCCTTGCTTGCCAAACAGTAAACTTAACTATTCAGATTTTCCAGCTGATTTCTGAGAATTTGAAATTATTACAAATCTCTAGCACAACATGGAAAGCCTAGTAAAAGTTGATGCTTATTTTCGATTAATTAACACACTCACTCACTGACTGATTGACAAAAACTCACAGCCAAAACCGCTGATTGGAGAGAAAAACTAGGGACACCATTAGAAAGGGGGCCGAGAGTAGGTACAGGGAAAACTCCGAAACTTTGAAAAAGTCCCCCCTCAGGGGGGTTCAGGCCCCCCAAAGATTTTCTGCAAAGCTAACCGCTAATCGCACAGCAAAGTCATGAGGAACTTTTTTGTTCAGCACCCGGAGATACCCCGATTTCAATAATAAAATTTTGACCGGGTTCACTAGGGGGGAAAAAATTTCAATTTTTTTTCTACAAAAAATTCACAGCCAAAACCGATAATCGCAGAGAAAAACTGGGGTCATCATCAGATAGAGGGCCAAGAGTAGGTACAGGGAAAACTCCAAAACCTTCAAAAAGTTTCCCCCTCAGGGGGGATGTGGCTCCCCAAAGTTTTTCTGCCAATTTAAATACACATTTTACAGCAAAATGGTAGAGGAAAAACTTGTTCAGATTGTGGAAAAACATCGAAATATGTGATAAAATTCGAACCGGGTCGGCAAGGGGGACCAGGGGGGGGCAATTTTCATTTTTGGCCATTTCGGGGGGTTTGGCCAGATTTTGATGGGTCAATTTTCAATCGTTCTAGATTTTTTAGCGCAGGTTTTGGGCTCAGAATGTTTTTTCTTGGACCCAAAGACCTCATAAAAATGTCATCTGCCCAAAAAATAATATTCAGGGGGGCACTGGGGGACATATGTCAAATTTGGCAAATTTTGGGACGGCTGTATTTCTCTTATTTGGATACCGGGTATCATTGTGCCATACATCTTTGAACTCAGCTCATCAAGGCGATTCAGAAACATATGCTACATGCCCAAATCAAATAAATTTTTTGGATCTCAAATTTGAAAATTTTTAAATCCCCCCACTTTATGAAGATCACAGTGGACAGGTACCCACTGACATAAATTCTGAGCCACTCCCAGCATAGGTGGAACAGTGGAAACAATCGTTTTCTTCTCATGAGTACCCCCAAAACCTTTGAAAAATTTCCAAAACAATTAAATTTTCCCATCAAGGGGCACCAGGTTCCCCTCAATTTTTTCAACTTTTCTATTTGACTATTTAGAGTGAAAGTGGAAATCACCTTTTCTCTTCAGCACCTTGATATGCTTATTCTAGATTTTTTAGCGCAGGTTTTGGGCTCAGAATGTTTTTTCTTGGACCCAAAGACCTCATAAAAATGTCATCTTCCCAAAAAAAATATTCAGGGGGGCACCAGGGGACCTATGTCAAATTTGGCAAATTTTGGGACGGCTGTATTTCTCTTATTTGGATACCGGGTATCATTGTGCCATACATCATTGAACTCAGCTCATCAAGGCGATTCAGAAACATATGCTATATGCCCAAATCAATTAAATTTTTTGGAACTCAAATTTGAAAATTTTCAGTCCCCCACTTTATTAAGATTACATTGGAGAGGCACCCACTGACATAAATTCTAAGCCACTCCCAGCTCAGGTGGAACAGTGGAAACGATTATTTTGTTCTCATGAGTACCCAAAAACATTGAGAAAACTCCAAAACTATTAATATTTCTCATCAAGGGGGCACCAGGTCCCCCTCAATTTTTTCAACTTTTCTATTTGACTATTTAGAGCAAAAGTGAAAAGGACCTTTTTTGTTCAGCACCTCGATATGCTCCGATTTCAATAATAAAATTCGTACCGGGTCAGCGAGGGGACTAAGCAATTTTCATTTTTGACCATTTTTACCAATTTTTCAAAAAATTGTACCCACTGAAATACATTTTAAGCCACTCTCAGCATAGGTGGAACAATTATTTTGTTCTCATGAGTACCCAAAATCATCAAGAAAACTCCAAAACTATGACATTTTTTGTCAGGGGGGCAACAAGCCCCCCTCAATTTTTTCAACTTTTCTATTTTACTATTCAGAGCAAAAGTGAAAAGGACCTTTTTTGTTTAGCATCTTGATATGCTTCGATTTCAATAATAAAATTTGTACCAGGTCAGCAAGGGGGATCAGGGGGCGCAATTGTATATTTTGGTATTTTTTGCCAATTTTTCAAAAAATGTTTGGGGTACATTTTCTATGGTCCCTGACATAGAAGGCTGAAAAGCTGATAAAATAACACCTACACACAAAAAAATATTTAGAGGTGGAAGTGGGGGGACATGTCAAATTTGGCTAATTATCAGACTCCTGTATTTCTCATATTTGTATACCTGGTATTATGCTACATGCCCAAATCAAATAACTTCTTTGGAATAACTTTTTTGGAACTCAAATTCAAAAATTTGAAAAGTCCCATAGGAGATCATAGGGGGGCGAAGCCCCCAGGGGGGTGCAGGGGGGCGAAGCCCCCTGCCGAGCACGAAGTGCGAGTCCTAATTATAACTACAGTAATTATTTATTTAGTATTTTACAATAATTGATATCTAACGGAAGGTACAACAGGCTTACGCCGAAAACTGTACCTTTTTAAATTTACATTAGCTATGAAAACAATCCAAATCTAGGTTATGAGACATTTTTCACAAAGAAAACACCAAAGGAATTTCGAATATTTTAAATGGTAGGCCTAATATGAAAGCTCTGAACCAAAAATAGCCAACATATCAGTAATCGAAATTGTTTGTAAATTTTAATTATGATACAATTCATCAAAAAAGAGACAATCAATTACAAGACACAATTAGTGAAGTAATATTTCGTTTTGCTAATCAACTGGGTAACATCTGAATAAGTTTAAAAACACGTTTCATATTTTGCCCTGCAGAGTGCATTACTAGTGGGCACGCGATGACGTATTTACTTGTCACGGCCGGTCGACCTCAAAAACGACATGATTGGCCTACCTTGGAACTCTACATCAACGAGCTAAATATAGTAAACCATTAAATAATGTAAACCATAAATATAGTAAGCTAAATATGGTTTACTATATTTAGCTTGTTGCTCTACATACCTTGGTACTCCCGTGTAAAAATGCTTTGAAAAAATGGGAAGTCCCAAACTGGTCAACGTAGTAAACAAAGCTGTACAGCTGATTGATGAGGAAAGCCGCTCTTAGTGACCTCTGGTGGAATGGTAGCTTCAAAATATGCAGCTCCTTGAATCTTTTGAAGTAAGTCAATGAAGCTACGTGTTTACAAGAAGGCATTGGAATAAACTGTGTCCAATAAACGATTAGCGCGCAAGTAGCAATGGATTTTAAAATAAGAATGAGATGGAATAATATTCCATCAAATATTATTACAATAACAAATGTTACCGCCAATATAATCGGCCAATGCCTCATATTGCGGTAAGCGTCAGCTGTTGTAATTTGAATCAACCGCCTTGTGAACAGTCTGCCAACTTTGTCTAGTGGCAGTGAATAATTGAATTTATTATGCATTATCCGGCAATGAATCTCTGATCGCTCGGGCTGTGTACACTTCCTTTTTCCTGTACGTTTTTCTCTTGTGTGTTCCCGCTAGCTGAAGGCACGTTCTCCGCTTTGTCATGCTTAAATACTTTTAACCAGTGAAATTCTATTAATAGTATAGCTAAGTATACTAACAAGCTTAACAGTGTATTCGCTTTATGAATTAGCGACTGATCACCGCTAATTCAGTACGGTATAGTTATCTCGTGACTGACGCATAACCCCCTTTCATCCACGCTACGCGTCCCCACGCTATACGTCTCCGGAACTTACCCCAAAGCCTGTATATTCTTCAACACCCAGACTGCAAGCTCCACATCCCCCAGGTATCTGGGAACCGCCGCCGTTTGCTGAGTTGCTGTACAACCTGACCGCTGTTCCTGACCGCCTACAAGCTGTGTTACCCGCCCCGCTAGTTGACTACCTCAGGAATTTTACTGTGAGTACAACTATTTTTCTATGTCTTGCCCTAAGACAGAAAACCAAGGGCTGGTCCTCCATTTTTAATATACAAGACGATTTAGAGCACTTCTACCACTATTACAAATTCCCGCCTCTACCACAGAAGCTACTACGCTACGTTTGCACGCCTTGTGAGAGGCTCTAACACGATTTCTGGTCGGTTCGGGCCGGATATTAATTGAACCAAACGCCTATGTTGAAAAAGTCCACCAGTGAACGAAGTGCTAAAACAGACTTGAACAAAATTGACTCTTGTGAACTTTAGTGAAATAGACTCACGCTCACCGCCAGAGTTAACCTATAACCTGAAAACCCGCAAGTGTGTAGGCTACCCGCTTAGATTTGCCAATTTTGTGAAAGTGAAAATCCTTTTCGTTCATTTTCCTTGCATTTCTCTCATTTCGAATCAGTGTCGTGTTGCTGACAATTTATTATTCGACCTTCAACTATCAATCATCGTTTGCGCCGCAACTATCAACTGCACGCAGTTAGGCTATGGAATATCGATAAAAATGTTTGTTTTCCCACCGCTTACTTAACCTAAAATAAGGTCTCTCGCTTATCAAATGTGATGGAAGTTTTAGGAACTCAGGTAACTGTAAATTTATTGAACTATTTCTAATTATATCAGCACAAAATGGCTAGTGTTCCGCTATGTAAATTGGAAAAAGACTTTGGAAACTCAATGTGATTATTTTGATGAGGTTAGTGATTCTAAAGGTACCGCCAGCTAGGCTATGTACACTTACAAGCAATACCACTATGCCGCTTTAATTCTATGATGCTAATTCTATTGCCGCTTAATTCTAATGATGAACTAATTGATTTTGTGATTGAGTTGACCAAGAAAAATCAATGAGGGACTCTGTGTTGCATGAATTACCACCTACTATTACTGATGTTTCTATTGATGAAACTGCTATCAACACAGTGAAATTGGGTCAATTCATGTATATTCTAAAGTAAAACCGCAAAGTAGCACCACTTACCCTATGAACAATACAGATAAAGGTTGTGCAATTTGTAACTCATTACATCCATTAAATTTAAGTGAATCTTGCCGTACCGCCGCTATGACGTCATCGCCGCCTCCAAGCTGCTATGATTTTTCAAGATGCCACTGTCAAGCCACAATTGGAAGCACCAATTCCTTGGTGCTGCCCACCTATAATTTGCCGCGACCTCCCCGTCCTGGCAGTAATCCGCAGCCTCCCTATAGGCCTACTGTAAGTAATTCAAAATTCACTTCATCTACTGTCTTTGTCGCTGCCTGACGTCTACCCCGCCGCTCCTGTCTACGCCGCCGCTCATGTCTCCGCTCCTGTCCACTGTTCCTGTCTACACCGCCGCTCCTGTCTACACTGCCGCTCTTGTCTTCACCACCGTTTCTGTCCACATCGCTCACCGCAGCTGCTACCGCATCGATCACCGCAGCTCTGCCCGCTATCATCTCCACCGCAGTTATGCACGCTCTGGACGCTTCACTCGCAGCCTGCTCCACCTCGGCTGCTGCTCGCTCGCAGCCCACTACGCCTCGCCCTCGTCAACCCGCTACGTCTCGCTTGCTGCTCGTCCTCGTCGACTCGCTCATTGCTCGTTCTGCTCGATGTCCGCACCGCCTCGCCCGCTACTCGATGTCCGCACCGCCTCGCTTGCTGTTCGTCCGCTGCTCGCTCTCGTCAACCCACTACGCCTCGCCCTTGTTAACCCGCTACGCCCCGCTTGCTGCTCGTCCCCGTCGACTCGCTCACCGCTCGTTCTGCTCGATGTCCGCACCGCCTCGCCCGCTACTCGCTCTGCTCGATGTCCGCACCGCCTCGCTTGCTGCTCGTCCTTGTCGACTTGCTCACCGCTCTTTCTGCTCGATGACCGCTCACCGCTGTACATAGTTATTGATACACCGCTTATAACCCCATTCAACGCAGTTACCGCATCATTCGCCGCAGACGCCGCCCGCTCGCTGTTTGCTCTCGCCGCTTCGTTTGCTGCCTGCTCTCGTTGCAACGTCGGAAGCACCGTGTAATGCTCTTGAGTCTACTTCCACCGCTATGAACTTCTAGTGTCACCGCCATTGCCGCCGCATCGCCGTGTTTGATCGCCGTCTCCGCCGATGTTATCGTTCGTTGAACTTTGAGAGAAATGCATTCCTTCTCCTATGTTCCTTCCCTGCCCTTGGATTTTCCTGTATTGCGCGGGTCAAAAACTGTCCGTTTTTGAGGGGGGGGCATGTTACCGCCAATATAATCGGCCAATGCCTCATATTGCGGTAAGCGTCGGCTGTTGTAATTTGAATTAACCGCCTTGTGAACAGTCTACCAACTTCGTATAGTGGCAGTGAATAATTGAATTTATTATGCATTGTCCGGCAATGAATTTCTGATTACACGGGCTGTGTACGCATCCTGTTCCTGTTGCGTCTTCTCTCTTGTGTGTTCCCGCTTACTGAAGGCACGCTCTCCGCTTTGTCGCGCTTAAATACTCTTAACCAGTGAAATTCTATTAATGTTTTGGACCGCGTTGTTCACTAAGTATACTAACAAGTTCAACAGTGTATTCGTTTTATGAATTAGCGACTGATCACCGCTAATTCAGTACGGTATAGTTTTCTCGCGACTGACGCATAACCCCCTTTCATCCACTCTACGCATCCCCACGCTATATGTCTCCGGAACTTACCCCAAAGCCTGTATATTCTTCAACACCCAGACTGCGAGCTCCACATCCCTCAGGTAAAGGGTGCGGCACGGCATTTTACTTATTTGAATTACGCGCTACGCAGCGGCCATCGGTCGTAGGAGTTTGGGGCCATTTGCAATCAGATGGGTGGAATTTAAAATTTTACTCAGTCTAGGTTAGTTGCGGCCATGCAGTGGTCAAGAGGGGAGCGAGCGTTCGCAGTGTCTGCATACTTTTCCAACAGTCGTTTGATCATTGCAACCCAGCGTGCGTTTAGGAACCAGTTTAATGTCGCGCCCAAAGGACGTGTTCCTGGTCGAACATCAATCATTCAGTAGGTGGATATTTTTAAGAATACCGGTAATGTTTGGCAACCAAATCCAGGTCCGTCAAAAACCACTAGAACGCCAGAAAACGTAGAGAGAGTAAGGCAGGCGGTTTTGCAGATAGGGCGGTACGGAGACGATAGGGCAGTTACAGTCACTTCGGAACGGTACACGCGGATGATTGAAGAGTTTTTCCTTCCAAAACTTGATGAACTGGGTGTAGAAAATGTGTGGTTTCAGCAAGATGGTGCCACCTCTCACACGGCACGGGCGTCAATGGATCTCTTGCGCTTTACACTTTCCACTTCGGTCAAAGGGGTGATCTCCAGTGGCCAGCACGCTCGCCGGATTTAGCCCCCTGTGACTATTTTTTGTGGGGATATCTGAAATCCGTAGTTTACGCCAATCGTCTGAGGACCCGAGCTGAGCGAAAGAACAACATTCGCGCTGCAATTGTCGACATTGGTCCATAGCCCAGTAAAATTGTCATCAAAAATAGGGTGTACCTTGCATGAAATGGGGTAGTCGGTTTCTTTTTCTAATAATGTTTATGGTAGTCCTGGGATGCAAATCGTTTTAGACCTCGGCAAAACTATGGGATCATCTCAAAATCGTTCAAAATGGCGGAATTTTGCACTTTTTACGTTTGGCCAATTTTCACCCTGAAGAATCACTTTATATAGGACATTGTACATATTTTTAGTAAATTCAAATCACCTACAATTGAGACCAAATTTATCAGGGGCCCAACCGTTTGCGATATACAGCTCTTCAAAGTTCATCAAATTAACGAAAATTCACCTTTTTTCAATTTTTTCGCAATTTTGACCCTGAAGAATCACTTTTCATATAGACATTCCACACAGAGTTGAAAGTAAATTCCAGCACCACAATTTGACACCCAATTGGTTATTGTAGGCTCAACCGTTTACGAGATACAGCTCTTCAAAGTTCATAAAATTATCGTAATTTTCACTTGTTTTACATTTGGTCAATTTTGACCGTGAAGCATCACTTTTTCGAATGTGACTTCAGCAACGTTTTGAAAGATAATTAGCCAATTTGAGACCAAATTGATCATTGTAGATAGTTTGCGAGATGGCCTTAATTTTTCCACTTTTTCACTCTTCAATTATGACCCTGAAGAATCACTTCATATAGACATTCAACATAGTTTTGAAATCTGATTAGATTACACAATTTGAGACCAAATTTGTTATTGTAAGCAACTGCTCAGCTCTTCAATTATCGTCGCTCATTTTTCACTTGTTTTACATTTGGTCACCGTGAAGTATCACTTTTCGAATAGGACATCCAACATTCTCAAAGTTATTAACACCACAATTTGAGACTAAATTGGTCAGGGGCCTGATAGTTTGCCTTCAAAGTTCTTAAAATTTCAAGTCTGATTGAATACGCCATATTGAATCTAAGTTCATTTTTTTTAATGGAAGGTGGTCATGTTATACATGATTTCGATACAGAATTTCAAGAGAAAATGAATGGCGAAAACCGCACCACGATATGTGAAACCGTTTTTAAGATATTTCAATTATAAATCAGACATATTTACACCTAAATCAGTTGATTCCCCATAACGGTTTTTGAGATATTAACTGATTTAGGTGTAAATATGTCTGATTTATAATTGAAATATCTTAAAAACGGTTTCACATATCGTGGTGCGGTTTTCGCCATTCATTTTCTCTTGAAATTCTGTATCGAAATCATGTATAACATGACCACCTTCCCATTTAAAAAAATGAACTTAGATTCAATATGGCGTATTCAATCAGACTTGAAATTTTAAGAACTTTGAAGGCCTATATCTCGCAAACTATCAGGCCCACAATGACCAATTTAGTCTCAAATTGTAGGTAATTTAATATACTTTGAGAATTATGTTGGATGTCCTATTCGAAAAAGTGATACTTCACGGTCAAAATTGACCAAATGTAAAAACAAGTGAAAAATTACGATAATTTGATAAACTTTGAAGAGCTGTATTTCGCAAACGGTTGAGCCTACAATAACAAATTTGGTCTCAAATTGTAGGTAATCTAATCAGCTTTCAAAACTATGTTGAATGTCCTATATGAAAAAGTGATTCTTCAGGGTCATAATTGAAGAAATGTAGAAAAAGTGGAAAAATTCAACAATATGATAAACTTTGAAGGCCTACATCTCGCAAACTATTGGGTCTACAATGATCAATTTGGTCTCAAATTGTAGCTTTTTTAATTATCTTTCAAAACGTTGCTGAAGTCACATTCGAAAAAGTGATGCTTCACGATCAAAATTGACCAAATGTAAAAACAAGTGAAAAATTACGATAATTTTATGAACTTTGAAGAGCTGTATCTCGTAAACGGTTGGGCCTACAATAACCAATTAGGTATCAAATTGTAGGTATTTGAATTTACTTTCAACTCTGTGTTGAATGTCCTATATGAAAAAGTGATTCTTCAGGGTCAAAATTGCGAAAAATTGAAAAAAAGGGTGAATTTTCGTTAATTTGATGAACTTTGAAGAGCTGTATATCGCAAACGGTTGGGCCTACAATGATAAATTTGGTCTCAAATTGTAGGTATTTGAATTTACTTAAAAAAATATGTACAATGTCCAATATGAAAAAGTTTCTTCAGGGTGAAAATTGGCCAAACATAAAAAAAGTGCAAAATTCCGCCATTTTGAACGATTTTTGGAGATGATCCCATAGTTTGCCGAGGTCTAAAACTTGGATTTAGCATCCCAGGACTACCATAAACATTATTAAAAAAAGAAACCGACTACCCCATTTCATGCAAGGTAGAATGTACTATTTTACTGGGCTACCAGATATGCTTGAAAAGGTAGAGCAAAACTTCCGATCTCGCCTTACAAAATGCATTGAACAACGTGGAGGTCACCTAAATGACATTATATTCAAGAAATAAACTTGTAACTGAACCAAACAAAACTTTAAATGTAGTATTTTGTGAAAATAAAAAAATTAAGTTGCTATCTTTAATACTTTTCGACTTGTGGTTCTTTAAAATAAGTAAAATGCCGCGCCGCACCCTTTACCTGGGAACCGCCGCCGTTTGCTGAGTTGCTGTACAACCTGACCGCTGTTCCTGACCGCCTACAAGCTGTGTTACCCGCCCCGCTAGTTGACTACCTAAGGAACTTTACTGTGAGTACAACTATTTTTCTATGTCTTGCCCTAAGACAGAAAACCAAGGGCTGGTCCTCCATTTTTAATATACAAGACGATTTAGAGCACTTCTACCACTATTACGAATTCCCGCCTCTACCACAGAAGCTACTAAGCTACGCGTTAGCACGCCTTGAGAGAGGCTCTAACAGCGCTTTTGAACGTTTTTCTTTATTTTCTAAGCTTTTTCAAGAACGATTTGACAAAAAATGTAAATTTAGTACATATAGGTGAGTAATAGAAAAGGAGTGTATTTCAAAAGCGAAAGTATTAATTCAAAATTATCCCAGAACTATGCCAGTATTAATCGACGTTTTTGTAACTTTTCTTTTACAAGAACAGAACGAAAAAAATTGAAACATGATACACAGGTCCAGCTGAGATATTGGGAGGTTAGATTTAGAAGATTTTGTTCACATCTCCAGATGACGCCTGGTGTCATTTCTGGATAATAATTCTGCCAGGGGTCCAGGAGGCGGACAAATGAGGGGATCGAAGAGAGTCTCCTGGCCAGTTTATTAATATTTATTAAACTATATACTTCTTTCCTTTTGAATTGTGCATTTGCCTTTGTACTCCCAAGCAACATCAATGTGTCCCCTAATATTCGCCTTATCTTCAGCTTCCACTGTCATTAGTTGAAATTTTTTCAATACCGGAATATGAGTTTGCCTAGGCTTTGGGCCCGCTCTCCTCTTGTAATTTCTAGTATTCAAGATTTTATCTAACAAAAGATAGGTTCAAAGTTTATGAAAATATAAAAAAATTATTGTAAAATGTATAGCCTATATGCAGCTGACCCCCGAAAAGAGCTGACCATAGGTTCAATTGGTCTTGGGGGGGCTCAAGCCCTCAAAGCCCCCCCCCCCCTGGGTACGCCACTGGCCGTATATGAGTGATAACAACGAGTGAGAGAACTTGACATGAAATGAGAGAGAGAGAGAGAGAACTTGATTATGAAAGTAGTGACATGATTGTGAAGGACCAATCTTCAGAAGAAAAATTCAAAATCGAATTCTTTTACCCAATTGTTGACACAGTGCTAAACAGTGTTCATGAAAGGTTTGGGCAGCTACTGAATTTACTAAATTTTACTGAATTCCTATGGTACACCAGATGCTATCTGATAATCAAACTACAGCTAAACTCATTACTCAATGAGCCCTAGAGGGACACTAGAATTATATCTCTAGATTAACTGAATCTCATCTAAGTATCAAGAGCTGCTTCAGGCTTACAACTAATTAACTTTCATAATCTAACTTATAAAAAAGAACTTACCTATTGAAAAAGCGCGCTTTTTATGTTTATTTTACGTTATAATTTTATGAATAAATATAATTATAAATTTTATTTGTATTACACTATTTTGAACTCAACTGCGTGATGGTATTATAACGACGTAATTACGAAGTCGGAATTAGGAGGTTTTGGAGGTTCTTTTGACTGTGGTCGGACTATAGTGAAGTGAAGTGAAGTAAAGCGAACCCCAATCGTATGTAACCAGGCCCTTAAGGATCCTTCAAAGGATACTCTTATAGGACCGGTTCATAAGCTCGGGATTTAGCCAAGTCCTAGACTAAAACGGGTGGCTACCATAGCATCGAAAAACGTTTGTCTCGACTGGTTAGTGGGTTACAGCATAGAGAGCCCTTAGTACATTGTGTCGAGCGTCGAGGCTAAGGTTTGTCGATGCTACGATGGCCACCTGTTTTAGTCGAGGACTTGGCTAAATCCCGAGCTCATGAACCGGCCCTCAGTATCTTGTATCTGTACTCTTAGTCTTGTTGTCGAATGTAAAAATGACTGTTTTTGCAAATCAGTAATATTTGAAATCTATTGATCCAAAATATTCATTTAAAAAGTTAAAGCTCACAATTTTTTCCTAAGAGTATCCTTTGATAAGCAATCTGTTGATTGAAAATTTCAAAGTCACAAATGAGGACTGAACCAAAAAAATAATTAATATATTTTAATATTCAAAGGGAAACCAGTTTGTTAAATTATAATGGAGTAATAGTATAATTTCATTTCATTTTACAATATTGTTGCCATTTCATTTGTATACAAATTCATTGTTGTAGCAAATTCCGTTTCAAAAGGAACATAGTTCTTGCGTCCCTTCACAGCTCACACCCACTCTTTCTGTCTGTAACCTCATACCCACTCCCTCTCTCTTTCTCCACTCATGAATTTCATCAGGGCCTATATATACTAACTACGGTAGATACCTAGTTAGTAGGTTCTGCTTTCATTTTTCAACTGTGTGTGTGTCTGGTATCTTCCATATGCTCACTGCTCAGCATACTCCTAGCACCAAACCAGTTTCTATTGTTTTAAATTAAATTTATTAATAACGAGTTCACCCCGTGCAGCGCAAAGCGCCGCTCACTTGAATGTTCTAAATTATTTATGAATACAGTAGTTGGTAGTTGCTATTTTGACTATCTGCAGCTGACAGCAGCTCAGCCGTACCAATGAAATCCTACCTTGTATAATGGTTACTGGTCACTGTACTACTTTTAGTAAACATCTTCTAAGCTCTACTATCTATGGGTACCGGTAATTTAACAAACTAAACTCAATACATTTAATAACTTGATACATTTTATGCCAACAGATAGTGCCACAGGAAACTATTTGATGTTTTTATCAAAGTTCTCCTATTTAAAATGATTATTTTTGAAAAACAAATAGAGCCTGCAAAACTTCGAATTTTATCTGTCTTTCGGTGCAAACCGCATCAAAGTCAGTCCACTCTATCTTCTCCACAAACTTTCCAAAGTCGGACACAAAATTATTTAATATATAAGATTTATCAGAACTTTTATCAACTACTTTCCTAGCAGCTGGCTTTATTCTTAATTCGTTTTTGTTGATTATCTGTTTGTTTATTATTCCGTTTTTTATTCCAATTATCCGGTTGTCTATTATTTCATTTGGAGTAAAAAATATTATTACATTAAATTCATTTCTATTACCTAGATTCTTTTCAATTCAATATAGCTCGCCATCTGAACACACCGCCCTCCTCCTTCACTAATATTTAAAGCATGTTGAATAAATAATATTGTGAACATATTTCAATTTGTTTGATGCTTATTCATGGCAATGCATTGCTATATTGTATATAGTTCACACGTATTGACTGCTGGTTATCACTTTTAAATTAAATTAACTGATTTTTACTTAAATTCAAATTAACAGATTTACTAATTACATAAAAATTAAATGCCCTGGCGCCACGTTAAATAAGAGGGAACGACCCTTAAAAAAAATACAATTACCTCGACTAGCTCAATTGATGAAATAAAATAAAAATAACAACAAACAAAACCTGCAATCAATAACATGTGATCTACACATTACTTTCCCAACTATATATCATAGCGGGGAGGGAAATCTAAAGGAGTTGCTAAAATAAGAACAGCGTGTTTAAAACAACGAAATGATCCAGTTATATTGACGACGTAATTTAGTGACACTTTATAATAAAGAAAAATTGATTATTTATGTTTCCCCTAAACAACTATAGATTTAAAAAAACAAAACATATCGTTGTGGTTAAGATAGGCTACCATCTTTGATTTCAGTAATAATTAACTGACATTCAATTGAAAATCATGCAATAGCTCTCAATAAAGTGGCAAAAACAAGAGAATTTTTAAATAATGATAACTTTTAAATTTTCAATGATAAATAATAATTTTAGATAAAATTCAAATTTCAATTAACAATACTGATGGCAAACAAACAACAACAACAACAACCATAATTCACATACAAAAGAAAAAAAGAAACTAACCTTATTATTTTCACTAACACACGGAATGGCCATTTATGATCACTTTCGGAATTTATGCGCACTTTCACTTTAATTAATTTATTTTCTTCACTGCTGATGCTGATGGTGATGGAGTGGTGGTGAGGTGGTGGTTGCATTTCAGCCCCTCGGGCTGCGGGCTGTCCTTATCTCTCTACTCTTGCATGTTGGTGGGTCCGGGGTTTCCACAAGAGTCCCTCAACGATGTTCCTCAGCAAGAGTCTCACCCCCTGGCCTTTGTTTCTTCCTCCTCGAATTGTCCAGGATGTGCTGCCCCCTGGCTGAAGGAATTTGGTCTGGGCAGCTCTCCCCTAACCATGGCAAATTCTCCCAATTGTCACCTCCTGCTGCTTTGTTCCAACTTCCACCCCTCTTTGCCATAGCACTGACAATTTGCTAATTTTTGGGGCTGGAAGTTGAAACTTTTGCTGCCCGTGGAGGCGACGCTTGTAGTTGTCACAATATTAATATCACTTATAGTATCCTAAAAATTATGCCACTGCATTCTATCATTCACTTCTGGACCGCTATCGGGAGAGGAACAGTTTTGGGCATAAGCCCAAGAGCCCACAGAGTGGGCCGCCTTGTTGGTTTAAAGTATTTGGTGCTCTGCAATTTTTCTAGTTTTCCAAGTAATTAGTGGAAAAGTTATCCTAAAGAGTACAGTGATTGTAATTATTAGATTGTGAAGTACCTGTTGTGTGAATTCAATCCTTTCAAACGTGGGCTGGGTGAGTGTGTTTTCTTCTGAAAGTGACTCGTATAGCGCAGTTGTTGGTTTTGACTCCATTTTTGTGGCTGGTTTTTGCTTGTTATTGTTTACGTGAAATAAATCGTGAGATTGGGGCCTTTTAGGGTGGATTTCAATCGAGTATGATAACGCCGGGTGAAGCCGACTCAAACTGATTATCTATCTCTGTAGGGCTGTCAGAGCATCACTTTCAATCAGCTGTTCTACCACGTGTCTCATCACTATGGCAACGACCGACGCTTGACTGAGAGCCAGGCAGTACCGTTAACCTATCATTTTGCGAACCGCGCTATTTTGAATCCATCTAGTACGCAAAGAAGGGCGGTTTTGCAACTCGCCTGCTCGTCATTTCTGGTGCGTGTCTATGGAATACTGATTTCACTCACGTATATCTTCAACTGCTTTTCCAACTATAAATCACATTACAAGAGAAGCATCTTGTTCCTCCTTAATATTTTTAGAGCCTTTTGAAACTTTTTTCTCCTGCCTATCTCTAACCTTTTTCATAACCTGTGATCTCAGGAGCTTCCTATTATTTACCAAAGCCATGAAAGCTCTCTTGGCGCTTCCTCTATTTTCCTTGTTTCCTATTCCCTATAATTATCAATCAAAGGCTAACTTGTTGAATATAGAAACATCCATCTATGACTATTATTGCCTTGACTCGATTGACTAAACAGTGGCCTACAATATGCATTCTGAAATGAAAAAAATTAAAACAAAGAGAGGGAATGTCGCTATTGTGATTGATGGTTACAATTTCAGAAAGGATCGAGTCATGGCAAACGGCAGAGTCTCGTGGAGATGTTTAAAAAACGGGTGCTCAGTAACGTTAAAGACAAATGCCGAAATAGATAGAGTGTTGGAAATGAATGAACCGCACAACCACCCTGAGCCTGATTTGAATACTACTAGTGAGGATAGTATAAATGACGTTTCAAATTGTGAATCATTGTCTTCTGATGCCACGGTTGTTTCTTCTCCAACTATGTGTGACATGCGGGTGAATACACCTATTTCCAGCACTGCGACGCCAGGCGCTATGCCGAACACTCCTATTCAACTACCATCTTACGAAGAACTGCTAAAGGAGAATGAAATCCTTCGTCGGGCTTTGGACCGGCTCGAGAGGTAAAGATCGGCAGCGGTTGATGAATGTGAAATTAGTCTTCTGAAGCTAAGAGATGCAGATATGAATATTATTTCGCCAATAGAGAGGAGTATGCAGAATGGTTCAGCAGCCGTCAAGTTGAAAGAGGAGATAGCCGGCTTTGGGCATTGGATTATATGGGAGCTATTAGCCACGAGCGACCAGGTCCGCCGACTTGAACAAAAAATGTTCCAATCTAATCTAATCTTGAATTGAAACTTTCAGTAGCTCCAGTCATTCATCCTAGGGAGCTTGTCAGTATAGGAACCCAGACTAAAACAAAAATTACATGCCCTGACTGTAATAGTCGAGAGGAGAAACTTAGAATGATTAACTTAGAGTTGATTACTTCGAAACAACGAAGATGGGAGGATAGACAGGACTTTGATGAAATTCTCAAACGTAAAAAAAGTAAATTGAATCAATATCATGATAAAATCAATCGTTTACAGAAACATCAAGCTTCAGAAGAAAATACTTGTAGGCCGAATAAACGTTTCAAGTCTCTCGCAGATGTTTCGGGATTAGTCGCTGGCGGAGTTCCTTCAGTTTCCGATGAATCTAGCAGAGTGACAATATTTGCTGACAGCCATGGGAAGAAAATGGTTAATCTTGTCTCCAAAAGAATTAACTGCAAGGTGTCTGGTACGATTAAGCCTGGGGCCGGTTTTGATCATGTGACTGGTGGCTGCATTAAAGAGTGTAAAAACATGACTGATCGCGACATGGTTGTTTTAATGGGAGGAACAAACGATATGAACAATTTCAACTCGAAAAAACTTCTCAGTGCTATAAAAAAACTTCTTCCCAATTTAATGCATGTGAATGTGATGCTGATGAATATACCTAAAAGATACGACTTACCGTTCAGTTCCAATATACACTATCAAATAGAGAGAACTAATTTCGAAATTGCTAGAATTTGTAATCGTTTCAAAAACGTCAAGTTGCTGGATGTTTACAACCTGGGAAGGCGTTTCTACACAGCTCATGGGCTGCACCTCAACTTTATAGGGAAGCGTGTCATCTCTGACGTCATTGAGAGAGCGTTCGTGGAGTTATACAAAGAAGCAAGTCCTCCTATTGCAGTCAATAATGGATATGGATCTGATGAAGAAGAAATTACAGTCATTACAACGGGACGACATTTTTTAGAAAACAGCCAGCTGACAGAAGAGGATCACATCTAGCTCATATCAACGTGGAGCAACAACCAATCAGCGTGGAGCATGTTGCCAATCTCAATCAAGTGCCAGTTGTATCCAGAACTGATCGGCCGGTGAGTACCGGCGTCAATGTGAATTTATTTCTCTGGAACTGTCAGGGATTATGTAATAAGTTAGATCTTATTGAAGCGCAGGCCCACACAAATGATTTTAATATAATTTGTCTCACTGAGCACTGGCTGCTAAAAGAGGAACTGGAAATCATAAAATTACAAAGCTTTATACTTGGTGCTTCTTATTGTAGACCGACGATGAACCGAGGTGGTTCGGCTATTTTTATTAATGACAAGTTGACTTTGGAAATTGTCCCCAGCATTTGTAGTTTATCTGTGATTAATGTATTTGAAATTTGCGCTATATTGCTTCATAGCATAAATAAATTAAAAACAATTGTTGTATGTCTGTACCGAGTTCCTGACTCCAGTAATTTTGTTTTGTTTCTGGAAAAACCTGACGAGATGCTCCATATTGTGTCTGAAATGAAGTGTGAAATATTGATTTGTGCAGACTTCAATGTGAATTTTAATGACAATCAGAATCCATCAACTTCAGATTTAAAGAATTTACTTGTCTGTTATGGTATGCATGCCACGATTGTCAATGAAATTACTAGGCCTAATAATAATGACTCCGGTACTTGCATTGACAATGTCATCACATCAATTCATCCTTCCAGGTGGAAAGCCGCAGTATTACCGCAAACTGCTTCTGACCACAATGCAGTGTCTGCTTCCATTAACTTGGACACTGTATCAAAATGTGTAGATAGCTCAGTTCCAATTAACATAAGAGTTACCAATTCCCAAGATGCTAGTCAGTTTAGTCACATTATGAAATCCATAGATTGGCGTAATGTTTATATCTGTGATAATCCTAATGATAAGTTCTCGTTGTTTCTCTATTTGTTTCTGTTTCATGTTAATTATTTGTTTCCTGTTGAAACTATTAAGCCTAAGCTGCGTAATTTATCTGATAAATTGGTACACTGATGAATTGACTGCTATGAAAAAAACTTGTTTATATTATCATGACTTAATAAAACTGTTCAATATGGATGTACATAAAGAGATTTATAAAAATATCAAATTATTGTACAATAAGCAAGTGAAACAAGCAAAATTGAACTTCCATAATAATCTAGTCAATAATGCATGTAATAAACCTAAAATAATGTGGAAAATAATAAAAGAAAACTTATTACTAAATAGTACATCGGTTTCAAATAAGAAAAATGTAGACTTGAGTTCCGAAAACTTTAATTCATATTATGTTGACAGCATAACTGATGTTTTGGCTGCTATACCACATAGCTCAAACACTGTTTCTCATTATCTGGAGAGGGTGAGAAGAATTGAGCTTTCATTCTCCTTCCATAGCGTGACTGTGGAAGGAGTGTTTTCTGCTTTGAACTCATTAAGTAACAGTAGCTGTTTGGATATTTTTTATTTGAACTCTTACATTTGTAAAACTAGCAGTCAATATATTTGTGAAGTTCTATGCCATATTTTCAATATTTGTATTGAATCCAGTACATTCCCTGATATGCTCAAGCTATCTAAAGTAGTGCCAATTTTTAAAAAAGGTGATCCCCAACAGTGTAAGAACTATAGACCAATATCTATTGTACCAATATTTTCTAAAGTTTTTGAATCTCTAATCGCTGAGCAGATGATTGATTATATTGAGAGAAACAAATTACTTTCCCGCAGGCAATTTGGCTTCAGGAAAAACCATACCACGTGTCAGGCAGTGATGTCATTCATTCAGGACATCCTTAATGGTATGGAAGGGAAACATTCTGTGAATGCAAAACTATTTGATTTATCAAGAGCCTTCGATACGGTATCCCATGACGTTCTTCTGATTAAATTAGAGAATTTTGGTTTCAGTTGCGGATCTGTAGAACTTATAAAATCATACCTGAATGATAGATTTCAAACTGTATGTTATAATGGGGATATGTCTAGTTTTAAGCCTGTTATAAATGGAGTACCACAAGGCTCAATTCTGGGACCTTTACTATTTATAATTTATATGAATGACCTTCCATGTAATATTGAGGATGAGAGCACTAACTGTTATATGTATGCAGATGATGTGTGTCTAAATGTCATAACTGATCTCAACATGTGTGAAACTGTTTTAAATGAAAAAGTACATATCATGTCAGATTGGTGTAATGCTAATAAGCTTTCTCTGAATTTAAACAAAACTCAAGAATTATCAGTCTCATATGATAGCCTCAATCAAATGCATTTTGTCAAATTTCTAGGCATTAATATTCAAAATAACATGAAGTGGAAAGTGCATATTGAATACACCATCCCAAAAGTCTCAAGAGGTGTTTTTATGCTGAGGAGACTGAAGGAAATAGTTTCACAAATAATATTAATAAATGTATATTACAGTTATGTGCATTCACACCTTTTATATGGTGCAATATTATGGGGCAACTGTAAAGATGCTCATCATCTGTTTGTGTTGCAAAAAAAAGCAGTGAGGATTATAAGTAATGTTCCACCACTAACTCACTGCAAACCTCTATTCATGAGACTGAAGATTATGTGTTTACCTAGTATTTATATTTTTCAATGTCTTTTATATGTAAAATCCAATTTGCTCTCATTCTCTAGTCATTCTCAAATTCACTCTCACAATACACGAAACAGGCGCAACCTTAGAAATGAATATTGCCGCTACAAACCTAGTCATGAAAGTTTTAGGGCTTGTGCAATTAGATTTTACAATCAGTTACCAATAGAAATAAGAGATTTATCTGTGAGAAACTTCAAGATTAAAATTAAGGATTTTCTATTAAGTAACTGTTTTTATAATAATAATGAATTTTTGAGCTTTAATATGGAGAATTTTTAAAATGTGATAAATGTGATTGAATGTAATTGATTTGATGTAATTATGATTTGATGTAATTATGATTTGATTTGATGATTGATTTGATTGATTGATTTGATGTAATTATGTTTTGACGTGGCCTATACTTGTACATTACTTGTCTTTGGCAATAAATGGATTCTGATTCTGATTCTGATTCACTCTGTCTCTCACTTGAGCGCGCCACTAGTCTTCATTCTCACCAAATATGATAGATCGATACTCGATAGTGAAAGCATCGATTCTTCAAAGCATTTTCACAGGTGTCAGCTTAAACTTTTAGGTTAACTGTTTTCTTGGGACACAAACTGTATTATAATAGTAATGTAATGCATTTTTAGTTTAATATTACGGCGAAAATGTCTAAAGACAAGATAATTTATGATGTACCTGGATTTTGTCGTAACTGTGGTTCTGTTTCTCCGCTTGTAGGGCTTTCAGGAAACGTAACTTGTGAGAGATGCAAGAACGATTGGATCATTCGATGCCGAGGGTAAGATTTTCAATCTTAGGCCTATGATAATTAGGAATTGGGAATGGGAATTCTATTTGTTGAAAAAATCATATTTGTTTAATATACTGCTACAATTTCCCAGCAAAAATTATCCTATAGATCAATAGTTTACCGTAGGCTAGGCTACCATCAATTTTTCGGTTTTAGGCCTTAAGCCTGGTTTTCAGTAGTAGAGTTCCCTGGGCGAGTACTAACTGTCTTGTAAACTCTCCCAATGAAAACGTTCATAGTAGAGTAGAGTGATGGTAGAGTACTTGTTTTTAAGTACCAAGTAAGTAGAGTAGAGTTAGTATGCTAGTTACTCTACTAATGAAAACCTTGCTTTAGGGACCTCTGTAGCTTTGCTAAACAACAGGTTTGACACGCCTCTCAGTGCCACCACAGTCTAATTCTAATAAATACACAGTCGCGACACTCGGATACAAAAAGTGGTCCCCATATGTTGCGAGCAGCAATCCTGGTGGCCGGCATGCAAAACCATTTATATTATAAGGCTAGGCGTACACCGGTTAGTCAAGACAAGACAAGATTAGTCACAGTAATTCACATAGCTGCTTATGAAGCAGTACACACTGATGCAATGACTAATCGGTGTGTGTTGCTTCATAAGCAACTATGTATAGTACTGTGACTAAACGTGACTAATCTCGCATTGTCTTGACTAACCGGTGTACGCCTACCCTAACCTAACATATGAGTGATGTAATAACTTATGCATGATCACTCTCATCATGAGATCGCTCTTTTCTTCAAATATTGGTTAGCTTTTTAAAAGTAAACATTAATTTAAAATCAACTAATTTGTTATCATCTTATCGTTGAATCAACTTAGAATAGACGTGTGTCTCTTGAAAAAAATGGAAGGTGATTCCTGTAGTGCTTTCGGTTGTTATAATTATTGGTACTTTCCTGTTTAACGACACGTCTAGTCATTTAGAGATATCGATAATTGAACTTCAAAAGTATCGATCCTTCTCTTCCCACTGAATTTAAATATATCAGCTGGCAATTGAAAGAAATATTTTTTGACCATTGTCATAGCCCCCTTTAAACCCAAGGCTTGTAGAGACCTAAGGTTGGCCTTGGTTTTGCTTTAAACCAAGGTATGTAGAGTTCCAAGGTAGGCCAATCATGTCGGTTTTGAGGTCGACCGGCCGTGACGAGTAAATACGTCATCGCGTGACCCCCAGTAATGCACTCCGCAGGGCAAAATAGGAAATGTGTTTTTAAACTTATTTAGAGGTTACCCAGTTGATTAGAAAAACAAAATAATACTTCACAATTGTGACTTGTAATTGATTATCTCTTTTTTGATGAATTGTATCATATAAGTTAATTAAAATTTACAAACAATTCCGATTTCTGATATGTTGGCTATTTTTGGTTCAGAGCTTTTATATATTAGGACTACCATTTAAAATATTCGAAATTTTTTTAGTATTTTCTTTGTGAAAAATGTCTCATAACCTAGATTTGGATTGTTTTCATAGCTAATGTAAATTAAATAAGGTACAGTTTTCGGCGTAAGCCTGTTGTACCTTCCGTTAAATATCAATTATTGTACAATACTAAATAAATAATTACTTTAGGTTAAATTCAGTAAAATCGAATCATATTATGAATTCATCAAAAATCAACATAACTTTTACTAGACTTTCCATGTTGAGCTAGAGATTTGTGATAATTTCAAATTCTTGGAAATCAGCTGGAAAATCTGGATAAGCTGACTGTTTGGCAAGCAAAGCGTGATATTACAATCTATATTAATAAAAGAGAGTCTGTACGCTCGCTTATAACTCGAGAACGGCTGAACCAATTCAGATGATTTTGGATTCGTTTGAATTGTTAAAAGCACTGGTTAACATAATATAATATATTAAAATATAAGAAAATCCCTAGTTAAGTCCCTAAGAAAAACAGCTAGTTATCTATATTGGAGACATCACCTTTTGTGAACAGGAATTACCTTCACTTTTTTTGACTGATCTGGAAAAATACCTTAATCTAAGCAACTATCAAAAATAAATGTTAAGAGTTAAGACTTCATCAATATTTGGAGCTGCCAATTTCATTATATAAGAATTCAATCCATGGATATCTAGACAACTGCTATTGCTTAACTTATTTATTGCTTCAAAAACTTCTTCCACCATAAAATGTGAAAATTTGGAAGATTTATTTAACTTGGGAATTTTATTCATATAATATCCAAAATCATGGTTACTTTTACGTATATTTTTGATAATCTGTTCCACTTTACTCTAGAAAAAAAGTTGATATCATCTTTTGTCATTTGACACCTATGACACCAATGATCTGATTGGTCCATGTTCATCGTTGTTGACGAATATTCGGCTTCCTTTATCATATTCTTAGGCGCATGCGCAGAACGAAAATGCTGCGTCGGATAGGCGTCGGTCATCGGTTTCGCTTCTGCGGATGCGCAGCCGATCTCAGCTGCAGATAGTCAAAAAAGCAACTAATTAAAACTTGAAATACAAATATACAAGAATAACCATGCATGAATAGGAACAATATATTACGAATATTGTTAATTCACTGAATTTATTAATATTCAGTATTCAATATACAAGTAGGTTCAATTTTATTGTTTGAAAATGTTGTTATTTTAATCTGAGATCGGCTGCGCATCGACAAAAGCAAAACTCACCTTTACTTTCAAGAAATTCTGGTTCTCAGAGCTTTTTCTGAGATAGTAATGGTTTATACTGTGATGATAGAAAACAATGATAACACTTAGCTTTTGATTCTGTACAGGAGTAGCCATCATGGTTGCGAATCAAAACTTCTATTTGGTAGTTTTTAATTCGCATGTTTCATGTAAGCAGGCGAAGAGTGAAGTGATGGATCCAGCAGACGACAGCTGTGACTGTGATGAAGGGACAGTAGACATCAAAGAAGAGATGGACATTGACAACACTCACTACTGGTCACTCATCAGAAGGCACGAGCTGACATCAAACGAGAACAGGTAACTCAACTCTATTCAGTGACAGGCAGTCTTTCTATTCTACAGTATGTTAGTTGAATATGCTGCATGAAGCATTCAACTTCAGTCCACCTCCACTTTTGCTGCACTTCTGGCCAGTGGTTTAATTTATCCATATTCCTTATAGCTTTTGTTTATTTACAAAAAACTCCTTGCAAATTATAATTTATTTCACTAACACAATGTGTTACTCCACCGATTGTAAAATGTATAATTGATTCTTTATTTTATTCTATGGTAATTGATTTCACTATTCATTTTTCTCTGAGTCTCTCCCAGTTCTTTACTTGTTGAATCTATAATTATGTGCAGTAGGTTTCTCCTAATATTAACTAGCTAGCTTGAATTCCGATCTAGTAAGAACAAAATTATATCCCAACAGATAAAAGCCTATAATACAGCTCACCAAAGTAAAATTCTCTGGGTTTGAAAATGATTGCTTCAAGACTCTTTTATCTTCTTACTAGGCCTATATATAATTTGTAGGCTACTTGATCATTTATATTATTTTTACTGAGAAAGTAAGATATATGCTTATTCATTTTTTATCTATTGTTTTCAGTGTGATGAACCTCCAATGGTCTTCTCCAGCAGTGATGGCTACTCCAATTTAGAATACAGAATTTGTGAGTTTTCTTATTGCTTCCAAGATATTGCTTTCTTATAAGCTTCTTGTTGCAATTTTAATTTTTCCACGTATCTTTCAAAATAGCAGGATTCTTCCTCATGGAAAAGTATTTTTATGTATTTCACTTGAATTGCCTTGT
Source organism: Laodelphax striatellus (assembly GCA_017141395.1). Classification (NCBI taxonomy): domain Eukaryota; kingdom Metazoa; phylum Arthropoda; class Insecta; order Hemiptera; family Delphacidae; genus Laodelphax; species Laodelphax striatellus. The sequence continues at coordinate 7,608,544 of CM029543.1, read as the reverse complement.
AACCACGATGCACTTGATGGCAGATTGCAATTTTCCTAAGATTTATAGCTTTCTAGAGACTCAATTCAGGCTATGGAATAACTGGATTGTGAATGAAATTTGCTGAGAAATTAAATGAAAGTATTGTTTAAATTTTGAAGACTTGAACAGAGTTATTAGAGAACATCAGGAGATTCATGATTTGGTAAGAGTTTTTTATGTTAGTTTATAATAATTATCATGCAAGATCACTCTCATTCAATTAAACCACCATTATTGCTGAAAAGTATAAAAATCCGTATAAGATTGAATTCCAGATATTGAACTGTAGTAATTGAGCAACAGATAATGAATCTGGAGCTTAGAAATATAATTCAACTTTGTTTTTATGAAACTAGTATTTTTTGAGACTACTTTTTCCTCCTCCCCCCTTTTATCAGCACTCCATTGCTCCTCATGAACCACCAGCTCATTCTCCTCCTCCCCCTCCAAGTCTTCCCCCTTCACCTTCTCCCACTTCTGTTTCTCTACACTTTCTGACATTTTTTGTCCTTCAATTTCTCCTTCATTCCCTCTATTCTTCCTTCTTTGTCTCTTTCTTGAACCTCTTCAATTGTACTATTCAGTTCTCTTTTCATTCAGTTCATTAATTGTGTTTCAGGTGGAAAAATAGCTCAGCTAGTATTGGTAAGAGTGGAAGATTTGGGTGATGGCTTGGATTCGCAGAAAAAGAGTGCATACCAGGTATTGTCCAAGAACACATTACAAATTATTGACCGAGCAAAGAGAAGACTGAGCGAAGCGAAGTCTGAACAAAGTGAAGTCTTGTTTCAAGTCGATTGGCTTTCGTCTGTGGATTTGTTTGTTTGTTTGTAATGCATTTACGGCTAAACGCATTGACAGATTTCAATAAGATTTGGCAGGAATGTTCATTTTGAGACTGTATATGTATACGATGTATATGTAAGGGTTTTTTTAATTTTGCATTTTGAGGACAAAATAGAAGGGAAAGAGAATGGCTATATGGAATATACAATAGCTATATGGAACACGTGATAGGATTTATTTTGAATTGAATAAAAGACTATAAGTTGAAAGTGGAAGTTGAAAGTTGCACGAGCATAGAGGACCACAAAGGATCCCATGTTTATCTTATGATAAGATAAAGACTGTAAGTTGAAAGTTGCACGAGCATGCGTGCGTTAACAGATGATTTTTCAAAGATGATTATTAACAGTGATCTGTTTGAAGAAACATTTTTATAAAGTATGATAATAATAATAATTCCGTGTAACCTGGCTGGCTCAGGTCTGATGTCAGAGTTTTCAGGTCACTCCTGATCAGTTCAGGGTCTCTAACGTGACTTAACTACTGTTTTTAGGCAGCCGGGACCAAAAGTAAATTAAAGTATTTAAAGTATGATGATGGAATGTGTCTATGAACATGTCGAAAATCATTCACAATATTTCATTCAATCCTCACGGGTTTCAATATACATCGTTAATATTAAGAGTGAGACTAATCCTGCTTCAAAGTTTATTCGACCTACCTCTGGGACTGGAACTGGTGATGTTTTTGAGGTTTTAAAGCATAAAGTTTCAAACGTGTGAATTTTCATAACCTTGTAAAATTAAGTGGTTGGTTTGAGTTCGCGGGGTCAGCTAGTTGAATATAAACATCGTCATATTATGGAATGATCATCAGCTGGTTCAGAATAAGATTTTTTCGCTGCAGTCAGAGGGGCGCTGCGAAAGCGACGGCGCGACTGTGGCGCCCGCCCCGGGCGTCGCAGTAAGAGGGACGCCCGCCCCGGGCGCTGCAGTCAGAGGGGCTCCGCGAAAGCGGCGGCTTGTGGAACGTCGCGTATCTTTAAAATATAAATAACTAAAAAATAAAATAAATAAATGATAAAAAACGAAATGAAAATTTAAAAAAAATTAAAAAGTATAGAATATAAAAAGTAAATAAAAATGTAATAAATTAAAAAATAGAAAAAATTAAATTAGATGTACATATCGTATTTTGGGGGGCGCCTGACAACATCTCTCTCAATACAGTTGACAGGGCCAATTCTGTACACATGTACAAGAAAACCGCTAATTTACGGCTAAACGCATTGACAGCTGATTTCAGCTAGCATGGCTTTTTCGCGAGGTCTACTGTTCACAGAACTACTAGTTATTAGAACTCAAACGCAATAGAAAGTCATGTTTTTTTGAATAGTCATCATGACGAATAGTAAACTGGCAAAAATTGACTGTGAAGACTGTCACTTGTGTGAACTATAGCTGAAAGTAGAATAATGTTAGTTGCCTTATCTAGGTAAAGATAAAAACATTTTGGAATAATCACGGGTAGTGCAAGCAATGCAGAATAGGCGGCACTGCTTTCAAAATAGGATTTTTAGTCGTTCATTTGTAGTAACCATTTCTTACCACATGCCACTGAGCATTCATGGCTATTAACTTAGTGGGATTACTTAGCAGAATATTATTTTGAGGTAGACTCCAAATTAATAAGTGACACTGAATGTTATTATTCTGCCTGATTACTAAACTTTAACACAGTTTCATGGTATCAAAATAGGAATTATGTGTTCATTTATTAATTTTTTCAACAAAAATGAATTTTCATGTATCAGAAAATATTTAAGTGTAAGAGCATTGCTCAATTAGAATTGAAAAAAAGGTATTGCTTTTAAAAATCTTCTCTAGTGTGAATTGGAATGTCTAATTTAAGTCAGAACATACCTTTTCATTAGACAAGTGTCAGATTGCAGTCAATTTTGATTGTAAAAAATCCAACTGACAATCACATTGAAGGTTATAAAAGTTAGTTTTTACAGAAAATACTTGTTGAAGTTCAGTTTGGGTGTCAATATGTTTACAAGAATAGTTCACTGAACTCATGCATCAAGCTGTAGGCTACCGGCTCATGAATTTAGAATGTCTTGCTATCTGGAAATGTATTCAACTTTTGGTCAATAAATTTTAATTTGCTTCACCCATGTACTTATTGATTGATGTTGTACAGTAATAATATATTTCAGAAAAAATATGTGTCAAGGTTGTGACACTTGTCATATTCAAATTTTTCTTTGTTCTCTATACTTCAGAACAATTTTTCAACAGTGACTTGTTTACAGGGAGAAGAGAATGGATGCAAGATTCAGTCCAGTCCTGTCCAGACTAAAATTGATGATGGTCATAATCCAGAGAACTACATGCCAATACCTCAACATCAAGGACAATGTAGTGGGAGCATGGATACCACTGATGGACTGGATCAAGATCAAAAGAACAGTGAATATAAATACCAAATTCAACACAACTCAGATGATTATGATCAATGTTCAGACCACAACAAACAACATCTATTTGAAATGATAGTGCTCAAACCAGAAATAGTGGTTAAAGGAGAACAACATTTGGGAATAGGTGAAGGAGGACTACAAGTGAAAAAAGAAGAGATTGAAGATGAAAATTCTATGATTGATGAAAGCTTCTCTACTAATTCTTCAAACAGGTTCCCTATAAAACAAGAGCATAATATAAAAGAAGAGAATGAGGAAGATTTGAATGAAATAGAATCAGATGGGGGATGTAATTCTGTTTCTACAATGATGCAAATCCAGGATATTTTACCTGTTACAGATACTGCAATTATTGTTAATTCCAAAACTGAAAACAATTCTATTGCCTTGGATGAACAAGACTTGAGTGCTGAAAGTATTGGAGAACAAGGAAAATCAACTTCAAATGAGTGTGCCAATAAATCTACTGACCAATTATCATTCACTGATAATCAATATGTTCATAGTAGCAAGTCTTATACTTGTAAATACTGTGATTATAGAACTTATAAGAAATCACATTTTATGTCCCATTTATATACACATACTGGAGAGAGACCTTATAGTTGTGAAATTTGTGAAAAAACATTTACTCAGAAATCAAATCTTATCACACATTTACATACACATACTGGAGAGAGACTTTTCAGTTGTGAATTTTGTGATAAATCATTCACTCAGAAATCAACTCTTACCAGACATTTACATATACATACTGGAGAGAGACCTTACAGTTGTGAATTTTGTGATAAAACATTCACTCATAAATCAACTCTTACCACACATTTACTTACACATACTGGAGAGAGGCCTTACAGTTGTGAAATTCGTAATAAATCATTTACTAAAAAATCAACTCTTATCACACATTTACATACACATACTGGAGAGAGGCCTTACAGTTGTGAATTTTGTGATAAAACATTTACTCAGAAATCATATCTTACCGTACATTTACGTACACATACTGGAGAGAGACCTTATGGTTGTAAATTTTGTGATAAAACATTTACTCAGAAATCATATCTTACCGTACATTTACGTACACATACTGGAGAGAGACCTTATGGTTGTAAATTTTGTAATAAATCATTTACTCAAAAATCAACTCTTATCACACATTTACATACACATACTGGAGAGAGACCTTACACTTGTGAATTTTGTGAAAAAACATTCACTCAGAAATCTCATCTTACCACACATTTACATACACATACTGGAGAGAGACCTTACAGTTGTGAATTTTGTGATAAAACATTTACTCAGAAATCAGATCTTACTGTACATTTACGTACACATACTGGAGAGAGACCTTATGGTTGTAAATTTTGTGATAAATTATTCACTCGTAAATCAACTCTATCGACCCATTTATATACACATACTGGAGAGAGACCTTACAGTTGTGAATTTTGTGATAAAACATTCAGTGATAGATCCAGTCTCTCTAGACACTTACATACACATACTGGAGAAAGACCTTACAGATGTGGAAATTGTGATAGAACATTTACTCAGAAATCAAATCTCACTACACATATTAGGTGCTTACAGACAGGAGATAAACCATGAGGCTGAGAATAGTGTACTAAAAATAAATCCTAATATCTTTCATTACTCCACATTCACATTCGATCATTCTCTTGCCACTGGTGGAAGGTGATACCATTTTATCTTTGAACAAAATCAACCCTCATCTTATATTCTTAGTAATATTGCATTCAACACCGCTCTCGGATGGGTGACCGGCACAAAAATATTGTGCAATTGGGCGAGGTGGAACCTACCCGTAAGGGTCTCCCCACTGATGAAAAGCAATACAATAGAAAGTATTATTGCAGGAGAAAACTACAGCTCATTTGAGCTCGGTTATAAATGTTCATAATTTTTTTCATCTCTGCACAGTTAGATCCTTTTTCTAGTGTTGGTTCTCTGACTTAGAGCACACTAATCAGCCCACTCAACCCATATGAGTAAGAAATCACTTTTTCTATTCCATTATCTTGTTTCATAAAGGTTTTAGTAATCCTATTCAAGAGTTCCTTATCTTAATTCTCCCTTATTGTGCTACTCAAATATTTTGGGAAATTTGCATCAAAATTTGATTACCATAATATTATGGTCTTGAAGTGTTCACATACCTTCTCTTCCCAATATCATTGTTTCCCCTCTTCGATCCTTCCCATTTTCTTACGTTCATCTTTATTCCTGTTTTATAATATTGTATAGGCTGATGGTTCTAACGTATTGTGTACATAGTTTGCTGTCACTCACTCTATATTCAGAATTGCCTTAGTTGGTGTTGACAGACACTTACTGATAAAACTCCGTTTTGGCCTAAATGTAATAATGTAGAAAAAAATTGTTATATTGGTCCCTCTGATGATGTACAAAGCTAAACGCTAATTGAGCAAAGGCGTCACACGTTTTAGTATAATTTTTATAACATTGAAAATACAGTGCTACTGTATTAGTCTTTCTAGAGTGGTTGTCTCATCTAATCCCATTTGCCTTCTCTCCTTTTTTATTAATATTGTTTTTTTGGTGATAATAATGTAGCCTACAGTAGGCTTTAGTTACTACAACAGAGATGTTCCATATTTATGAAATGTAATTTTTAAGAATCATTCTATTTTATCAGATTAGCACATTATATTATAAAGCATTATAGCCTCAGAGATATTGATTATGATGGAGATGGAGATGATGCAGAATGACATGGCATGGGACTCCATGGCACTTGGATTGACAGCCATTCCAGAACCACTACTTTCATGAAGGCTGAAGGATTTCCCATTGGGTGAGTAATTCACATAGTTACTTCATTCATTATTGTGTCACCTGATTAACTAATCCATGAACAAGGTATAAGAGAGCTAGAATAGAAATAATTTAGATTATTATGGATTTCTATGGTTGTTGTGGTTATCCATGCTTCTTGGACTGTTATTCAATAATATAATGAAATGTAGGCGTACTTTTACATGCAATAGAGAACACCTACGGTTTAGTGCGGACGAGTTTCGAACAAATGTGTTCATCCTCAGCGCTTTGAGATACTACTCACAAAGCTATGTGTTGTATCTCATTTGTGAGTCGTATCACAAATCGCTGAGGATGATTTGCGCGTGTTTATTGTTCGAAACACGTTCACGACTCAACCGTAATTGTCATCTATTGCAGTAAAAGTAGGCTTTTATTTCATTATATTACTGACCAGACTCTAAAAAGCATGGATAACCACAACCAAAATAATATTATTATACAGTAGTTTCATCATCATCTAAATTTCTGGTACAGCTCCAATATATCATTAATTAGTGAATTAGATGATACAATACAGTGTTCAGTATTAAAAAAGTATATTTTTTGTGTTGTTTTGATAGGTCCAATAAAGCTATAAAAATCCATGAATTTAATGGTGCTTTCAATGAATATAATTTACAATTGCAGCAATATAGGCTAATTTTAAATATTAATAAAGAACTATATATAGTAGCCTACTATTGTAATAGTTATGATTCTCAAATCTTCAATCATTTTGAGAAAAAAGGTTCATGTTACATCTCAAAGGATTATCAACTACAATTATTATCTACCTCAATAAGTAGAAGTGAATCAATATTTTTAGCCTGGTTGCGAAGAAAGCTATCCTTCAAAACTAGATACTGCTTAGTATAGTTGTTCTTGGAAGTACATAATAGTTGAATCTCCAGTTTTCATATTTAAATAGTCTACTATCAATTTGTCAAGTCTATATAGATAAATACATTTTATTTGACCGATATAAATAAAAAATAGACAAAAGAAATACACATTAATAATATCACAAAACAAAGATCATTTGAATAATAATCATGCATAATTATTAATAAAATTTAATATCACTGCATTATACAAGTACAAATAATTCATACCATTCATGATCTCTTTATAGCTTCGTTAATCTTGAAACTTTGAAAATTCGGTTTTAATTTCGGTTGCAGTTGTCGTTTTCTGCTGGGTGGCGACTGAAATACTTCCCGTCTGAAGAATTCTCGCCTCTTGTCGAAAGCCTGCTTCCGCAACAGGTGCTGTCCATAGATCCGTACTTTGGAAACTTGAACAAATGTGTGCTGGCCCGGCCGTGGCCTGTCGAGGATGATACCGCCTTTGTACCGACTCCTGTAGACACAACAAAGGTGAATTAAATTGAATTAATCAATTCTGAATCAAAGCAAATACTATCTATTCATCTGAAAATTTCAATCAAATACAATCAATCAAATCAAATCTAATCATCTTAAAAAATAAAAAAACCAGTGGCGCACCCAGGGGGGGCTTTGGGGGCTTAAGCCCCCCCCCAAGACCAATTGAACCTATGGTCAACTATTTTCGGGGGTCAGCTGCATATAGGCTATACATTTTTCAACAATTTTGTTTTTAATTTTCATAAACTTTAAACCTATCTTCGTTACATAAAATCTTTGAAAATTAGAAGAAACAAGAGGAGAACGGGCCCAAAGCCTGTGCAAACTCATATACCGGTACTGTATTGAAAAAATTTCAACTAATGACAGTGAAAGCTGAAGATAACAAGGAATATCAGGGGACCCCGAGCTTTGCTTGGAAGTACAAAGACATAGGCTACAAATGCACAATTCAAAAGTAGTAGAAGTATTTTGTTTAATAAATACTAATAAACTGGCCAGGAGGCTCTCTTCGATCGCTTTATTTGTCCGCCCCTGGAACCCCGGCGGAATCAGCCAGAAATTACAATCAATCAATATTTTTATTGCCAAAAAGTAAATTATACAACAATAATATTGGTTAACAATACAAAGTAAAATTGGTACAACATTAGCATAACATACAAAAAAAAAATAATAATAATTACCTTGAGAATAAATTTTAAACCATCAACAGTATTGTTAACAATTAATATGGCACTACCGGCAAAAGATAATCTTGTGCGCCGGTAGTGAGGTCAGAAGTAACAAAAATTTTAAACTAAATGCATTAGGCTTCTGCAGCATTTAAAAAGAATTACACCAGGCGTTATTTGGGGATGTGAACAAAATTTTCTGAATCTACCCCCCTCAATACCTCAGCTGAGCCTGTGTATCATGTTTTTTTTTGTTTTGTTCTTGAAAAAGAGAAGCCGCTAGAAAATCTATAAAATCTATCAATTACTACTGGCGTAATTCTGGGATAATTTTGAAATACTTTTCCTTTTGAAATAAACATCTTTCATCTTTCCTATTACTCAGTTATGTACGAAATTTACATGTTTTGTGTCAAAACGTTCTTTAAAAATCTTAGAAAGTGCAGAAAAACGTTCAAAAGCGCAGATATTGGGCGTATCTTTGGGATTTTTCAAATCTGTTCAACCGTTGATAATGAATTTGAAATTTCAATTCCATCATTAAAAAAATTGAAAGCTAATTTAACAAAATTAATCCCACATCTTTAAAAGAGCAGGTGTAAGCTGTGAGCTGAAGAACTCTAAAATAATATTCTTTAGAAGTCTTCATCACCTCAACACAATAGGATTTGTTCATTTCACTGAGATTGGAAAGTTTAGTGATGGGTTTTTCACTTTTCACGATGGCCAATTTTGACCCTGAAGCACCTCTTTTTCATAAAAAACTGTCTCTAAAATTTTTTAATTGAATTAAATGATCGACAGTAATTTGAAAACATAATTATTATTTAGGTCCAACGGTTTGCAAGATAGATCTCTTCAAAGTTCAACAAATCGGCGATGCGGAATTGATCATTTCTTTAAATTTTCCAATTTCGACCATTAAGACAGACTTCTTTATTTCAAAAATTGACAGGATACAAAATAAACGTACTGTACACGAGACATCGAATGAATTAAAGTACAACAATTTCATCAACCATGCCTCATCAAAACATAATAATTGTTAATAATGTACACTATTATTAATATCGTATTTGTATAAAAATCAAACCCGCAATAATCTACTTGCTTTTAATTTTCTTACTCAATCTGACGGTCATGACAGTACATGCTTAGACGGTCTAGTACTGACCGTCTAAGCACATTTTCATACTTGTGAAGCCCCCACCAAACCAAAAGTCTGGGTGCGCCCCTGAAAAAAACTACAATACATTTTCAAACATCACATTTACACCGAATGCAAATTAATTTGTTATTTATAGTATAACATTATTGACTGTTTCTTTTTCCAAACTATTTTATTTGTTTAACAGATTTAATAAAGATCAATATATTCTTTCATTAATGAATTCGGTATATCTTCACTGTATTTTTTGAATGAGAGTACTTTTTTGCCTTTGAAGGTATCATAAAATTGAAACAAACTGTTTTTCAATATAAATAATCCACTTAAATTTAAATATGAACCAAATTCTCACTCAATATAGCGGTCTTATTTTCAAATTAGTGATGATGATGATAATAATAATGAATTGTTACTTCTAGTATCAGTCAAAGTACGGTATAGGAATAGTAATTTATTTATTTATTTATTTATTCATTCATCATACATGCCATGGGTGATACAATAAGCCACATCAACAATTGTCATATAAAAAAATGAAACACAATAACAGATAAATAAAGCAGATAACAATAAATAATAAATATCCCTAACTAAAATCCTGTATAAAATCACTACAATACAATATCATCCACTGGGATAAAACATTAAATAACTAAAATACAAGATCAGATCATCACAGTGAGACAATAAGAGGGAATAGTTGACAATATATATCAGTTCAGTTAATAATAATATTTATCAGTTCAACAGACTCTGCCAACTATAATAACAATTTTCAATGAGCCATGGTCTCAGTCTATTCTTGAAGACACTTAGGGAGGGAATTAGTAATAAATAATTACTAATTATTATTAAAAATGTTAAACTGCTATATCCAGTGAGAAATATGGCCGCCATACTTTTGCCAAATTATTTAATTTTATATGAGATCACTGGCAAACATTAACCATTCACTCATTTTTCAAACTTATTTCGAGAGAAACTTTATAAAAAATAACTATTCTAACATTGAAAATTGTCTCTCTAATCTTGGTATTGTTTTGAAAGCTTAAAATGATGAAAACTAACACTGGCAAAGGCAAATTTTAGGTAAGAAGTGAATTACTCAACGTAACGTATGATTTGCATTTCGTTTCAATGTAAATCTTGTGGGAATTGACAAAAGTATGGTGGATTTGTTTGAGCTAAACAATCAAAAGTGTGACATCAAATTAATGGCTACACTGTTATTATACAATACTGTACAATATGTGTGCTTTGGTTCCCTTGCACACTTACAATTCAATTTTATTAAGATGGAAGGAAATGAGATATTGCAACTATTCAATTGCTTTTTAAATCATAATCGACTGAGCGAAGAGAAGACTGAGTAAAGCTCAGTCTGAACGAAGTGAAGTCTTGTTTCAAGTTGATTGGCTTTCGTCTGTGTGTTTGTTTGTGTGTAATGCATTTACGACTAAACGCATTGACAGATTTCAATACGATTTGGCAGGAATGTTCATTTTGAGACTGCGCGACGATGTATATGTAAGTTTTTTTTTTAATTTTGCATTTTAAGGACGAAATAGAAGGAAAAGAGAATGGCTGTATGGAATATAGCTATATTTATGGAATATACAATAGCTATATGGAACACGTGATAGGATTTATTTTGAATTGAATATAAATATCGTCATATTATGGAATGATCATCAGCTGGGTCAGAATAAGATTTTTTCGCTGTAGTCATAACATTTTTTAGCAGTCAGAGGGTCGCCGCGAAAGCGGCGGCGCGACTGGGGCGCCCGCCCCGGGCGTCGCAGTCAGAGGGGCGCCGCGAAAGCGGCGGCTTGTGGGACGTCGCGTATGTTTAATAAATGAATAACTAAAAAATAAAAAAAATAATAAAAAATGAAGTGAAAATTAAAAAATATAAAAAATATAGAATATGAGAAATAATTAAAAATGTAAAAAAAATAAATTAGATGTACATAACGTATTTTGGGGGGCGCCTGACAACATCTCTCTCGACACAGTTGACAGGACCAATTCTGTACACGTGGACAAGAAAACAGCTAATTTACGGCTAAACGCATTGACAGATTTCAGCTAGCATGGCTTTTTCGCGAGGTCTACTGTTCACAGAACTACTAGTACAGTAAGGCTACAGTAAGGAAATTCGATGAATGCTGCTGTTCAAAAATCTTTTGCCAGGGCGAGAATAGAACCCAGCACCTCTTGTAGCGTTAATCGAACCCAGAGGTGCTGGGTTCGATTCCAGTCTGGGCGAAATTGTTTTGTACAGCATCATTCATTCTTTCCTTAATTAATTTCCTGAATTTCCTTACCAGCTTTTATTCTGTTGTCAATATTCGCAGTAGCGGAAGTATTCAGAGTATTATTATGGCATTATTAATTAGGATTTTCGTTCAATTAATTATTATCAATATTCTATTATATATTAGATGATGCTTTATAAAAAATCGATCTTGTACAAACGACATAATATTTGAACCATCTCTCAGGCTTTATTCGAATTAGTTCAACATTGTTTGCTGTTTTGTATAGTATTATTCAAGCTTCTTCGAGCTTCTTGATGCTTTCATAAATACTCCAACTTTCATGTCGTTATAAAATGATATAATATTGTTGATAAAATTTTATTTGTTTTTATTTTAGTAATGCGAGAAGTGGACTACACCAACAATACGTTTGTAATCGCTCAAATGCCGAAGATGACTGCCATCAACTCGTGCATCGAAGTGGATCTCACATGCCAAGTGGTTTCCGACTCGATCGGGACAAGAATGTTCCCAGGTTAGAAATGGTTACATAATTGAAATTGAAATACTTTATTCTTCTAAATAAACGTAATAAGATCATACAAAAGTTGGAGGCTTCGTTTGTGGGAACATGCCTGTGAGAAAGGAGCGATTTGTAGGTTACTGCTTTTTCATATCCTTGGACGCACAGTCTTATCTATGCTGCTACCTACTAGCACAGAAAAGGAGAGATTACTCAAAAAGGAGAGATAGTTATAGCTTATAAATAACTAAATATAATAATTAGTTGGTTGTGTATCTGAAGTTGTTATAGCTTATAATTAACTAAATATAATAAGTTGGTTGAGTATGTTTATAAGGAAAAAAATAATGTAAAAAGATGAAAAAAACTCAATGTAGTGAAAAACATTTGATTAGAGAAATATCCTGATAAAAAGAATAATTGAATAATCTTTTCATAAGAGAGATTATATTCCTACCTGTCATTTAGGTAGGCTACATTCTTCAATATGCTTCTGATGTATTGCTAAATCTTTGAAAAACACTTTTCACATAATAATTATGTTGATTTAAGATAGAAGTATGTGTGATTTATTAATCGATATTGGAATTAGATAGTTATTAGTTTAATACTGTAACGTAGCCTTATACAGTTTGAGTGAAAAATTTGGAAACGGCTCAATATCTCTTATACGAAGGTAATTTGACGGTAGGTGACATTGGGGATTGTACTAAAATTGAAAATACTACTTTACTGTGACTTCACAGTTGAAGATATTTTTATTATTAATCAGACATATTTACATTGTCAGAGTGGATGAAAAGTATGAGAACGGCTTGATATCTCATAATACAAAGTTAATTTGATGGTAGGGGTGATTGAGGATCCTACTCAAATCAAAAAACTTTACATTGACTTTTCAAATTTAGTCCGTCATCTTGGATTTATTTTACCATTATATATTATTATAGATATGCTATTATTTTACAAATGATGATGTGGTGATGCGATACATGATTTCAATACGGAATTGTGCAATTAGGCTAAGTGGAACCTACCCGTAAGGGTCTCCCCACCAATAGAAAGCCATACAATGAAAAAACGGAATTTAAAGGCAAAGTGAATGGCGAAATCCGCACATCGACATGTCGACCGGTTTTTGTGATATTAACTGATTTTAGTAAATATGTATGATTAATAATTGAAATATCTCGGGAACGGTTTGACTAATCGCTATTCATTTTCTCTTCAAATTCTGTATCGAAATCATCTATAACGTGACAACGTTCTCAATGAAAAAATGAAGTTGGATTCAATAGGCGGTCCAGATTTTTGAAGTCACAGTAAAGTAGTATTTTCAATTTTAGAACGATCCCCAATATTACTTATTGTCAGATCACCTTTGTATAAGAAATATTGAGCCGTTTCCAAACTTTTCACCCACCCTGTACAGGCCCTGTGTGGTGTAAAAGATTTGTTTTATATGTGCACGGTACCTGAACAAATTGTTACTATTGTGTTTTGTCGTATGCTTGTATCTTGTGGCTAAATAAGTTGATTTGATTTGTAGACAAATGGGTTATATTGTTATGGATTGTGGGTTAATATTGTGTGTTTCTAGGTCAAGTGGACTTGATTCGCGGCGCGGGCGAAGCGCTGGACGGAAAAGGCAGGCCCATCATTGCCATGACATCCACCAACCCAAAGACAAACGAGAGCAAAATCGTTCCTTTCATCAAACAAGGTCAGCACCTCAAATTGGTGTTTTACTTTTTGTTTCTGTCATAGGTCTTCAGTGTAATATACTTATAATTATTGCAAATACAGAACTCTTACTATTTGACGCACAGTGACTGTATAATAACAGTGTGGCCATTTTTGTAGAGTTGGGGAGATCATTTTTTCCGCCGCCGCCATACTTTTGTCAAAGTTTTGAATTTGATATGGGTTTACAGGCAAACACTAACCCATTCACTCATTTTTGAAACTCATTTCAAGAGAAACAACATCATAAATAACTTTTCTAACATGAAAAATAGTCTCCCCACTCTTGGTATTGTGTTAAAACCTTGAAATGATGAAAACTAAAACTATCATTGTGGGTAAGAAGTGAATCACTCAACATAACATGTATGATTTGCTTTTCATTTCAATGCAAATATTATATACTAGTAATTATAAACTAATTATATAAATATTTAATTATTAACTTGATTATATTATTATAATAATATTGTATTGTATTATATTATGGGAATTAGCAAAATTATGGTTGATTTGACGGTCTAACCAATTAAAAGTGTGACATCAAATTTCCACACTGTTATTATACAGCCTATGTATTTGAGGTGTCTTGGTCTGTATTGTCAATTTCTCTTTAATTAATTTATTAATTACTGCTATGAAATAATTTTGTTTTTTTGCAAATGCCACGGTGCTGTGTTGGTTAGGATGCAAACACAAAGAAAGCTGGTTGCTAGCGCTTGCTACAGCTGTCTGTGTGAATGCACACACTTGATGCAATACTATCTATGTACAACTAATTTAATGTTAGAGTGAATTCAGGAAGAAAGCTTATATTGTCTTCCACATTATGTATGACATTCATGTATAATAATAACAACTGCAAACTGTGGCAAATGACAGGTCGGCAAAGCAGATAGCCTCCCAGATAGGTCAAACTCAGAGAATGTATCACCACAGTGTGGCCATTGGTGTGAAACCTTCCATATTAGTGTTTTGGAACATTTTTTCCTTCATTGTCAAACTTTGACCAATATTTTGACTTTTGATTGTGGGCTTGCAGGCAAACATGAGCCCATTCGCTCACTTTTCAAACTTTCTTCAAGAGAAACCTCATTGAAAAATCACTTTTTCAACGTTAGAAATGGTCTCGCTACTTTCGATATTAAAATAATTTGTAGATCGAAATTCCAAATTGATAATTCTTCTTCTTCTTCTTCTTCTTCTGGCATTACAGCTCGATGTGAGCTTTAGCCTCTCGCACAAGAGCCCTCCACACGGTCCGGTCACATGCTTTTCGCCTCCATGCCATAATTCCCATCCTCCTGAGATCCTCCTCCACTTCATCACTCCATCGGTTGCGTGGCCGCCCCTGTCGTCTTCTTCCCTCCATCCTGGCCTTATAAATTGCTTTCGGCATTCTATGCTCTGTCATTCTCTCGACATGTCCAGCCCAGCGTAGTCTTTGTGATTTGATGAAACGGACTATATCCTCACCTCCAAGAATTTCATTTATTTCATCATTTGACCTTCTCCGCCACACTCCATTATCATTGATGCCCCCATATATTCGCCTTATTATTTTCCTTTCAAAAACTCTCAGTTTAGAGGCATCAGCTACAGTAACATTCCAGGTCTCTGAGCCATAGGTTATCACAGGTCTGATCAGTGTCTTGTAAATTTTCAGCTTTGTTGCTCTGGATAGTGACCGGGAAGTAATCAACCTGATATTGGCAAAATAGGCACGATTTCCAGCTATCACTCTCTGCTTTATTTCGTCACTCAATCTATTGGCACTGTTCACATCGACGCCCAGGTATGAGAAATGTTGTACATTTTTAAAGGACCATTCCCTCACTTCAAAGTCGTTTGCCACCCTTCGCGCAGCATTTCTTGTCACTCTCATGTGCTTTGTTTTTTCTGCATTCACTTCTAAACCAATTTTCTTCCCCGCTATCTGAAGTTCCTCAATCATTCCTTTCAGCTCTCTCTCATTCCTGGCAATCAGTACAACATCATCCGCATATGCGCATATTTGTCTTGACTTGTAGACAATACAACCAGTGTTGTTCACACTTTCTAATACCTTCTGTATAGCAATATTAAACAGAGTCGCTGATAGCGCATCCCCTTGCCGCACTCCTCTTGACAGCCTGAACTGATCTCCACTTCTACCCTCTACAAGTACTTTTGCTCCAGCATTGTCCATTGTCATTTTAACCAATCTCACAATCTTCTTGGGCACTCCTTTTTGCTCCATGTAACAGTATAGGCCATCTCTGTTAACACTGTCAAATGCCGCACGGAAATCCACGAACAACATGTGTAGGTCAATGGAATGTTCATAGGCTTTCTCCATCATTTGTCTTATCACAAAAAGTTGGTCTATTGTTCCTCTTTGCTTTCGGAAGCCACACTGGTACTCTCCCACGATCTCTTCTGAATAAATACTCAATTTCTGCAGAAGTATGTTTGAGAAAATCTTGTAGGCTATATTAAGTAGTGTTATTCCACGGTAATTAGCACAATTCATTTTGTCCCCTTTTTTATATATCGGGCATATCAGTCCCACTTTCCAACTTTCTGGCATTTCCTCCTGATTCCATATCTTAACAATTAGTGTATGGAGCTCTTTAGCCAAAGCACTTCCCGCATTCTTCAACAATTCACTGGTAACTCCATCTTCACCTGGGGCTCTATGATTCCTCATCTTTTTAATTGCACACTCAACTTCTGCTAGCATTGGGACCTGTATATCTGGCTCTGCACTTTGATACTCAACCTCATTCATTTCTTCTTGTTCATTTCTTTCTTTGTTGAGCAATTCTTGGAAGTGTTCTGTCCACCTCTCTCTCACAGCAGCTTCATCACCCAGCATTGCACCATTTTATCTCTGCATCCACTCAGACGTGGTCGATAACCTTTCCTAAACCATTCAGTTTCTTTGTAAAAATTTCGCATTTCATTCTGCTCGTTTAGTAGTTCAATGGACTCTAGCTTCCTCCGCCACATTTCCTTCTTTTTCCATCGACATATCCTATTTGCCTCTCTCCTTAACTGATCATACATTTCCTGCTTCTGCCTTGTTGCTCTCTGTAACAGTTGCTTCCTAGCCTGGTTCTTTGTATTGTATTATATTATGGGAATTAGCAAAATTATGGTTGATTTGACGGTCTAACCAATTAAAAGTGTGACATCAAATTTCCACACTGTTATTATACAGCCTATGTATAGGGTGCGGCACGGCATTTTACTTATTTTAAAGAACCACAAGTCAAAAAGTAGTAAAGATAATAACTTAATTTTTTTATTTTTACAAAATTCTACATTTAAAGTTTTGTTTGGTTCACTTACAAGCTTATTTCTTGAATATAATGTCTTTTAGGTGACCTCCACGTTGTTCAATGCATTTTGTAAGGCGAGATCGGAAATTTTGCTCTACCTTTTCAAGCATATCTGGACCAATGTCGACAATTGCAGCGCGAATGTTGTTCTTTAGCTCAGCTCGGGTCCTCGGACGATTGGCGTAAACTACGGATTTCAGATATCCCCACAAAAAATAGTCACAGGGGGCTAAATCCGGCGAGCGTGCTGGCCACTGGAGATCACCCCTTTGAGAGATGAGCCGTCGTGGAAAGTGTTCGCGCAAGAGATCCATTGACGCCTGCCGTGTGAGGAGTGGCACCAACTTGCTGAAACCACACATTTTGTGGAAAAAACTCTTCAATCATCCGCGTGTACCGTTCCGAAGTGACTGTAACTGCCCTATCGTCTCTGTACCGCCCTATCTGCAAAACCGCCTGCCTTACTCTCTCTACGTTTTCTGGTGTTCTAGTGGTTTTTGACGGACCTGGATTTGGTTGCCAAACACTACCGGTATTCTTAAAAATATCCACCCACTGAATGATTGATGTTCGACCAGGAACACGTCCTTTGGGCGCGACATTAAACTGTTTCCTAAACGCACGCTGGGCGCAAAGATCAAACGACTGTTGGAAAAGTATGCAGACACTGCGAAAGCTCGCTCCCCTCTTCACCACTGCATGGCCGCAACTAACCTAGACTGAGTAAAATTTTAAACTCCATCCATCTGATTGCAAATGGCTCCAACCCCCTACGACCGATGGCCGCTGCGTAGCGCGTAATTCAAATAAGTAAAATGCCGTGCCGCACCCTTTATTTGAGGTGTCTTGGTCTGTATTGTCAATTTCTCTTTAATTAATTTATTAATTACTGCTATGAAATAATTTTGTTTTTTTGCAAATGCCACGGTGCTGTGTTGGTTAGGATGCAAACACAAAGAAAGCTGGTTGCTAGCGCTTGCTACAGCTGTCTGTGTGAATGCACACACTTGATGCAATACTATCTATGTACAACTAATTTAATGTTAGAGTGAATTCAGGAAGAAAGCTTATATTGTCTTCCACATTATGTATGACATTCATGTATAATAATAACAACTGCAAACTGTGGCAAATGACAGGTCGGCAAAGCAGATAGCCTCCCAGATAGGTCAAACTCAGAGAATGTATCACCACAGTGTGGCCATTGGTGTGAAACCTTCCATATTAGTGTTTTGGAACATTTTTTCCTTCATTGTCAAACTTTGACCAATATTTTGACTTTTGATTGTGGGCTTGCAGGCAAACATGAGCCCATTCGCTCACTTTTCAAACTTTCTTCAAGAGAAACCTCATTGAAAAATCACTTTTTCAACGTTAGAAATGGTCTCGCTACTTTCGATATTAAAATAATTTGTAGATCGAAATTCCAAATTGATAACTCTTCTTCTTCTTCTTCTTCTTCTGGCATTACAGCTCGATGTGAGCTTTAGCCTCTCGCACAAGAGCCCTCCACACGGTCCGGTCACATGCTTTTCGCCTCCATGCCATAATTCCCATCCTCCTGAGATCCTCCTCCACTTCATCACTCCATCGGTTGCGTGGCCGCCCCTGTCGTCTTCTTCCCTCCATCCTGGCCTTATAAATTGCTTTCGGCATTCTATGCTCTGTCATTCTCTCGACATGTCCAGCCCAGCGTAGTCTTTGTGATTTGATGACACGGACTATATCCGAACCGCGAAGAATTTCATTTAATGCAGCATGTGACCTTCTCCGACGCACTCCATAGTCATTAAGCACCCCATATATTCGCCTTAATATTATCCTTTCAAACGCTCGCAGTCTAGAAGCATCAGCTACAGTAACATTCCAGGTCTCTGAGCCATAGGTTATCACAGGTCTGATCAGTGTCTTGTAAATTTTCAGCTTTGTTGCTCTGGATAGTGACCGGGAAGTAATCAACCTGATATTGGCAAAATAGGCACGATTTCCAGCTATCACTCTCTGCTTTATTTCGTCACTCAATCTATTGGCACTGTTCACATCGACGCCCAGGTATGAGAAATGTTGTACATTTTTAAAGGACCATTCCCTCACTTCAAAGTCGTTTGCCACCCTTCGCGCAGCATTTCTTGTCACTCTCATGTGCTTTGTTTTTTCTGCATTCACTTCTAAACCAATTTTCTTCCCCGCTATCTGAAGTTCCTCAATCATTCCTTTCAGCTCTCTCTCATTCCTGGCAATCAGTACAACATCATCCGCATATGCGCATATTTGTCTTGACTTGTAGACAATACAACCAGTGTTGTTCACACTTTCTAATACCTTCTGTATAGCAATATTAAACAGAGTCGCTGATAGCGCATCCCCTTGCCGCACTCCTCTTGACAGCCTGAACTGATCTCCACTTCTACCCTCTACAAGTACTTTTGCTCCAGCATTGTCCATTGTCATTTTAACCAATCTCACAATCTTCTTGGGCACTCCTTTTGCTCCATGTAACAGTATAGGCCATCTCTGTTAACACTGTCAAATGCCGCACGGAAATCCACGAACAACATGTGTAGGTCAATGGAATGTTCATAGGCTTTCTCCATCATTTGTCTTATCACAAAAAGTTGGTCTATTGTTCCTCTTTGCTTTCGGAAGCCACACTGGTACTCTCCCACGATCTCTTCTGAATAAATACTCAATTTCTGCAGAAGTATGTTTGAGAAAATCTTGTAGGCTATATTAAGTAGTGTTATTCCACGGTAATTAGCACAATTCATTTTGTCCCCTTTTTTATATATCGGGCATATCAGTCCCACTTTCCAACTTTCTGGCATTTCCTCCTGATTCCATATCTTAACAATTAGTGTATGGAGCTCTTTAGCCAAAGCACTTCCCGCATTCTTCAACAATTCACTGGTAACTCCATCTTCACCTGGGGCTCTATGATTCCTCATCTTTTTAATTGCACACTCAACTTCTGCTAGCATTGGGACCTGTATATCTGGCTCTGCACTTTGATACTCAACCTCATTCATTTCTTCTTGTTCATTTCTTTCTTTGTTGAGCAATTCTTGGAAGTGTTCTGTCCACCTCTCTCTCACAGCAGCTTCATCACCCAGCATTGCACCATTTTTATCTCTGCATCCACTCAGACGTGGTCGATAACCTTTCCTAAACCATTCAGTTTCTTTGTAAAAATTTCGCATTTCATTCTGCTCGTTTAGTAGTTCAATGGACTCTAGCTTCCTCCGCCACATTTCCTTCTTTTTCCATCGACATATCCTATTTGCCTCTCTCCTTAACTGATCATACATTTCCTGCTTCTGCCTTGTTGCTCTCTGTAACAGTTGCTTCCTAGCCTGGTTCTTTGTATTGTATTATATTATGGGAATTAGCAAAATTATGGTTGATTTGACGGTCTAACCAATTAAAAGTGTGACATCAAATTTCCACACTGTTATTATACAGCCTATGTATAGGGTGCGGCACGGCATTTTACTTATTTTAAAGAACCACAAGTCAAAAAGTAGTAAAGATAATAACTTATTTTTTTTATTTTTACAAAATTCTACATTTAAAGTTTTGTTTGGTCCACTTACAAGCTTATTTCTTGAATATAATGTCTTTTAGGTGACCTCCACGTTGTTCAATGCATTTTGTAAGGCGAGATCGGAAATTTTGCTCTACCTTTTCAAGCATATCTGGACCAATGTCGACAATTGCAGCGCGAATGTTGTTCTTTAGCTCAGCTCGGGTCCTCGGACGATTGGCGTAAACTACGGATTTCAGATATCCCCACAAAAAATAGTCACAGGGGGCTAAATCCGGCGAGCGTGCTGGCCACTGGAGATCACCCCTTTGAGAGATGAGCCGTCGTGGAAAGTGTTCGCGCAAGAGATCCATTGACGCCTGCCGTGTGAGGAGTGGCACCAACTTGCTGAAACCACACATTTTGTGGAAAAACTCTTCAATCATCCGCGTGTACCGTTCCGAAGTGACTGTAACTGCCCTATCGTCTCTGTACCGCCCTATCTGCAAAACCGCCTGCCTTACTCTCTCTACGTTTTCTGGTGTTCTAGTGGTTTTTGACGGACCTGGATTTGGTTGCCAAACACTACCGGTATTCTTAAAAATATCCACCCACTGAATGATTGATATTCGACTAGGAACACGTCCTTTGGGCGCGACATTAAACTGTTTCCTAAACGCACGCTGGGTTGCAAAGATCAAACGACTGTTGGAAAAGTATGCAGACACTGCGAACGCTCGCTCCCCTCTTCACCACTGCATGGCCGCAACTAACCTAGACTGAGTAAAATTTTAAACTCCATCCATCTGATTGCAAATGGCTCCAACCCCCTACGACCGATGGCCGCTGCGTAGCGCGTAATTCAAATAAGTAAAATGCCGTGCCGCACCCTTTATTTGAGGTGTCTTGGTCTGTATTGTCAATTTCTCTTTAATTAATTTATTAATTACTGCTATGAAATAATTTTGTTTTTTTGCAAATGCCACGGTGCTGTGTTGGTTAGGATGCAAACACAAAGAAAGCTGGTTGCTAGCGCTTACAGCTGTCTGTGTGAATGCACACATTTGATGCAATACTATCTATGTACAACTAATTTAATGTTAGAGTGAATTCAGGAAGAAAGCTTATATTGTCTTCCACATTATGTATGACATTCATGTATAATAATAACAACTGCAAACTGTGGCAAATGACAGGTCGGCAAAGCAGATAGCCTCAGATAGGTCAAACTCAGAGAATGTATCACCACAGTGTGGCCATTGGTGTGAAACCTTCCATATTAGTGTTTTGGAACATTTTTCCTTCATTGTCAAACTTTGACCAATATTTTGACTTTTGATTGTGGGCTTGCAGGCAAACATGAGCCCATTCGCTCACTTTTCAAACTTTCTTCAGAGAAACCTCATTGAAAAATCACTTTTTCAACGTTAGAAATGGTCTCGCTACTTTCGATATTAAAATAATTTGTAGATCGAAATTCCAAATTGATAATTCTTCTTCTTCTTCTTCTTCTGGCATTACAGCTCGATGTGAGCTTTAGCCTCGCACAAGAGCCCTCCACACGGTCCGGTCACATGCTTTTCGCCTCCATGCCATAATTCCCATCCTCCTGAGATCCTCCTCCACTTCATCACTCCATCGGTTGCGTGGCCGCCCCTGTCGTCTTCTTCCCTCCATCCTGGCCTTATAAATTGCTTTCGGCATTCTATGCTCTGCCATTCTCTCGACATGTCCAGCCCAGCGTAGTCTTTGTGATTTGATGAAACGGACTATATCCTCACCTCCAAGAATTTCATTTATTTCATCATTTGACCTTCTCCGCCACACTCCATTATCATTGATGCCCCCATATATTCGCCTTATTATTTTCCTTTCAAAAACTCTCAGTTTAGAGGCATCAGCTACAGTAACATTCCAGGTCTCTGAGCCATAGGTTATCACAGGTCTGATCAGTGTCTTGTAAATTTTCAGCTTTGTTGCTCTGGATAGTGACCGGGAAGTAATCAACCTGATATTGGCAAAATAGGCACGATTTCCAGCTATCACTCTCTGCTTTATTTCGTCACTCAATCTATTGGCACTGTTCACATCGACGCCCAGGTATGAGAAATGTTGTACATCTTTAAAGGACCATTCCCCCACTTCAAAGTCATTTGCCACCCTTCGCGCAGCATTTCTTGTCACTCTCATGTGCTTTGTTTTTTCTGCATTCACTTCCAAACCAATTTTCTTCCCCGCTATCTGAAGTTCCTCAATCATTCCTTTCAGCTCTCTCTCATTCCTGGCAATCAGTACAACATCATCCGCATATGCGCATATTTGTCTTGACTTGTAGACAATACAACCAGTGTTGTTCACACTTTCTAATACCTTCTGTATAGCAATATTAAACAGAGTCGCTGATAGCGCATCCCCTTGCCGCACTCCTCTTGACAGCCTGAACTGATCTCCACTTCTACCCTCTACAAGTACTTTTGCTCCAGCATTGTCCATTGTCATTTTAACCAATCTCACAATCTTCTTGGGCACTCCTTTTTGCTCCATGTAACAGTATAGGCCATCTCTGTTAACACTGTCAAATGCCGCACGGAAATCCACGAACAACATGTGTAGGTCAATGGAATGTTCATAGGCTTTCTCCATCATTTGTCTTATCACAAAAAGTTGGTCTATTGTTCCTCTTTGCTTTCGGAAGCCACACTGGTACTCTCCCACGATCTCCTCTGAATAAATACTCAATTTCTGCAGAAGTATGTTTGAGAAAATCTTGTAGGCTATATTAAGTAGTGTTATTCCACGGTAATTAGCACAATTCATTTTGTCCCCTTTTTTATATATCGGGCATATCAGTCCCACTTTCCAACTTTCTGGCATTTCCTCCTGATTCCATATCTTAACAATTAGTGTATGGAGCTCTTTAGCCAAAGCACTTCCCGCATTCTTCAACAATTCACTGGTAACTCCATCTTCACCTGGGGCTCTATGATTCCTCATCTTTTTAATTGCACACTCAACTTCTGCTAGCATTGGGACCTGTATATCTGGCTCTGCACTTTGATACTCAACCTCATTCATTTCTTCTTGTTCATTTCTTTCTTTGTTGAGCAATTCTTGGAAGTGTTCTGTCCACCTCTCTCTCACAGCAGCTTCATCACCCAGCATTGCACCATTTTTATCTCTGCATCCACTCAGACGTGGTCGATAACCTTTCCTAAACCATTCAGTTTCTTTGTAAAAATTTCGCATTTCATTCTGCTCGTTTAGTAGTTCAATGGACTCTAGCTTCCTCCGCCACATTTCCTTCTTTTTCCATCGACATATCCTATTTGCCTCTCTCCTTAACTGATCATACATTTCCTGCTTCTGCCTTGTTGCTCTCTGTAACAGTTGCTTCCTAGCCTGGTTCTTTGCCTCAATTGCGTCCAAGCACTCATTATCAAACCATTCATTTCTTATCCTTCGTTTCTCTCCTAGGACCTGCTCAGCTGTTCTCACAATGATGTCTCTCACACCTCTCCATCTCTCATCAACCTGTTCCTCCTCATTCCTTTGACTCTCCATCTCTCTTAATCCTTGTTCAATTGACCTTCTGTATCTGTCACCTACATCTGGGTCATTGAGTTTTTCCAAGTCCCATCTCTTCCTTTCTTGAGGTCGTCTATTCTGTGCGTTCGACAATCTTTCCCTGATAACTGCTTTAACAAGAGTATGATCAGAATCGCAGTTGGGGCCTCGGCATGCTCTAACGTCAATAACAGATGAGGCATGTCGTGCAGAAGTAATCACATGATCAATTTGGTTCATCAGATCGGTTCCTGGTACTCTCCATGTACCCTTATGTATTCTCTTATGATCAAAAGCTGTACTTTTAATTAGAAGATTGTGTGCTGCAGCCATTTCTACCATTAGCAGTCCATTTTCATTGGTTTCATCATGCAGTGAATGTTGACCAGCAATGCCCTTCACAAAGTCCTCCTTTCCTACCTTAGCATTGAAGTCACCTAATATCAGGATCATGTCATATTGCGGTATTCCATCAATAGCCTTGTAGAAATCCTCTTTCAATACCACTTCTGCATCCTCAGTTGGTGCATATGCAGATATGAGTGTCATGTTGTGAAAGCGTCCTTCAATTATTCTCAATTGTATAGCCTATCTGTTATTGGCTCAAACCCCAATATGCTCCTGGTGCATTTTCTTGTGACCAAAAATCCAGTACCACTTTGACCACTTTTTTGCTCATTTCCACTGTAGAAAATAGTGTATTCTCCTTTCCTGATTTCACCTTGTCCTTTCCATCTAATTTCCTGCAGTGCCACTATATCAATACCAAATTTAGTACTTTCTCTAGCGATTTCTTGCATTTTTCCAGGTATTAGCATAGTTCTTATGTTCCATGTGGCCAGTTTCAAATCGTATCCTTTAATCCTTTTCCGTGTCCATGATTTTGATCTATTTCCATTTAAATTTCCGTGTATTCCGTCCGTCCGAGGCTCAGTGTGAGTGTTCTTAACAAGTTTTTTTTTCCGAGATGGGGGAGTTAACCCCATGCTCAACCCCCAACCTGGAGGACCAGGGTCTTTCGCGGTTGATGCTTCAGGTGTTCATACCGATCCACTGAACACCCTACTACCTGGGACGCAACGGTGTTGGTTGCCAGCCAGTCTACATCAACCACTTGCTCAGGAACCCGGGGGGTCGCCACACCCCAGACAGAAAAATTCTGTCCCCCTGCGGGGTCCAAATTGATAATGCCATAGAATACTCTGAAGACTTTCGCTACTTGCGAATATTGACAACAGAATAATAGCATAATAATAGCAATAGCATATTAACAACAGAATAAAAATAGAATAAAGGAAATTCGATAAATGCTGCTGTATTTTCTTACTAGCTATTATTCTGTTGTCAATATTCCTATTAGCGGAAGCCTTCAGAGTACTCTATGACATTATTAATTTGGAATTTCGATGATTGAATTATCATGATTCAAAAAGCAATATTGAACAGTTGCAATATCCAATTTCTTTCGAAGTTTTGGTATTGTTTTGGAAGCATTAGATGATGAAAACTAACACTAGCACTGGCAAGTTTTATGTATATCTCAACAAAACATATTTTACAATTTATTTATTCACTCAAACAATCACAAATAACAAGATACAAAGGTGTGAGGTTAAACAAAAATACAAATTTATTCAAGTAGATATATACCTTCCTAATATAAATATTAGGAAGTTGACAATATTAGTCGAAGGAAAACTGGCCGCAGTCAGGTGGCACAGGCTCTCTAGCTATGCTGCTAACCTACTAGGAGGTTAGCTACCAAGAAGGTTAAGACTTGTGAGAACCTAGAGAGCGATTGGTTACATCCCTAAGTGTTATGGTAATTGGCAAAAATCAAATGTGTAACATTCAATGGTCACACTGTGATTATATGGTCTCTTAAGTCTAATTATTTATGTCTATCACGTACTTGAACATAATCATTTTTGAAAATGAAACTTGAAATAATGAATTTGTTATTTCTCTTGTCTCCAAATCTCTCGAAAGTTTTTCAACCTGTGAATCGCAATTACGAATTTGAAATTTGTTTTTTATTTTATTTGTAGGCGCCGGAGTGGTTACGTCACGTGCGCATGTGCACTACTTGGTGACAGAGTACTGCATCGCTTCGCTGTTTGGAGAAAGCTTACGTCAGCGCGCCTACCATCTCATCAACATAGCGCGTCCATCGCACCGCGAGGCGCTGGTAAAGGCTGCCTTCGAACGGCTCAAGGTCATGCCTTCACCTTGAACGACCTTCAAGGTCATGCATTCACCTTGAGCGACCTTCACTGTGTTTTCATCATGCAAATAAAACTATTCAAGACAATCTACTGTGTGAATTGATGATGTGATAGAGACGGTTGCAACAGGTGGTTTAATTCAAGGATTCTTAATTAAATTGATTATTGATTGATTGATTGATTGATTATGATTGATTAAATGATTGATTAAATGATTATTGATTGATTGTAAAATAATAGAAAAGTTACTGATTGACTGTGTGAACTGATATGAGATTTGAAGCCGCAGAATGTAAAGCGACTCATATACACTTACTTGTGCCTTTTTTTATATTGGCTTGTGGGTCGCACTGCGGGTAGATGGTGGATCGTGGATGCTCTATTATTGTGGATGTTGTATAAGCTATAGATAAACCATCTACTATCCAGTAACCAATCAGCAGTGCGGCCTCACATTTAGATCTATACAGAATGGTACGGGGTGGCAAATAAATATATAAGCCACTATAAAAATGCTGTCTAGTGTATATGTGTCGCTTGAGGCTGGTTTATTTCGCTAATAAGTCATCTGAAATGGCAATGAATTACCATGTCATTGAAGGTTTTTCAGTATTTGAAAAGTATCTGAATTCAACCTCTATACAATATTATCATGACTGGACATGTTGAAGATTGAAGGCGTAGATACCAATATCAAGGCGTTGCATGTAAATAACCATGGTTCCACACCGTACCATGTCTAAATGTGTTTTTGCCTATTCCCATATCACAGGACATCTAGATTTTCCATTAAAGACGCCCCCTAAACTGAGAATGAACTTCCTATTTACAGATTTATCTATTTTCAAAGTGTATACTAATTCAAGCACTGCCATGTTTGATTCATGCAGTCAGGCACTTAAACAGACAATGAATTACCTCATTACAGCTTTTTACCATGTTAAAAAACGTATTTGAATTTATTTATACTATTTAATGCAATCGTGATAATATTGAGTTATCAATATGTAAATGTTGATTGAAATGTGAAACGGCGTCAAAAGCTTTAATAAAGTAATTAAAAGTCAGTTAGGGATCTGTTTTATAATAATCGAGATGAAATGTAGGTCTAATATACAGGTCATACTCACACACTATTGCCTGTTTGTTCGTACGTCTATTAAATTTAACCGGGCGATAAATAGGGGACGCAAAATAATGGGATCGACGACAAACTGAACTAACTTGAGAATTGAGACAAAATAGTTTTGGAAAGCCTTGAATTGCAGTGATTTTATTTGCAAAACTACATTACTCATAATTTTTATTAGATGTTATTACAAAATTATATTCTGTAGACAAAATTTATGAATTGCACTCCGACTTTTTAACAAAGAGGCAGAAGGTATCTGGTAGTGAAAAATACTAATGGCATAATTTTTCCAAATATCAGCTGGTTGTGCACACATTTCGAATTGTTGAAACATTTCTACTCCGTTAAAAACAGGGTTAAAATCAGGGTGCTGATTGAGGGATTAAATTTTTCCAGCGGTTAAATTTTTTCACCTGACATCAGATAAATATAGCAGGATCCAATTCAACTTGTCAGAAATCAGCTGTTTCAAAGAGCAATATCACAATACTTAACCTACAAATGCTGAATCTCGCAGATTATTGAAAAGGTCTTTTAAAAAGTTATTCTTTGAAAGGTCTTCTTTAAAAAGGTATTTTAAAGACTTTAAAGGTTCTTTAGACTTTCAAGTCTTTTGATTATTGTGTCGAAATCACTGTTTAATTATTACTGGATCAGCTGATTTATGACAAGTTAATTGGCTCCTGCTATATTTTAACATTTGGTTAAAATTTTATCAGATGGGAAAAGAACAAGTTTCAGTTTTACCAACCAAAAGTCTGTAATATAGTGGCTTAATGCAATTTTCGGAGCTAGTTCGTTTGGAATTAACATGTAATTTATTAGAGAATGTTAATGTAGTTGATTTTACAAGTTATTTAGCTAAAGTAGATTGTTCTGGTAACACTATTCCACTTGAACTTTTAATTTCAAATTAGTTCAGTTTGTCGTCGATCCCACAATGTTGCTGTCCTCGATTTATCGCCCGGTTGAATTTAATAGACGTATGAACAACCAGGCAATGTCTAGTAAACGTACTAGGTAATTAATTCATAAGTGTAAGCCTACCGTTTGTTTGCATTTTTCATATCGTACAGGACCTATAGATTTTTATGACACATGGCCCTCAAGTGACAATGAACTATCTCATTGAAGCTTTATAAAAATGTTTAAAAAGTGCTCTGTCAATATGATGCAGTCATGATAATATAATATAGTGAATGAATTATTATTCCTGTACTCTTTCAACATTGTAAAATTGTTGTAATGATTGTAACCACCAGAATTAATCCATTATGTTGCAGTCATGACAATATTTTTCATTTCATAAACTCTTATTATGCACTCTGAGTATTTTAAAACACTGTAATCAGTTATATTGGCGATAATTCATTTTCAATGCAGGTGCCTTAGCAAAATGTACCAGCTGTACACGTTAAGACTTCTCAATAAAATGAAAAACAATAGTCAACTTACTGGCCTCGTGTGTGAACTTATGAAGTAATAGAGTTGCTTGAAGCAGTTCTTTGTACACTATCAATTGACCATCAAATTCAATAATAATGTTTTACAACTTCAGACAACGTCAAATGCGTCATTGACAACGGTTTCAAGTATTTTTGAATATTGGATAAGATTTGAATAGATAACACCCGATTCAAAAATCCAGTTGATTATCGTATTTATTGTTATCGTAACTTATGGTTTCTGTAACAAGTTAACACTCACGACCGCTCTTGGATGGATGACCGACACAAAAATCAGTGAAACCTTCCCCACCGATAGAAATCCATGCGATATAATAATAGGTACCTGTATTCTGACCCCACCAAATAGAATTTCATACAAGCTCACCCACCTACTTCATATCCTGTCCACTATTTCCAATCTTGTCGAATAATTCGCAAGATTTTACAAAACTCGTCTATCATTGGATGGTTGTTAACAATTTGATAACTAACGGCTTGAGAGTTTCTGGTAGTTTTCACCTACTGAAGAATCGAATAGTTTGTAAACTTTTTTAAGAAAAGATATCTTTTTATCTCGTATATTAATGCCTCACATTTCATCAGAAACAAAGAATAAATTATTTTTCAACTTCAATATTTTAGATTTGAACTGAATCTGTATTTAGTATTCACACTGATCACAGAAGTGTTCTGTATTCAGTGGTATTCATCACTTAGAACTTGAAGTTCAACATTAGTACCGTATCAAATTATTCATAATAAAGAAAGTATGTGAAGCTTGAATTTAATGAACTAAACTCCAACTGTCCAAGCCGTGTGGGTTTATTACACAAATTTTTCATCAATTTTCCTCGACAGCCAATGTTTTATTGAACTAGTTTATTTGTTATTTTTCAACGGTGAGTAAAGGTAGGCGCACACCTATCGGCATCGTACAGCGCACTCCAATTGAAAACAGTGCATCAAATCTAATCAGCTGATCAATCCGATGCGTGCCGTCCGTCCGATGACGATATGTGTGCGCCTACCTTAATAAGACGGTTCGAAAATAATTTCATTGGTTCATAAAATGCATTTTATTTTTGCACTCCTAACAATTTTTCAAGCAAGATAGGTGTTTCATTGGCAATCCAGCTATCTAGTTATCTTGAACAGCAATATTATAATCAAGGTCAGTAGAATAAACGGTAGTGTTAATCAGGATCACGATATATTAAGAAGACGATAGGTGTTACGCACATAATGGGGATAAATCTCAGGCGTCATTTATTATTCCATAATGTTTTTTCATAAATCTATTTTTAACAAATTTTGTTGAAATGTTAAAAACATCGTTTAATGCCAATGACGTCATCAATCTAACTGGCAACTGGTACTGAGCATACATTTAATGACATCTACCTTCTTCAAAATACTGTGGGGTGGGCCGCTACTGCATTGGAAGTGAATAGTCTGGTCTGGTGAAAATAGAGATATGACCTACCGGAATTTCCTCCTATCAGCAGCAGACCAGCTTCAGTTCAGAAGTGGATGTGTCTATTTCAATCCAGACCAGACCCGACTTTCCGATTCAGATTTCCTTGTCAATACAAAATGAAGCTGTCATTATTCAATGCAATCAAATATCACATTCATTTCACTGCATTTGACAACCTTATTTATAGATTTATTTTCAAGTAGTTAACAAGGTAGATTCGATTTCAAATTGGAATCTACTTGATTTTATTCATTTTTCTTTCAAATTGCCTTCATTCATAATATAAGATCAGATTAATTGAAATAAAACACACAATATACCTCACAATATAATTTTTATCCTAGATAAAATTCACTGTTGCATTTTTGAAAATGATTTTCCTTTGTATTTAATCAGTAATTCATTGTTCAAATGTAAGCCTACACGTGACAAACTATTTATGAGCATTTAAAACGTTTGGCCTAAATGTAATAAATGTGATGTTAATAATTATTAATGTAATAATATGTTTTGAGGGGTTGGCAGCCGTGGAGCGCTGGGAAAAGTTGCAAGTGAAACTGATTCCGTTTAAAATTGAAATTATAGTGATGTAATTAATTAGTGGTTGCATTTGTGTGAGAACTTCTTGATCTTCGAGAGTCCAGGGTAAGCAGTGAAGTGTAATCTTTCCTCTTGGACGTTGTTATTAATAGTGTGAAGACAGTCAATATTTGAGAGGGTAGTGTTTAAGGTTAGAAAGAATGATTGGATGCAATGGTGATTCGCGTTTATTGAAGAGCCTAATGGACTTTGACCATCCTGAAACAAACCTTGACTAAATAATTTACCTTGTGATTAGCGACAGGGAAATTTCTACTAGCCTCGATAAAAGAAGAAGAAGAAACAATAACAACACCGGTAAAGGAGATAAGGAGGAGAGGCACCTGTTGCTTGCTTTGGAACAAATTGTTATCTTCGTGACCTACATAAATTGGATTACTAACGCTTCTATCAGTAGTCAAAATAAACAGTTCACCTTTTAATTATATTTAATATTCCGTTATAGACGGCAGAAAATTCTATCGCACAGAGGCAAAAGATCCTATTACTATTGCTTGGACGTGGATTATCATTTGGAATTCTTGTCTGCATCCACCAGGTTCATATCAAGAAATTGGATATATAATTAAAACGAAGAGGATTCGAAATGGAGGAAAAACTAGATAGGATTTTAGAAAAATTAGGGAAACTAGACACGTTGGAAAATGAAGTGGGACAAGTGGTGAAACAATTCACAATAGAAATGGAGGAAATCAAGAAAGAGATAAGTCTAGTAAAACAGCACTACGAAGACACAAAGCGAGATAACTTGGAAAAAGATAGAAAATTTAATATATTAATGTTCGGAGTGAAAGAAATAGGGTTTCACAAGATGTGCAACAAGGTTATGAGTGTTATGCAGTTTTTGATGCCAGATATGAACGAAGGATACATAAGAGATATCTGGAAGACTAATAAAAATAAAGTGAATTCACCAATTATTGTTAAATTAAATTCAGTGATTGTCAGGAATACGATAATGAGAGAAAAGGTGAAGCTTTCGCATTCGGAAGAATTTAAAGATGTGAGAATAAAAGAAGACTTACCAATCGACGTCAGGAAAACTAGGAAAACCCTATTTCCATATCTTATCAGTTTTAGGAAGGAGGGTAAACAAGTTACGCTCGTGAGAGATAAATTAAAAGTTGATGGCCAGATACTGTCCTTGGAAGATTTAGACAAGATGGAACGAAGTGTTGGAAAGAGAGCGAGAAGTGAGGAAATATCACCTATCGGGAGTGGAGGAGAGAGCAAGAAGATTGGAGAGTCTTATAATGCTAGAAAGGGCAGAAAGATGCATGGAAAGGAGGGTTTGGAAAGATATTTTAAAAAGAGCACAAATGAAACTACAACGAAAAAGCAGACAAATGAAGAGAGAAGAAAGGACGAGGAAAAGGAAGAAAAAGGAGAAAACTCGAGCAAAAACCAATTAGAGGCGGTTCAAGAGAGCAAAACTTCAGAGGATTTATAACAAAGAATAGTTAACGAGAAGAAAAGATCTGGAAAAGGAAAAATTCACAAATTCAAACGGGTTAATGATAAGAAACACTTCAGAATAGGAACGCTCAATGTGAGATCAATTTTGGGAGAGGACAGGATGATGGAATTCGAAGAAGCCCTGGAGGAGCACCAATGGGATATAATAGGATTGGCGGAAGTTCGGAGAAGTTATAATAGCATAGAAGAAAGGATAAGTGGTCATCTGCTCTGCCATTCTGCAGCAACAAGAGGTCATCGCGGTGTGGGATTCATAATCAAAAGGGATTTGAAGAGTAACGTGGAAGAATTTCAAGGTATATCAGACAGATTGGCGCTGCTTAGAGTGTACAAAGGAAATATAAAATTGTTGTTAATACAAGTTCATGCACCGACAGCGGACAGCTCAGAGGAGGAAATAGATGAATTGTATGAATCTTTAGAAAATATCATAGAAAACAGAAGAGCGGGAGAAACCTTGATTATTATAGGGGACTTCAATGCAAGAATTGGAGTAAGGGTCCCAGGGGAAGAAAACGTTGTTGGAGTATGCGGAGTTGGAATCAGGAATGAGAGAGGGGAGAAAATTATAGATTTCGCAATGACCAACAACCTTAAAATAATAAACACATTCTTTGAAGGTCAATTGGAGGATAAGTGGACTTGGAAATCGCCTTTAAATAATGTTCACGAAATTGATTTCATAATTATGGAGAAAAATAATAGTATGATGAAAAAATTCGAGGTGATTAAGGACTTTAAGTTTGACTCGGATCACAGATTGTTGTTGGGAGAAATTATTTTTCCAAAAAGAAGATTTTTCATCTGCAAACAAAATAATATAAGAATAACTGAGTTGAATGAACAAGTATTTGTGAATAATCTATCAGAGGAATTGAATAGGAGGAACGTATATGTAGTCAGTACCGTCGAAGAGGTATATGAGTGGATAGGAAAGTCGATAGTAGCAGCATCAAATAGAACGAACGAACGTGCGCAGGGAGGAGGAGGAAGGAGAAGAAGAAGCCACAGACTGTCAGAAGAAACAAAAGAAATGATTGAGGAACGTGAAAGATTAAACAGAATAAGAGTGAAGTCGGAAGAAGAAAAAAGAAAGCACCAAGAATTGAGGAAAGAGGTTAGAAGTAGAATCAGAAAGGAAATTAAGGAATATAAAGAGAGAGTAATAAATTCAATCATGAATAGTACGGAATCAACAAGGGATATTAACAAACAGTTGTGTACAACCAAGAAAAAATGGATACCAATGTTGGACACAGATGACGGAAAAGAGACGGAAAGATGGAGAATATTAGAAAAAGTGACAGCCTTCTATGAAAACTTGTATAGCGAGGGGAATGATGTGAGAGGAGGGGAAAGAACAAGAATACAAGAGCAAGAAAGTGATCTTCAGGTAATGGACATTATGGAAGATGAAATACGGCATGCCATCAAACATTTGAAAAGAAACAAAGCTCCCGGCGATGACGGCATTACAAATGAGTCGATTAAAGCTGGAATGGAAGTGTTACTGAAACCCTTGAAACTACTATTAAATAAAATTTTGAGAGAAAGAGTAATTCCAGCAGAGTGGAAAAGAAGTAAAGTTATTATTTTATTTAAGAAAGGATCAAGATCAGATGTAAAAAACTATCGGCCCATCACACTTACTTCAACTTTCTACAAGATATTTGCAACAATAATAAAGAACCGAATAATCAACAAAATTTATGAAAACCACTCAATAGATCAAGCCGGATTCAGACCAGGTTTCTCCACAGTTGATCAATTACAAGCCGCCAATCAGCTAATTGAAAAATGCCAAGAATATAAAATTCCTCTATATTTAGGATTTGTTGATTTCCACAAGGCTTTTGATAGTCTGAAACACAACAAAATGTGGGAGTCATTGAAGGAAGCCGGGGTGGAAGGAGAGTATATTGAAGTAATGGAGAGTTTATATGAAAATAGTGAGGTATACGTGGAGCTGGAGAGAAAAGGAAGAAGTATAAAGGTGCAAAAAGGCGTCAAGCAGGGATGCCCGTTATCTCCAGTAATCTTCAACTGCTGTTTGGAACATGTTTTCAATCAATTGAAATGGGAGAATAGAGGAATGCTAATCAATGGTTTTCAACTGAATAACCTGCGATTTGCTGATGATGTGATGCTGGTGGCTGGAAGTGCTAGGGAGATGACGGAAATGCTGAATGAATTAATAGAAGCCAGCAAAAGGATGGGTCTTCAATTGAATGCGAGCAAAACGAGAGTGATGACAAATTCCAACAAGGAGGAAGTAATGGTGTCATGTGGCTACATAGATTACGTCGAGGATTATGAATACTTAGGTCAGCTTCTTTCTTTTGAAAACCGAACTGTAAAGGAGGTAAAACAGAGGATCAGCAAAGGTTGGAAGAAGTATTGGTCTTTGAAGAGAGTATTCAAAGGTGACTTCTCAAACAACTTGAAGTCAAACGTTTTGAGGAAGTGCATATACCCGACAATTTTATATGAAGCGCAGACCTGGTCATTAACAGTGCAGCTGGACAGGAGACTTGAAACCACTCAGACGAAAATGTCGAGGAGCATTCTTGGTCTGCGTTTGAATCAACGAGTCAAAAACTCCCAAGTTCTACGGCAGGTGAGAGTGAAATATCTCCAAAAAGAAGCACATCTCGTCAAATGGAAATGGGCGGGCCACGTGGCGAGGATGGCGCCGGATCGTTGGGCGAAGATATGTACCGAATGGATTCCGCGCGACAGGAGAAGATCGAGAGGACGCCCGGCCATCAGATGGAGGGACGAGATAACTCAGCGCGTGGGAGATATGTGGCCAACAACAGCCAGGGATAGGAGAAGGTGGCAAAAAGTTATGGACAATTTGTAAATTTTGTAAATAGATAGTTTAAAAATTTTTGTTTTTTATTCCGAAGTTATGTTGGTAGTAGCTGCCAACCACAAATTACCTCAGTTGAGAGGCTTTTGTTCAATTTATGAATGTCAATAAAGCTATATTATTATATTATTATTATTATTATATTATAGTTATTCAAAGTGTGTAGATCTGTGCCATATTTTTAGTTTATCTACTAGAGTGCAATAAAAGTGTTTGTCATTTAACTGTGTCGTTCACTTAAATAAATCCTAAAAGAGCCCTGCTGAAAAACGTCACATTGGTGTCAGAAGTGGGATTTATTTGAGTAGTGCTCTGTGTGCTATATTGAACATTTCAGGAATCAGTTGGAGTAAAAAAAAAATAAGGATGGCACAGAAAGAAGTATTGGCAATCTTATGCAGATGATGGCTGAGATGAAAGCCACTTTCACTCGAGTCCAAAGTGAATTAGTGGAACTTAAGGATGATCTTGAAGCTAAGCTTACTAAGAGTGTTACTGATATTCAATTAGATATAGGTAGTCATAAGAAAGAACTTCTAGAGATGCAATCAGTAGTGACTGAATTAGTAGATAAATGTAAAGTAGGTGATAAGTAGTTTTAAGACAATTAGTGATGCTAGTTTAAGTGGTACAGAGAGGAGCAGAATGGAGCCGGAGTCAACAGCCAGGCCTTTCTGACCAGTGAAGCCACCAAAGTTTGATGGGTCCTCATCATGGACTGTTTTCTGCCGCCAGTTTGAGACTGCTGCCATTCACAATCACTGGGAGGAGGATGAGGAAGCCGCGCAACTGGTGACAGCTCTACAAGGACCAGCAGCAGATGTCCTACAGACAGTGCCAATGGAGGCAACATACAAAGACCTTCAGGAAGCATTGGAAAGCCGCTATGGAGAACATAATCTGGCCACAATATACAGGTGTGAGCTACGAGGATGGCACCAGAAGTCAGGAGAGACCTTGCAGGAGTTTGCTACAAGTATTGAGCAGCTTGCAGTGAAGGCTCTCCCAGGCCTTCCACGAGCCTATGTCCAGGAGGAGGCAGCACATAGCTTCATGCAGGGACTCAGGGATGCTGAAACCAGAAGACACTTGATGCTGGCTGGGCCTAAGACCATCAGTGAGGCTCTCACACAAGCCCTATGGATGGAAGCTGCTGCAGCACTGACACATCCTATCATGAAAGTATGTCAAGTAAATATGAAAGAGCAAGAAAGAAGAATGCAGAACAAGAACCAGACAGCTGAAATAGGGGAATGGTCCTGCTGGAACTGCAGCAAGCCTGGCCACCTACAAAGAGACTGCCCAATCCCATTGAGAGACAAAACTGTCAGTGGCTTGAGGAGGGGTCATCTGACACCTACAGCATCATCTCCCAAAGCTGTATTGAAAATCTCAGCTATTGGTCAAGGAGCTGACAGTCTGTTTGCTGAGGGAAGCATTGGGACACAACCTTGTCAAGTGACCATTGATACAGGAGCATCTGTCTCTATTATCCGACCTGACAAGCTACCAGAAGACTGTAGGCGGCGCGCACCCATCCGGCATTATAATGTTCAGACTGCATCTGGGGAGGAGCTACCTGTCCTTGAGGAGGCCTTGATCCAGCTGATCCTGGGAGAGGTGCAGCTGGAGGCTTGGGTATTTGTGGCTGACATCTGTGATGACTTCATCCTGGGACTGGATATTCTACAAGCACATGATGCCAGAGTTGATGTGGGCCAACACATACTACAACTACAGCAAGGGACGGTGGTGCTACACAACCCTGAGAGCAGGAAACATCAGGGAAGAACAAGGAAGGTGATGCACATGACCAAGCATGCTGGACAGTCAGGATATCCAAGAAGGTGCAAGAAGATAGAAAGACTTCAGGAGTATCACTATAAAGCAGAACATCAACCAGGGAAGAAACACAGCAATGCAGATGCCTTATCAAGGCGCTCTTGTGACCACAACTGCAAGCATTGTTCCAGAGTTGAAGACAAGAATGAAGCTCAGACTATTAAACAAATAAGAGTCAAAGAAACTGAAGGATGGAGCAGTGAGGAACTGAGGAAGAGCCAATAAGAGGACCTGGATATTGGACCCCTGATGGAAGAGAAGGAATCTGGAATACAACCAGGTTTGGAAACTATCAGTGACAGAGGCCCAACCTACAAAAGCTACTGGGTGCAGTGGAACTCTCTCACAATCAAGGATGGTGTACTGTTCAGAGATTGGCAGTCTGCAGATGGAAGACAATGTGTGAAACAAATTATTGTCCCACGTAGCAAAGTAGAGGAGGTTCTACAGGAGATTCATAGTGGGAGTACTGGAGGACACCTGGGGATCCGGAAGACCATTGACAAGATACGTGGGAGATTCTACTGGTTGCACCTTCGAGATGATGTCGAGCGCTGGTGTCAATCTTGTCATATA
This sequence comes from Laodelphax striatellus, assembly GCA_017141395.1. Lineage (NCBI taxonomy): Eukaryota > Metazoa > Arthropoda > Insecta > Hemiptera > Delphacidae > Laodelphax > Laodelphax striatellus. Next base: position 7,570,596 of record CM029543.1, on the reverse strand, counting down.
TGTGCAGCCAGCAAAGGTCCAGCAACCCGGAGCCGAGGAAGTATGCAGCAGTACAATGTTGGAGCTCCATTGGAGCAAATTGCAATGGACATTGCAGGCCCTTTTCCAGTTACTACTGATGGAAAGAGATACCTGCTAGTTGTAATGGACTATTTCACCAAATGGCCTGAGGTTTATGCAATTCCCAATCAAGAAGCTACAACTGTAGCTAGAGTATTGGTCAATGAGTTCATCAGCCGATTTGGAGTACCCAGAGAGTTACACACTGACCAGGGCAGGAATTTTGAATCTCAACTTCTGAAAGAGGTGCTAGATCTATTAGGCATCAGGAAGACAAGGACCACACCTCTGCATCCTCAATCAGATGGAATGGTCGAGAGATATATAAAGACCATTGAAGAAAATCTTCGAAAAACAGTGGCCAATCATCAAAAGGACTGGGACCAGAAGCTACCTCTATTCCTGATGGCCTATCGAGCAGCAACTCATGAAACAACATCAACCACCCCGGCCAAGATGATGTTTGGGCGGGAGCTTCAATTGCCATGTGATGTCCTATTTGGCACTCCTCCTGGGAAACAACTACCAGCAAACCAGTATGGAATCGACTTGGCCAGACAAATGGAAGAGATTCACAATCATGCACGCCACCATTTGAAGATTGCCAGTGACCGCATGAAGGCCCGGTATGACCTGCAGGCAAACTCGAGGGGCTTTCATCCTGGAGACAAAGTCTGGTTGTATCAACCAAGGAGGAAAGTGGGGAGGTGCCCCAAACTGGATACGCAGTGGGAAGGACCCTACATCATCCTGGACAGGATAAACGACGTAGTGTACCGAATCCAGAAACAGCCTCGGAGCAGGAAGATGGTGGTCCATCTTGACCGGCTAGCGCCTTATCATGAGGCTACTCGGGACGAGCAGCCCTAAGGAGGGGGCAATGTGACAGGGAAGCAGGGGGACTGGAGTCGGCAGGGTGGAGGAGGTGCCAGAAGCTTCTGGAAGCAAAGACAATAGGGCACATGGCCTTTTGTCTATGGCTGAAGGAGGCAGGCCACACCCTCCCTCTCTCTCATTCATGCTCTGTCCCTCTTCCACTCATCTACCTGCGGAAGTTTCTAGATCTTTTATTGAAGCTCTGATTGACAGGTTGTAAACAGGAGAAGCTCGAGAAAGGTCTAGAATTTTCGTAGGTAGTATTTAAGAGGGTCATCCCTGTTGCATGAGTCAGTCAAAAGGTTGAACAGCGAGAAAGGAATCGGCGAAGTCAGTGTTGAAGTCAAGTGTGGTAGTTCAGTTTCCAGCGGTGTAGTTGGCTACTGTGTTTGTTAGTGTGTGATAGTGAGTGATTTATGGTAAAAGTAGTTGAACTCAGAGTGTAGTAGTGAAGTGACAGAAAGTTGTGATTAAATAATTATTAGAGATTATTGTAATTTAAGTTAGCTAACTAGGAAATAGAACGTTGTAGTCAATAATTGTTGTAGAGATAGTTATTACAAGAGTGTGTAGATCTGTGCCGTATTTTTAGTTCTACTAGAGTATAATAAAAGTGTTTGTCAATTAACTGTGTCGTTCACTCAAATAAATCCTAAAAGAGCCCGGCTGAAAAACGCCACAATATGTTTGGTGAAAGATATGTACAAGGGAGCTATCACACAAGTTTGAACTAGTGTGGGAAGGACTCAGGAGTTCCCTGTGCAAGTTGGCCTTCACCAGGGTTCAGCACTTAGCCCATACTTGTTTGACCTGCTCACGGATGTCATAGGCAATGCAGTTAAGAAGCCAGCACCGTGGTGCATGCTATTTGCAGATGACATTGTGCTCTGTGAACCCACCAAAGATCAGTTAGGAGAAATGCTAGAAAGCTGGAGGAAGACTTTGGAGGAAAGGGGGCTGAAAATTAGTCAATCAAAGACATGGTACATGGCATTTGAAAACAATGATGGACTGACCTTACAGCTTGAAGGAAGCCAACTCCAACCAGTTGGGAGTTTCAAGTATCTGGGTTCAAATGTGCAGAGAGATGGAGGGCTTGATGTCGAAATACAGCATAGAATAAATTGTGGATGGATGAACTGGAGGAGAATGAGTGGTGTTGTTTGTGATAGGAGAGTGAATTGTAAAATGAAGGGGAAAGTATACAAGTCAGTAGTGAGGCCAGCTATGCTGTATGAAACATGTCCCATTCTAAAGAGACAGGAAAGGAAGATGGAAGTGACTGGGATGAGAATGTTGAGATGGATGTGTGGTGTTACAAGAAAAGATAAGATAAGGAATGAGTTCATTAGAGGCACAGTAAAGGTTGGTCCACTGGGTAAAAAGATGCAGGAGGCGAGGATGAGGTGGTTTGGCCATGTACAGAGACGGGAGGCAGATTATGTGGGGCAGAGAGTGCAGGATTTGATTTTGGATGGAGTGCGAGGACGTGGCAGACCGAAGATGAGATGGAAAGACAGAATAGCAGCAGACATGCAGGAGAATGGTTGGAGGAGAGAGGAAGCATTGGACAGGGTGCTGTCAGTGGAGAAGCAGACTACAAAGAAGGAATGCCGACCCCATTTAAATGGGAAAAAGCAACGCCAAAGAAGAAGAAGATTTTAAGTACACTATTCTCAGCCTCAATGTTCATCTCCTGTGTGTAAGCACCTAATATGTGTGGTGAGATGTGAATTCTGAGTGGATGTTTTATCACAATTTCCACATCTGTAAGGTCTTTCTCCAGTATGTGTATGTAAGTGTCTAGAGAGATTGGATGTTTCATCACAAAATTTACAACAATAAGGTCTCTTTCCAGTATGTGTACGTAAATGTGTGGTAAGATTTGATTTCTGAGTAAATGTTTTATCACAAAATTCACAAATGTAAGGTCTCTCTCCAGTATGTGTATGTAAATGTGTGGTAAGAGTTGATTTATGAGTGAATGTTTTATCACAAAATTTACAACCATAAGCTCTCTCTCCAGTATGTGTACGTAAATGTATGGTAAGAGTTGATTTCCTAGTACACGTTTTATCACAAAATTCACAACTGTAAGGTCTCTCTCAGTATGTGTATATAAATGTATGGTAAGATGTGTTTTCTGAGTAAATGTTTTATCACAAAATTCACAACTATAAGGTCTCTCTCCAGTATGTGTATGTAAATGTCTGGTAAGATTTGATTTGAGAGTAAATGTTTTATCACAAAATTCACAACTATAAGGTCTCTCTCCAGTATGTGTATATAAATGTCTGGTAAGAGTTGATTTTTGAGTGAATGATTTATCACAAAATTTACAGTTGTAAGGTTTCTCTCCAGTATGTGTATATAAATGGGTCATAAGATGTGGTTTCTTATTAGTTCTATAATCACAGTATTTACAAGTATAAGACTTGCTGCTATGAACATGTTGATTATCAGTGAATGATAATTGGTCAGTAGATTTATTGGCACACTCATTTGAAGTTGATTTTCCTTGTTCTCCAATACTTTCTGCACTCAAGTCTTGTTCATCCAAGGCAATAGAATTGTTTTCAGTTTTGGAATTAACAATAATTGCAGTATCTGTAACAGGTGAAATATCCTGGATTTGCATCATTGTAGAAACAGAATTACATCCCCCATCTGATTCTATTTCATTTAAATCTTCCTCATACTCTTCTTTTATATTATGCTCTTGTTTTATTGGGAACCTGTTTGATGAATAAGTAGAGAAGCTTTCATCATTCATGAAATGTTCATCTTCAATCTCTTCTTTTTTCACTTGTAGTCCTCCTTCAGCTATTCCCAAATGTTGTTCTCCTTTAACCACTATCTCTGGTTTGAGCACTATCATTTCGAATGGATGTTGTTTGTTGTGGTCTGAACATTGATCATGATCATCTGAGTTGTGTTGAATTTGGTATTTATATTCACTGTTCTTTTGATCTTGATCCAGTCCATCAGTGGTATCCATGCTCCCACTACATTGTCCTTGATCTTGAGGTATTGGCATGTAGTTCTCTGGATTATGACCATCATCAATTTTAGTCTGGACAGGACTGGACTGAATCTTGCATCCATTCTCTTCTCCCTGTAAACAAGTCACTGTTGAAAAATTGTTCTGAAGTATAGAGACAAAGCAAAATTTGAATATGACAAGTGTTACAGCCTTGTCTCATATTTTTTCTGAAATATATTATTACTGTTCAAGATCAATTAATAAGTAAATGGGCAAATTTAAATTTGTTGACCAAAAGTTGAATACATTTCCAGATAGCAAGACATTCTAAATTCATGAGCCGGTAGCCTACAGCTTGATGCACGAGTTCAGTGAACTATTCTTGTAAACATATTGACATCCAAACTGAACTTAAATAAGTATTATCTGTAAAAACTAACTTTTATAACCTTCAATGTGATTGTCAGTTGGATTTTTTATAATCAAATTTGACTGCAATCTGGCACTTGTCAATTGAAATAGTATATTTCGCACCTAGGGCGGAAAATGTGTGTTTGCCGGCTTGAGATCGCGGTTTTCAAGTTCGAGACGAATGTCGAGAACTTGAAGCAATCAAGAGCCGGCAAAACATTTTTGCCCGCAGTGCAAACGCTATTTTTCGCCACACCAAAAAAAAATATATTTAAGGCAATTTTGAAATTGAAATTCTAGGAAGAATTCAATGTTTTGAGGTTAGGCCTATGAAAATACTATCGCATTCTATTGTTTGATATCAAAACTTTTATAACTTACATTAAGTTATAAAAAAATTAATTTATTGATGCTTTAAATACTACAATGTATTATTAATACTAAGATGTCAAATTCCATTTCAAAAAGAAACAATTACTGTACTTCACTTTTCAATATTCAAAATTCATAACTCTGTGTTACACAATGCAGCCAACACAATAATTGTTGAGGTTAAGGAAATATTATCCTATTCTATTGGTTCAAGAAAAACTATTTGAAAAAAAAGGATAATACATATTAAGTTATGGAACAATAATTATTTATAGAATATATTATAAATATACAGCTTATTTCCATGAAAATTATGTGATTATATCTTCGTTATTTGTGTGATCGGACACGATCAGCTGTCATTCAAAGTCATTTTCTTTTCCGCCCTAGGGCCGTAAACTTTACAGACCTCGTCGGAAACAGAACGCTTTCGGCCTTCGTTTGAGGTGTGAAAAACAGTTCATTACGTCCAAGTGTGGCGAAAAGGTATGTTCTGACTTAAATTAGACATTCCAATTCACACAAGAGAAGATTTTTAAAAGCAATACTTTATTTCCAATTCTAATTGAGCAATGCTCTTACAATTATATATTTTCTGATACATGAAAATTCATTGTTGTTGAAAAAATTAATAAATGAACACAAAATTCCTATTTTGATACCATGAAACTTTGTTCAATTTCAGTAATCAGGCAGAATAATAACATTCAGTGTCACTTATTAATTTGGAGTCTATTAGCAAATTCCATGTGAGTCATTTCCACAATGATAGGGTTGAACAACCTTTATTAGTACAGATGCTACAATAGGGAAAACGATAATATTCAAACCTATCATGAATGCAAGTTATCAACAAAAAAAGCTGACTTTCTATTGCGTTTGAGTTCTAATAATAATTTGTAATAATGTTCTTGGACAATACCTGGTATGCACTCTTTTTATGCGAATCTAAGCCATCACCCAAATCTTCCACTCTTACCAATACTAGCTGAGCTATTTTCCCACCTGAAACACAATGAATGCACTGAATGAAAAGAGAACTGAATTTTACAATTGAAGAGGTTCAAGAAAGAGACAAAGAAGGAAGAATAGAGGGAATGAAGGAGGAATTGAAGGGCATAAAATGTCAGGAAGTGTAGAGAAACAGAAGTGGGAGAAGTTGCAGGGGGAAGACTTGGAGGGGGAGGAGGAGTATGAGCTGGTGGTTCATGAGGAGCAATGGAGTGCTGATAAAAGGATGGGGGAGGAAAAAGTGTTTCAAAAAATACTAGTTTAATGAAAACAAAGTTAAATCATATTTCTAAGCTCCAGATTCATTACCTGTTGCTCAATTGTTACAGTTCAATATCTGGAATTCAATCTTAAACAGATTTTTATACTACTACAGCAATAATGATGATTTAATTGAATGAGAGTGATCTTGCATGATAATGATTATAACTAACATGAAAAACTCTTACCAAATCATGAATTTCTGATGTTCTCTAATAACTCTGTTAAAGTCTTCAAAATTTCCAACAATACATTCATTCAATTTCTCAGCAAATTTCATTCACAATCCAGTCTCTAGAAAGCTGAATTGAGTCTCTAGAAAGCTATAAATCTTGGGAAAATTGCAATCTGCCATCAAGTGCGTCGTGGTTACAAGGAAATTCAAGTAAAATACATAAAAATACTCACAAATTCTGTATTCTAAATTGGAGTAGCCATCACTGCTGGGGAAGACAATTGAAGGTTCATCACACTGAAAACAATAGATAAATAATGAATAAGCATATATCTCACTCTCTTAGTAAAAATAATATGAATGATCAAGTAGCCTACAAATTATATATAGGCCTAGTAAGAAGATAAAAGTGTCTTGAAGCAATCATTTTCAAACCCAGAGAATTTGGTGAGCTGTATGATAGGCTTTTAATCTGTTGGGATATAATTTTGTTCTTAGTAGATCGGAATTCAAGCTAGCTAGTTAATATTAGGAGAAACCTACTGCACATAATTATAGATTTAACAAGTAAAGAACTGGGAGGGACTTAGAGAAAAATGAATAGTGAAATCAATTACCATAGAATGAAATAAAGAATCAATTATACGTTTTACAATCGGTGGAGTAACACATTGTGTTAGTGAAATAAATTATAATCTGCAAGATTATAATTCAATTTATAATGTGTGGAGTAACACATTGTGTTAGTGAAATAAATTATAATCTGCAAGGAGATCTTTGTAAATACACAAAAAAGCTAGAAGGAATATGGACAAATTAAACCATTGACCAGAGGTGCAGCAAAAGTGGAGGTAGACTGAAGTTGAATGCTTCATGCAGAATATTCAACTAACATAGAATAGAAAGACCGCCTGTCACTGAATAGAGTTGAGTTACCTGTTCTCGTTTGATGTCAGTTCGTGCCTTCCTGATGAGTGACCAGTAGTGAGTGGCGCCAATGTCCATCTCTTCTTTGATGTCTACTGGCCCTTCATCACAGTCACAGCTGTCGTCTGCTGGATCCATCACTTCACTCTTCACCTGCTTACATGAAACATGCGAATTAAAAACTACCAAATAGAAGTTTTGATTCGCAACCATGATGGCTACTCTTGTACAGAATCAAAAGCTTAGTGTTATCATCGTTATCTTATAAACCATTACTATCTCAGAAAAAGCTCTGAGAACCAGAATTTCTTGAAAGTAAAGGTGAGTTTTTGCTTTTGTCGATGCGCAGCCGATCTCAGATTAAAATAACAATATTTTCAAACAATAAAATTGTTCCTACTTGTATATTAAACACTGAATATTAATAAATTCAGTGAATTAACAATATTCTTACTAAATTGAGTGGAGTGATTAAAAACTAGCTATCACTACCACTCCAGCATTTTGGAGTTATAACTTCGTTTGGTGTGATTAAAAACAGGAGTAGTCACTACCCTGTAGTTGTAACTCGATTTTTCCGGAAAAGGAGTTATAACTCCACTTTTGATGTGATTAAAACTTAGATAGCACTACTTTCTAGTAGTTATAACTCCACAATTTTTGAGTGTGCCCATCTACGCACTCCACTTTTGTCAGCTTGTCTTCAACTGGCTGCTATCCAAAAACTATTTAACCTATGTTTACTTTCAGAATATCATTATGTTCAGAAAATATTGATTATCATTCTGTGTGAGTATCAAAATTCTAAAATTTATATTACAGAAATTCTGAAGTATCAAATCCTAGCCTTGAAAATGGATACAGACAGGGTTCTTTACGCCCTTTCCTCATTTGAAATTTGAGATTAATTTTCTAATTTTTACTTAATAAGATTAAACATGTAAATTCTTGATGTAAATTTATCTCCTTAAAAATTGTTTTATAGGACAATGAAAACGTTTACTACTGAAAGAACACAACTGCAAAAAAATATAAAAACAAAAGTCTTTAATTGCATCTGGAAAAATAACAAATAAATGAACTTCGTAGTTTATTGTTTCAAACGTTATTTTTTAAGATGAAAATACGAGAATGGGTCTCAATGTTAAAAACTTCCAGATATGCCAAAGTACCTTGAAATTTGAATATCACATAAATTATTTTTATTAAATGTTAAAGTTTGTAAAATTCTTTTCTCATTAATGAATTATTCATACTGCTATTTTAAAATTGAAAAATCCCAATATTTTGAAGTACGTACATACATACATACATACATCTGTATATACAAATCAAATACTGTATAAACAACAATTTAAATGAATAAATCAAACAAAATAAAACAAATACTGTGTACAAAACAATTTAAATAAATCAAATAAAACAAAACATATCATGAAATTAGGTACTCCCGAGGCTACCCTGTGTGTATTTTGAATTCAAATACATACAAGTATTTTTCAAATCTTTCTTATTATATCAATTTCTTTTATTGGTTTAGCTTGGTAAAGCTTGTTTTCGATCACGACCGACGACTGGCTTGGCTGGCCGATTGGCGTCATAGAGTCGCGACACTCGCGACTGAGAGTATAGAGCGAATCATAAGAGAAAGAGAATAAATCACCAGAGCGACAGAGAGGAGCCAGAGTGATAGCCTTGAATTTGGAGTTGTATCTATGGTGACTGGTGTGATTAAAAAGTGGAGTTATATCTACCCATAGGTATAACTCCAAATTTTCCGGACCGGTGTAGTTACAACTCCGGAGTGGTAGCGTTTGTCACTCCGATTTGAGCTAACGCTATCACTACACAGTAGTCACTACTGAGTAGTCACTACTTAGTCACTACTATCTTTCTTATTATATCAATTTCTTTTATTGGTTTAGCTTGGTAAAGCTTGTTTTCGATCACGACCGACGACTGGCTTGGCTGGCCGATTGGCGTCATAGAGTCGCGACACTCGCGACTGAGAGTATAGAGCGAATCATAAGAGAAAGAGAATAAATCACCAGAGCGACAGAGAGGAGCCAGAGTGATAGCCTTGAATTTGGAGTTGTATCTATGGTGACTGGTGTGATTAAAAAGTGGAGTTATATCTACCCATAGGTATAACTCCAAATTTTCCGGACCGGTGTAGTTACAACTCCGGAGTGGTAGCGTTTGTCACTCCGATTTGAGCTAACGCTATCACTACACAGTAGTCACTACTGAGTAGTCACTACGTTTTAATCACTTCACCCATTGTTCCTATTTTTGCATGGTTATTCTTGTATATTTTTATGTTATAATTAGTTGCTATTTTCACTATCTGCAGCTGAGATCGGCTGCGCATCCGCAGAAGCGAAACCCTACCTTAAAGGTCAATTCACACATTGACCGACGCCTATCCGACGCAGCATTTTTGTTCTGCGCATGCGTCAAAGAATCTGAAAATACAGAAGGAAGCTGAACATTCGTCAACAACGATGAATATGGACCAATCAGATCATTGGGCTCGTGACGCATGCGCAGAACGAAAATGCTGCCATCGGATCATTTGAGAATTGACCTTAAAGGTCAATTCCCACATTGACGACAACGACACGACAACGACATTCTCATTTCGTTCTGCGCATGCGTCACCAGCCCGCGCTCTGATTGGTCCATCCTTTTAGAACTTCTGACCAGCCGAATTTCTAGGTTAAGTGACTAGGTACGAAGTTTGAATGTTCGCTGTTCGGAATCAATAATTGTCAATTAATATTTATAATATTAGTACGACAATATGAATATAATAATCAGTAAATAAAATTATAATACAAACCTTTCCAAGTCATACCGGTACTGCAATTTTGAGAGCTTGATAGCCGACAGCTACAGTATAATCATTATTATTTTTGTAAACAAAGATAGACATGGACCAATCAGAGCATGGGCTGGTGACGCATGCGCAGAACGAAATGAGAATGTCGTCGTCGTGTCGTTGTCGTCAATGTGGGAATTGACCTTAATTCATAATGAAATCAATTTGGTAATTATTTTTAGTATTCGATATTGTACCATTTTTAGTCAATATCTCTTTTAAAGCATTTCACCCCACCTCTGAATCAACTGTCAGGAGCCATTTTGTTTTTGGTGGGCAACACATATTTCATTAGAATATTGCAATTTTTTTCCAGCCATGCTCCTGAAGCTAACCTAACCTTTTGACAACACCAACCTATGCTAGTCCCAGATAGCAATTTAAGCTTTACAAAACCTTACAAAACCTTTTTGCTGAAAATGGTAAAACCTTTTCAAAAGCTTGTCAGTGAAAAGGGTGCAACCTTGTGAAAATGTTTTTGTAAGGTTTTGAAAATGGTCCTACTTGACAAAATCTGAGGTTTTTCTAACCTTCTCATGAAGGTTTTGAAAACCTTTTCATGTAAAGGTTATGAAAACCTTGTCATGTAAAGGGTTTGTAAACCTTGTCATAAACATTATGAAACCCTTGTCATATAAAGGGTTTGAAAACCTTGTCGTGTAAACATTATGAAAACCTTAACCTTGTCATGTGAAGTTTATGAAAACCTTGTCATGTAAAGGGTTTGTAAACCTTGTCATGTAAACATTATGAAAACCTTAACCTTGTCATGTAAAGGTTATGAAAACCATGTCATGTAAGCATTATAAAAACCTTGTCAAGTAAAGATTATGAAAACCATATCATGTAAAGCATTATGAAAACCTTGCCATGTAAATGTAATGAAAACCTTGTCATGTAAAGGTAATGGAAACCTTGTCATGTAATGGTTTACATTAAACTTTCATATGAAGGTGATGAAAACCTTGTCATGTAAAGGTTATGAAAACCATGTCATGTAAGCCTTATAAAAACCTTGTCATGTAAAGGTAATGGGAACCTTGTCAGGTAATGGTTATGAAAACATTGTCAGGAAGCGGTTTCCATAACCTTTTTGAGTAAAGGTTTCAATATCCTTGCCATGTAAAGATTATGAAAACCTTGTCATGTGAAGGTTACAATACCCTTTCTGTGTAAAGGTTTTCCACAACCATTATATAAGAAAGTAGATTCAGCAATGTCATGAAAAGGTTGGCATAACATTGAGAAATGAAGGCTGTGAAAGCCTGATCATTAAAGGTTCTACTACTAGGCTAACAAGCAAATTAATTTTCAATAAGTTGAAAATGCACTTCAGTTTAAAAATTTATTTATTCAATTCAGTTTTGTCTGAGCAATCAATTTTACACAGATAGACAAAAAATACTAAATATCTAAGTCAATTATTGTATCTTATTATAATTATCATTATTTAATAATTAAATGACAATGCAGGAGAAAACTTTATTACATACACTACAGTGAATAAATATTACTTATTATTGATATAAGTACATTTTACAAATTCTAGATAACTCGGAAATGAAAAACAATAATTCAACTAGAAAACTAAGATTAAAACCAAACGAATAATTAAAAAACTAGATTGAATGAGAACAATCAGGTAGATCAGGCATCAGGTAGACGGTCCACACTCATATTTTTGGTTTTCTGCTCTCTGTAAAACACACATGAATCTCTGATGAGTTGAATGAATTTTTCCATTATTGATTTTCCAAATTCATTTCTAATCGATTATTGATGGGAAAATTCATTGATTAGTTAATTGACATAATTGAGAAATCATCGAAATCTTTGTAATACAGTAGGCTCTCATATCACAACATACTTCGTTATTCACAATTTTGAATAAGTAAACTTGAAAATGTCACACCAATATGTTAATGGGCTCATGACAATTAAAATAAGAACTGTGCAATAGTCATACCTAGTAATTGGAACTGTACAATACTAATAAAAAATATTTAAAACCCCATTTTTGGAGATACCACTTTGGTTGCACCACTTTTAAATAAACACCACAGAGACTTTGGATCTCTGAGTTTTCCAAATATGGTGTAGAAACTGAAACTGATTTTAAATACAGTTATTTGAATTGGAAAGTTATGAGAAAAGTTGAAAGTGAGAGTTTTCAATTCAATGTGAATTTCTAGTGCTACATGCTAGTCTACGCTACTAAACAGGAAGTTGAAATATTCCAGTTTGTAACAAATTTTATTTTAAAAATATTCCTGAGTAGGTAAGATTAAAGATCTATATTATTAATAGGCGAACATGTTTTTTTGTATTCAGAACTCCTCCGTGGTTTCTCAACCGAATTTGTTCGTTCACATCTCATTTCAAAGATCTCATTCCGTAGATGTTTGATAAGGTCTTACATTTTGAAAAAAGTTATCGTGGAGATGAGAAATGAGCGATCAAAGTTTCAATTTTTTCCATTGCTTTAACTAATGTTATAATTAATTGATGTTTTAAACATAGGAGTAGGTGAGATGAAAATTTTTACATTTCAACTTATGATTTAATGATCAGCTGTTTTGAAACAGAAATTTATTTTTCATTGTTCATTGCACCGGTAAGGGCATTTCTGCAGAGAGAAAAAGAGACATATAGCAAGTAATAACGAGAAGGAGAAGAATAAGAAGATTTAGAAAGAGAAGAAGGAAGAGAAGTAGATGGAAAAGAGGGAGAAGAAGTAGAAGAAGAAGGAGAAAGAGGAGGTGAGGAGGAGGAGAGGAGAAGATGATGGAAAAGAAGGAGAAGATGGAGAAGAAAATGGAAAAGAAGGAGATGAAGAAGGAGGAGAAGAAGAAGACGGAGGAGAAGGAGAAGAAGGAGGAGAAGAAGTAGAACAACGATATGGAGAATGAGAAGGAGAAGAAGAAAAGGAAGAGAAGAAAAGGATAAGAAGATGAAGGAAAAGAAGAAAAAGGTGAAGGAGAAGAAAGAGTAGGAGAAGAAGTAGGAGAAGATGGAGAAGTAGAAAGACGAGGAGAAGAAGAAGATCGAGAAGAAGAAGGAGAAGAAGAACGAGATACCGTAGAAAAGGAAAAGGAGAAGAAAAATGAGGAGATGCGAAGAAGAAAAGAGGAAAAGGAGAAGAAGAAGGAAAGGAGAAGAAGAAGGAGGAGAAGATGGAGAAGGAAAAGAAGAAGAACGAGAACAATGAGAAGGAAAAGAAGAAGGAAAAATGAGAAGACAAAGGAGAAGAAAAATGAGGAGAAAAGAAAAAGGCGGAGAAGAAGAAGAAAAATCAGGAGAAGAAGAAAAGGAGAAGAAGAAGGAGGATAAAATGGAGAAGAGAAGGAGAAGAAGAAGAAAGAAAAAATGAAAGAAAGAAAATGGAGAAGAAAAGGAGGAGAAAATGGAGAAAGAGGATAAGAAGAATGAGAAGAAAAGGAGAAGAAAAATTTTGGAGAATAAGGAAATGGAGGAGAAGAAGAAAAGGAGAAGAAGAAGAAGGAGGATGGAAAAGAAGAAGAAGAAGAGGAAGAAGAAGAATGAGAAGAAGAAGATTGAAAAGAAGGACAAGAAGAAGAACATGGAAAAGGAGGAGAAGAACAAGAAGAAGTAGAAGAATGAGAAAATATTGAAAAGAAGGAGGTGAAGGTGAAGAAGGAGAAAAGGAGATGAAATAGGAGAAAGTGAAGAAGGAGAAGAAGGAAAGAAGAATTACGACAACAAGGAGGAGAAAAGAACAAGAAGAAGATGGAGAAGAAGATTGAAAAAGTAGATAAAGGAGGTGGTGGAGGAGGAGGATTGGAAACTATTTCATGTATTTCAATAGTCGCAGTTTTATGCGACCTGATGTGTCCTAGTTACTAATTAATGTCCAATTCCCATCATAATTTTCAAATCAAATAATAATAAACCATTTTGGGAAATTTCTTACCTCCGCACTCATCTAAACTTCCCTGCATTAGCCAGTCACTAACTGCTCCTCTAATGAGAGGCTTACTTGCCATTCCTTTGAGTTTCCGCTGACAGACATCTGAAAATTCAACAGATGGCAGGATTGAATAGAAGAAATACAAATCTATTTGATATCGTAATGGACTAAAAATATTACTGATATCGTAATAAGTCTTCAAAATTTTAAATCCCCAGTAGGCTACCGGTACTATGAAAAATTGCAAAAATGTTCTGTCTATATTCAATTTGTGTATTATTGCGTAAAAATTGTTGTTAATAGAACAGAGTAAATTTTTTGAGCTCAATTATTGTTGGATTGTAAGTTTCAATTATAGGAATAGATAAGGAATGTAAGAACGAGTGTACCGAGGGCATCGCAAAGCGCCGCTTGCTTGCCCAGTACTGTATATCGTTTGGTAATACAGTATCATAACTAATTTGGTCTTTGAAAATTTTCTTACTTAGATTTTTGATTCAATTCCCATAGCAACCGTACAACATCTATACAAGAAAAATAAACAAACTGAAAGGTACATTGAAGGAGCCAAACAACAACTAGGTGTACAAATGGTGAACCCCTATCCTTCTTCCTGGTGCTGTACGTTCTGCGAACTCACAGCAAAAAAGATGCTTACAAAAGGTCTGATATAAAAGACTGTTATGTAAGCATTACTAGAAAACCATACGAATGAATGAATTGCAACAGACTTGTATCAGTGTAAGTTTCCTCTAGATTCCACATCACATCTCGCAGTGGTGAAAGTACAGTAGAAAGGAATGCACCAAAAGTTTTTTAATATAATAGATTATGAAAAATAACACGGTTGCTGCCCATGCAAAGCCAAGTGCTTTCAACTGTCTTGTTTGAAAACCGTGACTGACAAAGATTGCTTTCATATCTTGGGCAAGCAGTTATAAAATCAGTTTAATAGCGCATGTGTATTTTATATTCATTTTCTATTTCCTCACAATTGGCATTTCTTTTTAAAAATAAATATAACCTGCCCATAGAGAGCCTCTAACCTCTGTTCTGGTACAAGCTACATGTAATTCGATTCCAGCTTACAGTGACTCTCATTAGATTTGTAAGTTTTTTAATTATTAGTATGAGTACTACATTTTAAGTTGAGAAAAATTGATGTTAATAATTAAAGGATAAATATTCATTCCCTACATTTTCTTTTGTAATATGTTTCATCCCTACTTAACGAACTGTTGATCATTAATCTAATGCATTATCGAATTTTATTTAAAAAATGACTTGCATGGAGAAGTTCGGGTTTCACTGTTACATAATATGATAATACTATTGTGATGATATCAGTAATATCAGTGGTCACTCGGTGAGAGCGGTTGCTAAGTAATAATGTGGTTAAGAAACAAACATTCAAGACCGCTCTCGGATGGGTGACCGGTACAAAAAATTGTGCAATTTGGCGAGGTGGAACCTACCCGTAAGGGTCTCCCCACCGATAAAAAGCCATACGATAAAAAAAAAAGATTGTGATGATTAAGCAAGGTAATAACGTACCTAGTATCACTCAAGGCTGTTCCACTCAAGGCCTTCTTGCCTATCCCCTCTCTCCCAGATCTCCCGCTGAGAGAATACTCGTCTCCAACCTCATCCAAGTCCAGGAACAGTTGTCTCATGAGGTTGGCAGTGAAGCCTTTTTCCAACATTTGTTAAGTACTTCACCTGTGAAAGAAAGCCGCACTAAATCAGTCAATATTCTTGAGAAAACAAAACTTAACTAAACAAGACATAGATCAACGTGAACTTCTTCAGTAAGAGCCTGAAAAGAGAGAGTGGATTTTCAGTTAATTACATTTATGGTAATTATTCACCGAAAAAGGCTTCACCAAAAATCTATAACAGATTCTTGTGATATTTGTGATTTTTTATATACTAGTTATGAATTAATAAGTTCTACGTAATAAGAACTGGAAATTTGAATAAAATCTGTAATAGGTCCTCTATAATATTATATGAGTTAGTAGTTTGTAAGTTCATTACTCAAGAATTAATAGGTATTCCGTGATAAGACCAATAAATCATCTTATAAATCCTATAGACTAATATTAATGGAAGTTATCTCACTTTATAACATTAAAAAAGTAAATTGTTTTGTACTTACATTAAGAAGTTTCAATATTCGTGTGTCTTCGAAACTATTAAATGACTGAAGTATCAACACTGTATCCGTATGCACTGACACTGACCAACTGAGTGAACTGAGCTGAAATGTTGAAAGTGGAAATGTGGAATGCGAAGAAGACACACTGGGATACTGCAGTACCGTATTCCAAAAAAGCGCGCGAAGAGTAGTAGACCCCTCCCTTTTGAAGATAAGGGAACATGACTGGAACGAATGGAACACGACTATTCATAGAGCCAAATAAAATAGCCAGTCTGGCACTTCATTGTTCTAGGCTTTACGTCCATGTATTGTTTACAAGGCGCTATTATTCCTATTCTAGCTCTGCTGAACCCAGAACCCTCCAATTACCTGCTCGGTAGGTAGCTACTGCTTACCGGATAACGAGATATTAACATCGTTAAAAAACACTAATAGTGAATTTACGATAACATATTTGAATTTCTCGACAAAAAGTACCGTAAAATAAGTCCAAATAACATAAATAATTATGTTCAAATTCCAAGTATTCAATTCCAAGTCTGAGCACACAGACTTGTTCAAAATTGATACACCAATTTCACACCTGTAAAATTGATTACACTGAAATTAGATTGCTATTTGTAGACATAAAGTTTAGTTAAGGCATGAGGTTTATCCATAGAGCTTGAGTTCTATATAGTTTTATATTGAAGTTCTGAAGTTTTTAATAATAGGCTATACAATTGTATAAATCGAAGCTACACACAGGGTGCCCATCTCCCCCAAAGGCTGTTTGCGCAATCCCCCCCCCCAAAAAACCTATGACTCATTCCCCAATGAATGGATAGCGAACCTCCAAAGCCCCTCTCCCCCAAAAAATCGAAATAAATACTACACTTTTTAGCTACCAACATACTAATTTCACAGACTTCTGTGAAAATGTTTCACAGACAATGTTTATTTTTTAAGCTTGGAAAATTTGGATGATTAGAAGCATGAATTCAATAAAACTTGGAAGCTGAGTTGAAGTTGAAAACATGGAAGAATTTAAAATTGCAGCAAATACAGCCATATACCACACAATTTATAAGGAGCTTAGGAGTGTGAACTTGGAGGATGACGGTTATCTGAGTGGCGAATTTCCATTGTTAGATATCAGGTGAATAATGAAAGTGAGAGAGTAAATGTTGAATTTGAATGATAGACCGTGGATGGAGGGAAGGGGTGGAACATTTTGTTGCTCGGTATTCGATCTTGGGAGAATAGAGACGAAAGTGGCTGGGTAATAAATGAATTTATTCAATTTGTAAACGGGAGAAATTGGTATGGGCTGGTGGAGTTTTGTAGGAGAGCGTAGCATTATCGTTTGTTGTTAATTGAGAATTTCAACTATTGAAGAAAATAATTTTCATTATTCTCAGGATGTTGTAATATAGTCATTAGAAATTTACTCTCAAAAGTTTAAAATTTCAAAACATCACAAAATTATATTTTTTTTTTTAACTGAGAGAAATTCACTCTCCAATGAAAATCAACACGTCACTTTGTTGTCATACATTATATTAGTGCCTATTATTCTGAAGATTGTTGTATTTATGTTGTCTTTCAAATTTTCTCTATGCAATGTTTAGTCTAAACTTATAATATATATATTCAATTCGTTTATGTTTGAAAAATAATGATTAAAAAAATAAAAACTCAAGTCGTGCTGACGGCGAAGGCCAAGCTTGTGATGTTTGAATGTTATGTATTATGTTGTTGAAATGAATTTGAAAATAAAACATCAACTCTACTACTACTACTACTACTACTAGGCCCTACTGAGCTTGAATGATAATGGTGAATTGTATTCGCGAAATCATTCCAATTCTTGACTTTAAGAAATGATAGGACGTTGTCAGATTCTTTCTCAAATTGAAGTGATGCTTTTATAGGAAAGATACAATTCACTATTCACAGTAAATTCACAGTCATGTTTTCTCAAATATTCATAATCATGTAAGCAAACATGACTATTTTACAATTGAATTCAAATCGAATTCAATTGAAAATGCCCACTAAGCAACAATAGTTATCTCCCTGTTAACTAGGGAAAATTTATATTTTCTATTTGTCATTAAATGGATTGCAGCATGTAGCCTCACACTACACTATTGTACATAATGAGCTAAACAGATCAATCATTGAAATTTTGTATTGTATAAAATCAGTTAAGCAAATACCGGCCGCTATATGCAAGATTCTTTTTGTCAATCTTTCGCAAAATAAAAACTTTTCTCACCTATGTTAAATTTTGGGGTTGCAAAAATCCGTAAGAAAGATACATAAGGACGAGACAAACAAAATCGTCACAAAAAAGTTTCTAATAAATGCATTGTGTAACAAGATAAATGGTATAGATAGAGTTTTGGTAAATTTTAATTTTCATGCCAATCGATTGCTATGCAGATATATGATGGAAAATTAATAGTAAAAGATTACGATAAATTCAAATGTTCCAGGTAAAAACTCAAATAAAAGGTGAAGCAGATTTTTTGATTCTCGCGCCACTCGAGGTGATGGTTTTTCCGGTTTTTAGCGGTTTTCTTACCGAAATCATCAAGTTTTCCTATTGAATATGATTACTGGATTGTCTAAAACGATTATATTTATTTTAGAACTATCTTAACTAATAAAATAACAAGTGTGGCATACGTGTAAAGCTCTGATATTTTTGTCATTTATTAGTGATAGCCTGCATTGCATAGGCCTAATAGAATGGGAAAGCTTAGCTTAGCTTCCAAGAAAATTGTAAAAAAATGCAAGTCGGATCAATTGAAGAAGGACTACAGTAGTATAAATAGGAGAATTCATCGACATCATTCAGGAGTAAGTACTATCAACCAGACCATACTATCAACCAAACCATACTATCATGCTCCGGGAGTAAGTACTATCAACCAGATCATACTATCAACCAAACCATACTATCAACCAAACCATACTATCAACCAAAGGAGAATTCATCGACATCATTCCAGGAGTAAGTATGCTCCAGGAGTAAGTATGCTCGGGAGTAAGTATGCGCGAACATACTATCAACCAAAGCATACTATCAACCAAACCATACTATGATCTGAAACATACTATCAACCAAACCATACTATGATCTGAAACATACTATCAACCAAACCATACTACTATCAACCAAACCATACTATGATCTGAAAAAACCTACCAAAAGATCAAGAAGACAACTTCTATTGATGACAATACGCTATTATCTAACATAAATTATTGGTGAAAAAACTTGTGCTATCAGTCTATGTTGAACTGTTTAATTGGATGGTGGTGTGCATGTGATTTTTCTATCCATGTCTTTTGAATGTATAATCAAGTGATTTTATGAAACAATGGATCAATCAATGGATACCAACAAAGCAGCCATGTATAGATAGTGTATATAAACAGTTATGTATATATTGAACAACATTGATTTATGTACAGCTTCAGTAGCCAGTTGAGCATGAAAGGTATAGTGTTACAGTGCCATGGACCAACTACCAATAACAATCCTGAAAGCTCTAATCATTACATTAGCGATTTGGTTAGCTTTGATGCTAATGCTTATTATTGCTTCAAATTATGGATGGGTAGCCCTTCTTCTACCAGTCATTGGCATTTGGATCTGGCCACACCGCCATCACAGGGAATACAGTCTACTGACAATCTTGAAATTTCTAGTCAGTATATTAGAGAGTTGGTTAGCTGTGATGATAATGCTCATGATTGTTTCACATATTGGATTAATAGTCATCATTCTACTGACTGTTGGGAACTGCAGAATAAATTGCACAATGAGGAGCTTGGATGAAACAGAGGAGGAGACGATGACATGAATGCTATAAATAACCAATTTCCAAGAAACAATGATGTTATCAATGCAAATGAGTGTCGTATTTTTGTCAAAACGTTTTCGTTTGTAATTTTGTTTTATTAATTGTTTTAAGCCGTTGAATTTCAAGTTTCGTTGAAAACAAGATTTTTCACACAGCAGTGGTTCAAATCCTCAATATCTGTTTTTCCAAAATGGCAATCGATCTTTTCAATTCGGCACTGGAGAAATGCTCGATAAAATCAAATACAAAAATGAAGAGAATTTTATTCTGAATAAATGGTATATAAGAATCGGATGATAAATAACAGAGATATGGCTATTTGAAGATTGCACTTCTGTGTTTCTTCACTTCAGCAGTGAGACATGAGAATTATGAATGCAAACATATGTTTGCCTATCTTGAGCGTTCTCAAATTTACTACTGTATCATATTTTCGCATTCATGAAATTCATCAATTGGTTGTTCCATCCAATAATAAATTGGGAACGTTCGAGTGACAAAGATAGGCAAACATATGTTTTGCATTCATAAATTTATTCTCATGTCTCACTGCTGAAGAAATGAAGAAACACAGAAGTTGTAATCTTCAAATAGTCATATCTCGGTTATTTATCATCCGATTCTTTACAATTATACACCATTTTATTCAGAATAAAATTCTCTACATTTTTGTATTTGAAAGTTTTATCGTAAAAAGCAACATTTCTCCAGTAAAATCGAATTGAAAAGTTTAGTCGGTCGCCATTTTGGAAAAAACAGATATTGAAATTTTTTGATATATGTATTTTGTGAACCACACCTTTAATTATAGCCCTACCAAATTTCATAAGAAAATCTTGTTTTTTCAACGAGATATGATGAAAAATATTAAAAACACAAAATGGCGGATTACAGGTAAACTAAGGAGAAATCAGCATTTTGCCAACGACATTTTCTGTTTGTTTTGACTTGTAGAATACCGTGGTAATACTGGCATCGGTATTTTTTGGGACACCCTGTATAAAAGGAGGCCAAGTAGCAGTCAAGCATCATTATCAATCATGATACCACCAGTGTACTATCTCCTTGTGACTGCAGCAGTGAGTGTCAACTCCTTCAAGCTGGATCCCCAGTACCGGAGTGGAGAGTTTCTCACATCAAGGGAGCATGGACTGGATACTTCAAACATATTTCACATGCAACAGTGTCTGCAGTCATCCGGACAGTTCAACAAGGATCTTGGAGCAATGCGTCAACACATCAAAGACTGGTACATGAACCTGGCTGGTGAACATGATGTGGATAAGGAGCTGTGCCAGCAAGTCCATTGTGCATATGATTTGCGCACATGCCTCCATCCATCCTTTACATCGTCAGAATTCCTTGAAGCCATCATCAATGCTTCAGTTGAGGTGTGTACACTGCACTGTCAAGTTCAACCAGCTCCACCGCCTACTACTACTGCAATTGCATCTATACCATCTCCAGACACCGTAACAGTGTCCATCAGCAATGGAGCCAGCAAACAGTATTGAAGGATGTGCCTGCGGTGATTGCCACCATGTAAGAAGCACTTGTTGGATTGTGGAACCATTCTTCAAGTTTGGCTACAATAATATTCTGGAACCGTTTGGGACACCAATAAATTTTAAACAGAAAATAGCTGCATGTTTTCCAACAGCATCAGTGTTCAACCTGGACTTTAACAAAGTTATTTTGGAGTTTCCAGTTGGTAGAGGACTATGTGAAATGGCTACCGATCTAGGTGACATGTACCCCTGGGTAAGCCTAGATGTTATGTACTAGAAAACCTGTTTTAGCATATCAATCATTCTGTTTCAATATCATTTATTGTTTATGAAGTGTAAATAAATATCACATGTCTCATCTCTGAAACCATGTGTTGACTACAGTTATTTCATAACCTTGAAACCATAGTTTAGGTTAGGTTACATGATCAAATTGCACAAAGCCGTTTGCATCACAAAAACTGATGATGTCATCACAGAATTCATGGAAAGCAAATTGCACAACACAGTTTACCTCACAAACAGGATAAAACCTGCTCTGCTGGTATAGTTTTAAGTAAATATATAGCTATGAAAGTGTTTGATAGTCATTAGTATGGATAAGTCTGTGATAGCGAGAGAGTTGCACAGACCAGGGCGTAGGAATTTTCCTACAAGGATGGTTACTGTGAAAGGTCTTGATGATCTCTATCAGGCTGACCTTGTCGAGATGATTCCTTATGCTCGTCAGAACAAAGGTTATAGGTACATTATTACAATTATCAATTGTCTTAGTAAGTTTGCTCTTGCTATACCAATAAAGAGCAAGTCGGCTGACAATGTAGTCAAGGCAATGCATCCTATTTTAGCTCAGTATCCAATGAAACATTTGCAGACTGACGATGGTAAAGAGTGGTTCAATTCAAAATTTCAACAACTTGTTCAACAGTACGGTATCAATCATTATTCAACATTTTCAGATAAAAAAGCGTCAATAGTGGAACGTTTCAATAGAACACTTAAACATTTAATGTGGGTCAAATTCACTGAACGAGGAACCTATAGGTGGACAGATATTCTAACCTCACTTGTTAAAGAGTACAATGGCAGAGTACATCGTACAATAGGTATGCGACCGCTGATGTTGAGAAGGTGCATGAGAAGCTTTACTTTCCAAACTTGGTAAACAGCGTCAAGAGTATCAGCAGGGCTTGTTGGATAAATCACAGCCTACGTTCTATCCGGTGCTCATCAGAAAATTGAGTCGGGTGATAAGGTGAGAATCAGCAAGCATAAAATGACGTTTGACAAGGGATACCTACCCAATTGGACAAATGAACTGTTCATGGTAACACGTGTGCGACCCACAGTGCCAGTAACCTATGAGTTGGAAGATTATAGAGGTGAGCCTGTGCAAGGAGGATTCTATGCTGAAGAAATTGTAAAGACAAAAATGCCAACTGTATTTGAAATTGCCAAGGTATTGAAGAGAAGAGGTAACAAACTGTTGGTGCGCTGGAAAGGATACGATCGCAGTCACGACTGTGGATTGATAGAGGTGACCTTGTGTGAGTGAGATGAAACAGGTTGTGCAACAGCAAAACAAATTCAAGATAATTGACTTTGATCAAGTGGTGAGAGGTTGTGGCTTGGCAGACCTGGAAATGGACACAAAGAAGCGCCATGGTCCTTTGTTCCCCAACCACATGAGATGCATTATTTGTGGACCATCTGGGTGTGGCAAAACCAATTTATTGTTCAACATGCTGTTTGATCGTAAAGGAATTCACTTTTCAAACATTTACGTTTGGTCAAAGACTACATTTCAGCCAAAGTACGTTACTTCGTACAATTTTTCAATGACTAGGTGATGTACTGAGCTATGTCGAGTGTAACACAAGTGAAGAAAAACGAGCACCAAATTCACTTCCATCCACCTCGATAATTATTTTCGGCTATGTGATTTGTCAACAGCAGGAAGCCATCAGACAATCCTTTAGTGCCGGTCGGCATAGTGATGTTGACATGTTTTACTTGGCACCGACCTACAGCCGCATTCCAAAACAACTCCAGCGTGCCAATGCCAACTTTATAATTGTGTTTGAACAGGATGAGCTGAACATGAGACATTTGTATAGAGATCATGTAGGCGCTGACATGACCTTTGATCAGTTCAAGAGCATGTGCAATCAGGTCTGGTCATCAGCTGCGCATGCATTCCTTGTGATTGATCGCTCATCCAAAAAGAATAGAGGGCGCTACAGGAACGGGCTTGACACCTATCTAGTTGAGGTGTAAGCTCACTGGAGCTTCAGTACACTGGTGTACACCAAGCAGGATGGATGTGAATCGTAAGCAGACTGTGGAGGAGATTGCTCCCACCATCAAGGAGATTGCCAAGCTGAAACGCAACATCAAGAGGAAACACAAGGAGCTAACACTTGGAAGGGAAGTGTCAGAGGAGCATCATGCAAAGCGCATAAAACCGTTGACTGAACCACTAGTCAACATTGTTGAAGCTCTCAAAAAACCACCACCACCACCACCACAGCAACCAGCAGCGGAACCACTGCCAGCAGCACAAGAGCCCCACCCACAACGCCTTGCAGTACCTGTACGCCAACATAAACATCATGCACTACCTACACCACCACTAACACCGATACAGCCACGACCTCTGAAACAAGCTCTAAAACAACTGCAACTGCCTGACATTGGAGAGGAGACTCCTACATCCTTTGAAGCATTCGGAGATGATTCACACTTTAGTCCAGCTCCAAGTACATCCGGTGTTGTGAGAAAGTTGTGGAGCAATAAGGATTCACCTTTGAGTGAGGATGATGATGTTCCAGGATGGTCAATGGATGAGGAGGATCAACAAAATAAAAGTGTTCAACAATTGATGGATACTAGCCGAGATGTGGTGGAATCTGAATTTGATCAAACAGAATTGGCTAAAACATCTGTGGGGATCTATGTTAAAGGTTTGATTAGAAAGGAGTTGAGCTTTGATGATACATTTGGACCACAAGTGATTGACAACAGTTTTCGTTTAGGTAGCAAAATTTTAACCTTTGGAACTGACGGGTCAAAGATTGGGTTGAGTGATCGTAACAATGGCGGAAACGAACAGACTTTTGATGCTACACAAGGACTTTGTGAACTTATATTTAGGAAAATTCCAAGCACAAAAAAGTAACGTCGGCCGACAGAAAGGCCTATGTAGATATTTGGAGTTTACCAATGTGTATAGAGATGACTATGCTGCAGGTGGTAAAATTAGAGACTACAACAATATCAAGTACAAGGGAACAATACTCCGCTGTTGAAAAAAGGCAAAAGAAAGGAAAAGGAATCAGTGGAAGAGGACTGGTGGCACCATTCAATATGGTGGCAAACAGTGGTACCAAGATTGAATATGTCTACTACAATGACCCCAATGAGCTTGTAGACAGACTACAACTATTGGATCAATCCAAAGCAGTTGGCAACACTGGTCATGAGAATGAAATCAATTCGATTCTGGAAGAGTTGGTGGAAGGCGGTTACATAGTTGGCAACCCTGCAAACTAGTTGTACTATATAAGCGGATGATGTACTGTCCACTTTGTATTCATCATGAACACATTGGGTAACATTAATGCTCGTCATAGATGGGTGATCAATTTAGCAAATCCTCAAAGCAGCAGAGATGCAATAAATCTTGGTACATGTAGAGATTTGATTGAGGTGTGGCTGCCAAAGAGAAGGGATACAAGTACATTGCAAGTATTTACAAGTCTCAATGACTCAGTACTGACTGATGTGATGGATCCAATCAGTGCCACAGATGGAGTGAACAAGCGATATTTGGAGAAACGGATGGATGAGCATTCTCGTGAAGTTGTTGAAAAAGTATTAACAGTTATGGTAACTTTGGTTAAGGAGCGTGCAAACGGTGATACGAGTTTTACAAGTGGACAGGAATGGAAAGATATGGTCTTGAAGCGTATAGGACTTGACAAGCCTCCTGAGGGTATAAAAGAGAGTGAGGAGAACAAAGAACACCATTAGATGGCTAGGTGCAAAGGAAAGAAGAGGTACCAGGGAAGGGGAGTGTTGTCGGCACTCGCAAATGCCACTGGAACAATAGTCAACAAAGCAGTTGATATTTTACCAGTTGAACTTCATCTTCCCGGTTACCAATACTGTGGCCCAGGTACAGAGCTGGAGAAGCGGTTGGCAAGAGGTGATCCAGGAATCAACAGACTTGATCGGGCCTGCAAACAGCACGACATTGCCTATTCACAGAATAGTGATACAGCAAGCAGAGCAAAGGCTGACAGGGACTTGGCTGAACGAGCTTGGAGTGTAGCAACGTCTCCAGAGGCAGGATTGGCAGAAAGGGCTGCAGCAGTAGCGGTGACCAACATCATGAAGGCCAAAGCAAAGTTTGGAGGAGGAGCAAAACGTCAAGGGAAGAAGAAGAAGTAGCAGCTGCTTCCAAAAGGGAAAAGGACTCTACCTGAGACGTCAACAGAAGACGGAAGCGGAGCACGCCATCGTCAATGCAAATTTTGACAGTAATTGCTCTTCCAGATCGAGCACTGACTGATGCAGACTTCCAAAAGTATCTGTGTCGTCTGCAGCTGAAACATTTCCGAGGAGTGTTTATGCGGAATGCTATACCTGCAACAGGACCTTTGAAACGAGAGTGTGGCATCATCAATTTGGACACCAGCAGTGGAGCCGGCACACATTGGGTGTGCTATGTGAAGAAGGATGGAGCTGCCATCTACTTTGATGGCTTTGGAAACCTCAGGCCACCACAGGAGTTTATTGACTACATGCAGCGCAGTTTGGAGCCAGCAACAAGAGTTGGGTACGAGTATAATCAGAAGTAAGAAAATCTGTAGTCTCATATTTGTGGCCATTTATGTTTGAAATTTTGGTTGATGAAAATAATAAATGAAAATTTTAATATTGCACAACAAGTTTTAATCATTTCCCCTTTCCAATAGTATAAATAATGGACAACAAGGCCTATTGCCAGTCATTGTGCAATAGTGCATTGAGCAGGCAAGACCATGATGCTCTGTTTTGGGGGTAATACATCTGTGCTGAAAAGTGACTTTTATCCACCGCTTGATACAAGCAGTGGTGAATGGGAAATTGGACTCATCAGCTTTACAAGCTGCAATTCAATACCCAATGTTGAAATGAACTACAACAACAAATTCTATTATGCTCCAAAAATAACTCATGTGTTTAAGAAGAAGGGTGCAAAAGCTGATGCTGCAGAAGAAGAAGATGATCCATCGCTGAAACATCATGAAATTATAGATGATAGGTCAGCCATACTCAATCAATGGTATAAGGTGCTTCTCAAAGCTAAGCAGACATCGGCTGGTGGAGACATTGATTATGAAGATAACTCTATAACAGATAGTAGACGGACTGCAAGAGCTACTACTGCAGCACCCCGTTATAAGATACTGGAGTTTGTATCATTGCCAGAAGGCAGTTTTGAATTTCAAACAATTGCCAACCTGCTTACATCAAGGCTACATGATCGCAACATAAAACTTCAGATGGCTGTGGACCCATCAACCTTGAAATGTTCAGTATTGAGCAATGCCAAATTCGATTGGAAGTCTGCTGGGATTCAACAACACTAGGATCATAGAGGCTGACACAGAGGCTAAAGGTGATACAGCAGTGCAAATCAGTCGACCCAATGTAATACGTGTAAAGTGCAATGTTGTGAGTGGGTCGTACTCAAATGGTGTTAAGGATCACGTGATCTATGAGTTTTACCCAAATGTTGATCCAGGGTATAAAATAGTTGTGACTGTACAGAATGTAATCTATTTGCCGGTGGACGCCAAGCAGATTGGTAACATTACGTTGGAGGTTGTTGACGAGAACGGACGTCTCATTAATAATAGAGGTGAGGAGATCAATTGTCACGAAGTGAATTCGCGACGGTGATTTTGAGGGAGGACGACGCTCGGTTATCTCTTGAGCCAGGGGTCAACGTTCATCCTAGCCTCTGGGCTAAGGCGCCGCCTTCCTTGCGCAGCCCTACCCCGCTACCTTCCCCCGTCCCACTACCCCCTCAGAGTGGACGGAAGGGGTAGGACAGTCTCTTTTTTCGACAGTCTGGTTTTATCAGTGCTCGTGGACGCATCGAACTGCAGCTGTAGGGGCTCCGGATCAGTCAGCGCGTACTGAGGAGGTCTACAGCTATTCCGGTTCCTGCGTGAAGTGGCGTGTAGCCGCTTGTTCTTCGAGGGTCCCGACACTGGAACCCGGCCGGTCCACCCGGATCGGCGGATACGTGGAGTATCGTTTCTGTGGCGAGCAGCCGCTCGTTCATCAAGGGTCCCGACATCTTCGGAACCCGGGCCGATCCATCCGGATCGCCGGATACGTGTAGTATCATTCCTGTGGCATACAGCCGCTTGTTCATCGAGGGTCCCGACATACTCGGAACCAGGTCCGGACCACCCGGATCGACGGATACGTGTAGTATCGGTAATTATTCAACATCTCCTATCATCTTCTTAACCCTTTCCATTTTCCCTTTACACTATTACTGCACGCTTACTCTCTATTTGTTTCTTAACTTCTGTAAGGGCCCGGCCCCACTCTGCTCTCTTATAC
Organism: Laodelphax striatellus; assembly: GCA_017141395.1. Taxonomy (NCBI): domain Eukaryota; kingdom Metazoa; phylum Arthropoda; class Insecta; order Hemiptera; family Delphacidae; genus Laodelphax; species Laodelphax striatellus. Next base: position 7,542,561 of record CM029543.1, on the reverse strand, counting down.
TCTCTTCTCTCATTTCTTTACTGTATCTTTTCTTTCTCTGTCATTCTTTCTTTTCTAACTTAACTCGGAACCCTTCTAAATTCCTGGTCGCTAGAGGACAACTTGATTACCAAGCACAGGCGTGAAGTCGGCGCAGTGGCAGACTCGAATCTAGCGACTATAACCCTCCTTAATTCCTTCCCGGCTGCCAGGGGATAACAGGCCCCCAAGCACAGGCGTGAAGTCGGCGCAGGGGCGTACCTGAACCTGGTATGTCGTATCATCTTCCCCGTCGGTTAGACAATAGACCAGCGAGTCGGTTGGAACCTACGTTAACCTCTTTCCTCGTTTCCTTCCCCCTCTAACCTCTAGATCTTTATTTTCGCTTCGGCATCTTCTCTATCTCTTAAATTACCTTCCTAAAATAAAACAGCAGGGACAAATTCTTGCCGTACCTGTCTCTCCCCACCCATCACCACCCTCGCAGGGGGACGGGTAGGCGGCGGATTACCGCAGATTCCAGCCCAACCTCGGTTAAGCGTTCCCGGTCAAAGGGGGTAACCCCGGCTGACCAAACCCCCCTCCTGCTCCGTCTGAATTCTTCTCTTTTCCTTTTCGGTCCGCAGAGGCTATAATACCCTCACCGGGCTATATTTCACAATCCTTTCGACCCGCAGAGCCGGTGCGGGTCTACTTTCTTTCTCTCTCTCTTCTTTTCCGGCCTGCAGAGTGCTAGCCGCCTTTGCAGACCATCTTCTCTTCTGTTTTCCGGTGCAGTAATTTCCTTTCCCATTCCCGAGCCACTCGGAGTATATTAGCGCAGGGTGCTAATCGCCTTTGCGACCACCCGGAACCGCTCCGAATCCCTTAGCGCAGGGTGCTAATCGCCTTTGCGACAACCCGGAACCGCTCCGAATCCATTAGCGCAGAGCGCTAATCGCCTTTGCGACGACCCGGAACCGCTCCAAACCCGTTAGCGCAGAGTGCTAATCGCCTTTGCGACGACCCGGAACCGCTCCAAACCTGTTAGCGCAGAGTGCTAATCGCCTTTGCGACACCCCCGGACTCGCTCCGAATCCATTAGCGCAGAGCGCTAATCGCCTTTGCGAAACCCCCGGACTCGCTCCGGATCCATTAGCGCAGAGCGCTAATCGCCTTTGCGAAACCCCCGGACTTGCTCCGAGTCCATTAGCGCAGAGCGCTAACCGCCTTTGCAACAACCCAGACCCGCCCCAAATCACTTACCGCAGAGCGCTAATCGCCTTTGCGCCGACCCGGAACCGCTCCAAACCCGTTAGCGCAGAGTGCTAATCGCCTTTGCGACCACCCGGAATCGCTCCCGAATCCATTCGCAGAGCGCTAATCGCCTTTGCGACCCCCGGACTCGCTCGAATCCATTAGCGCAGAGCGCTAATCGCCTTTGCGACAACCCGAACCGCTCTGAATCAATTAGCGCAGAGCGCTAATCGCCTTTGCGACGACCCGGAACCGCTCCAAACCCATTAGCGCAGAGTGCTAATCGCCTTTGCGACACCCCGGACTCGCTCCGAATCCATTCGCGCAGAGCGCTAATCGCCTTTGCGACCACCCAGAATCGCTCCGAATCCATTCGCGCAGAGCGCTAATCGCCCGCACCTGAAACCGCTGCGCAGGGTGCTAATCGCCTTTGCTGCGCTCCAACCGTTAGCGCAGAGCGCTAATCGCCCGCACACCCGGCGCCGGGCGCTAATCGCCTTAGCGCAGGGTGCTAATCGCCTACCACCCGGGTCCATTAGTGCAGAGCGCTTGCCGCCTCCGCAACCGCTCTCACGCCGCAGAGTGCTAATCGCCTCCGCTAAACCCCTACTAGTGCAGAGCGCTTGCCGCCTCCGCAACCGCTCACGCCGCAGAGTGCTAGTCGCCTCCGCAGTAATAACCCCTGTTAGTGCAGGGTGCTTGCCGCCTCCGCAACCGCTCTCACGCCGCAGAGTGCTAGTCGCCTCCGCAGTAGTAACCTCTATTAGTGCAGAGTGCTTACCGCCTCCGCAACCGCTCTCACGCCGCAGAGTGCTAGTCGCCTCCGCAGTAGTAACCCCTGTTAGTGCAGAGTGCTTGCCGCCTCCGCAACCGCTCTCACGCCACAGAGTGCTAGTCGCCTCCGCAAAAGATCTCCCTTCCCCCTCCCCTTCAGCTCGGCAGGGTGAAAGACCATTGCTAGAAATAGCAGTGATCCTCTACCTCGGCCCAACACCTAAAAACGCAGCACGTTGCGGTCCAGGAAGAGGATTGGCGCCCAGAATCGTATTCATCAGCCTGCCGAAAGAGGCCGAGTCCGGCAACAAGCCCGCGAATCGCCTCAACCCTCCTTTCTCGGCCCCGCCCACACTCCCCCTGAGTCTAGCCGGCCAGGAGCAACACCTGGGCAATCACAGGGCAAGGCTGGCAGGCCCTACCACAACACTGCCCTCCCTGATAAATTGGCACCCGCACGTGGGGCCAGAAAGGAGGGAAAAGTAGTAGAAAGGATGTCTGAGAACGGTGACACTGACCAGAATCTGATCAATGTGGATCAGGAGGAGGAACTACTGAGTCAGCCACAGACCCCCGAGTCTCTTGGGTCTACAAATTACACAAAGAGCAAGCAGTCATCTTATTGAGAAGTTTCGGCCTACCGACAGACGGCACCATGGCCGAAATAAGGAGGATGCTAGTAGAGCATCACCGCCAGACAATCGCACAAACCGCCGACCCAGTTCCGGTTAGAACCTGGACAGTAGAGAGGAATAATCTTCCATCTGAAAGCATGGCAGGAACAAGCCATGATGCACCCAGGGCCGCTGCAACTAGACCGACAGCAGTTGGTACTCATTCAAATATGTCCGATATGCAGTCAAGAATGCACCCATCACACTATGCCAGTTCCTACATGGATCCTGGAACCGTCTGTGACAAAGTGCGGAGCTGGAGGCTACGGTTTGATGGCATCGGCGATGCACCGAGTTTTATGGAGAGGCTGCAAGAGTTGCAACAGGCCTACGGGCTGACTGGGCCTCAACTATTCACAGCTCTCCCCGAGCTGGTGTCCGGCCGTTGCTCACTATGGGTGAGGAACCGACGTGAACAATGGCGAAGATGGGAAGACTTCGCTCGCGATTTCAAAATGAGGTACTATCCCGCAACCTATGAGGAAGACCTTGACAATGAAATACTTGCTAGGAAGCAGCGAGAGGGTGAACTCATAGATGAGTACACAGAGGAACTACTCACCTTAATGAGAAGGCGGGGTGAGTTCACGGAAGCAGAGAGGGTACAGAGGCTGTACCGAAACCTGCTACCCAGGTATAAACTCTACATCAGACCTTCAGAGGTCGACAACGTGGATACACTACTCCAGTTATCCAGACAGTACGAGAGAATTAAACTTGAAGAGAAACAGGCGAGACAGTCTACCAAGGCTTCAAAGGTGGAAGAGCCAAGAAAGCCCACCCGCTTCAAGGCCGACGCAGAGCGCGCCGCACCAACGCCAAGGAAGGCCGAGCCGGCCACCTCGGAACAGGTGTGTTTTCAGTGTAAACAGCCTGGACACTGGCGCTCAGAATGTACGGAAAATCCACAATGTAAGCGTTGCAGCGCAACCACTGCACCTGTGGAAGACCACCCCGACAGACGACCGAAACAGCAGTAGTAAGGTCAGCCACTAGGATCCAGACCGAAGTGGAGACGGCACATGATAACCGGATCTACATTGCTGCGAAAATGGCGGGGAAAACATACCGTGCCTTGTTAGACACGGGAGCTGAATCCAATTACATCAGTGGTGAAGTGTACAGGAGCCTAACTGACACAGATGTGTTGAAGAGAGAGCCGGCACTCCATAGTGCAGTACTGGCCGACGGTACCGCAGCTCGGCTTGGAGGGAAAGTCATAACTAACGTGACAATTGGACAAATCACGGTGCCTATGACAGTCACCAGTATGGAGGACTATCTCCAGAGTTACTCATTGGCATGCAGTTCATGCGAGAGCACCGCATGAAGATTGACACCCACATGAGGGAAGTCGAATGGGAACCAAAGTTGCCCAAGTTTGGAATTCAGGGTCGTGTAAGCATGGCGGAACCAAAAAAGGAAACTATTAAGCCAGGCTTAGCAACAGTTAAGTCGCAAATAGAGGGACAGCAAGCCAGAGAGGAACGCATGTTCATGTTTGTCCGGGTCAATTCAGTTGACCTGAATGCTCTGATTGACACAGGGCCGAATGTTCATATGTGTCAGAGCTAACTGCTCACCGGATCACAGCCACAAGTGGTTTCAAGACAAAAGCTGCTTCACATCAGCCTGCCTTGATTAATGGAGTTCAACTGCCTATAATAGGAGAGCTGCGGGTCGCAGCCGAAGTGTGTGGAAGGAGTATTCACATGCGTGTTGCAGTGGTGAAATATCTACTCCCTGAGATGATCCTTGGCCTGACCCATCTGCGGTTGATACGGGCAAGAATTGATATACAGTCCAGAAGGATGCTTTTGCCTCCGGTTATTATCCAGAGGCCAATTGGGGCCGTGTCGGAAAGACACAGTTTTGAAAAGTTTCTTGCAAAAGAATTAGAAAAATTCCAAGAGGTACCTGGGTCAACACATTTGTTGATGCATAAGATAAAGTTGAAGGAGGGAGCTGAACCGTTTCGTCAGCGCCCATATCCTCGCAATCCGGCAATGCAGAAGGTGATCAATGAGGAAGTTGATAGCATGCTGGAACAGCGGGTAATTGAACCCAGCAGCAGTGCATGGAGTTCGCCCATTGTACTGGTAAGGAAATCTAACGGCAAGTTAAGATTTTGTATTGATTTTCGTCAGATAAACGAAATCACACACCGAGACGCATATCCTCTTCCTAACATGACGGGGATACTGGACAGATTGCGCAACGCGCGCTACATCTCATCAATTGACTTGAAAAATGGGTACTGGCAAGTACCATTGGAAGAGAGTAGCAAACCTCTTACCGCATTCACGGTACCGGGCAGAGGACTATTCCAATTCCGAGTAATGCCATTCGGCCTACACTCAGCAGGGGCAACATTTCAGCGGTTACTAGACCGCGTAATTGGACCAGAATTAGAGCCTTACGCATTTGCTTACTTGGATGACGTGATCGTAGGAGAGACACTAGAGGCGCATCAACAGAACCTGGCAAGGGTGTTTGGCCGGCTGATATCAGCACGACTGGCTATCAACAAGGAAAAGTGTNCAAGTTTTGAAGACTGAACTTCGATACCTAGGACATAGTCACAGAGCAGGGACTCGGACGGATCCTGAAACCGTCAGAGCAGTTGAACAATTCCCTCCCCAAAGAGGATCAAGGCGCCACGCAGCTTCTTAGGATTGGCATCTTGGTACAGGAGATTTGTTCCAAATTTTGCCGACTTAGCAACCCCCTTACACCGGCTGTTAAAAGCAGGGGTAAAATGGCAGTGGGGAGATGCCGAAGAGGAGGCATTTCAACAGATTAAAAGAGCCTTAACTAGCTTGCCGATATTGACATACCCGCACTTCGAATTGCCATTTGTAGTACAGACCGACGCCTCTGAGTATGGACTAGGAGCTGTGTTAACCCAGGAAGTGAACGGCGAAGAGAAGGTTATTGCCTATGCTAGCCGAGGGCTGAAAGGACCCGAGCTGAGGTATACTACCACCGAAAAAGAGTGCTTAGCAGTAATCTTTGCACTCAGAAAATTTAAACCCTACATAGAGGGTTACGAAATCACTGTGATAACAGATCACCAATCACTAAAGTGGTTGCGGGCCGTGCCCAACCCCACAGGCCGGTTGGCTCGGTGGGTACTGGAAATGCAGCAGTACAACTTGGTAATAAAATACCGAAGAGGAAAACTGAATGTTGTCCCAGACGCCCTATCCCGCGCCCCACAGGAAGCGCAGGGTGAGGAAGAAACACCTGAAAGAGTGAACCCGATCACTACCAATCGAGCCCTTATGGAGGATGATAACTGGGTGAAGAAGATGAAGCATCGCCTCGCCCAACATCCAGAAAAGTACCCTGACTATGTGGTACGAGGGGGATTGCTTTACCGACATATATGGCCAAGACAGCAGATTCCTGACAATCTAGCAAGTGACGGCTGGAAATTATGTATCCCTCGGAACGGTCGTCCAGAGATTCTAAAGCAGAACCACGACGCTCCGACGGCGGCACATCCAGGAATTTTCCGAACGTATAACAAGATAGCAAGGTTGTACTACTGGCCGGGGTTATACAGCGATGTCGCGAAATACGTACGAAGATGTGAGGCATGTATTCGCCATAAGGTGGAGCAGCGCGCTCCATATGGACAGATGGCCGGTCAACGCAAGGTGATACGCCCATGGGAAACAGTGAGCACTGACCTAGTTGGCCCACTACCACGCTCTAAGAGAGGACATAGATACCTGGTAGTGTTTCAGGATCAATTCACTAAATGGACGGAAGCCCGACCCATTTCACAAGCCGACAGCGCGGCGGTAATGAAAGCACTCAAGGAGCTCATAATAACAAAATTTGGAGTTCCAAAATTACTAATCTGCGACAATGGTACCCAATATACCAGTCGTTTGTTTAAATCATTCTGTGAGGAGAATGGAATAATCCAATTTTTCACCCCTCCATATACGCCAAGCTGTAACCCTACTGAGAGGGTAAATCGTGTCTTAAAAACAATGATACAACTTTATGTAGGTGAAAATCACACCGACTGGGATCGCTATATAGCTGAATTTTGTTTTGCAATGAATACCTCAGTACACCAAGGAACTAAATATACCCCGGCCTATCTGAACTTCGGTCGCGAGTTGAGGACACCAGGTGATGCAGACTGGGAAGCTGAAGAGAACCCACGGCAGGAGGAAAATACAGATAGTAAATTGGCTCAACTCAGGCGCCTCAAAGTTCTAGCACAACTGAGGAAATTAGTGCTTGATAATTTGGACGAAGCTTATAGTAATACAAAGCGATACTATAACCTACGTAGAAGACCGTTGAAAGTTGTGCCGGGACAGATGGTATATAAGAGAGAGCACCATCTATCCTCTGGGGTTAATCAATTTGCAGTGAAACTGGCGGCAAAATATTCTGGCCCCTATGAAGTTGTAAGGATGTTGAGTCCAACAATTGTCAAACTGCGTATTAACGCAAATCGAGAGACAAACATCCATGTAAAAGACCTGAAGCTCTCGCCACCAATGGTGGAGGACGAGGAGGACGAAGAGGGCGAAGAAGAAGAGGGCGGCGGCCGGCCGAATTCAAATTGTTTGCCAATACGAGGCATAGGGTCGCTACGTGTCCTTGAACGTGACCCAGAGTTGAAAGGAATAGGAAACAGGTGTGAAGGGACCCACTAACCTGTTCACGCGAAAAAAAAATAAAAAATAAAGGAAAATAGTTATATGTAATATATTTATATATTATATAAATATATATATAGCTCGGCAGGGCGAAAGCCCGGCTGTGTGTATACGGCAGGGCGAAAGCCCGGCTGTGTGGATGGCAGTAGCAAAACTTGGCTACGTTTCCCCTTCCGGTTCTTGAACTAGTTCCCGAGGCTCGGAGCAACTGGCGAGTCAGCCGAAAGCAGCAGTTAAGGCAACTAAAAAGTTGACTGAAGCAGTGATCATTACAACTAAAGAATCGGCATTGACAGCGATTTGTAGCGGCCGAAAATTAGTGAAGATTATGGCATGGACCAGCACGGTAATTAGAGTGGATTGGGAAAATGACTTTCCTCCACTCTATAGTCTCGAAAATCTCAGACTGTAGAGATTTTTAAATTCTGAACAGGAGTTCAGGATGAAAGGATTAATTCACCCATATGAGCTAAATGTGGGATTAATCGAGTTCATTGGTGGCCCTTATTGTTTGGCAATTGACTCGGAGGAGAGTTGCATGCAGATCCAGAAGGGCTGAAAACCCGGCTACACGGCCGAGGCTTTCTCCAGGTTAACATCTGATACACCCCCTTCTCCCCCCCACCCTTAGTAGGACGGGTGTGTCACGAAGTGAATTCGCGACGGTGATTTTGAGGGAGGACGACGCTCGGTTATCTCTTGAGCCAGGGGTCAACGTTCATCCTAGCCTCTGGGCTAAGGCGCCGCCTTCCTTGCGCAGCCCTACCCCGCTACCTTCCCCCGTCCCACTGCCCCCTCAGAGTGGACGGAAGGGGTAGGACAGTCTCTTTTTTCGACAGTCTGGTTTTATCAGTGCTCGTGGACGCATCGAACTGCAGCTGTAGGGCCCGGATCAGTCAGCGCGTACTGAGGAGGTCTACAGCTATTCCGGTTCCTGCGTGAAGTGGCGTGTAGCCGCTTGTTCTTCGAGGGTCCCGACATACTGGAACCCGGGCCGGTCCACCGGATCGGCGGATACGTGAGTATCGTTTCTGTGGCGAGCAGCCGCTCGTTCATCAAGAGGGTCCCGACATCTTCGGAACCCGGGCCGATCCATCCGGATCGCCGGATACGTGTAGTATCATTCCTGTGGCATACAGCCGCTTGTTCATCGAGGGTCCCGACATACTCGGAACCAGGTCCGGACCACCCGGATCGACGGATACGTGTAGTATCGGTAATTATTCAACATCTCCTATCATCTTCTTAACCCTTTCCATTTTCCCTTTACACTATTACTGCATGCTTACTCTCTATTTGTTTCTTAACTTCTGTAAGGGCCCCGGCCCCACTCGCTCTCTCTCTTATACTCTCTTCTCTCATTTCTTTACTGTATCTTTTCTTTCTCTTTCTTTCTCTGTCATTCTTTCTTTTCTAACTTAACTCGGAACCCTTCTAAATTCCTGGTCGCTAGAGGACAACTTGATTACCAAGCACAGGCGTGAAGTCGGCGCAGTGGCAGACTCGAATCTAGCGACTATAACCCTCCTTAATTCCTTCCCGGCTGCCAGGGACAACAGGCCCCAAGCACAGGCGTGAAGTCGGCGCAGGGGCGTACCTGAACCTGGTATGTCGTATCATCTTCCCGTCGGTTAGACAATAGACCAGCGAGTCGGTTGGAACCTACGTTAACCTCTTTCCTCGTTTCCTTCCCCTCTAACCTCTAGATCTTTATTTTCGCTCGGCATCTTCTCTATCTCTTAAATTACCTTCCTAAAATAAAACAGCAGGGACAAATTCTTGCAGTACCTGTCTCTCCCCACCCATCACCACCCTCGCAGGGGACGGGTAGGCGGCGGATTACCGCAGATTCCAGCCCAACCTCGGTTGCGTTCCCGGTCAAAGGGGTAACCCCGGCTGACCAAACCCCTCCTGCTCCGTCTGAATTCTTCTTTTCCTTTCGGTCCGCAGAGGCTATAATAACTTCAGCGGGCTATATTTCACTATCCTTTCGACCCGCAGGGGCTAGCCGCCGGTGCGGGTCTACTTTCTTTCTCTCTCTCTCTTCTTTTCCGGCCTGCAGAGTGCTAGCCGCCTTTGCAGACCATCTTCTTTTCTGTTTTCCGGTGCAGTAATTTCCTTTCCTATTCCCGAGCCACTCCGAGTCTATTAGCGCAGGGTGCTAATCGCCTTTGCGACCACCCGGAACCGCTCCGAATCCCTTAGCGCAGAGTGCTAATCGCCTTTGCGACCACCCGGAACCGCTCCGAATCACTTAGCGCAGAGCGCTAATCGCCTTTGCGACGACCCGGAACCGCTCCAAATCCGTTAGCGCAGAGCGCTAATCGCCTTTGCGACGACCCAGAACCGCTCCAAACCTGTTAGCGCAGAGTGCTAATCGCCTTTGCGACACCCCCGGACTCGCTCCGAATCCATTAGCGCAGAGCGCTAATCGCCTTTGCGAAACCCCCGGACTCGCTCCGGATCCATTAGCGCAGAGCGCTAATCGCCTTTGCGAAACCCCCGGACTTGCTCCGAGTCCATTAGCGCAGAGCGCTAATCGCCTTTGCGACAACCCAGAACCGCCCCAAATCACTTAACGCAGAGCGCTAATCGCCTTTGCGACGACCCGGAACCGCTCCAAACCCGTTAGCGCAGAGTGCTAATCGCCTTTGCGACCACCCGGAATCGCTCCGAATCCATTCGCGCAGAGCGCTAATCGCCTTTGCGACCCCCCGGACTCGCTCCGAATCCATTAGCGCAGAGCGCTAATCGCCTTTGCGACAACCCGGAACCGCTCCGAATCAATTAGCGCAGAGCGCTAATCGCCTTTGCGACGACCCGGAACCGCTCCAAACCCATTAGCGCAGAGTGCTAATCGCCTTTGCGACACCCCCGGACTCGCTCCAAATCCATTCGGACAGGGCGCTCATCCGCCTTACCACCACCCACAATCACTCCGCATGCATTCGCGCAGAGCGCTAATCGCCTTTGCGACCACCTGGAACCGCTCCGAATCCCTTAGCGCAGGGTGCTAATCGCCTTTGCGACCACCCGGAACCGCTCCAAACCCGTTAGCGCAGAGTGCTAATCGCCTTTGCGACACCCCCGGACTCGCTCCGAATCCATTAGCGCAGAGCGCTAATCGCCTTTGCGACCACCCGGAACCGCTCCGGATCTCTTAGCGCAGGGTGCTAATCGCCTTTGCGACCACCCGGGCTCGCTCCGGGTCCATTAGTGCAGAGCGCTTGCCGCCTCCGCAACCGCTCTCACGCCGCAGAGTGCTAATCGCCTCCGCAAACACCCCCCCTACTAGTGCAGACCGCTCGCCGCCTCCGCACCCGCTCTCACGCCGCAGAGTGCTAGTCGCCCCGCAGTAATAACCCCTGTTAGTGCAGAGCGCTTGCCGCCTCCGCAACCGCTCCCACGCCGCGGTGTTCTAGTCGCCTCCGCAGTCTTAGCCTCTATTAGTGCAGAGCGCTTGCCGCCTCCGCAACCGCTCTCACGCCGCAGAGTGCTAGTCGCCTCCGCAGTAGTAACCCCTGTTAGTGCAGAGTGCATGCCACCACCACAACCACTCACGCCACAGAGTGCTAGTCGCCTCCGCAAAAGATCTCCCTTCCCCCTCCCCTTCAGCTCGGCAGGGTGAAAGACCATTGCTAGAAATAGCAGTGATCCTCTACCTCGGCCCAACACCTAAAAACGCAGCACGTTGCGGTCCAGGAAGAGGATTGGCGCCCAGAATCGTATTCATCAGCCTGCCGAAAGAGGCCGAGTCCGGCAACAAGCCCGCGAATCGCCTCAACCCTCCTTTCTCGGCCCCGCCCACACTCCCCCTGAGTCTAGCCGGCCAGGAGCAACACCTGGGCAATCACAGGGCAAGGCTGGCAGGCCCTACCACAACACTGTCCTCCCTGATACAATATTACTCTGCATCTGAGACAACGCAAGTGAGATGGTGCTGATATTTGATAAGTGGAATCGTGGACTGGATAATGAGGCGGCATGCGACATGGAGGTAGATCGTCAACCTACAGAAACAGATAAAAGGCCTGCAAGTGCTGCAAACGTCATTCGTCATTTAGACTCTGTAGAGTTAACATCAAGGAGCATCAACTATTTGAAAAAACGTGGCTGTCACCTACGACAACAACAGCAGCAATAATGGGAGTTTTAGATGTGACAAGGAGTGGACCCAGATCGGATAACAGCATCATTGGCTATGAGTACCATTCTCATGCTCCATATACTACAAGCTTCAAAGCCAATGATGAAATACGGATACCAATTCAACAACAGGACATTTACACAATCCCATCAGAAAGCTATCTACATGTGGAGTTTAAGGTGACAATGCAGCTAATGCCGCCTTGGGCGGAAGTCCCTGTGTCTCTGGATTCTTTGCTCACCTTTGGTCAGAGATACGCTATGAGATAAATGGTGTGATAGTAGATAGCATACGCACCCCTGGAATTACCAGCCTGATGAAGAATGCTATGACATTTGATGTCAATGAGAAGAACAGGATGGAACGAGCTGGCTACAAGTTTGATCCAACAGTTGGATTTGCCACTTTTCCTCCCAATGGAGCTGATACAACAATCATGGATGTGCCTCTACGCTACCTGCTGGGCTTTGCCGAAGATTACAAACAGATTCTACTGAATGTGAAACAAGAGCTGGTTTTGAGACGCAGTGCTGACACTACTAATTGTTTGAATGCTGCCGGTAAGGTTGTCATTGAAAAATTACATGGAGAATACCCTATGTGGAAGTGGCTGATGAAAACAAACTTCGTCTGCTGAAACTTGTACAGAATCCTCCACCTATAACTACGACATTACGGCATTAGGAATTGCACGAGTACCCCACCTTACCTGCTACAAAGAAGCATACATGGACTGTCAAGCCAACAGCTCAACATGAGAAGCCTCGCTACATTGTGATTGGGCTGCAGACAGCGATATGGAGTGGCAACTGCTAATTCATCCCAATTTGACAAGTGCAACATGAGAGACATTCGAGTGTTTTAAACAACAAGTACTATCCGTATGAGAGCATTGACGGTGATGATTGTTGTGTATATGGCATGTATGAAGCTTTCAATGGAGCCTACAATCATGGACATTCCCAATTGGTCAATCCCCTGTTTGAAAAGAGTGCTCTAGAAAATGGCCGAATGATGTTGTATGCTTTTGATTGTTCCCGCCAAAATGAGTCACTTAAAACTGGCAGTATTGATGTGAGAATTGAGTTTGAAGCAACTGAAAACATTCCTGCAGATACACGTGCCTACTGTCTGATGATTCATGATGTGACCAAAGAGTACAAGCCAATGTCGGGTATTGTGCAATCTGCCTAGAGAGAGGGTATAAAGGTGGATGACAAGTGTTAGGATAGTCATTCTGGTAAGAAGCATTGGGCGAAGCAGGCATCATGTCCACAGCTAAGAGAGTTTTACAGTTTTTGGATGAGGAAGGAGAGTTGCCTGAAAGTGATGGTGAGGATGTTGTGGGATGCTGCATTGGCTTCTCTACTAAGCATGGGAAGAAGGATGCAGATACTGCTGCTGCTGCTGCTGATGATGAAGATTCTGATGAACACAAATACATGGAAATGTTGCTGAGAAGAGCTGCAGACATTTTTGGACCACTACCACTCTACCTAATGGACTTTCAGGGATTTGAAGGATTGAACAATGAGTTTATTGTCAAGGAGATGGCTATATTGGAACGTGATGATAGGCATTGTGTGACAACGCATCATTATTTCTTCAAGTCACCCTACCCAGACATGCTGCTGAAGACAAGTGAGCTGCTTGACAACAATGCTTTACAACGAGCAAAACATGGACTGCGATGGTCTGGCAATGGAGCTGGTCAGAGACATCTACCCTATTCTGAATTGAGACAGATTGTGTGGAACAGTTGGAAGATGGCTGCATGAAAACAACAACTCAATCAAGATCTTTGTCTATGGCTATGAGAAGATTACTCTGCTCAACACAATGCTGCAGCTGGATGACAGGGAGAATGTGGAGTATGTGGACCTAAGTTCACCTTATCTTTTCCATGAGATGCCCAATCTGGATACACTGATGAAGAATGCTACAGGAGTCTACTGCCCAGAACATTTCCTGCTCAACTTTGTGGAGACTTTGAGGATGAAGCTGGCTGGCGACAAAGGAACCCTGGATACTCAACCATTTTGTGCACTGAATGTAGTAAATGTTTTGCACAATTGGATAATGCAAACTTTGTTTAAAGATCAATATTTTTGTCGCAACTTGTTTATGGCAATAAAGAAAATGTAATTATTGTGTCATCATTGACTTATCCCCACCACCACCTCTAGTATTTGAGGAGTTGCTGCTGCTCAGTATAGTTTAGTTTGACATCTACAGTCAAGATGTACTCAAGGTATTTGAGCTCAAGGGTGGTTTGAATTTTTCAAATAAATCCTATTATATTAAGCAAGTGTAAATGCTAACCAATGCAATCTAATAAGAAGAGAGAAGAAAATGTTAATACATTGAATAAATACTTGAAATATAGTTGTTGTGTTCTTACTTCTTAATATCCTTATTCATTATTACTTAATAATTAATCATAAAATCAAATATTCACTCACTCAGTGGTAGAATCTCATATTCATAAAAGGGGTTTGATGATATATTTGAATGATTATCATGAAAAGGGTGAGATGTAAATTTTAATTATTTAACCAACTACAATATTATTAATCAAATTACAGTCAAAATGAACTTACACTGAAGTTTGGTAGAAGAAGACCACTGGCCCCCCCAGCGGATAATCAGTTTTTTTTTCTTGTTAATGAATCAACAGATTTTCTCAAAGAATCAAGAGAATGTTCTAGTTGAAATTCACATAAAATAAGATTTTACAGCAAATTCAATCAAATAAGATTCATATTAATCACAAATCATAGATCACAACCAAGTTTTCAGTTTTTTTGCTAATTTTCAAATGGAATAACATTGTTGTTTGACAAATTTTTATCTGTATCATTCATTATAAATGAAATGCAAGCGGTACTGTTTTTAACTCACATGAAAAATGATTTCAAACCTCACTGCTAGATGGCAAAAGAATTCATTCCATTGTAACTAACTTGTCTCTTGTTCTCTTTCTTGTTTAATGCAGTCAAAACATGCAAGCCAATGTTCAAATATTTGATTTTATAGAGAAATTCATATTTTTTACAGTAGAACGTGTAAAAATGTATGATTTGAAAATGTCTATTAGAGAATAATGTTCCATTTTTCCAATTGATTGATGTTGATAACTCATTTCTTGGAAAGATGTGACTCACTTCTTGCAGTTGGTTTACTTCTTACAGTTTAAAAATCTTTCTGCTAAGATTCGTCTATCTGCAAATATGAAAAGACAAAAAATTGGTTGAAATTACATTGTACATGAGATGGAATATTGAAATGAAAATCTCTTTGACTGAGTGTAATAATCAGAATTTTCAACAAAAAGCAGATATTGATCGATTTTTTTTCAAAAAAGTGTAATTTTCATCATGATATCATAGCATTATAGCATTTAGTTTCAAATAAAATAACATGAATCATATTCATTTTGTTTTTCATCAAAATTTCATTCAAAATAACAACATGGTTTACAGAATGATATAATGTTTTGTTTGTGGTTAGATGTTTTCAGATCACAGGCAAGAGTGCCACACAAATGTTTTGTCAAAATCATTGGATTTTCATCAAATAAATCGATAATGGTCAGAGTACCACACTTTGCATAATCAGTTTTTTTTTTGCCATTAAAATGACAGTTGTTTTTTTTTAATGAATAAATCAACAAAAAAATGGACAGAGTGCCACACAAATTTTTATCGAATAAATCGATAATGGTCAGAGTACCACACTTTCCATATGCAGTTTTTTTTTTGGCATTAAAATGACAGTTGGTTTTTTTGTTAAATAGATCAACAAAAAAATGGACAGAGTGCCACACCGGATAATCAGTTTTTTTTGTTTTGTTAATGAATTGATAGATTTTTCTCAAAGAATCAAGAGAATGTTCTAGTTGAGCATATTGTCATCAATAGAAGTTGTCTTCTTGATCTTTTGGTAGGTTTTTTCAGATCATAGTATGGTTTGGTTGATAGTATGTTTCAGATCATAGTATGGTTTGGTTGATAGTATGTTTCAGATCATAGTATGGTTTGGTTGATAATATGGTTTGGTTGATAGTATGGTCTGGTTGATAGTATGTTTCAGATCATAGTATGGTTTGGTTGATAGTATGCTTTGGTTGATAGTATGTTTCAGATCATAGTATGGTTTGGTTGATAGTATGTTTCAGATCATAGTATGGTTTGGTTGATAGTATGGTTTGGTTGATAGTATGGTCTGGGTGATAGTATGTTTCAGATCATAGTTTGGTTTGGTTGATAGTATGTTTCAGATCATAGTATGGTTTGGTTGATAGTATGTTTCAGATCATAGTATGGTTTGGTTGATAGTATGCTTTGGTTGATAGTATGTTTCAGATCATAGTATGGTTTGGTTGATGGTATGTTTCAGATCATAGTATGGTTTGGTTGATAGTATGGTTTGGTTGATAGTATGGTCTGGGAGATAGTATGTTTCAGATCATAGTATGGTTTGGTTGATAGTATGTTTCAGATCATAGTATGGTTTGGTTGATAGTATGTTTCAGATCATAGTATGGTTTGGTTGATAGTATGCTTTGGTTGATAGTATGTTTCAGCAATATGTATAGATGGCAACACATGTATAAATGTAATCATAACTATTCATAGACTATTTTGAATTTTGTTTTAATAAATTTAAAATACCAACCAATGTAACCAATTTAATCTGATAGAATAAAGAATAATTATTATTTGTTCAATATGTATAGATGGCAACACATGTATAAATGTCATTATAACTATTCATAGACTATTTTGAATTTTTCAAATAAATCCTATTATATTAAGCAAGTGTAAATGCTAACCAATGTAATCTAATAAGAAGAGAGAAGAAAATGTTGATACATTTTCAAGAATCACAAGAATCACACACCATGTATTCATCATCATTCACTCACTCATCATATTTAAGTCAATAATCATATCATTGTGATGCTATCACCACGAAAATAATAATAGTAATCAAAATAATGTTTCTAACTCGCTATCACAATTTCAACAATAAATAAATGAAAAGAATAATCAATATTTTTTTTTATCAAACACAATGAAAACTGGAATACTAACACGAAAATAATCAAATAATGTTTGTATAAAGCAAATGGATGAATATTCTTGTTCAACTCACGTTATCAGATCTGTCACTTGTCAAAATGCAAAATCTGTGAATAGTGGAGTCAGTTAATAGTGCCCCCCCCGTTGATAGTGCTATCGAAGTAAGACAGCTTTGATGTGATGATAATCGTAAGAGTTAGTCAAGTTATATACTAGGACTGGAACAAGTACAGCTATAAAATTGATGCTGGGAATATAAATAGTTATAACAGTTACTACTACTTTCACTAGTTGAAAATGAGAACACAAGTATTCTTACACAAGGAACAGCAATTGAGAGCTAGCTCCACTAGAATTTAATTGGAGACTGTAATGGTACAGGAAAGAGAAATGACTTGAAAGTTTGCCAACATTATTATTACTCCTAACAGAACAAGATCTGTACAGACCGTTAAGTAACCAAATAGGCTTTGAGCATTTCATCTCTGTCAATATACAACATTCTCTGACACAATAACATGATTCTTTCTGGATTGAAAATCACCATTTCAGACTTCACTATCACCTATGATGTCAACTTGACCAACACAATCCTCTCTCATCAGAGTCTCAAATTTTGGTTGATAGTGGAGCATGATAGTATGGTTTGGTTGATAGTATGGTCTGGTTGATAGTATGTTTCAGATCATAGTATGGTTTGGTTGATAGTATGCTTTGGTTGATAGTATGTTCGGTGCATACTTACTCCCGGAGCATACTTACTCCTGGAGCATACTTACTCCTGGAATGATGTCGATGAATTCTCCTTTGGTTGATAGTATGGTTTGGTTGATAGTATGGTTTGGTTGATAGTATGATCTGGTTGATAGTACTTACTCCTGGAGCATGATAGTATGGTTTGGTTGATAGTATGGTCTGGTTGATAGTACTTACTCCTGAATGATGTCGATGAATTCTCCTATTTATACTACTGACTACAATAATTATAACCTAATGGAAGATATTACAGATAATTATTTGTCTAATTGTGGATTTAAATAAAACCAATATGAACTGATTTCAGAACAACATGATCAAATTATTAAAGTTGAAATTCAAGCGAAAGAGACATTGTACTGTACATCGGGAAGAATCGATTATAAATAATGAGGAAGAAGGAGATGGGTGGTGGAGAGAGGAGGAAGACAGAAATGGGAGAATTGCGGAAAACGAACAAAGAGTAAGCGGCAGAGAAGAGGGATGAGAAAGTAGCGATGAAGATGAAAAAGAAGAAGGAAGAGTATGTGATAAGGGCAAGAATAAATAATGAAGAAGCTGGAGGTACAAGCTATGGCTATACAAGTCCTTTGGCAGAAAAAAACAGGTAGAACGTTTTGTGTATTGTTTCGAAATCGGAACAGTTTTCTAGCAGGCAAAGTTTCCGAGAAGAATGTATTATCTATCTTCTTGCTTTGTCAACAGCTAGGGCTTGTAGTTGAAAGGATGACATTCCTACTACCATTGAATATATGTCCTAAAGGATATATATATTCAATGCTACTACAAACTGGACACTGGGGAAGTTCAATGAACCGTGAAGGAAGTTAAACCTTGTCAAAGCCTTTTCGTAATGGTCTGATGAAAACCATCTGATTTCACCAAGGCGCGGGTGATGAGGGAAAACTCCTCCCCCCCCCCAAACCGGTACTCCTGCAGTCTTTCAACAGCTGATATATATGGGTTCAGACCCACCTTCAAAAAATCCTGGATTCGAGCCCTAAATTATCTTATGTTATGTGTAACCTGGTATTCATGAATGATTTTAATCAATTAAATTCTCTATTATTATTAGTTCTTGATCCTTGGTTGAGATTTAGTTGAAGCCAGTAATATACTATCTCGAATATCTTATATTGAAATAATAATATAAATGAGAATGAGAAGTTTTTTTTAGTTCATTTCATTGATGAATTTACATACTATTTTCCAATAATTGAAAACAATGAATGTTTAAAAATAAAATCACATTTTTGATTTGGACATTTATGGCTTATTGGAAGACCATAAAAATACTAATTTTGACAATAATTTTCAATCTTTTTCATGGGAACCCCGATTAACCCCCCATCACCTTCGACAATACCCCACCCTCCTATACATCTTTCATTATTCCTCCCGCCATTATATGCCCAAACTCCGCCATTTCATGTAGATACAAACCATATTGCAGTTACTTTTATTTTCAATGACGTTCATTTCAGTTTAAATAAAAGAGTATATCATAAACTAGAACTCAAGTCGAATTCAACAATCTATACTTAGAACTTATACCTATATATTTTCATTTCAAATCTCCCTTATCTCATGTTTTTATTCAGTGAATATGATACTGTAATTACTATTTTCAAATGACGTTCATTGTATCATGACCTAGAATCTAAGCAACATACTTTGCAACATACATCAATATAGTGAATATTCTTTTCCATTCCCCCTCCCAAAGAAAATCACCACCGGGTCCGCCCCTTCTTTCACCTACTTGATTCAACCCTTCACAAGGTTATGTCAAAATGCATGAAAGTGATAAATGCACTCTGTCACTGACATGGTTCTACCATTCATGGCAAAAGGTTTTGTGAAGGTTTTACTCCATAAGATTTAAATGCCAAGGTTATTGAAAACTTTACTCAAGAAGATTATTGGAACCTTTACATGACAAGGTTTTCATAACCTCTGCATGAAAAGGGTTTCATAAACTCTCATGTAAAGGTTAGAAAAACCTCAGAAAATGTCAAGTAGGACCATTGACAAAATCTTACAAAAACCTTTTCACAAGGTTGCACCCTTTTCACTGACAAGCTTTTGAAAAGGTTTCAACATTTCAAAAGCAAAAAAAGGTTTTTCACAACAAACCTTTTACAACAAACTGGACAATTCAGTATGAACAGTAATAATAATAATAATTACATGTCAGGTGGCTGGCTCAGGAACAGTTGACTGTTCAGTATGAACAGTGAAAGTGAGTTAAACCTTGTCAAAACCTTTTCATACGGTTCTGATGAAAACCATTTGGTTTCACCATCCACATCATGGTTTTCACAAGGTATTTCAAAAGGTTTATGCCGTAAAGGTATGAAAAGGACAATAAAAAGGTTATTGTAAGGTTTTACTCCATGAGATTTAAATGACAAGGTTATTGAAATCTTTACTAAAGAAGGTTATTGGAACCTTTGCATGACAAGGTTTTTGTAACCTTTACATAACAAGGTTTTCATGATGCTTACATGACATGGTTTATATATAACATTTACATTACATAGTTCATATAACCTTTACATGACAAGGTTTTTGAAATGTTTACATAAAAAGGTTTCCATAATGTTTACATTTTAAGGTTTTCAAACCCTTCACATAACAAGGTTTTCATAGCCCCTACACGAAAAGGGTTTCATAACCTCTCATGTAAAGGTTAGAAAAACCTCAGAAAATGTCAAGTAGGACCATTGACAAAACCTTACAAAACCCTTTTCACAAGGTTGCACCCTTTTCACTGACAAGCTTTTAAAAGGTTTCACCATTTCAAAAGCAAAAACGTTTTTCACAACAAACCTTCTACAATAAACTGGACAGTTCAGTATGAACAGTAATAATAATAATTCCCTGTTATGTGGCTGGCTCAGGAACAGTTAACTGTTCAGTATGAACAGTGGAAGTAAGTTAAACCTTGTCAAAACCTTCTCATGCAAGGTTTCCATGATGCTTACATGACATGGTTTATATATAACCTTTACATGACATTGTTTACATAACCTTTACATGACAAGGTTTTTGTAATGTTTACATGAAAAGGTTTCCATAATGTTTATATGTTAAGGTTTTCAAAACCTCTCATGAAAAGGTTAGAAAAACCTCAGAAAATGTCAAGTAGGACCATTGACAAAACCTTACAAAACCCTTTTCACAAGGTTGCACCCTTTTCACTGACAAGCTTTTAAAAAGGTTTCACCATTTCTAAAGCAAAAAACGTTTTTCCACAACAAATCTTTTACAACAAACTGGACAGTTCAGTATGAACAGTAATAATAATAATTCCCTGTTATGTGGCTGGCTCAGGAACAGAGTTAACTGTTCAGTATGAACAGTGAAAGTAAGTTGAACCTTGTCAAAACCTTTTCATAAGGTTCTGATGAAAACCATTGGTTTCACCATTCACAACATTGTTTTCACAAGGTAATTTAAAAGGATTATGCCATAAAGGTATGAAAAGGATAATAAAAAGGTTTTTGTAAGGTTTTAAAATAGTCGAGTCAAAAGGTTTATGCTGTAATGGTATGAAAAGGATAATAAAAAGGTTTTTGTAAGGTTTTCAAAAAGTCAAGTTAAAAGGTTTATGCCGTAAAGGTATGAAAAGGATAATGAAAAGGTTTTCATAAGATTTTCACAAGGTTAAGTGAAAAGGTTTATGCCGTAAAGGTATGAAAAGGATAATGAAAAGGTTTTTGTAAGGTTTTCATAAGGTTCAGTCAAAAGGTTTACGCCGTAAATGCATGAAAATTATAATGAAAAGGTTGTCGTAAGGTTGGGTGCTATCTGGGGTGGGTTAAGCCAAAAACCTTGAAACCAGACATTTTCAAGTTACCCAACTATTAGGTAGCACTGAGGAGAGGCGTGTCAAAGCCGTTGTGTCTAAGCAAAGCTAAAAAGGTCCCACAAACCAAAGAAATTCATAGTAGCCTATGGCAAACTATTTATCCATAGGATAATTATTTTTTGCTGGGAAATTGTAGCAGTATCATATACTAAACAAATACCATCAATTTTTTCAACAAATAGAATTTCCAATTCCTAATTATCATAGGCCTAAGATTGAAAATCTTACCCTCGGCATCGAATGATCCAATTCGTTCTTGCATTTCTCACAAGTTACGTTTCCTGAAAGCCCTACAAGCGGAGAAACAGAACCACTGTTAGGACAAAATCCAGGTACATCATAAATTATTTTGTCTTTAGACATTTTCGCCGTAATATTGAACTAAAAATGCATTACATTACTATTATAATACAGTTCGTGTCCCAAGATAACAGATAACCTAAAACCTTTAGCTGACAGGCTGACACCTGTGAAGAAAATGCTTTGAAGAATCGATGCTTTCACTATCGAGTATCGATCTATCATATTTGGGGAGAATGTAGACTAGTGGCGCGCTCAAGTGAGAGACAGAGTGACGATCGGAATGGATTGAATTTCTGCTGGAATATGAGAATGAAATGAAATTTAATTATACATGTACTATTGTTTCATTATTATTTAACAAACTGGTTTTCCTTTTCCTGGAAATCTGTCAATGCGTTTAGCCATAAATTAGCTGTCTTCTTGTCCATGTCTACAGAATTGGTCCTTTCAACTGTGTCAAGAGAGATGTTGTCAGGCGCCCCCCAAAATACGTTATGTACATCTATATTTTTTTTTTATTTTTTACATTTTAATTTATTTTTTTATATTCATTTTATCTAGTGGAACGGTCGTTCCACCACCCGTCCCCCCCGTGATACGAATGAAAGACCGGGACCACTATATATTCTGTAACGAACTTCCCTTTGATGTTCGCATGCCGCCATCTCAATTTACGCGGAAGGTAGTGAAAATTTTAAAATGTTGTAATGACATTATTTTCTTAGATTTTTGAGCGCTTTCATTTAAGATCAGAACGAACTTTCTACGATATAAATTCGCGAAGATACTATATGCGGGTATTTTGTCATTTTACTAATTTTGGGATTTTTCAATTTTTTTCAACTTTGAGCACTTGATGTGAAAAATCTGTAATGAGTTGAGATTTCGGACTACCAAAAGCGATTGAAGACATGTTTTAACTATTTACATTTAAAATTTCAAATCATTTAATGTCCGATTAAGCTCTGTAGCTCTGTCCGAATAAAAATTAAAGTTGCAATTTGAAGTTAGAATTTGAAGATTTTTATCAAATGTAAACAGGGCCACCCAGGAACAAGGCCTAGACACTCGAAATGTGACGTCACGGCTAAGTGGCCTACTACTTCACTATATACTGTTCATAAACAGCCACTGATCACAACCAAGTTATTATATTTAAATTTTCATCATCTAAAAATGAATAAATAGACCTACTGACCCACCAAAAGGTAATTGTCCAGTTGAAATGAACTCGAGACGAGAAAAACCAAACACGAATTCCAATTTCAATGGAGGAATGAGTTGTAAAAATCAGTTGTTATGGACGATGTGATGACGTCACCTGTACGTTTAAATTCAGTGTCTAGCTAGGCCATGTTCCTAGGTGGCCCTGATGTAAATGTCGCGATCCTAGCGGTTAAAAACTGAAAGTGATTCACACTGTTTCCACCGCCAAATTCGACCTTTTTCAATAATAGCCCAGTAAAATTGTCATCAAATTAGGGTCTACCTTGCATGAAATGGGATAGTCGGTTTCTTTTTTTAATAATGTTTATGGTAGTCCTGGGATGCTAAATCCAAGTTTCAGACCTCGGCGAACTACCGGATCATCTCCAAAAATCGCACAAAATGGCGGAATTTTGCTTTTTTTTTACGTTTGGCTAATTTTCACCCTGAAGAATCTGTTTTTCATAGAGGACATTGTACATATTTCTTAAAGTTTAACAAATTACCTTCAATTTGAGACCAAATTTATCATTGTAGGCCCAACCGTTTGCGAGATACAGCTCTTCAAATTTCATAAAATCAACGAAAATTTACCCTTTTTTCAATTTTTCGCAATTTTGACCCTGAAGAATCACTTTTTCATATAGGACATCCAACATAGGGTTGAAAGTAAATTCAAATACCTACAATTTGATACCTAATTGGTTAATTAATTTTTGCATACTCCGCCAGAGACAGTGTTTGACAATAGGTAGGCTACACGGTGTTATCTTCACTTCAGCTCATTTCATTTGTAGATCAACGAAATAGATGTTTTCTGCACTTGAGTGGTGTTGCAGTAAGTACACATAATTTCATTTCATAAGTGGTCATATGATCTATTAAAGTGGGTTAAAATTCACGGAGAAAATCAAATATTCCAATGAAAATATTTTTTGAAACATTATCAAAGACGTCGTTAACCTACAGCGTGTCTTAGAATATCGAGCATCCCTATCGTTACTTTTGATCAAATCTTAGCACATTTTATTGTATTAGGGCCATGTCATACGAGCGCTGATAACGTTCCGTTGATAACGTACCGCTAAATTCGCTCCAACACGGCAATGGGGTTCTTATGGAGTATGTCATACGGGCGCTAATGCCGTACTCGGGTCTGCGTTAGCAACGTGCGCTGCGCTGCCAACGCAGACGGTTGCGTTAGCAACGTACGTTGCTAAGAGACCCTGTCATACGGAGCGCTAGCGCCAGCGCTACGTATGACAGGCGCCACATGCGTTGGCGGTACGTTATCAACGGACCGCATTTGCCGTCACCTATGACATGTACACGTTCCGTTGATAACGGAACGTTATCAGCGCTCGTATGACTTGACCCTTAGTGGTAACATTGTATGTATTTGATTAAATGTGAACAATGTTACCAACTTATCAAAGATAGGTAACCTAGGGTGCTCGATATTCTAAGACCCTGTACGTGTTTTTGTCATGTATGTACCTATACTTATTAGGTCCACTCAAAATAAAAAATATCAAGGTTACAATAATGAGACCGATATATGTACTTATTGCATGAATACCTATATTCAAGATACTCCTGATAAAGAAGGGACCATGTTCCAAGTAATTTTTCAGCCCTTCAAAAATTTAAAAAAATAAACAATTCAACAATTTAAACAATTAAAAAAAATGAAACTCTGTCAGAAAGGAAATACAAAAATTGAATCATTCATTTTAGAATCATTAATGGGGAAAATTTGAGAATTTTGTTCCTGGAATGTATAATAATGGTGTTAGGCAAATTTTTACAAAGATTTCATTTTTCGATTAGCCTACAAAATATTTTTTTCATCAAAAGTGGTCATGTGACCTATCGAAATGGGTTAAAGTTTTAATCTAAATTCAAAATCTCAATCTTATTTAACAAACTTTGTGGATAACTGCTTATACATGAATTAATGTTTCTACCATGATATGTCGATAAAGTCTGGATAGTAAATGATAAGGTGTGGTGCAACAGACACAGTCACAACGTCTTGTTTGTTCATTCAGTATTAACCATAACTGGCTCACTTATAGCTGGAATAATTTAGTAGCACCCAAATAGTGAGGATAAAATATCTTTTATCAAATAACATGGCATTTCACTGTTTAAAAAAAATTAACTCTCTACCCATCCATTGTGTTTGCAGTGTTTTACCTCTATAACAAGAAGGTGATTAAAAAAAAAACTGATATCCTCTCCAAAAATTCTCCAAAAAAGAATTCGTCACCCGTCCCCTACCCCCGACCCTATTGAAAACGCTGGTGTGGAAACTAAAATTTGTGTACCAAAGAAAAAATCCAAAAAATTTTTATAAGCTTTCAGTAAGAAAATGTTTTGATATAGCCTAAATAAGAAACCCGTCTCCCTCTGCAATATACATATATACATACAATATAATAATTATGTGTAGCCAACCCAAACAAAAATGAAAACTCTGTTCTGAAAGCCATTGCCATTGAAGAAAAAATTTTGAAGAAATTTTGGGGGAGGGCGAGGGCGCTCAATAATTTAGAAAATTCATAAAAACATTGTTAGCTCAAACACTGAGAGTATGATTCCTGAAAGTTTACCATATTTCTAATTCGTGATTTTAAGTGGGTGAGATTGAGCACTCTCGCCCTCCCCAAAATTTCTTCAAAATTTTTTCTTCAATGGCAATGGCTTTCAGAACAGAGTTTTCATTTTTGTTTGGGTTGGCTACACATAATTATTATATTGTATGTATATATGTATATTGCAGAGGGAGACGGGTTTCTTATTTAGGCTATATCAAAACATTTTCTTACTGAAAGCTTATAAAAAATTTTTGGATTTTTTCTTTGGTACACAAATTTTAGTTTCCACACCAGCGTTTTCAATAGGGTCGGGGGTAGGGGACGGGTGACGAATTCTTTTTTGGAGAATTTTTTGAGAGGATAAAAATGTTTCTTCAAACAGATCACTGTTAATAATCATCTGTTAATAATCATTTTTGAAAAATCATCTGTTAACACACGCATGCTCGTGCAACTTCCAACTTATAGTCTTTATCTCATCATAATAAGATTACATGGGATCCTTTGTGGTCCTCCATGCTCGTGCAACTTTCAACTTCCACTTTCAACTTATAGTCATTTATTCAATTAAAAATAAATCCTATCACGTGTTCCATATAGCTATTCCATACAGCCATTCATATATAGCTATATTCCATACAGCCATTCTCTTTCCCTTCTATTTCGTCCTCAAAATGCAAAATTAAAAAAAACCTTACATATACATCGTCGCGCAGTCTCGAAATGAACATTCCTGCCAAATCTTATTGAAATCTGTCAATGCTTTTAGCCGTAAATGCATTACAAACAAACAGACAAAAGCCGATCGACTTGAAACTAGACTTCACTTCGTAGATGACTGAGCTTCCTCTTTGTTCGGTCAACAATCCAGGACCTAGTACGACAAATATGATCTGCTATACAGAGACTGCTATCACATACTTCTTTCCGTCAGACATTTTATACAGACATATTACGGTTTTTGAAGTAAACGTTCATTTCAGTTTAGATCTTTTGATAAATCTATATACAAACTCTGAATATGTTACTATTTACGAGTATTTAAACAGGTTTTTAACTCTTGTTTTTTTTCTGATAATGGTACATTTTTATTTAATTAAAAGTAATTTTAAATTTTATTAATGATGGACTTTTTCTCTCTATAGAATCTTACTTGTTTCCAGATGGACACATTATTTCTTAGGCTCTTATTCTTTTTGTTTGAATGACTTTACTTTCTGATTATTTTAGTATCGCCAATCATGAGTTATTGCTGTCAGTTTACTACTTTATTAGTACTTTAATATTTTAATTTTTTTTACTAAAGGACTTTACTTATTTCAGTAGAATCTTACTTCTTTCTGATGGACTATATTTTGTTTTAATTATTTTTCTTTTCTGAAGGTCTCTACTTCTCTCTTTAGTACTTTAGAATCTTACTTCTTCCTGATGGACTATATTTTGTTTTAATTATTTTTCTTTTCTGAAGGTCTCTACTTCTCTCTTTAGTACTATTAATAATCATTACAGTTGATTCAGTATGCTTGGTTAGTGCGGACGGTCTGTGAGAAGCTCTACCTTTCAACTTAAAATACGTAGGACCATCAGTGCACATGACATTCATTTTCGGTACAGTAAAAGTCCTTTAATTTTGACATTGTTTTGTGTGATCCTTATTATCGTGCGTGGTATACTCACGAAGTTATAAGTGTTTTGTATTTTGCATTCGGGTCAGTTTTTCTACATTTTATTTTCAACGATGCCACCCAAAAATACAAGGTCAGTTGTTGCTGCAGTAGATAAGAAGTCGACTACGGACGAGGAAGATAACAATTCAAGCCAACAAGATAAACCAGGTAACAGTGAAATGAACGTCAATAACAAAAATGATTTTGACAGTAAGCTGGATTCAATTATAAACGATCTCAAAGTACTGAAATTAATAAAGTCCGATGTAGAGGCAATTCGAGCTGAACAAAGTGACATTATCAAATCAATTGATCATTGCTTCGCCATGTGTGAGGAAAATAAAAGCTCTATCCAAAACCAAGAGACATTATTGAATTCCTGTGTCAATAACATCGACGTTACTTCAAATGAGGTTGACACATTAAAGCATCAATTGAAGAAAGTGAATTACGAACTAGCTTCTTTGCAACAGTACACTCGTAAAAACTCTATTAATAATATTGCTGGTGTGCCATTTGAAAACAACGAAGATATTTTCTATATCCTGCAAAAAATATCCCAGTGCATAGGTTTCGACTTTAAATACGAAATGGTTGACAACTGCCATAGACTCTCGAAACATGACACCACTAAATTGTTTCCACCTCAAATTATTGTTAAATTCAACAAGAATATGGATAAGCAAGTGTTTATGCGTAAAAAGAACATGAAAGGGAAAATCACCATGAGTGACCTGGGTTGGGGCGGTAACATGAATATTCTTTACATCAGTGAAAGCATGTCTCCATTGAATAGAGAACTTTTCAAAAGGGAAAAAGATGCAAAAGGAAAACCTACTGAAATATGTGTGGTTTAAAAATGGGAATGTTTTTGTGAAGAAAGACGATGCTGCTAAGAGTGTAATCATACAAAGTATCAGTGACTTTAATATTCAAAACTGATTTGCGAGAGAAAGAGACAGTAATTTTTATTATTTAAGACTATATATTTTTTTTCTCTCGCAAATATAATATTGATTCTTTTGTTTTGATTTCAATAATGATTATTATGCTGCTTTGCGAGAGAAGGAGTCAATAATCAATATTATGTATAGGCCTAACTATTTTTGTTTTTATTTTTCTCGCAAAAATATTGATTCTTCTTTTGATGATTTCAATGATAATGGTTATTATGTTGAAAGACTCTAATGAATTTAGGTTTTTATTTATTTTCTCTAGCAAAAGTTTCAATCTTCAACTTCTATATAAAAGTTTTAATTTCCAAGTTGAATTTGTCGCTTCATGAAACCATTTATTGTTAACATATAATTTTCTTTTTCTCTTCACATACTAACATTATCTGGTTCATTATTATTTACAAGTAACATCACTTATTATCATATTATAATTAACTCATTACTCAACCATTTCTTCACGGTATTAAATAATAATAATATTGAATTTTATATTCATTCATTCTCATAGCATTTTGTCATGTGCTTTTTTTATGTGTTATAAAGGTAGGCTCTCACGATTGATCCGTATTGAACTGGTATGTGTGCTCATTATGGATTTCTATATTATGTATCCTTGAATATTTTCAGTATGAATGTTGATCAAATAGCTAGAATGAATGTTGTTCGAATTAATGAAGTGTCACCAAATAGTTCCAAGCCTATTAACCTTCGATATGTATTTTTTATCCTAAAACTGAATTATGGTAGAAGCTTGTAAATTTGTGGAGGATGTCACTGAAGTGAACTCATGCTTTCTGACTGACAACGGTAATATTACTGTTCTGCATCAGAATATACGAAGCCTAAATATGAATTTCGATTCCTTCCTAGCATATATTAGTTGTTGGAAATCAAATCCGGATATTGTAATTCTGACTGAGACTTGGTTTCAGCCGATTCAGGGTAGATCTCCCTATAATATTGACGGATATGAAAGCTATTTTGTTGGAAGTGATGTTAATAGGGCATCGGGTATTGCGATCTTTGTCACGTCCGGCAGAGAGATTACATGTTCACAAGATGAAGATTTAAAGATTGCGGGAGCTGATTCGTTGTTATTGAATTTCAAAATTTCCAATTATAATTTAAGTATATTAAGCCTGTACAGATGGCATTCCGTCGGAATAAATGTTTTTGTGGATAGTCTTGGTCAGTTTCTGGACACTGAAAGACTGCCCACATGTGACTCAATAATTGTAGGAGACATAAATATAAATATAAATAATTTAAATAATCATGGTGCTTTCAAATACCTGGAATTGTTGCATTCTAAGGGGTATCAATCGCTAATAGATATTAGATATTGACACTCGAGTATCTGCTTCAAGTTCAACATGTATCGACCACATTTTCTATAAATCAAAATTTAGTAGAAATATTATTCAAAGTGCAGTTATTGAGTCACACATTTCAGATCACAGAGCTGTCTCTATATCAATATCAAGGCCCACTCACAGAAAGAATAATGCTCCATCAGCGATTAAAGAGACTCTCGATACTAAACTTTTAATTAAATTACTCATGGAACATGATTGGAGCAGTATATCTTTATGTGATAATGTTGATGGTAAGTTTTCATTATTTATTGATGTTTTGCTGGCTTATATTGAGCGGTGCACTGTAAAACGTCGTAAATCACAATTTAATAACCCTGGCAGACGCTTAAAACCATGGATGACTGAGAATATTTGTATAGAAATTCGGTACCGTGATAGACTGTATAAAAAACATAAAAATAATCCACATAATGAACAACTGAGGCATGATTTTCTGGCTAAAAAAAACTTATCAATAAATTAATAAAACAACAAAAGCATAAATTTTTCTCCAATTTACAAACCTATCCTGTTAAAAAACAATGGGAGATCATAAATGATCATTGTGGTCAATCTATACTTCAAAAAAGAAGCCTATAATTTTGCAGTGTGGAGATGATGTTATAGAGGATGAAGGGGCTTTGGCAAATAAATTCAATGAATATTTTATTAATGTGTCGAATCAAGTTATCTCCTCCATACATGATCCAGATGAGCTCACTAGAGAATATTATAATACTAAATTTAAAATGACCAATTCCTGTGATTCACTATTTTTGAAACCAATAACTTATCACGAACTTCTAACTGAAATAAATATGCTAAAAAATGGTAAATCTCCAGGGCCTGATAAAATATCATCACATCTGATAAAAAAGATTTCAATTCCTATAGTACCAGTATTATGCGAAATTTTCAACGCCAGTTTTCAAGAAGGAAATGGGACTTATGAAAAAGTCCCAGATCTGGCCAGATTAAAAAAGCCAGATCTGGCCAGATCTGGCCATATCTGGGTTCTAGATCTTGAACTCAGATATGGCCAGATCTGGCCAAATCGGGTTTTTATGTGTCCAAAACCAGATCAGGCCAGATCTGGCTTTTTTCTGGCCAGACCTGGAACTTTTTCTTAAATTCAGATCTGGCCAGATATGGGTACCTAATTCTAAATAACCTACATTTTTTGCTATAGTAGAAGAATTTAAGGTTGTATGTAAATTCATAATAAAATAAAGGAATCAACTTTTTATTCAGTATAATTATAATGAAATAATTTGAGAAAAAAAATAATTAATTGAAATAATTTACAAGGCTAAATTTTAAAAAAATATTAATTTTGATTGCACTTAGCTGCTGCAGCCCTGGTCTCACTGAGCTTTGTGCCCATAGCAGCCACCAATTCTTTCTCGGTTGCATTCTTCCATCACTCTTGTTCTGCCAACTCCTGACTGAAACCTGGAAAAATCCCTATTTTTAATGTTTGACAAATATGAAATTGCTAAATAAGAACTCCTTTACAAAAACTAATATTCCCAGACCATTATAATTCAATTATAATTACAATCTGGGTTTATTTTTAACTGTAATGAATTAGCTATTCCACAATACATTTATACAATCACATCTACACCAGGCAATTACTGGTGTAAGGTCTGGTTCAGGTCTGGAGATAGCAGTCGAACGTCTTTCTTATCCGATTACAGTATATGAATGAAGTCATTAAAACCAGATAGGAGTAAATAACTGTGCTGCATAACATACAAAAAGTTACTCAAATTAAAAAAATTATTTACTCAAAATAAGATTTAAAAAATCATATTTGAAAAAATCGTACATTCCTAGAGGCACACATAGTATTTAGAAAACCCCAAATATTAATTTTAATTATTAATTGAGTACACACGTCAGGTATATTGGATTTATTTATGGTAACACTTACTCATAAGGGCCTTGACTCCCTCCGGACAGAGGGCTTTTCTTCTTTCTTCAGGCTTTCCGATAGGGCCTTTTGCCACTCCGCCTTTCAGAAAACATTCCGCAAGACATAAATGTTGAAGCGTTCTGCAAGCCTGAAACAAAAACGTTTCAAATTGAAACAACCGGGAATAACAGGGTTATCTTGTAATCCGCTAGTAAAAAAATCACAAATAAATGGAATTAAAATTAAATCACAATGTTATCCTAAAACTGCAAAATTAAATTTGGTAAAAAATACGGTAGGACTATACTGTATTATATTTACTTAGCATACGGTATGCTTTATTTAGTTCATGAAAATTGAACAGGCCAGGATAGCCTACTATATACCGAAGTTAAAAATGTTTTGGTGGAAAGAATATAGGCCTACTATTCTTTAGAAAATATACCAGTAACCGTAATAAATTCACAATCCACTTGAAAAAATTTTGAAATTCACATAAGTTAATTATGATTTCAAGATTGTAGGTACGGTAGGCCTATTATCTTGATTAAAAACATAACGACTCTAAGAAAAACAATTACTGAGGTGAGCAAAGTAATCTTAAAAATCCAAAAGAAATGAGCCCAAATAAAACTACAACTTATTACTTTAATCATTAAATCCGAACAATAGCAAAACCGCGATGTGGGCGTTAGGCTGAAAGACTATTCTAAAAGTTGACTCCAATTTAATAAACAATGTTATGCTCGGCTACCATAGCTAAATTAAGACTAAATTGAATTAACACTTATCATATAAAATTGCACAACTCAACTAAGATAGATAGATAGAAGATAGAACAAGTAGAAACCAATCTGAAAAAACAAACAATTCAAAACACTATGATATTATGTTTAAATCGACAGAAAATAGGAAAGAAAGCCTATTAATTGTAAAATGAAGTAGCCTACAGTATGTACTTTATCATTTTTCACCAAAAAACCTAATAACACTAACCTTACTAGCATTGAACAAATCAAGGCTAATTAATTTAGGCCATTTACATAATTAACTAAGTTAGCTAGAATTATGAGTACGGTAATTATTGTAGGTGTATCCGTCTTACCATCTATGCCAGAAAAAAGATCCCAAGTTTCAACATGGTTAATATGTAGGTAATGAATCTATAGAGAATACAGCTTCGAGATAAAAGCTGAATGATTGATCACAGTTCTATAAAATTAACTCTTATTACTTACTAACCAATTAATTAACTGTAGGCTACTATTAAAATAAGTTTGATGTGATGCCCACATTGTTAATGAGATTTTAGGTTAGGATGAGACAGCTACAAGAAGTTGATATTATTAATTTGTGTAGAAAGAGTAACTTACCAAAGATTTGAGAAGATAATGCGGAGATAAGAGCTCAGTTTGAAGTGAAGTACAATCAATAAACAATTTCAAACCAAAATATTAGTCAATTTTATGAAAACGAAAATTCTTGCTTGCTGAGTTGGAATGAAACAAACAAAACTTATGTTGACCGTTAGCGCTTGGCATCACCAAACACACTTCCCACGCTGACTCCCGTGTGCCGGTAGATTTAAATCCTTCCAAAATGCTCATATGATTTTTTGGCTTTGGATATGAAGAAGAAGGGTTTTAAAACTTATTTTAAAAATGAGGAATGTTTGTCTTCAAGCTAGAAACGTTCCCCTAAATTTTCAAATCAATCTGTCCAGAATTATCAAAGTTATTAGCATTTCATTAATTTGATGGCAGTACAGCCGTCAATGTGAATAAATTCCGTATCACCCATCTATGTATCCAGCAATATTTTTACTACTATTCATTTCATTTCCATTTTAAGCTAATATCTCATGAACGGTACTTCTGACGGCAATATCTTAGTGAGCAAAAAGTGCTTAGAATTCAATTTTGCAAATTGTGATTTCAAACTCTTAAAATTATTTCAACTGGAATAATGGCAAATGCAAAAAGTTTATCAAAAATAGGATGTGAAAATCATGTTATGCACTTTTCACTTTTACATTTTGACGTGAATTTCACTGAAAAATAAGTATTTTAGTTGTAATATTTGAATTTTTCTATAGCATTGTTTTTCAATTTAATTTTTTTCTCATTCCAGACCTGGAATGAATACAGATCTGGGATGCCATATCTGAATTCATTCCAGATCTGGCCAGATCTGGGATGCTAGATCTGAACTCATCCCAGATCTAGAATGCTAGATCTGGATTACTTCCAGATCTGAATTCATTCCAGATCTGGCTGGCAGATCTGGGATGCTAGATCTGAACTCATCCCAGATCTGGAATGCTAGATCTGGATTACTTCCAGATCTGGCATCCCAGATCTGGAATGCTAGATCTGGATTACTTCCAGATCTGGCATCCCAGATCTGGAATGCTAGATCTGGATTACTTCCAGATCTGGCATCCCAGATCTGAAATGAATTCAGATCTGGCATCCCAGATCTGACCAGATCAACCCGTCTATAACCAGATCTGGCCAGATCTAAATCCAGATCTGGCCAGATCTGGAACTGGCCCATTTTTCCATTAAATAAATTCTCCTCTAGACTCAAAATGGCTAAAGTCATACCTATTTTTAAGAGTGGACTGAAAACTGACATATCAAATTACATCCCTGCTTTCTGTTTTTTCCAAACTTTCGGAAAAATTATTCAAAAAAAGAATAATGAGCTTTTTTAAGAAAACAAATTATTTTAATAAAGCACAGTATGGATTCCAAGAGGGACTAAGTACAGAACAGGCATTGAATAAATTCATGTCAGATATTTATAATGGAATAAATCAGCCCCATAGACCACGGACCACAGGTTTATTCCTTGATATAAAAAAAGCCTTCGATACTGTTCAACATGATATCCTGCTAGAGAAATTATATATTGCTGGTATTCGTGGAGTGGCCATCATGTGGATGAAGTCTTACCTTTCTTGCCGGAAACAGTATGTGACAATTGGAAATTTCAACAGTGAGTTGGCAACAGTTGAGCATGGTGTGCCGCAGGGATCGGTGTTGGGTCCAATTCTTTTTCTAGCCTACATTAATGATTTGTTTTCCAACACTTTTAATGGATCTTTAACTTCATTTGCTGATGACACGGCATTGGCATACTCTGCCAAAAGTGAACTTGAACTACAGGAGATGATCCAAATTGACTTGGTAGATTTGAGTTGCTGGTTTAATTTCAACAAATTGGCACTCAATGCTAAAAAAACGTGTTATATGAATTTTTCATTATCAATTCCATTCCAATTTCCTGATCCAATCAAATATCATCAGATGGGCTGCAACCATGTAAGTTGTAGCTGTGAAGTAATTCAACAGGTGGACTCTGTCAAGTATTTGGGATTGACACTTGATTATAATTTGACCTGGAACTTACATATACAAAAAATCAAGATATATCTAGTTTATTTAATTAGGAGATTTTATCAATTGAAACAGTTTTTTCCTGAAAGTATTTTGCGAGTAATGTATTTTGCCTTTTTCAATTGTCGGCTGGAATATGGAATTTCTTGTTATGCCTCCACTTTTCTATCCCATTTTAAAAACCTCATCACTTTACAAAAATCAGTAGTTAGAATAATTCATGGTGTAAATAGAAGAACGCATACTTTTCCAATTTTCAAATTATTGGGAATACTCCCCTTAAGATATATTTATGTCCTGAAGGTGTTATCCTTATTCTACAGAATGAGTGGTAGTAGAGGATTTTCAGCTGATCATGAAATCAATCACCAGGTAACCAGACAGTCAACACGACTGATGTTGAAACTCCCCAAGCCAAATTCCACAGCATTTCAAAGATGTTTCCTCTTTCTGGGTCCCAAGTTTTTCAACATTCTCCCAGATGAAATTAGAAAAGAGAAATTTTACAAAAAATTTGTTCATAAAACAAAAAGTTGGCTATGGCTTCATTCACCAGTGGAATTGGAAACATTCTTCAAAGTGGTGGGCTGACATGTCACGCATGTTGATGTCCATCTTCATCTCTTAATTGTAATAAATACAAAATTTCATTGTCATTTGAAGGAAAATTATGTTTTAAGTCACTTATTTCAGTTATTGTGTTCTATTATTATTCCAATTTGACATTTTATAATTTTGTTTTTCTTTGTCATGATGATTTTGTTGATTTAATTTGATTTGTAATGATGATGTGATGTGATCAATAAATTTCAATTCCAATTTATTCATAATTTAATTCATTATTGAAAGTCGATAACTCAGTATTCTCTGAGTTATTAACCCGTTTTACACTATGTCAGTCCAGTGTTGCTTGTTATGTTTCAACACTTCGTTTTTTTCCTGATGGAATGTGTACTGCTTTTGTTTCGCTAATTTCTTATCTTATTTCAAATTGTTTATGGCCTCTTGATGCTCACACAGTTTGCATTACAGATTTTTCCATAATTATGATTTCGTTGTCTTCATGCTCACTTTCTATAAAAATCTATCCATACTTTTATTCATACAGTAATAATTTCTCTACTAAATCATTTCATTCACCACTTCCCACTTTCATCCTTTCTTTTCCGTGTATATGTCATTATAGGATCATTGTCAAAATAGCCGTCGGTATCCTCATGATACATTGCTTTGAATTATTTGTTTTAATTTTGAATCATGGAAGAATTATTTTGGTCTCACCAAGTGCAATTAATATTGTTGAATGTAGAATTATTATTATCTTGATATTTTTAATTGTTATTATAAAGAATTATCGGTAAATTATGACTGACGATTGGTCTGATTTTAAGATTATTGATGCTCAGGTATATGATGATATTGATGGCTTCAACCTTTTTCCCGATATTCAGGCTGAGAACGGAAGAAATAGAACAATGTCTATTTTTCATGCAAATATTCGACGTTTTAACAAGAACTTCGATGAGCTTTGTGTTATTTTGAATAATATTACAATATGAAATTTAATATAATTGTTTCAACCGAGACCTGGGTCGATAAGGAGAGTGTTATTGCTAGTTTGGAATGGTATGAAGCATTTGCAAATAAGAAAGGTAGAAATCAAAACGATGGAGTAATAGTGTTCGTTTCTAAAGATCTAGCAGTGGGCTGTGAGGAAATCAATTTGCATGGAGCCACAAGCTTGAAGATTGATGTACGATTGGTAAGTGGAGAGCGGCACTGCGTGTTAGCAGTGTACTGTCGTCCCTCATCAGCTGGTGATTTGAATCTTTTTATTCAAGATTTAGAATCCTACTGCCTTTCTAAACAAACTGATAGATCAAATTGGATAGTTGGAGATATAAATTGCTGCATTCTACCGGAGACTACAGACTCATTATCGCAGTACTATCCGGATGTTTTGTGCGGTACTGGGTTTGTAAGTTGCATTAGCGTCCCAACTAGGGTCACCGGTGCTTCAAAGAGTTGTATTGACCATATATTCACAGACTATAGGAAAACCGAAACAGTTCGTTCGGGTGTTATTATATATGTCTGAGCTCACTGATCATTATTTTGTTGTGGCTGGCGTAGATCCTCTTTTTCAGGATGCAGTTTCTATTAGGATACCTCACAGGATCACTATCATAGACAAGGTCAAGGTAAGTTCCCTTATTGCAGAGCATGACTGGAATTTTATTACAGGATTGAATAATGTAGATCTAGCTTCTGAAAAATTGGTAGAAACTCTAAAAAATTCATTAACTCATCCATAACAGAAAAAACAGTGTCTGCAAAAACTAGAAAACTTAAACCGTGGATAACCAGTAGTCTCATAAAATCAATCAGACACCGAGATAAGCTGAGCAAACAGTTGAAAAGGCATCCCCTAGTTTTAAAATTTGAGAAACATTCTGGGAATCCTGGTCATCCTACCTTCACACATAGAATAAAATTGATTAATATGATCAGCCCATAATGTGAATACCCTTCCTTTTATATCCCAAAAAATACCAGGTTTTAGTATGTAGGCCTACGGCCGTATTCATACCCAAAACTTGAAACAATATTATTCAATAATAACCATACAAAAAGTGCAACCATTATTAGTATTAATATTAAATCATCTTTGTGAGATTCCGTATGATATGAGTGGGAATGATTAAATGGTTTAGAAAAGTTCTTATTTTGATTAGTAGTATTCTGCCCTGCTCTGCACAAAGGGTATCTGACAATTTTAGCCATATTGAGTCATTGGTATACAGTGAATCAGTGTCATTTTCTCTATTAATTTCTATAGTTTTTTGGCCGTAAATACAAATATTTCCCTTTTAACTCAATTCTAGTTTGTCGTATCTGCAAGAATTGTCTATTTTATATAGGTTTTTACTTGTAAGTGACAACTTACTAGGCAATAATAGGGGTATCTACTGTAGATACGACATGTTGTCTTAGTATTGTGAAAATACAACTTTTATACCCTAGTAACATGACAGTTACCTCCTTTTTGGTTTAGTACGGTATGTTGTCAATAGTTTTTGAAAATAAATTTTTTCATATGATCTACAATTATGCCGGGTTGCACCAACCAAGATCAAATCACGGGATCAAGCTGATCCTGGATCAAGTTATTAGTCGTGTTGCACCATTACCAAAAACACGGATGTGATCCCGGATCAGCCAATCCCAGATCATGATCCAGCCAGGCGAATGTGTTTTCGAGAATAGTACATTTTCAATCAGATTTTAGTCAACATATGAGAAATCCAACCCAGAATACAGCTGGGACCGGGTTTTTTGAACATAATTTTTTGGTTGGAAATTATTTTGGTGTTGAAGTAGATTCACAGCATAACCTAATTTTGCATTATCAAAATAAAAATCGAAATAAAAATATTATCAAAGTGAAACAGTATTGGGCTGAGTTTGTTTATTTCTCTATCAAATTATTTCGAAATCATTTTATTCATATTTTTGGTGCTTTTTTGGCTTTTATATGGACTTTTCAAATTCTAAATTGATAGTTTTTAGCTTTGGAAGTGGAAATTTGCGATTAGTAGTGAATGTAAACATAACCTTTTGAAATAATTACCAAAACAAGTAAAACATGTTTTGGACTATGTGTCTGTGTTAATTGTACTTACTTTGATAAATAAATCGTGTTATTCAAATAATTTGTAAGTGTGCATAATTAACTGAATATGTAATTAATTAATGAAAAATCGTAATTACTTTTAATTAATTGGAGATATATTTCCGTAAATTTGCATAATTCTTTTTCAAATTGGTTCATCCAAAATCAATGTCTATTCATAATAGACATAAATTGACAAGGTAATATGTTTTTTAAATAGATTTCAAACTCCAATTCAAGAAAATTAATTTTCTATTCTCATTGAGAGTGTAATCTAACCTAGAAACTGCAGAGTAATCCTACTCTGTCGAGGTATCAGCTTTGATCCTGGATCAATCAGTCACGTGGTAGGATCAAATTCCTAATCCAGGTTGGTGCAACAAAATATCGTGGATTAATGTACCTCGATCATGATCCAGGATCACGATCCTAGATCTGCTTGATCTCGCTTTGGTGCAATGAAATTCCTAGATCAAATATGGCGAACATGGATCACGATCCTGGATCAGACTTGATCTTGGTTGGTGCAACCCAGCATTACTGTTTTAAGTTATTTACTTCCTAAAAGATTTTTTTTTGATGGTGATGCCCACATCAGCTCTAGGCTTGTGCGTGGGTAATGAGAGGGGTGATGATGAGAGATGACGACTGTTTTTAGGCAGTCGGGACCGACGGCTTTTTGTCTCCTCCGAAAGACGGGAATGGCCGTTTCAGTCAAAATCTGTTCCAGCAACTGTATTCGATCTTGGAACCTTTGGATTATCAGACAGGCGCTTATCGCCCTCGGCTACGGGCTACGGACCACTAAAATTATGTATTTTTGACATGATAGGATGTTATGTAAAAATTTGAATAAATAACTCAAAGGAATGACCTTTATATTTTACCCTTTATATTTTGCAAGAGTAAAATATATTTGGCTACAATCACATTGGATGCATGCTTGCAAAATTAATCTTGGTGGTGCATGTGTGCACATCTAACTAGTCTATCTACTGTTAGAAACTGTTGTTTTTACTGTTGAAGCTGATGATCTACACAATATTG
The DNA here is from genome assembly GCA_017141395.1 of Laodelphax striatellus. NCBI lineage: Eukaryota > Metazoa > Arthropoda > Insecta > Hemiptera > Delphacidae > Laodelphax > Laodelphax striatellus. Next base: position 7,503,223 of record CM029543.1, on the reverse strand, counting down.
TTTCTGTGAGCATGAGTGTGCCACCAAATTACTTGCACAAGTGTTCATCTTATGTGATTGTAGCCTAAGCCTACAGAGTATTTTTTTTGTTTTGTAAAAAAACTATCAAAAATATAAATGTACAAATACTCAATTTACAAATATGTACCAAATATAAATGTTGTAGGCTAAATGTTAAAAACATATGCCACTGCATTCCATCATTCACTTGTGGACCGCTACTGATGGACAGATTTTGAAATTTTGACTCTTTGTGTCAATCAGAAGACGAACAGTTTTTTGCTCAAGCCTATTGCACTCTCGTTTGCAAATTTCGAATAAATGATTCATTGATTGAAAACGATTTCCGCTGGTACACAGGTTGTTGATTCTGATCCTAATGGAATAATAGGTTTTAAGGGAAAGTATATAATAAAGTCTATATAAACCGCAAATTGCGAACTCACACTAAATATTTAGGTGTGCCTAATTCTCAACATCTTCTGTTCACATATTATATGACCCACTCAAAATGGACAAGCCGAATTAATTACACATATAGCCTACAGTTGAAAATATCGACAAATATTGAATAAAACTTGAAACAAGTTCTACCACGATTTTCCACAGCTAATCTGTCCTTTTTCCTTGCCATTTTTCCTGTATTTCTTGACTTCCTAGTTTTATGATACAGTCCTCTGGATTGCAGAAGAAATGTTTTCTATGAAAGTTTCTTTATACAGCTAAGGAACTTTACCACTTAACAGCGAAAAATTATTATTTTGTTTCTCTTACACAGTGTCTGTTCTCATTATGTATTATTTTGTTCACTGTATTCAGTACACAGAATAGCCACTTTTCTAGATACTGTAACTGTAGGAAAACCCATATAAACAGCATTAAATGGCAAATAATGGAATTTATTCAACCTGAAACTTTTACAAATTCACAAATTTATAATACAAGTTTATTAATTATTCAATTCCTATATTATATCAAAGACGATTTCTGATCGTCTTTGATAATATACTAAATTGTTTCTAACAATTAATTACAAAATAGTGATAGCTAATAGTAATAATAATCACACACAATGAAATACTAAATCTATTATTATTGTATTCACAATTCTCATGAAATCCAGACATGAAAAACTATTACAATAATTAAAATGGTTCATTAACTTTATTGTAAATAGAATTGAAAAATTACTATAAATGAAATCTTCATAAACTGTGAAATATCGAAACCAATTTACTTTTTAAAGCATTCAGTTGCAAATAATTCATTTCACCAAGTCTGGCTTGGAGATCTGAATGCAATCGAAAAAATACTGTCTAAAAAAGTTGTTATTAACTACCCTAAAAAGGCCTAAGAATAATACAATTTCAGAGAAATCAAGGTAACAGTTATGCATCAAGAAAATCTTAGTTCAGATCAAAATGCTAGAAACAGTTTTTGCCTTCTTAGCATTCAGTGGACAAAATGTATTGTCCACTTAAAAATCCATTAAAATTGTGTTGTCCAGGAAATCTGAACTAACATGCAATCTGAAGTTGGGATAATATTGAATAGCCTGTACTTGTTTTAAATCTTGGGATAATGATGGAAATGTCATATTTTGATGAAAATTAATGTAGTAGCTACAATACTGGATATATAAAATGTTATACAAATTTAATAATATACCAACTTATGTACTAGCTAATATACCAAGAGACACTGGACAAGAACAAATAAATAACAGACAAAAGATTGTATTCCAGAATAATTTATTGAGTTTTGTAAGTTATATTTTAAAACTCAACTTCAAGACTACTCAAATTAACTTACATCTTAGCAATTGAAAAGGATTACTTGCCAGCATTATGGCTGCAATAATAAAGCAAATTCATTTCTCAGTGCACAAAATCAGTTTTCAACCACTACATAGAAATTATGAACAAACAATAAACAATTTCATAACAAAGTTCTACAGATTTATTTACACCATAACTATGGTAATCAAATCTTGATGCATATTTCCCCAAATTTTTCAGTAGCACAATAAGGGGGAATTGAGATAACAAACTCTTGGATGAGATTACTAAAATCTGTATGAAACAAGATTCATAAAATCTTGTTTATAACAAAGATTTTTAAAACCTTTAATAAAGATAATAAATAATAAATAAATTTGATAATAAATCAAAGATACCGTAATAGAATAGAAAAAGAGATTTCTTATTCATATGAGTTCACCCCATGGAGCACAAAGCGCTGCTTTGCAAAACTTGTACAAACTTTGAGTACTGTATTATTTGGACATACAGTATAATTGCAACAGACTTGTATCGTTGTGAGTTTCCTCTAGATTTCGCATCAAATCTTGCAGTGGTGGAAGTACAACAGAAAGGAATGCGCCAAAATGTTTTTAATATAGTAGTTGGGTTGAGTTGGCTGATTTGTGAGCTATTAGTCAGAGAACCAATACTAGGATGAGGATCTATACTATGCAAAGATGAAAAATTATGAACATTAACAACAGAGCTCAGATTAGCTGTAGTTTTCTCCTGCAATAATCACCTTCCACCAGTGGGAGAGAATGTTTGTATGTGAATGTGTGGTAATGGAAGATTTTAGGATGTATTTTTAGGACACAATTCTCAGCCTCAAGGTTTAGCTCCTGAGTGTAGGCACCTTATATGTGTGATGAGATGTGATTTGTGAATGAATGTTTTATTACAATTTCCACATCTGTAAGGTCTTCCTTCAGTATGTGTCTGTAAGTGTTAATGAAAATTGGATCTAACATTGAATGTTGTATCACAAAATTAACAGCTGTAAGGTCTCTCTCAAGTATGAGTATGTAAATGTTTGGTAGAAGTTGATTTTTGAGTAAATGATTAATCACAATTCCCATATCTGTTAGGTCTTTCTTCAGTATGTGTATGTGAATGTTTGGTAAGAATTGATTTTCGAGTAAATGATTTATCACAATTCCCACATCTGTAAGGTCTTTCTCCAGTATGTGTATGTGAATGTCTGGTAAGATTTGGTTTGTGAATAAATGATTTATCACAAATTTCACAACTGTAAGGCCTCTCCCCAGTATGTGTATGTAAATGTCTGGTAAAATGTGATTTCTGAGTAAATGTTTTATCACAAAATTCACAACTGTAAGGTCTCTCTCCAGTATGTGTAAGTGAATGTCTCATAAGAGTTGATTTATGAGTAAATGATTTATTACAAATTTCACAACTGTAAGGTCTCTCTCCAGTATGTGTATGTAAATGTATGGTAAGATTTGGTTTGTGAGTAAATGATTTATCACAAATTTCACAACTGTAAGGTCTCTCCAGTATGTGTATGTAAATGTTTGGTAAGATTTGATTTTTGAGTAAATGATTTATCACAAAATTCACAACTGTAAGGTCTCTCTCCAGTATGTGTAAGTAAATGTACGTTAAGAGTTGATTTATGAGTAAATGATTTATTACAAATTTCACAACTGTAAGGTCTATCTTCAGTATGGATATGTAAATGTGTGGTAAGATGTGATTTCTGAGTAAATGTTTTATCACAATTCCCACATCTGTAAGGTCTCTCTCCAGTATGTGTATGTAAATGTGTGGTAAGATGTGATTTATGAGTAAATGTCTTTTCACAAAATTCACAACTGTAAGGTCTCTGTCCAGTATGTGTATGTAAATGTGTGATAAGAGTTGATTTATGAGTAAATGATTTATTACAAATTTCACAACTGTGAGGTCTCTCTCCAGTATGAGTATGTAAATGTGTGGTAAGATGTGATTTCTGAGTGAATGTTTTTTCACAAAATTCACAACTGTAAGGTCTATCTTCAGTATGTGTATGTAAATGTCTGGTAAGATGTGATTTCTGAGTGAATGTTTTTTCACAAAATTCACAACTGTAAGGTCTCTTTCCAGTATGTGTATATAAATGGATCATAAAAATTGATTTCTTATTAGTTCTGTAATCACAGTATTTACAAGTATAAGACTTGCTACTATGAACATGTTGATTAGCAGTGAATGATAATTGGTCAGTAGATTTATTTGCACTCTCATTTGAAGTTGATTTTCCTTGTTCTCCAATACTTTCCTCACTCAAGTCTTGTTCATCCAAGGCAATAGAATTGTTTTCAGTTTTGGAATTAACAATAATTGCAGTATCTGTAACAGATGAAATATCCTGGATTTGCATCATTGTAGAAACAGAATTACATCCCCCATCTGATTCTATTTCATTCATATCTTCCTCATTCTCTTCTTTTATATTATGCTCTTGATTTATTGGGAACCTGTTTGATGAATTAGTAGAGAAGCTTTCATCATTCATGGAATTTTTATCTTCAATCTCTTCTTTTTTCACTTGTAGTCCTCCTTCAGCTATTCCAAAATGTTGTTCTCCTTTAACCACTATCTCTGGTTTGAGCACTATCATTTCGAATGGATGTTGTTTGTTGTGGTCTGAACATTGATCATGATCATCTGAGTTGTGTTGAATTTGGTATTTATATTCACTGTTCTTTTGATCTTGATCCAGTCCATCAGTGGTATCCATGCTCCCACTACATTGTCCTTGATCTTGAGGTATTGGCATGTAGTTCTCTGGATTATGACCATCATCAATTTTAGTCTGGACAGGACTGGACTGAATCTTGCAACCATTCTCTTCTCCCTGTAAACAAGTCACTGTTGAAAAATTGTTCTGAAGTATAGAGAACAAGGGAAAATTTGAATATTACAAGTGTCACAGCCTTGACACATATTTTTTCTGAAATATATCATTACTGTACAAGATCAATTAATGAGTACATGGGTGAAGCAAATTAAAATTTATTGACCAAAAGTTGAATACATTTCCAGATAGCAAGACATTCTAAATTCATGAGCTGGTAGCCTACAGCTTGATGCACTAGTTCAGTGAACTATTCTTGTAAACATATTGACACCCAAACTGAACTTAAATAAGTATTTTCTGTAAAAACTAACTTTTATAACCTCCAATGTGATTGTTTGTTGGATTCTTTATAATCAAATTTGACTGCAATCTGGCACTTGTCTAATGAAAAGGTATGTTCTGACATAAATTAGACATTCCAATTCACACTAGAGAAGATTTTAAAAAGCAATACAGTACCTTATTTCCAATTCTAATTGAGCAATGCTCTTACACATATATATTTCCTGATACATGAAAATTCATTGTTGTTGAAAAAATTAATAAATGAGCACATAATTCCTATTTTGATACCATGAAACTGTGTTAAATTTCAGTAATCAGGCAGAATAATAACATTCAGTGTCACTTATTAATTTGGAGTCTACCTCAAAATAATATTCTGCTAAGTAATCCCACCAAGTGAATAGCCATGGATGCTTAGTGGCATGTGGTAAGAAATGGTTACTACAAATGAACGACTAAAAATCCTATTTTGAAAGCAGTGCCGCCTATTCTGCATAGCTTGCACTACCCGTGATTATTCCAAATTTTTTTTTCTTTTTCTAGATAAGGCAACTAACATTATTCTACTTTCAGCTACAGTTCACGCAAGTGACAGTCTTCACAGTCAATTTTTGCTAGTTTACTATTCGTCATGATATTCATAGACACATCCATGTAGCTGGAGATCGCCCAATATTATATGCAACAATGACAGCATTGTAGCAGCCACCACCTCGACTCTCTCGACTATAGCAGATTCCATGTGAGTCATTTCCACAATGATAGGGTTGAACAACCTTTATTAGTACAGATGCTAGAATAGAGAAAACGATAATATTCAAAAATATCATGAATTCAAGTTATCAACAAAAAAACATGACTTTCTATTGCGTTTGAGTTCTAATAATAATTTGTAATATGTTCTAGGACAATACCTGGTATGCACTCTTTTTCTGCAAATCCAAGCCATCACCCAAATCTTCCACTCTTACCAATACTAGCTGAGCTATTTTCCCACCTGAAAGACAATGAATGGACTGAATGAAAAGAGAACTGAATAGTACAATATTGAAGAGGTTCAAGAAAGAGACAAAGAAGGAAGAATAGAGGGAATGAAGGAGAAATTGAAGGACAAGAAATGTCAGAAAGTGTAGAGAAACATAAGTGGGAGAAGGTTAAGGGGGAAGACTTGGAGGGGGAGGAGGAGTATGAGCTGGTGGTTCATGAGGAGCAATGGAGTGCTGATAAAAGAGGGGGGGGGGGAGGAAAAGTAGTCTCAGAAATAATAGTTTCATAAAAACAGAGTTGAATCATATTTCTAAGCTCCAGATTTATTATCTGTTACTCAATTATTACAGTTCAATATCTGGAATTCAATCTTATACAGATTTTTATACTTTTCAGCAGTAATGGGGATTTAATTGAATGAGAGTGATCTTGCATGATAATAATTATAACTAACATGGAAAACTCTAACCAAATCATGAATCTCCTGATGTTCTCTAATAACTCTGTTCAAGTCTTCAAAATTTTCAACAATCTTTTCATTCAATTTCAAAGAATTTTTATAACATTCATAAACATATAAATTTTAGTCATAATTATTTTATCTTGATTTTACACTTAATAGAACTCACTACTGGCGTTCAAGTTTAACTTTTGCCGGTAGTGCCAATTATATTTATCTCTGAATAGTCTAATTTTATAATTGTACTACAAGTTGTTTTGTACTAGATTATAGACTAGGTGTACTAGATTACATATTTTGTATTGTTATTTGGCTAAATAAATGAATTGAATTGAATTTCTCAGCAAATTTCATTCACAATCCAGTCATTCCATAGCCTGAATTGAGTCTCTAGAAAGCTATAAATCTTAGGAAAATTGCAATCTGCCATCAAGTGCATTGTGGTTACAAGGCAATTCAAGTGAAATACATAAAAATACTTTTCCATGAGGAAAAATCCTGCTATTTTGAATGATACGTGGAAAACTTGAAATTGCAATGAGAAGCTTATAAGAAAGCGCTAAGCAATAAGAAAACTCACAAATTCTGTATTCTAAATTGGAGTAGCCATCACTGCTGGAGAAGACCATTGAAGGTTCATCACACTGGAAACAATAGATAAAAAATGAATAAGCATATATCTCACTTTCTCAGTAAAAATAATATAAATGATCAAGTAGCCTACAAATTATATATAGGCCTAGTAAGAAGATAAAAGTGTCTTGAAGCGATCATTTTCAAAACCAGAGAATTTTACTTTGGTGAGCTGTATAATAGGGTTTAATCTATTGGGATATAATTTTGTTCTTACTAGATCGGAATTCAATTTAGCTAGTTAATATTAGGAGAAACCTACTGCACATAATTATAGATTCAACAAGTAAAGAACTGGGAGAGACTCAGAGAAAAATGAATAGTGAAATCAATTACTATAGAATAGAATAAAAAATCAATTATACATTTTACAATCGGTGGAGTAACACATTGTGTTAGTGAAATAAATTATAATCTGCAAGGAGTTCTTTGTGAATACACAAAAAAACTAGAAGGAATATGGATAAATTAAACCATTGACCAGAGGTGCAGCAAAAGTGGAGGTAGACTGAAGTTGAATGCTTCATGCAGCATATTCAACTAACATAGAATAGAAAGACCGCCTGTCACTGAATAGAGTTGAGTTACCTGTTCTCGTTTGATGTCAGCTCGTGCCTTCCTGATGAGTGACCAGTAGTGAGTGTCGTCAATGTCCATCTCTTCTTTGATGTCTACTGGCCCTTCATCACAGTCACAGCTGTCGTCTGCTGGATCCATCACTTCACTCTTCACCTGCTTACATAAAACATGCGAATTAAAAACTACCAAATAGAAGTTTTGATTCGCAACCATGATGGCTACTCTTGTACAGAATCAAAAGCTTAGTGTGTTATCATCGTTATCTTATAAACCATTACTATCTCAGAAAAAGCTCTGAGAACCAGAATTTCTTGAAAGTAAAGGTGAGTTTTTGCTTTTGTCGATGCGCAGCCGATCTCAGATCAACATTTTCAAACAATAAAATTGTACCTACTTGTATATTAAATACTGAATATTAATAAATTCAGTGAATTAACAATATTTGTACTATATTGTTCCTATTTATGCATGGTTATCCTTGTATATTTTTATTTCAAGTTTTAATTAGTTGCTATTTTGACTATCTGCAGCTGAGATCGGCTGCGCATCCGCAGAAGATGACCCTACCTTAAAGGTCAATTCACACATTGAACGACGCAGCATTTTCGTTCTGCGCATGCGCCTAGGAATTTGATAATACAGAAGGAAGCCGAACGTTCGTCAACAATGATGAACATGGACCAATCAGATCATTGACCCGCAGGGGGGCAGAATTTATTCTGTCCGGGGTGTGGCAATCCTCCGGGTTCCTGATGCAAGTGGTAGATGTAGGCTGGTTGGCAACTAACACCGTTGCGTCCCAGCTTAAGTAGGGTGTTCAAGTAGGAACACCTGTAGCATCAACTGCGCAAGCCAAGCCAACATATGGGAGAACAGCATACGCCGACGGCTGCATGCTCAAGGGAGTGCCTGACATCGAGTATGCGAACTCTGGATATCAGGCGACCTCCAGTTTCAAGAAGCCTTCCCTGGGTGAACGCGGAGCTCTGCCCAGGGAGACTGAATAAGTCTCCAGCTACTCGTGGGAATCTTATGGATACCAATTTAAGAGTAAGAGAGGCTGAACAGCCTCAAACATCTAACAAGGATGGGGATCTCCCCCAAACTCTACCGACCTGGAACAGGTTTCAGAGTTATTGCTGACTCAAACCTGCCGGGAAACGGTACATGTAGAGTAAAAAAAGGTGCAGATTCTCCATTTGCAGGACCGGAACCAGGTTGTGGGGTTCCTTTTAGCTATTGTAAAGCTAAAGTCCGAGAATGGGAGGAAAAGGAGAAGGTTTTGATTTGGTATAGGACAGAAGGACTACGACAATCAAAAATGTTGATTAAACCCTCAACAAAGGCTTCCCGCAATGTAATAAGCCAGGAAAAGAGGGAGCTGAGGCAAATAGTAAGCCTCCTGACAGGACACGGCCCATTCAGGTATATATGTTACGGAAAAAGGGACTATGTCAGGATGATGAATGCAGATTCTGCATAGAAGAAACAGAATCAGCAGCACATTTGCTGCTGGAATGTCCAGCACTCTTGCAAATGAGGAGGAGACTTCTTGGAAAGGCAACCCTCCTACCAGAGGAGGCAAGAGAACTGGACTTCAAGGCCCTGAGTAAATTTTGCTCTGGCCTTGGATTATGGAACATGGCATAAGCCAAAGAGGGGATGCCACAAAAGATCGAATAGCGGTCGCGGTGGCTAAGGGTTACAAAGCCCAACCCAATTAAAAAAAAAATCAGATCATTGGGCTTGTGACGCATGTGCAGAACGAAAATGCTGCCGTTGGATCATTTGTGAATTGACCAATTCATAATGAAATCAATTTGATAATATTATTTTCCCACCACTCGATCAGAAAGCTACTCATTATTAAACTGGGAACAGTGTGCAAAGTAGCTCATTCCCGCACGCCGTGTGCAAAGTACTCACTTTGCGCACAGCTCACTTTGCGCATGGCTCTAGTCGATAACATTGATATAAGTATCGATTCTCGATTCACCATCTAAAACAAACGTGAATTTTTTCGTGATCTCAATGTTTCATATTGAGAGTTGAATAGTCGAGTATCGAGTTGAAACCATAACCTTACTTCTAAATTATCTAACTATGCATCCTGGGAGGCAAGGGCTACGCTCTTGCAATATTGTTGAGAGGGGGAGGTGGTGCTGTGCTTCCTGAAAGGCAAGGGCTCCGCCCTTGCGATATTGTTGAGAGGGGGGGAGGTGGTGCTGTGCATCCTGGGAAGCAAGGGCTCCGCCCTTGCAATATTGTTGAGAGGGGGGAGGTAGTGCTGTGCATCCTGGGAGGCAAGTGCTCTGCCCTTGCAATATTGTTGAGAGGGGGGAGTTGGTGCTGTGCATCCTAGGGGGCAAGGGCTCCGCCCTTGCAATATTGTTGGGAGGGGGGAGGTGGTGCTGTGCATCCTGGGAGGCAAGGGCTCCGCCCTTGCAATATTGTTGAGAGGGGGGAGGTGGTGCTGTGCATCCTGGGAGGCAAGGGCTTCGCCCTTGCAATATTGTTGAGAGGGGGGAGGTGGTGCTGTGCATCCTGGGAGGCAAGGGCTTCGCCCTTGCAATATTGTTGAGAGGGGGAGGTGGTGCTGTGCTTCCTGGAAGGCAACGGCTCCGCCCTTGCAATATTGTTGAGAGGGGGAGGTGGTGCTATGCATCCTGTCAAGAGAGCAAGTCAGGCGACCCTTGGGGGGCGCCTGACAACATCTCTCTTGACACAGTTGAAAGGACCAATTCTGTAGACATGGACAAGAAGACAGCTAATTTATGGCTAAACGCATTGTCAGATTTCCAGGAAAAGGAAAACCAGTTTGTTAAATAATAATGAAACAATAGTACATGTATAATTAAATTTCATTTCATTCTCATATTCCAGCAGTAATTCAATCCATTCCGATCGTCACTCTGTCTCTCACTTGAGCGCGCCACTAGTCTACATTCTCCCCAAATATGATAGATCGATACTCGATAGTGAAAGCATCGATTCTTCAAAGCATTTTCACAGGTGTCAGCTAAAGCTTTTAGGTTATCTGTTATCTTGGGACACGAACTGTGTTATAATAGTAATGTAATGCATTTTTAGTTCAATATTACGGCCAAAATGTCTAAAGACAAGATAATATTTATGATGTACCTGGATTTTGTCCTAACAGTGGTTCTGTTTCTCTGCTTGTAGAGCTTTCAGGAAACGTAACTTATGAGAGATGCAAGAACGAATAGGATCATTCGATGCCGAGGGTAAGATTTTCAATCTTAGGCCTATGATAATTAGGAATTGGGAATTCTATTTGTTGAAAAAATTGATGGTATTTGTTTATGATACTGCTACAATTTCCCAGCAAAAAATAATTATCCTATGGATCAATAGTTTGCCATAGGCTACAATGAATTTCTTTGGTTTGAGGGACCTTTTTAGCTTTGCTAAACAACAGCTTTGACACGCTTCTCCTCTTCTTCTTCTTGTAGTTGCATTCCTCTAACGAAGATTGGCAATCTGGACCCTGGATACAGCCGCTCTGGAGAGTTCTCGTGTGTTCCTGCCATACCATTCACGGAGGTTCTTAAGCCACGACGTTCTTCGTCGACCTGCTGCTCTTCTCCCATCAATTTTTCCCTGCACAACAAGCTGGAGCAATCTGTACTTCAGCCTGTCTAGAACCTAAGTGTTTTTTTTACTTTTTCTGTCCATGAGATTCTGAGGATTCTGTAGACCCACATCTCAAATGCGTTCAACTTGTCACACAGCAGCTTTGTCAATGTCCATCCCTCCAAACCATATAGAAGAACCGAGAATACGTAACACTGTGTCAATCGAATCCTCAGTTCCAGGTTGATATTACGATTGCTTAGCACAGGTGCGTGCTTCAGGTTAGCTTCAGGTGCGTGGCTGGAAAAAAATTTCAATATTCTCATGAAATATGTGTTGCCCACCAAAAACAAAACGGCTCCTGATAGTTGATTTAGAGGTGGGGTGAAATGCTTTAAAAGAGATATTGACTGAAAATGGTACCAATATCGAATACTAAAAATAATTACCAAATTGATTTCATTAAGAACTAAGGTCAATTCACAAATGATCCAATGGCAGCATTTCCGTTCTGCGCATGCGTCACGAGCCCAATGATCAGATTGGTCCATGTTCATCGTTGTTGACGAATGTTCGGCTTCCTTCTGTATTATCAATTCCTAGGCGCATGCGCAGAACGAAAATGCTGCGTCGGATAGGCGCCGGTCAATGTGTGAATTGACCTTTAAGGTAGGGTTTCGCTTCTGTGGATGCGCAGCCGATCTCAGCTGCAGATAGTCCAAATAGCAACTTATTAAAACTTGGAAGAAAAATATACAAGAATAACCATGCATTATTAGGAACAACATTATCATACGAATATTGTTGACTCTTTGAATTTATTAATATTTAGTATTTAATATACAAGTAGGTACAATTTTATTGTTTGAAAATGTTGTTATTTTAATCTGAGATCGGCTGCGCATCGACAAAAGCAAAAACTCACTTTTACTTTCAAGAAATTCTGGTTCACAGAGCTTTTTCTGATATAGTAATGGTTTATACTGTGGTGATAAATAACCATGAGCGTCATTTCAGCTTTTAAAATGGGGTGGCAAGGTCTGCCAGGGATCTGGGGGGCTTGGAGACCGTGGCGAAGCGTGGTATACTTATCATCGCCGGGTATATTTCCTATAGGATGACCAAATAAGTATACCACGCTTCGCCACTACTTGGAGGGTATCACAGTGATGTGAAATGCACGGGAATCTATGATTTGGGGCTAATGTCCAGTATAAATTCCTGGACAAAAGCCCAAAATAATAAATTCCTGGGCATTTACCCGATTTGCACGTTACATAACCAATCATATTTGTGAATGCATTCTTTCAAGCATAAATTGTGTTGTAAATAATACTCTCTAAGGCCCATTCTACACGAGCGTGAAAACCGCGACGGGACCGTCATGTCTCAACCTTCCTTTTTGTTTTTGAACATGAAAGCTATTATTGTGTGCCAGTGAAAATGTTAAATAAAAAATCAAGATTATGCCATTTTTATAAACTGTAATTTTCAACTTGTTTGCAAATAACTGAAATTATTACTGCCTGATTACTAATTGATAATACGATTTTTGGGGTAGCAAAAGAAGGGGTTTGGGAATTTTGGGGTGGCAACTGCCACCCCTTGCCACCCCCAAATGACGCCTATGTAAATAACGATGATAACACTAAACTTTTGATTCTGTACAAGAGTAGCCATCATGGTTGCGAATCAAAACTTCTATTTGGTAGTTTTTAATTCGCATGTTTCATGTAAGCAGGTGAAGAGTGAAGTGATGGATCCAGCAGACGACAGCTGTGACTGTGATGAAGGGCCAGTAGACATCAAAGAAGAGATGGACATTGACGACACTCACTACTGGTCACTCATCAGGAAGGCACGAGCTGACATCAAACGAGAACAGGTAACTCAACTCTATTCAGTGACAGGCGGTCTTTCTATTCTATGTTAGTTGAATATGCTGCATGAAGCATTCAACTTCAGTCCACCTCCACTTTTGCTGCACCTCTGGTCAATGGTTTAATTCATCCATATTCCTTCTAGCTTTTTTGTGTATTTACAAAGAAATCCTTGCAGATTATAATTTATTTCACTAACACAATGTGTTACTCCACCGATTGTAAAATGTATAATTGATTCTTTATTTCATTCTATGGTAATTGATTTCACTATTCAGTTTTCTCTGAGTCTCTCCCAGTTCTTTACTTGTTGAATATACATGGTGTTATTGAAAAGTAACCGAACTTTTGCTGAAACAACAGTTTTATTCAAGTCTCGTACAAAAACTCTTGAAACTCTTCAAAATACATTCCTTGGGCATCGATACACCGCCGGTAGCGGTCTTCCGGCCGTTGGAAACAATTTCTGTACTCGATCTCCGGAATGTCTTTTAGCTCATCGGTTACACTCTCCTGTATCGCTTCAATTGACTCAAACCGCCTTCTCTTCAGGTGCCTTTTGATGTGGGGGAATAAAACAAAGTCAGGGGGAGACACATCTGGACTGTATGGGGGTGAGGAAGCACTGGGATGCCATGCTTGGCCAGATAGGACATGCAGACGAACGCAGTGCGGGCCGGCGTGTTGTCATGATGAAGCGTCCATTTGTCTACAAGAGCGGGCCGGCATCGAGCAACGCGTTTCCGGAGCCGTTCGAGGACTCCTTTCACTAATTTACTTCTTCACTAATCTCCTGGAGTGTTGTCCGACGGTCCAGGTTCAAGAAATCACGAACTTGGTCGACGTTTTCAACTGTTGTTGATGTTGAACGCCACCCAGAGCGTGGTTCGTCATCGGCGTCCTCCCGGCCTTCCTTGAATGCCTCGTGCCACTCATAAATTCGGGTTCGGGACATAACATCATCTCCGAAGGCTTCCTGAAGCATTTCCTGGGTCTGGGAGAACGTCTTTTTGAGCTTGACCCATAATTTGATCGCATAACGTTTATCAATCTTTTGTTACCACTTGAAAAACGTAACACACCGCTAAAAAAGCTTTTGCGCGGACGGCGATGTAGACTCAACCACTGCTCGCAGCGTACTGAGCGAAATCACGCCTGAAAGAAGAAGATTCTGCCTACTTTTTCCCCTCATCCTCACATTTTTAGGATGCCTAGGAGCCATTTTGCGGCAAAAGTTCGGTTACTTTCCAATAATACCCTGTATAATTATGTGCAGTAGGTTTCTCCTAATATTAACTAGCTAGCTTGAATTCTGATCTAGTAAGAACAAAATTATATCCCAACAGATTAAAAGCCTATAATACAGCTTCAAGACACTTTTATCTTCTTACTAGGCCTATATATAATTTGAGCCGTTCGAGGACTCCTTTCACTAATTTACTTCTTCACTAATCTCCTGGAGTGTTGTCCGACGGTCCAGGTTCAAGAAATCACGAACTTGGTCGACGTTTTCAACTGTTGTTGATGTTGAACGCCACCCAGAGCGTGGTTCGTCATCGGCGTCCTCCCGGCCTTCCTTGAATGCCTCGTGCCACTCATAAATTTGGGTTCGGAACATAACATCATCTCCGAAGGCTTCCTGAAGCATTTCCTGGGTCTGGGAGAACGTCTTTTTGAGCTTGACCCATAATTTGATCGCATAACGTTTATCAATCTTTTGTTACCACTTGAAAAACATAACACACCACTAAAAAAGCTTTTGCGCGGACGGCGATGTAGACTCAACCACTGCTCGCAGCGTACTGAGCGAAATCACGCCTGAAAGAAGAAGATTCTGCCTACTTTTTCCCCTGATCCTCACATTTTTAGGATGCCTAGGAGCCATTTTGCGGCAAAAGTTCGGTTACTTTCCAATAATACCCTGTATAATTATGTGCAGTAGGTTTCTCCTAATATTAACTAGCTAGCTTGAATTCTGATCTAGTAAGAACAAAATTATATCCCAACAGATTAAAAGCCTATAATACAGCTTCAACACACTTTTATCTTCTTACTAGGCCTATATATAATTTGTAGGCTACTTGATCATTCATATTATTTTTACTGAGAAAGTGAGATATATGCTTATTCATTTTTTATCTATTGTTTTCAGTGTGATGAACCTTCAATGGTCTTCTCCAGCAGTGATGGCTACTCCACTTTAGAATACAGAATTTGTGAGTTTTCTTATTGCTTATTGCTTTCTTATAAGCTTCATGTTGCAATTTCAATTTTTCCACGTATCATTAAAAATAGCAGGATTGGTAATATCATGCAAAGTATTTTTATGTATTTTCCTTGAATTGCCTTGTAACTATAATGCTCTTGATGGCAGATTGCAATTTTCCTAAGATTTATAGCTTTCTAGAGACTCAATTCAGGCTATGGAATGACTGGATTGTGAATGAAATTTGCTGAGAAATTGAATGAAAGTATTGTTAAAATTTTGAAGACTTGAACAGAGATATTAGAGAACATCAGGAGATTCATGATTTGGTAAAAGTTTTTCATGTTAGTTATAATCATTATCATGCAAGATCACTCTCATTCGATTAAATCACCATTATTGCTGTAAAGTATAAAAATCTGTATAAGATTGAATTCCAGATATTGAACTGTAATAATTGAGCAGCAGATAATAAATCTGGAGCTTAGAAATATGATTAAACTTTGTTTTTATGAAACTAGTATTTTTTAAGACTACTTTTCCTCCCCCCCCCCCTTTTATCAGCACTCCATTGCTCCTCATGAACCACCAGCTCATACTCCTCCTTCCCCTCCAAGTCTTCCCCCTTCACCTTCTCCCACTTCTGTTCCTTTACACTTCCTGACATTTTTTGTCCTTCTATTTCTCCTTCATTCCCTCTATTCTTCCTTCTTTGTCTCTTTCTTGAACCTCTTCAATTGTACTATTCAGTTCTCTTTTCATTCAGTTCATTCATTGTGTTTCAGGTGGGAAAATAGCTCAGCTAGTATTGGTAAGAGTGGAAGATTTGGGTGATGGCTTGGATTCACAAAAAAAGTGTGCATACCAGGTATTGTCCAAGAACACATTACAAATTATTATTAGAACGCAATAGTAAGTAATGTTTTTTTGAATAGTCATCATGACAAATAGTAAACTAGCAAAACTTTACTGTGAAGACTGTCACTTGCGTGAACTATAGCTGAAAGTAGAATAATGTTAGTTGCCTTATCTAGGTAAAGATAAAAACATTTTGGAATAATCACGGGTAGTGCAAGCAATGCAGAATAGGCGGCACTGCTTTCAAAATAGGATTCCATGTATCAGAGAATATATAAGTGTGAGAGCATTGCTCAATTAGAATTGGAAATGAGGTATTGCTTTTAAAAATCTTCTCTAGTGTGAATTGGAATGTAATTCAAGTCAGAACATACCTTTTCATTAGACAAGTGCCAGATTGCAGTCAAATTTGATTATAAAAAATCAAACTGACAATCACATTGAAGGTTATGAAAGTTAGTTTTTACAGAGAATACTTATTCAAGTTCAGTTTGGGTGTCAATATGTTTACAAGAATAGTTCACTGAACTCGTGCATCAAGCTGTAGGCTACCGGCTCATGAATTTAAAATGTCTTGCTATCTGGAAATGTATTCAACTTTTGGTCAATAAATTTTAATTTGCTCCACCCATGTACTTATTATTTGATCTTGTACAGTAATAATATATTTCAGAAAAAATATGTGTCAAGGCTGTGACACTTGTCATATTCAAATTTTGCTTTGTTCTCTATACTTCAGAACAATTTTTCAACATTGACTTGTTTACAGGAAGAAGAGAATGGATGCAAGATCCAGTCCAGTCCTGTCCAGACTAAAATTGATGATGGTCATAATCCAGAGAACTACATGCCAATACCTCAAGATCAAGGACAATGTAGTGGGAGCATGGATACCACTGATGGACTGGATCAAGATCAAAAGAACAGTGAATATAAATACCAAATTCAACACAACTCAGATGATCATGATCAATGTTCAGACCACAACAAACAACATCCATTCGAAATGATAGTGCTCAAACCAGAGATAGTGGTTAAAGGAGAACAACATTTTGGAATAGCTGAAGGAGGACTACAAGTGAAAAAAGAAGAGATTGGAGATAAAAATTCCATGAATGATGAAAGCTTCTCTACTAATTCATCAAACAGGTTCCCAATAAAACAAGAGCATAATATAAAAGAAGAGAATGAGGAAGATATGAATGAAATAGAATCAGATGGGGGATGTAATTCTGTTTCTACAATGATGCAAATCCAGGATATTTCATCTGTTACAGATACTGCAATTATTGTTAATTCCAAAACTGAAAACAATTCTATTGCCTTGGATGAACAAGACTTGAGTGAGGAAAGTATTGGAGAACAAGGAAAATCAACTTCAAATGAGAGTGCCAATAAATCTACTGACCAATTATCATTCACTGCTAATCAACATGTTCATAGTAGCAAGTCTTATACTTGTAAATACTGTGATTACAGAACTAATAAGAAATCAATTTTTATGATCCATTTATATACACATACTGGAAAGAGACCTTACAGTTGTGAATTTTGTGAAAAACATTCACTCAGAAATCACATCTTACCAGACATTTACATACACATACTGAAGATAGACCTTACAGTTGTGAATTTTGTGAAAAACATTTACTCAGAAATCACATCTTACCACACATTTACATACTCATACTGGAGAGAGACCTCACAGTTGTGAAATTTGTAATAAATCATTTACTCATAAATCAACTCTTATCACACATTTACATACACATACTGAGAGAGACCTTACAGTTGTGAATTTTGTGAAAAGACATTTACTCATAAATCACATCTTACCAGACATTCACATACACATACTGGAGAGAGACCTTACAGTTGTGAATTTTGTGATAAAACATTTACTCAGAAATCACATCTTACCACACATTTACATACACATACTGAAGAAAGACCTTACAGATGTGGTAATTGTGATAAAACATTTACTCAGAAATCACATCTTACCACACATTTACATATCCATACGGAAGATAGACCTTACAGGTGTGAAATTTGTAATAAATCATTTACTCATATATCAACTCTTAACGTACAGTTACGCACACATACTGGAGAGAGAACTTACCGTTGTGAATTTTGTGATCAACCATTTACTCAACAATCAAATCTTACCAACCATCTACATACACCTACTGGAGAGAGACCTTACAGTTGTGAAATTTGTGATAAATCATTTACTCACAAAACAAATCTTACCATACATTTACATACACATACTGGAGAGAGACCTTACAGTTGTGAAATTTGTAATAAATCATTTACTCATAAATCAACTCTTAAGAGACATTCACTTACACATACTGGAGAGAGACCTTACAGTTGTGAATTTTGTGATAAAACATTTACTCAGAAATCACATTTTACCAGACATTTACATACACATACTGGAGAGAGGCCTTACAGTTGTGAAATTTGTGATAAATCATTTATTCACAAACCAAATCTTACCAGACATTCACATACACATACTGGAGAAAGACCTTACAGATGTGGGAATTGTGATAAATCATTTACTCGAAAATCAATTCTTACCAAACATTTACATACACATACTGAAGAAAGACCTAACAGATATGGGAATTGTGATTAATCATTTACTCAAAAATCAACTTCTACCAAACATTTACATACTCATACTTGAGAAAGACCTTACAGCTGTTAATTTTGTGATAAAACATTCAATGTTAGATACAATCTTCATTATCACTTACAGACACATACTGAGGGAAGACCTTATAGATGTGGAGATTGTAATAAAACATTCATTCACAAATCACATCTAATCACACATATAAGGTGCCTACACTCAAGAGCTAAACCTTGAGGCTGAGAATTGTGTCCTAAAAATACATCCTAAAATCTTCCATTACCACACATTCACATACAAACATTCTCTCCCACTGGTGGAAGGTGATTATTGCAGGAGAAAACTACAGCTAATCTGAGCTCTGTTGTTAATGTTCATAATTTTTCTCATCTTTGCATAGTATAGATCCTCATCCTAGTATTGGTTCTCTGACTAATAGCTCACAAATCAGCCAACTCAACCCAACTACTATATTAAAAACATTTTGGCGCATTCCTTTCTGTTGTACTTCCACCACTGCAAGATTTGATGCGAAATCTAGAGGAAACTCACAACGATACAAGTCTGTTGCAATTATACTGTATGTCCAAATAATACAGTACTCAAAGTTTGTACAAGTTTTGCAAAGCAGCGCTTTGTGCTCCATGGGGTGAACTCATATGAATAAGAAATCTCTTTTTCTATTCTATTACGGTATCTTTGATTTATTATCAAATTCATTTATTATATATTATCTTTATTAAAGGTTTTAAAAATCGTTGTTATAAACAAGATTTTATGAATCTTGTTTCATACAGATTTTAGTAATCTCATCCAAGAGTTTGTTATCTCAATTCCCCCTTATTGTGCTACTGAAAAATTTGGGGAAATATGCATCAAGATTTGATTACCATAGTTATGGTGTAAATAAATCTGTAGAACTTTGTTATGAAATTGTTTATTGTTTGTTCATAATTTCTATGTAGTGGTTGAAAACTGATTTTGTGCACTGAGAAATGAATTTGCTTTATTATTGCAGCCCTAATGCTGGCAAGTAATCCTTTTCAATTGCTAAGATGTAAGTTAATTTGAGTAGTCTTGAAGTTGAGTTTTAAAATATAACTTACAAAACTCAATAAATTATTCTGGACTACAATTTTTTGTCTGTTATTTCTTTGTTCTTGTCCAGTGTCTCTTGGTATATTAGCTAGTACATAAGTTGGTATATTATTAAATTTGTATAACATTTTATATATCCAGTATTGTAGCTACTACATTAATTTTCATCAAAATATGACATTTCCATCATTATCCCAAGATTTAAAACAAGTACAGGCTATTCAATATTATCCCAACTTCAGATTGCATGTTAGTTCAGATTTCCTGGACAACACAATTTTAATGGATTTTTAAGTGGACAATACATTTTGTCCACTGAATGCTAAGAAGGCAAAAACTGTTTCTAGCATTTTGATCTGAACTAAGATTTTCTTGATGCATAACTGTTACCTTGATTTCTCTGAAATTGTATTATTCTTAGGCCTTTTTAGGGTAGTTAATAACAACTTTTTTAGACAGTATTTTTTCGATTGCATTCAGATCTCCAAGCCAGACTTAGTGAAATGAATTATTTGCAACTGAATGCTTTAAAAAGTAAATTGGTTTCGATATTTCACAGTTTATGAAGATTTCATTTATAGTAATTTTTCAGTTCTATTTACAATAAAGTTAAGGAACCATTTTAATTATTGTAATAGTTTTTCATGTCTGGATTTCATGAGAATTGTGAATACAATAATAATAGATTTAGTATTTCATTGTGTGTGATTATTATTACTATTAGCTATCACTATTTTGTAATTAATTGTTAGAAACAATTTAGTATATTATCAAAGACGATCAGAAATCGTCTTTGATATAATATAGGAATTGAATAATTAATAAACTTGTATTATAAATTTGTGAATTTGTAAAAGTTTCAGGTTGAATAAATTCCATTATTTGCCATTTAATGCTGTTTATATGGGTTTTCCTACAGTTACAGTATCTAGAAAAGTGGCTATTCTGTGTACTGAATACAGTGAACAAAATAATACATAATGAGAACAGACACTGTGTAAGAGAAACAAAATAATAATTTTTCGCTGTTAAGCGGTAAAGTTCCTTAGCTGTATAAAGAAACTTTCATAGAAAACATTTTTTCTGCAATCCAGAGGACTGTATCATAAAACTAGGAAGTCAAGAAATACAGGAAAAATGGCAAGGAAAAAGGACAGATTAGCTGTGGAAAATCGTAGAACTTGTTTCAAGTTTTATTCAATATTTGTCGATATTTTCAACTGTAGGCTATATGTGTAATTAATTCGGCTTGTCCATTTTGAGTGGGTCATATAATATGTGAACAGAAGATGTTGAGAATTAGGCGCACCTAAATATTTAGTGTGAGTTCGCAATTTGCGGTTTATATAGACTTTATTACTCGTATATACTTTCCCTTATAACCTATTATTCCATTAGGATCAAAATCAACAACCTGTGTACCAGCGGAAATCGTTTTCAATCAATGAATCATTTATTCGAAATTTGCAAACGAGAGTGCAATAGGCTTGTGCAAAAAACTGTTCGTCTTCTGATTGACACAAAGAGTCAAAATTTCAAAATCTGTCCATCAGTAGCGGTCCACAAGTGAATGATGGAATGCAGTGGCATATGTTTTTAACATTTAGCCTACAACATTTATATTTGGTACATATTTGTAAATTGAGTATTTGTACATTTATATTTTCGATAGTTTTTTTACAAAACAAAAAAAAATACTCTGTAGGCTTAGGCTACAATCACATTAGATGAACACTTGTGCAAGTAATTTGGTGGCACACTCATGCTCACAGAAACAATATTGTGTAGATCATCAGCTTCAACAGTAAAAACAACAGTTTCTGACAGTAGATAGACTAGTTAGATGTGCACACATGCACCACCAAGATTAATTTTGCAAGCATGCATCCAATGTGATTGTAGCCAAATATATTTTACTCTTGCAAAATATAAAGGGTAAAATATGAAGGTCATTCCTTTGAGTTATTTATTCAATTTTTTACACATAACATCCTATCATGTCAAAAATACATAATTGGAGTGGTCCGTAACCGAGGGCGATAAGCGCCTGTCTGATATCCAAAGGTTCCAAGATCGAATATACAGTTGCTGGAACGGATTTTGACAGAAACGGCCACTCCCTCTTTCGGAGGAGACGAAAAGCCGTCGGTCCCGACTGCCTAAAAACAGTCGTCATCTCTCATCATCACCCCTCTCATTACCCACGCACAAGCCTAGAGCTCATGTGGGCATCACCCTAAAATAAAACTAAGTAAATAAAACAGTAATTGAAGATCATATGAAAAAATTTATTTTCAAAAACTATTGACAACATACCGTACTAAACCAAAAAGGTGGTAACTGTCATGTTACTAGGGTATAAAAGTTGTATTTTCACAATTACTAAGACAACATGTCGTATCTACAGTAGATACCCCTATTATTGCCTAGTAAGTTGTCACTTACAAGTAAAAACCGTAGTAAAATAGACAATTCTTGCAGATACGACAAACTAGTTGAATCAAGTTAAATGGGAAATATTTGTATTTACGTCCAAAAAACTATAGAAATTGATAGAGAAAATGACTCTGATTCACTGGATACCAATAACTTAATATGGCTAAAAAAGTCAGATACCCCTTGTGCACAGCAGGGCAGAATACTAGAACTAATCAAAATAAAAACCCTTCAAAACCATTTAATCAGTTCCACTTGTATCGTACTAGTATGCTTTCGTGAGTATCGTATTAGTGCTGTTAATCTATAATTTGAAAGATTTTGATTTTGAAGATTTTTTGGGACTTTTTGGGAAAGTTGAAAATTCAGTGTTGGACTTAACCTATAATGTTTTCCATATTTCACATTAAGGAAAACTGGTTTCGGCGAGGCGGAACACCCGAAAGGGTCTCTCCGCCAAAAAAGCCATAAGCATAAATAAAAATCGTACAGAATCTTGGAAAGATGATATAATATTAATACTAATTATGGTTGCACTTGGTTATTATTAATAATACTAGAAGCCACCCGTGCTTCGCAACGGTGCTCCGCAAAACAAAGCTACATTATAATTTCTTCTCTACTGTGTGTATCAAAGATATTATTCATTTTTTTCTGGATTAGGCCTTTAAAATATTGTATAGCCTAATGCTATGCTAAAACTGAACATATAAGGTAGGCAAAAATAGTGGTTTAAATTTATCGAGAAATTCATCACATCCAATAAAGTAGCCTAATGAATTGGACCAATTCAGAAATTAACAGGGAAAATATTAGGAAGGAAATGAAGAGAAGTATTTATTGTGGCATAAGCTCCAAGTTATTCTTTATAGGTAAACACAACTGTATACTAATTGTTAGTAGTATTCTCGCTACTTTACTGTAAGCTACACATTCATCATTTGTCAAGTAAGTTACCTGTAAGCTCAATATTCCCGTTAGCAGTCAGCATTTTATTTTAAGAAGGCCCGGTATTAATCTCATTAATTTTGCAAATGCCATCACATACAAAAAATCTTCTTGAACTGCGAAAATTATGAGACAACTGAGATCCCCGTGAATAATCCTCCGTCATTACAAATTTTTATTAATGTACCACAATTTGCAGTACATCTATTCCATCAGATAATTCCATAACAATTTTGTAATTTTTATTGCTGTCAGAGAACGCTAAACTTGGCAAATTCCAATAATAGTTTGATTAGGTTCTATTTCCCAATGTGTAATTTCAACATTGTAATATCATAGCGATTTGTAAAAAGTATTAGAAAAATTTGTTTTACTTGCATGAAGTTGAAAATTATCTGCAAAATACGAACTATTATGAGTCGAAAAATTGAATAAATTAATATTATTGTTTTATATTGGAAAAATTGATATTAGTTTAATAATAAATAACTGAAAAATTAAAGAATTAATTTTATTTCCATGAAAAAGCATAAAATAATTGATTTTTGATGAAAGTTTAATGTCAAAAAAATTTGGAGGATCTGAGATTCGAACACCGAGGAACTGGAGCCCCTTCGGTCTGGAGACACGGGAGTCACGCCTAAACCAACTGCTCCACCGCAGCCGTTGCAATTTGATCGGTTTATTAGCGTACTAAAGTTTCTAACCTCGAACTCGAATCATTATGAAGTAGCTATTAAGAGTATTTTAACCTTCCGGAATGAAGTGGTATTTGAGCTTCAATTCTGAAATATCTAAAGGGAAAATTGAAATTTGGGCTTCGAGGTGCATAACATTGATATTTTTGGAAGCTGTATGCAAAATTTCAAGGTCTAGATCATTCTCATTTT
This sequence comes from Laodelphax striatellus, assembly GCA_017141395.1. Lineage (NCBI taxonomy): Eukaryota > Metazoa > Arthropoda > Insecta > Hemiptera > Delphacidae > Laodelphax > Laodelphax striatellus. Next base: position 7,479,057 of record CM029543.1, on the reverse strand, counting down.
TTCGGAACACAATCCACAAAATTAGCTTGCACCTTGCTAATAAACACACACACACACGAACGCAACCGTATCTTCTTTTATTTATAATATATATATATAATATTTATTTATATATTTATATATAATATATATATATATATTCAATAATATATATAATAATAACCATCTTATAAATAAAAGAAGATACGGTTGCGTTCGTGTGCGTGCGTGTTTATTAGCAAGTGTAGTTATTTATTTATTTATTTATTATATGGTTATTATTGAATAATATTGTTTCAAGTTTTGGGTATGAATACGGTAGGCCTACATACTAAAATCTGGTATTTTTTGTGATATAAAAGGAAGGGTATTCACATTATGGGCTTATCATATTAATCAATTTTATTCTATGTGTGAAGATAGGGTGACCAGGTTGAGGTGTACAGTTTGCCTGTGTACAGGAGGGGTGTGGACAGGTGGCTGTACCACATCGGCTGGGAGGCAGCTGAAGCCCTGCTCTGTTCACGTTATATCCTATAACCAACCCATGCAAAGCAAAAATTATTCAAAAATTCATCCAATTCATTTTATTACTATTCTTATTTGAAAAATTATTAATAAATTTCCAATATTATAAAATGATTAATACAGTTTTTCTTCCCTCGATTAGCTGATGGCCCAAACGGTGCGGTCTCACAGCCTTTTCTTCATTTCTTGGGATCATATACTATAAATAAATTATTTATTCATAAATATCATTTTAACTTGAATCAAATATATTATTACTAGTAGTTCTGTGAACAGTAGACCTCGCGAAAAAGCCATGCTAGCTGAAATCAGCTGTCAATGCGTTTAGCCGTGAATTATCGGTTTTCTTGTCCATGTGTACAGAATTGGCCCTGTCAACTGTATCGAGAGATATATTATGTATATCTAATTTAATTTTTTTTTACATTTTTATTTATTTTTTATATCCTATATTTTTTAATTTTCATTTCATTTTTTCATTTTTTTATTCTTTATTTTATTTTTTAGTTATTTATTTTTTAAATATACGCGACGTCCCACAAGCCGCCGCTTTCGCGGCGCCCCTCTGACTGCAGCGAAAAAATCTTATTCTGACCCAGCTGATGATCATTCCATAATATGACAATGTTTATATTCAACTAGCTGACCCCGCGAACTCAATTAATCACTTAATTTTATAAGGTTATGAAAATTCACACGTTTTAAAATTTATGCTTTAAAACCTCAAAAACATAACCAGTTCCAGTCCCAGAGGTAGGTCGAATAAACTTTGAAGCAGGATTAGTCTCAAGATTACTAGACAACAGGTTGAGCCATCGCCTATGCTATTTCTGTCCACAAGCCGTTTGAGTGGGGGGACTGCATCGATGACGTACGCTGAATCACAACTTCAGTCCAAATGCCCCAGTCCAACACGTGCTCAGTGCAAATTATGATTGCTATTCATCAGTTATAATTGCAATTCATCGGCTTTATCGAGATCGGTTTATCGGTATTATATTACTAGAAAAGCTTATTCATACCTTGGTGTTTACTGTTGAGTAGTGTAGTGTTTAGGCAGTGTTTATCGAGATCGGTTTATCATAATTTATATTACAGGGGCGGATTAAGGTCTGTGTTTTGGGGGGGGGCGGTTTAGGAATGTCAGTTCCGGGGGTCTGGGGCAGGGGGGTCCGGGGCCTCCCAGGAAAATTTGAACAATATTAAGAGTGAAAAACCGAAAATCCAGGCTTTAAAACTACAAGGCTTTTCTTACATAAATACTAAAATTATGTGATATTTTTATAAAATTAAGTATTTTTCCAGTGTAAATCACAACAAAAGTTCAAGTTAACATGAGATGAGCAAATTTAAAATGAAAACACGCACACTGATGAAAAGTATGTAACAACCAGTCAACCTCAATACAAAACCTCAGTATGAAACAAACAGCCTCAATAGTCCATCTGGATACATTGAGATTTGAAGCCAGTTTATGGATTCGAAATAATATGTTAATAATTTCATGGTACTCAGCAGCATTAAATTTATGGATAGAGGTTTTTTACCAAAAGACCCTCTTATGTATGGGAGCCTACCATACTTCCATCGAGCATCAGACAAAAGGAAGGAACGGCATCTGAACTTGAATTGAAGAGGTTTTTAATATTAGTGAGTCTCTGCTCATTGGTACTTTTTTTGTGATCAAGAAGACAGTAATATTGCAACTGCAATTAGAATATTTTAGGAGTTATTGTTCAAATTTGAACCATCAATAATTGGACGATAAATAAATTTAAACTATCAATATTGATAGATAATTGTTTTCCAGCAAAAATGTGTTTTTGTTTCATTTATATTGACACTGTTCATGTTGTATCGTACAATGCTAAATAAATATTTTTGATTTGAGAATAAATATTGCATGAATAGTTTAAAAATTTTGGATGGCCTGGCACCGCTGCTCTATAATTATATTTGCGCCAAATCCACGGCTCGCATGTACCAAAAAACTTCCTCGGACCGGCACTGCCGACGTTGAGCAGAAGCAATGCTTTCTACGTTCTTTGTTAAAATATAACCATTTAAATCCTCATTTTTGTTACAAATAATACTAACGTATCTCTACTCAAATAATAATAAAACTACTGAAACTATAATCCTATACATATTAGTTTTTGATAAGTAATTGGAAAGCAAAATTTTCAATCTCTAGCGGACGGGGGGGGGGGCGGTCGCACCCCGCCCTCTTAATCCGCCCCTGTTATATTATCGTACTGTAGAAGCGTATTTATACATAGGTGTTTACTGTTGAGTACTGTAGTGTTTAGGCAGTGTCTGTTAATATAGTGTTGTCAATATAAATGTAAATAAATATATGGTAAATAAATGTAAATAGTGTGGTAATGGAAAATCAAACTTTACCGTATTGAACGTTTAATAATTGGTTAGTTCTTGATCCAATCCAGTGATAACTTAATATTTTTATCGCGATGCCTGGCTGTGCTGTTCAGAACAGTAAGAACTTTACCAAAAATACATATTCATGAGGATTCATGGGGATACAGTTTCAAACAACTATAGGGTGATTGAAAGCTATTTGAAAATTCTAAAAAAACATTTCCCCAAGTGAATGACAGAATTTTAAAGAAATTCGCTCGTACGAGAACAGTTATTAGACTCAATTATATGAATGAGAAATAGAGAATGGAAAGTGAAGAACGAAGAAACAAGAGGAAAAAATTCAGTTTTCACATTCATAAAAGCTTTAAATATAATTATGAAGACTTTTTTCAGATGTAAATATGTAAATGATGAACTCATTATTATTTCACGTAGGTGTAGATATCATGCTACTATCTTTTGTGCTACCAAAATCGAGTACCAGTGATCGAAATAGAAGTCAAATATAATTTTACGTATGAAAATATATTTTAAATATAATATAAGTTATATTTAGTGGAATGATTCCTCTCTAAAATTTGAATTAAAAATTGAAGTGAATCAACTGACGCATGCTGCCTTCCTATTGTAAGTTAATATACCATCTATTAAAGTAGTTTAATAATAATTGTATTTTTAGACTTAATTCACTGTGGATTAATTGATCATGAAATCATTATTCAATCATTCATATTATGATTAATCATCAGTGCTTACTTCTTTGTTCTTTGTGAATATAATATGATTAGGCTACTTCGAAACAAATAATGACCGTGTATTGTTGGAAATCGATGGTTTGCTTTTGGTTGTTTCGCCTACGTTCCGCCGACAATATCAGGAGAACGGCTGGTCGTAGAGAAAAAATGTTCAAATGAAAAATTAAATTCATCTTTTTATCTATAACTTTCCGCTTACAAAACTTGCCTACCATAGAAATGTAAAAATTCCTCGCTTACTAACTTTTTCATGTCACGTTTTCAGATGTGTAAAAATCTGTTTACTTTTTCTTCTCATATAAGTTGAATATACTTGAAATCGGTATATTTAATTACACCATTAGAATCAGTGATTCATTCGCTTCAAGTACTGTGAATTTGAAAATTCTTACTCAATTCTAAGAGGGTTAAACGACGATTTATTCAAAGCAGAGTTGAGTGAACGGTATACGAAGTCAAGTTACTGTCCAGATTTTGTGATTCAAGTGACGTCAAGCTGGCGTTCCCCCTCCACTTTGCGTCTTATACCAACGATGGCTTAACCTGTTGTCTAGTAATCTTGGATTAGTCTAACTCTTAATATTAACGATGAATATTGAAACCCATGAGGATTGAATGAAATATATTATTGTGAATGGTTTTTTGACATGTGCATAGACACATTCCATCATCATATTTATAAAAATGTTTCTTCAAACAGATCACTGTTGATAATCATCTGTTAATAATCATCTTTGAAAAATCAAATCAAATCAAATCAAATCAAATCATTTATTTGCCATAAAAAATTGAAATTACAAAATAGAAATAAAATGAAATTCATAACTTCATAATAAATCAATAATAATAATGAAATAGAATAAAATAAAATAATAGACATAGAGTAGAGAATAAAACATACAACAATATAAATAAATTTATAATTCATATGTAAAATTAAATTTAATAAATTTGTATGTTCCTTGAAAAAATAATAATTACTGTCATTATAATGGCATCACCAGCAAAAAGAAAACTTTGCCCGCTGGTGATCGTTGCAAAAAAATTACATTATTTTAAAAAAAAGAAAAAGAAAGAGAAAGTTTGGTTGTTTTCCAACAATTTGGAAAGATTAAATTGAAAGATTTTGAAAGATTAAATTATGGTCTCAATTGAAAAGAAAAATCTGTCTATTATCCAATTACTTAATTTATTACTGTTAATTTTAATTTCTAGATCAAAAGGGAATATATTTATGAACCTTGTACTTATATAAATCAGCTGTCTTCTTACTACTGTTAGTTTTGTTTTATATATTTTGTATTTATTGGTCGTATTTGGTCTAAAATTATATTGCACTGTATTATTTAACAAAAAAGTGTTTTTATACTTAATAATATATTTAGCTAGGTTTTTCAAGTAAAGTTGTCTTACAGTCATCACATTAAATTCTTGAAATAATAGATTTGATGCATACAGCCTGGGTTTATTTAATATTGTTTTAATAATATATTTTTGAGTAATGAATAAATTGTTTAGATGGCTGTCAAAAGCCCCACCCCAGATTGTTATCCCATATTCCAATATGGATTGCACTAAAGCAAAATAAACTGTTTTTAAATCCTGCAGTTTTAGTATTTTATTAATTTTGTAAAATTTATATGAAGTATATTTTAGTTTTTTGCATAAGAAAGCAATATGAAATTGCCATTTCAGGTATTCGTCAATAATTATTCCTAAATATTTTAAATGACTAACATTTACAATGCTTGGACAAATGCAGAGATCCTTGTTTGTGCAATTTGAGTGAAGTTTTATTTTTAAATGTATACTGGGCTTTCCAGCTGCATTTGCAGAGAATGTAATATATTTAGTTTTTTGTACATTTAAACTCAAAGTATTTAATTCCAGCCATTTTTTAATTTTAGACATTTCACTTTCAGCAACCCTGAACGCATCATCCCAGTTTTTCTGCGAGAAAATTATAGCTGTATCATCAGCAAAAGACACAAGTTTACCACACTCTAATTTTAATTTTAAAAGGTTGTTAACGTAAAGCAAAAATAAAACAGGAGATAACACGGTGCCTTGAGGCAAACCGAACGAAGTTAAAGTTACAGAACTCTCTTGAGAATTTATTGATAAAATTTGGGACCTGTTTTGCAAGTAGCTTTTTATTAAATCAAGGGCAATTCCTCTTATTCCTATTTTATCTAGTTTAATGAATAAGTTATTGTGTGGAACCGTGTCAAATGCCTTTGACAAATCTAAGAAGACTGCTAAAGTCTTTTCATTTTTATTAAGATTATTTGTAACAATATTCAAGAAATAGGCAAGTGCATCCTGTGTGTTTTATTTTTTGAAAACCAAATTGATTTTTCTGGATAATTTCATACTTATTAATATAATTCAGTAAACTCTTTTTTATGCATTTTTCTGTGATTTTGGCTACATTACTCAAGAGACTAATAGGTCTATAGTTGCTAGGATTGTTTTTATCTCCACTTTTAAATAGTGGTTTTAAATTGGCTATTTTAAAATGATTTGGAAACGTTCCTGTGATAAAAATGCTATTTATGATATAAGACAAAGGAGTTGAAATATATTCTGCTAAATGTTTTAATGTAATGTTACTTATGTCATCGAAGCCAGGACTAGCGCTATTTTTTAGACTTTTAATTATTTCTTCTATATCTGTTGGGCAAACTGGTTTCATGAACCAAGAATTTTGAAAATGGTGATCATATTTCTCAAACTGTAATTCAATTTCATCGTTGGTTATTTTGATATTCTGAGCATGTTTCATTCCAACAGAGGCAAAATGGTCATTCAATGTGTTTGCATCAATACTAATTTTATCTTTGCCTGTATTTTTCTCATTTATAATTTCATTTATACACTTCCAAAGATTTTTAGGGTTATTATTGCATTTATCTATTTGATTCTTATAATAATTTGTTTTAGCAGTTATGATTAATTTATCCAATACTTCTCTATATTCATTTAAATCTTGTTTTAATTTAATGTTGAAAGGCTCTTTCTTAATTTTTTTATACATTTTATCTTTAATATTGATTGATTTTATCAATCCTGGTACAATCCAAGGTTTTAAGGGTCTATTTTTATGAGAAATCTTTTTTATCTGTGTTGATTTTTCGATATGTTTGTTGAGCGTATTTATAAAATATTCAACCATATCATTGACATCATCAAAAACACCATTCTTAATAGGAGACCACTCTTCCTCAGCCACAGCCTGCCTTAAAATTTCATAATTAATTTTTTTAATATTTACTGGGGTTATTCTATCACTTACAACACAGTCTACATATCCTAAATGAAGAGAAACCGAAAAATGATCTGAAACATGAGTCTTCAATATATTGCCTATTTTACGCATCAATTTTCTATCATTATTTCTCAAAAAAATATGATCCAAACAAGATACCGAAGTCTCCGTTACTCTTGTATTTCCATTTATATAAGACTCAAAACCGTTGCTACTTAATATATTTACGTACTCAATAATAAGCTTGTTATTTAAACTAATATTCAAGTTCATATCACCTGCTAAACAGACGTCAATTTCTTTTGGAATAGATGTTATATAATTTTCTAAACTAGTTAAGAATCTAGGTACGTTACAGCTAGGAGATCTATAGATTCCAATCAAATTCAAAGATTTACCACTAATAGTTTTTATATTAAGACATATTGAATTGCATTCGTCAATATCACAGTTTAATGTGGTAAAATCTATTGCATCTTTCACGTATATACATAAACTATCGCATTTATTCACTTTAGAACTTTTATTAACTACCCTGTAACCAGGTATGTTAAATGTAAAAGGGGTGTTATCATCTATCCATGTTTCCGTGAGGATTATAATTTCGTAAGAAATTTTGCAGTTTTGAACAAGACACAAAAATTCATTGAAATTTCTGCGCAAACTACGAACATTCATTACATAAATATTGAAAAAAGTTAAACCTTCATTTCCACTACAAGGTAAGTAATTTAAATAGTCATCTACTTCATCTGTTAGATTATTTTCACTATCATATAAATGAAAGATTTCCTCTATATCAGTCATTGATATACGCTAAAAACAAAAAACCAAAAAATGAAAAAGTCTTATTCCAAGTCCGGTAGTCCTATCCACTCAGGGAAGTCTTGTTGACACTCCTCGATTCCGTGCAGAGGTTGTCCAGATCAGCCTTGCAAGAAATTCGAATTGGTCTGGTCTCTTCGTTTTCTCTCAGGAATATTTTCCCATTTCGAATCCATGTGAATTTGAAATTGTGATTCTTTGCGAATAATTTTGCTTGATAGAGAAGTTCCTTATAGTAGGGTGAAAGATTTTCATTAATGTAGACAGGTCCCTCTTTCAAGTTTTTGTTAACATTTACAGTTCTTAATTGTGTTTGTAGATTTCCAGCGTTTCCACTCTCATTACCTTCATTAATTTTGGTTTTATCCTTGAGTTCTTTAAGAAATTTTCTATAGTTCAGAAGAAGATTATTTTTTATTGCACGACTTGTGAATCTTACTATGATTGGCTGAATTTTGCCCTTGGTGGTAGGAAGTCTGTGTGCAATATCAATTTCCTCCTCTCTAATGTTCATCTTTAGACACTTTGCAACATCTTTGACAATCAAGTTTACATCTTCTCCCTTGGTAACCGGCAAGCCGTGAAATTCCAGGTTGTTTGACCTCGTGTATTGTTGAAGCTCATTTAGTTGTATTTCCATATCGGTCATTTTTTTTCTTAGGAAATCGTTTTCCTTAATAATAGACTTGTAGTCAGACATATATTTCTCAATTTGAGTTTTATATTCATCCATTTTTGACGAGACAAAATCTACGGACTGACGAAGATCACTCAATTCATCTTTAATAGATTTCATTTCCGATGAGATAGATTTTCTTATCTCATTAAGAAGTTCATCTTTGAAACTTGCAGAAATACTGTTATTTTTATCCATTTCTAATGTCTTATTAGATTTACAATTCTGACACTTCCACTGTTGCTTTCTTTGTTTTGAGAGCTTTTATAGTTTAATTCATCAAATGCAGCACACTTGAAATAGAAGTGCAATGTACAAATGCTACAAGTGATTATTTCTTTGATAGTATATTGTTTATTACAACTACAACTGCATTTTAACATAGTAAGAGGAAAATTTTCATCTTTGCATCTTTAATTTGATGTATATAGCCAGAGAGTGGAATAAAATACAAAATTACCTTACTGCTCTCTCTTAAAATTGGATAGGTTATTGAAAGGAGTTTACAAGGAAGAGCCTAGAGAGCAATCAAGGCACTGGTTAGAAATAGGAAGCTCCTGGTCAATGAATTTCGACGAAAAGGGTGATGAAGAAAGGAAAGAGAGAGCAAAAACTAATTTGTTGCTATCTACTCTTGATAACGGTACACTACTGCCTTTATCGCTCGAACAAAATAACCAATAAACCAAACTAGCCTCTTTTCATTTAGATCACTGTTCAACAAAATTAAAAAAGTGACTTATCTTTTTATCCAGAGATGATTAAGTAATAGTGTGAAAGGATTCTTATAGAGCAGAATTTCCTCTTCAAAACAACACTACACAATCACTACCTCCACTAAAAATCTTCACAAAAAACGAAACAATTGTATAGGAAAAACAACCAACGATGCTCTCTCAACCAATTCTGACTGTTAACAAATCATCTGTTCACGCACGTATGCTCGTGCAACTTTCAACTTTATCTTAGTCTTTTTAACTTTAGTCTTTATCTTATCATAAGATTATAGCACGATCCTTTTAACTTGTCAGAAATCAGCTGTTCGGTAATAATTAAACAGTCATTTTGACACGATAATCAAAAGGATTAAAAGTCTTAAAGACCTTTAAAGTCTTTAAAAGACCTTTTTAAAGAATACTTTACAAAGAATAACTCTTTACAAGACCTTTTCAATAATCTGCGAGATTCAGCATTTGTAGGTTAAGTATTGTGATATTGCTCTTTATAACATATGTTTTCTGACAAGTTAAAAGTATCCTGCAATAACATGGGATCCTTTGTGGTCCTCTATGCTCATGCGACTTTCAACTTCCACTTTAAACTTATAGTCTTTTATTCAATTAAAAATAAATCCTATCACGTGTTCCATATAGCTATTGCATATTCCATATAGCCATTCTCTTTCATTTCATTCTATTTCGTCCTCAAAATGCAAAATTAAAAAAAACCTTACATGTACATCGTCGCGCAGTCTCGAAATGAACATTCTTGCCAAATCTTATTGAAATCTGTCAATGCGTTTAGCCGTAAATGCATTACAAACAAACACACCCACAGACGAAAGCCAATCGACTTGAAACAAGACTTCACTTCGTTCAGACTGAGCTTCGCTCAGTCTTCTCTTCGCTCGGTCAATAATACTAGCTGTCCCGGCGAACTTCGTATCACCATCCCCCCCAAATGTCCCCCCTCTGCTCCCCACAAATGTCTCCCCCTTCATGCCACCCCCGAAAAATGTCATCCCACAAATACCCCTTTATGTCAACCCCCTCTTCACCACCAAATGTCACCCGCCCCCTCTCCCCACAATTGGCCCCCTTTATGTAAACCCCCAAAATAATGTCACCCCCCCAAATGTCCCCCTCCATGTCACCCCCCTCTTCCCCCCAAATTGATGGTAATTAATAGAAATCTGCAATATACAAATTTTTAAAGCGAGTGGATAATAATAAACATTAATAAATGCTGAAAGTTGTCAAAAAAATTTCACCCGTCTCCGAATCGAACCTGAGAATTCTGCGTGGGAGGCACAGTCGCTATCCAACAGACCATCGAGATCATCTTTTGGATGATCTATATCGTAGCATCTTCAAGTACACATCGATTTTATAGGGGCATTATTGTTTGGACTGGATCAGAATGGATGTCATGTTTGATAGGTTAGGTCATTAATTTACTAATTATTTATTAATTATAAAGGGATTTTCTTATATTTTATTTTATATTATGTTAACCAGTGCTGTAACAATTCAAACTAATCAAAATCATCTAAATCGGTTCAGCCGTTCTCGAGTTATAAGCGAGCGTACAGACACCAACTCTCTTTTATTAATATAGAAGAAGATTATTTTTGTCTAGCACGGACCTAACAATGGAGTAATTGTTGAAATTGCGTTGCGTTTTCGAAACTATAGTATATTTTAATTATTATTCTCTCACGAACGCGGTGCCCCCAAAGCGCGGGGCACGGGGCGATCGCCCCTGACAACCCCCCCCCCTTCTAAGGCCGGCCCTGTTCACTAGCAAAGAGCTACGATTGCTCTTTCCTCTAAGTGAAGTGAAGTAAATCAAAGTAGCTCTTTGCTAGTGAAGTGAAGTAATGCAAACCCCAATCGTATGTGACCAGGCCCTAGGAGTATCCTTAAATAATACCAATCTGTTGATTGAAAATTTCAAAGACACAAATGAGGAATGATCTAAAAATTAATAATATACTGTTTTTATTCAAAGGAAAACCAGTTTGTTAAATAATCAAAATCCAAATCATAATTCAGTATACATATCGATAGATCATTTTTGTAGGTCGATTTTTCAACTCTTTATCCAGCTACGGCCTGTGAGGTGTGAAATAACATAGTGGGGCTTAAAAAAGTGTACTGCTCCGGGGAGTAGATGGAATCTATTCAAAATGTCTGATAGAAAATTCTTCAGTAATATGTGAATCTGTTGGGCATATTAATATAAAATCTTTGCTTCCAACAGGGTATTTTCCAGATGAAATGAAAATAGCTACAGTTATTCCTCTCTACTAAGGGGTGGTAGTAGGGACTGAACTTGGTAAATCATCGTCCCATCTCCCCTACTCTCAAGTATAATCCAAAGTAATTTGTAAAGTGCAGAGTAAAGTCGAGGCTGGTATCCCATTTGGAAAAAACACAACATTTCGTTCAGTAATCAATATGGATTTCGAAAGGGTATGAGTACATCCGATGCAATTTTGGTTTTAGAGTAACAAGAGAAATTCTTGGAGTAAATTAGATGAATGGGGACTAAATGCTTAGGAATATTTCTAAAGGATTTACATAAAAGCATTTCACACAGTTGACCATAGAATTCTAATGGATAAAATGGAAGCAATAGGTATAAGAGGTATTGCATTGTCATTTTTGAATCATATTTAAATTGTAGAAGACAAAAAGTTAGGCTTGATAAAAAGACAAGTGGACTATTAAATGTGAATATTGGAGTTCCACAAGGAACAGTGTTTGGGCCAGTTTTGTTCTTAATATATTAAATGATTTATTAAATATAAATCTAGGAATTGCTCCTTGTACTTTTTGCGGATGACACAGTTGCTATAGTTTGGGGAAATCACCAATCACTTTCCAGAGAGCTAATAAATGCTTTGATGTTATCAAGTCCTGGTTAAAGAATAGTCTTCTACATTTGAATATTCAAAACTAGATTTCTTCCCTTTTCTTTGTCGTCCTCTGGATTGCCTCCAGATAATACTGACTGTAAACTAGTATCACATAATATAAATTGTGCCAGTCCACTACAGCTGTGGATGTCCTACATTCGAGAAAGAAATGAAATAAAATATTTAGGTGTAGTACTGGATGTACATTTACGGTGGAGCTCGCACATTTCATACATCTGTTCAAAACTTAGAAAATTAATTTATAAATTCGTCCAATTAAGGAATGTCCTTCCTATCTATCAATTAAGAATGGTATTCTTGGCACTGATACAGTCAGTTATCTGCTATGGTATTGTATCCTGGGGAAGTTGTGGGAGTTCAATTTTGCAACCTCTCATAATTCTTTATAAGAGAATAATAAAAATATGTTTAAAGAGACCCATAAGATATCCAACCGAAGTATTGTATAGAGAATTTGGCGTTTTTAGTGTTGATACCCTATTTGAAGTTTGTGTATTTAAGACGTTCAGAGTTTCCAGTTATGGATGAACATGTATATTCCACTCGTCGAAATCTTGCTAATAAATTAAAAGAACCCTTCACAAGAAGTAGAGTGGCCTCCTTACATGCTTTGCTAAGGGACCACGACTTTTCAATAAACTGCAATCAGATATATCAGATGCATCCAGTTATAATTTGTTTAAGAATCGACTTAATCAGCTTCTATGAAGAAAAACGTTTAATAGAGGTGTGATATTATTTACAATTTTTGCTGTCTTCATTCAAATCTAGGCTTGTTTTTTTTTATTACTTATTTTTTCTGGGTAATTTATTGTTGAAGATTCATAATCCCATCTTGTGAAAAGCACACTGATTATTGTATAAAATTTACTTTATTGTTTGATACCTCAAAATTGTTATTGTATTATAAATTAAGTTGACTCAATTAGAGAGCGAGACATCCTCAACACAGGTTTAGCCTAAAGAGGGATGCACTGTGGTTTTTTCTGTTACATGCTTAATATTATTATCTATGTTCAATCATTATGCTTTAGGTATGTATTTGTGTTATCAATTGTAGGCTAATGTTCAATCATTATGCTTAATGTATGTATTTGTATTACCAATTGTAAAAATGCAGTGAAATAAACGAATTATTATTATTATTATAATAATGGAACAATAGTACATGTATTGGGTGATTTTTGAGGTTAGGATTTTCATGCATTAGTATTTGCTCAGATTTTTGAGGTTATGATTTTCATGCATTAGTATTTGCTCAGTATGCTTTTGACATTTCATCATGAATAGACTTACTAACGAGCAACGCTTGCAAATCATTGAATTTTATTCACCAAAATCAGTGTTCGGTTCGAAATGTGTTTCGCGCTTTACGCCCGATTTATGGTCTACATAATCGACCAAGTGAGCAAACAATTAATGCGATTGCGACCAAGTTTCGCACTCAGTTTACTTTATTGGACATTGAAACCAACCACACGAATGCGTACAGTGCGTACAGAAGAGAATATTGCGCCTGTTTCTGAGAGTGTTGCTGAAGACCGTGAAATGTCGATTCGTCGCCGTTCGCAGTAATTGGGTTTGTGTTATTCGGACCACATGGAAGATTTTGCGCAAAGATCTTGGTGTAAAACCGTATAAAATACAGCTCCTGCAAGAACTGAAGCCGAACGATCTGCCACAACGTCGAATTTTCAGGAATGGGCCTAGAAAAGTTGGCAGAAAATCCGCTTTTTATCGATAAATTTTGTTCAGCGATGAGGCTCATTTCTGGTTGAATGGCTACGTAAATAAGCAAAATTGCCGCATTTGGAGTGAAGAGCAACCAGAAGCCGGTCAAGAACTGCCCATGCATCCCGAAAAATGCACTGTTTGGTGTGGTTTGTACGCTGGTGGAATCATTGGACCGTATTTTTCAAAGATGCTGTTGGACGCAACGTTACAGTGAATAGCGATCGCTATCGTTCGATGCTAACAAACTTTTGTTGCCAAAAATGGAAGAACTGAACTTGGTTGACATGTGGTTTCAACAAGATGGCGCTACATGCCACACAGCTCATGATTCTATGGCCATTTTGAGGAAAACTTCGGAGAACAATTCATCTCAAGAAATGGACCTGTAAGTTGGCCACCAAGATCATGCGATTTGACGCCTTTAGACTATTTTTGTGGGGCTACGTCAAGTCTAAAGTCTACAGAAATAAGCCAGTAACTATTCCAGCTTTGAAGACAACATTTCCGAAGAAATTCGGGCTATTCTGGCCGAAATGCTCGAAAGTTGCCCAAAATTGGACTTTCGAATGGACCACCTAAGACGCAGCCGCGGTCAACATTTAAATGAAATTATCTTCAAAAAGTAAATGTCATGTACCAATCTAACATTTCAAATAAAAGAACCGATGAGATTTTGCAAATTTTATGCGTTTTATTGTTTGAAAAGTTCTCAAGCTCTTAAAATCACCCGTTATAATTAAATTTCATTTCATTCTCATATTCGGGCAATAATTCAATTCATTCCGATCGTTCACTCTGTCTCTCACTTGAGCGCGCCACTAGTCTACATTCTCACCAAATATGATAGATCGATACTCGATAGTGAAAGAATCGATTCTTCAAAGCATTTTCACAGGTGTCAGCTAAAGCTTTTAGGTTATCTGTTTTCTCGAGACACAAACTGTATTATAATATTAATGTAATGCATTTTTAGTTTAATATTACGGCGAAAATGTCTAAAGACAAGATAATTTATGATGTACCTGGATTTTGTCGTAACTGTGGTTCTGTTTCTCCGCTTGTAGGGCTTTCAGGAAACGTAACTTGTGACTCTTGTGAGAGATGCAAGAACGAATTGGATCATTCGATGCCGAGGGTAAGATTTTCAATACTAGGCCTATGATAATTAGGAATTGGGAATTCTATTTGTTGAAAAAATTGATGGTATTCGTTTAGTATATGATGCTGCTACAATTTCCCAGCAAAAATTATCCTATGGATCAATAGTTTGCCATAGGCTACAATGAATTTCTTTGGTTTGAGGGACCTTTTTAGCTTTGCTAAACAACAACTTTGACACGCCTCTCACTGCTACCACAGTCTAATAAATACACAGTCGCGACAAAATATATAGTCGATACAAAAAGGTGTCCCCAGTCTTGCGAGCAGCAATCCTGGTGGCCGGCATGCAAAACAATTGATATTATAAGGCTAGGCGTACACCGGTAAGTCAAGACAAGATTAGTCACGTTTAGTCACAGTAATTCACATAGCTGCTTATGAAGCAGCACACACTGATGCAATGACTAATCGGTGTGTGTTGCTTCATAAGCAACTATGTAAAGTACTGTGACTAATCTCGCCTTGTCTTGTCTTGACTAACCGGTGTACGCCTACCCCAACCTAACATATGAGTGATATTACAACTTATGTACAGCACGATCCATTTAACTTGACATAAATCAGCTGTTTTGGTAATAATTAAACAGTGACTTCTGACACAATAATCAAAAGGCTTAAGTCTTGAAGACCTTTAAAGTCTTTAAAGACTTTTTAAAGAAGACCTTTCAAAGAATAATTTTTTAAAAGACCTTTTCAAAAATCTGCGAGATTCAGCATTTGTAGGTTAAGTATTGTGATATTGCTCTTTGAAACAGCTGATTTCCTGACAAGTTGAATTGGATCCTGCTATATGGATCCACTCTCATCATGAGATCGCTCTTTTCTTCAAATATTGGTTAGCTTTTAAAAGTAAACATTAATTTAAAATCAACTAATTTGTTATCATCCTCAGTTTAATCAACTTAAGGCTGTGCATCAGCTTAAAAAAAAACTTTTTTATGGTGATATTTTTCCAAGTTTCACGATTTGGATACTATCAAGCTATCAAAATGAAATACTTTTAGAGGAAAAATCTTTCTTGTTCATTAGTTTTTGAGATATGGGCGTCTAAAGTAGAAATGTTGGGGAAATTGATCTCAAAATTGGTTGCAAATACAATTATGAAATTTTGAGCATACGTGCTTGAAGGTATTGTCTATCACTTGACATAATTAGTTTCTCGAAATATCAACTTTTGAGAAAAATAACAAATTCTCAATTTAATTGAAAATTGAGTTATTTTTTTAAAGAAATTATTTTCGAAAATATTTTTTTCAAATTGGTTATTTTAAAGAGACGTGTGTCTCTAAAAAAATGGAAGGTGATTCCTGTTGTAGTGCTTTCGGTTGTTCTAATTGGTACTTTCCTGTTTGACAACACGTCTACTCATTGAGGCTCGATGCATATTTGCGATGTCGCAACGACGTGGTCGCTTGCTTTTCAGCTTGATTTTATTTCAGTACACAGTCTAGCGGCGGTTCGGCTAGCGGAGCGGCTCCAAGGCCAAGCAGGGCCTGTCTTCTCTATTGTCTCTGTTTTGTCTGTCAGTCTGTTGAACTATGATCATGATTTTATGTAATTTATTCTCCTAAAGAGAACATATTATTATACATTCGATAAAATTATCAATGCATAGAGAATGATTGTTTATGACTTTATTGTTGTTCAATTGACGAACAGTTCTAGTGGGTCTATTAATAGAAATACAGTACATTGAATGGAAGTAATATTAATTCTTCTCATCGAAAAAAGAAATCCTGGGCATGTAGAATATAGTGTATCATTTTTCCCAATATCGGATTTCTCCTTGAAATCCTCGATTACTTCTTCGCACACAGCCTCCCATGCTCCTCTTTTTTTGACTCATGATAATTCTCACTGGATTGGTCCCAAATTGCCGGTTGCCTATGAATTGCATCAATAAATAATTCTGTATCCACTCTATCAATGTTTACGAAGTCCATTGTCCTTCACTGTGACACTGCCTAGCAAAGACTGCTCATAAAATGAGTACAAATGAATTAGTTGCGCAGAAAGTAATTGACCGAGCGAAGAGAAGACTGAGCGAAGCAAAGTCTGAACGAAGTGAAGTCTTGTATCAAGTCGATTGACTTTCGTCTCTGGATTTTGTTTGTTTGTTTGTTTGTAATGCATTTACGGCTAAACGCATTGACAGATTTCAATAAGATTTGGCAGGAATGTTCATTTTGAGACTGCACGACGATGTATATGTAAGGTTTTTTTAATTTTGCATTTTGAGGACGAAATAGAAGGGAAAGAGAATGGCTGTATGGAATATAGCTATATGGAATATACAATAGCTATATGGAACACGTGATAGGATTTATTTTGAATTGAATAAAAGACTATAAGTTGAAAGTGGAAGTTGAAAGTTGCACGAGCATAGAGGACCACAAAGGATCCCATGTTAATCTTATAAGATAAAGACTATAAGTTGAAAGTTGCACGAGCATGCGTGCGTTAACAGATGATTTTTCAAAGATGATTATTAACAGATGATTATTAACAGTGATCTGTTTGAAGAAACATTTTTATAAAATATGATGATGGAATGTGTCTATGCACATGTCAAAAAACCATTCACAATATTTCATTCAATCCTAATGGGTTTCAATATTCATCGTTAATATTAAGAGTAAGACTATTCTTGCTTCAAAGTTTATTCGACCTACCTCTGGGACTGGAACTGGTGATGTTTTGAGGTTTTAAAACATAAAGTTTCAAACGTGTTGGAAACTTTAAGCCGGGAACTTTAAACTGGAAGCCGGGCCTCGCAGCCCCGGCTGGTTTCATTATAAAGTCATACTTATAAAAAACACATTACATATGACTTATAAATAAAACACATGGCCGCTTTGCATTGCTCATGCAAGCCGATGCAGCGACGTTGTCACATTGAAGGCCGCGGCCGCGTGGTTTAAAGGGGCTATGATAATGGTCAACAAATGTTTTTCAATTGCCAGCTGATATATTTAAATTTAGTGGGAAGAGGAGGATCGATACTTTTGAAGTTCGATTATCGATATCTCTAAATGAGTAGACGTGTCGTTAAACAGGAAAGTACCAAACTCACCTTTGCTTTCAAGAAATTCTGGTTCTCAGAGCTTTTCTGATATAGTAATGGTTTATACTGTGATGATAAAAACGATGATAACACTGAGCTTTTGATTCTGTACAAGAGTAGCCATCATGGTTGCTAATCAAAACTTCAATTTGGTAGTTTTTAATTCGCATGTTTCATGTAAGCAGGTGAAGAGTGAAGTGATGGATCCAGCAGACGACAGCTGTGACTGTGATGAAGGGCCAGCAGACATCAAAGAAGAGATGGACATTGACGACACTCACTACTGGTCACTCATCAGGAAGACACGAGCTAACAACAAACGAGAACAGGTAACTCAACTCTATTCAGAGACATACGGTATTTCTATTCTAAGTTAGTAGAATATGCTGGATGAAGCATTTAAATTCAATCTACCTCCACTTTTGCTGCACCTCATTTAATTTCACTAATACAATGTGTTACTCCACCGATTGTAAAATGTATAATTGATTCTTTATTTTATTCTATGGTAATTGATTTCACTATTCATTTTCTCTGAGTCTCTCCCAGTTTCTTACTTGTTAAATCTATAATTTTATGTGCAGTAGGTTTCTCCTAATATTAACTAGCTAGCTTGAATTCCGATCTAGTAAGATCAAAATTATATCCCAACAGATTAAAGCCTATAATACAGCTCAACAAAATAAAATTCTCTGGGTTTAAAAATGATTGCTTCAAGACACTTTTATCTTCTTACTAGGCCTATATATAATTTGTATGCTACTTGATCATTTATATTATTTTTACTAAGAAAGTGAGATATATGCTTATTAATTTTTTATCTATTGTTTTCAGTGTGATGAACCTTCAATGGTCTTCTCCAGCAGTGATGGCTACTCCAATTTAGAATACAGAATTTGTGAGTTTTTTTATTGCTTTCTTATAAGCTTCTTGTTGCAATTTCAATTTTTCCACGTATCTTTCAAAATAGCAGGATTCTTCCTCATGGAAAAGTATTTCATGTATTTCACTTAAATTGCCTTGAAACCACGATGCACTTGATGGCAGATTGCAATTTTCCCCAAGATTTATAGCTTTCTAGAGACTCAATTCAGGCTATGGAATGACTGGATTGTGAATGAAATTTGCTGAGAAATTGAATGCAAGTATTGTTGAAAATTTTGACGACTTGACCAGAGTTCTTAGAGAACATCCGGAGATTCATGATTTGGTGGGAGTTTTCATGTTAGTTCATAATGATTGTTATGCAGGATCACTCTCATTCAATTAAATCACCAATATTGCTGTAAATTATAAAAATCTGTATAAGATTGAATTCCAGATATTGAACTGTAATAATTGTCAACAAATAATAAATCTGGAGCTTAGAAATATAATTCAACTTTGTTTTCATGAAACTAGTATTTTTTGAGACACCTTTTCCTTCCCCCCCCTCTCATTAGCACTCTATTTCCTTCATTAACCACCAGCTCATACTCCTCCTCCCCCTCCTCCTCCTCCTCCTCCTCCTCCAAGTCTTCCCCCTTCACCTTCTCCCCCTCCTGTTTCTCTACACTTCCTGATATTTTTTGTCCTTCAATTTCTCCTTCATTCCCTCTATTCTTCCTTCTTTGTCTAATTTCGTCCTTGTCTCTTTTCAACTTCTTCAATAATATAATATTCAGTTCTCTTTTCATTCAGTGCATTCATTGTGATTCTGGTGGGAAAATAGCTCAGGCAGTATTGGTTAGAGTGGAAGATTTGGGTGATGGCATGGATTCGCAGAAAAGAGTTCATACCAGGTATTGTCCAAGAACATATTACAAATTATTATTAGAACTCAAACACAATAGAAAGTCATGTTTTTTTGTTGATAACTTGCATTCATGATAGGTTTGAATATTATCGTTTTCTCTATTCTAGCATCTGTACTAATAAAGGTTGTTCAACCCTATCATTGTGGAAATGACTCACATGGAATCTGCTATAGTCGAGAGAGTCGAGGTGGCGGCTGCTACAATGCTGTCATTGTTGCATATAATATTGGGCAATCTCCAGCTACATGGATGTGTCTATGAATATCATGACGAATAGTAAACTAGCAAAAATTGACTGTGAAGACTGTCACTCACATGAACTATAGCTGAAAGTAGAATAATGTTAGTTGCCTTATCTAGGTAAAAATAAAAACATTTTGGAATAATCACGGGTTGTGCAAGCAATGCAGAATAGGCGGTACTGCTTTCAAAATAGCATTTTTAGTCGTTCATTTGTAGTAACCATTTCTTACCACATGCCACTGAGCATCCATGGCTATTCACTTAGTGGGATTACTTAGCAGAATATTATTTTGAGGTAGACTCCAAATTAATAAGTGACACTGAATGTTATTATTCTGCCTGATTACTGAAATTTAACACAGTTTCATGGTATCAAAATAGGAATTATGTGCTCATTTATTAATTTTTTCAACAACAATGAATTTTCAGAAAATCAGAAAATATATATGTGTAAGAGCATTGCTCAATTAGAATTGGAAATAAGGTATTGTATCAGAAAATATATATGTGTAAGAGCATTGCTCAATCAGAATTGGAAATAAGGTATTGCTTTTAAAAAATCTTCTCTAGTGTGAATTGGAATGTCTAATTTAAGTCAGAACATACCTTTTCATTAGACAAGTGCCAGATTGCAGTCAAATTTGATTATAAAAAATCCAACTGACAATCACATTGAAGGTTATAAAAGTTAGTTTTCACAGATAATACTTAGGCTATTTAAGTTCAGTTTGGGTGTCAATATGTTTACAAGAATAGTTCATTGAACTCGTGCATCAAGCTGTAGGCTACCAGCGCATGAATTTAGAATGTCTTGCTATCTGGAAATGTATTCAACTTTAAATTTTAATTTGCTTCACCCATGTACTTAGTAATTGATCTTGTACAGTAATAATATATTTCAGAAAAAATATGTGTCAAGGCTGTGACACTTGTCATATTCAAATTTTGCTTTGTTCTCTATACTCCAGAACAATTTTTCAACAGTGACTTGTTTACAGGAAGAAGAGAATGGATGCAAGATTCAGTCCAGTCCTGTCCAGACTAAAATTGATGATGGTCATAATCCAGAGAACTACATGCCAATACCTCAAGATCAAGGACAATGTAGTGGGAGCATGGATACCACTGATGGACTGGATCAAGATCAAAAGAACAGTGAATATAAATACCAAATTCAACACAACTCAGATGATCATGATCAATGTTCAGACAACAACAAACAACATCTATTCGAAATGATAGTGCTCAAACCAGAGATAGTGGTTAAAGGAGAACAACATTTGGGAATAGGTGAAGGAGGACTACAAGTGAAAAAAGAAGAGATTGAAGATGAAAATTCCATGAATGATGAAAGCTTCTCTACTAATTCATCAAACAGGTTCCCAATAAAACAAGAGCATAATATAAAAGAAGAGATTGAGGAAGATTTGAATGGAATAGAATCAGATGGGGGATGTAATTCTGTTTCTACAATGATGCAAATCCAGGATATTCCACCTGTTACAGATACTGCAATTATTGTTAATTCCAAAACTGAAAACAATTCTATTGCCTTGGATGAACAAGACCTGAGTGCGGAAAGTATTGGAGAACAAGGAAAATCAACTTCAAATGAGTGTGCCAATAAATCTACTGACCAATTATCATTCACTGATAATCAACATGTTCATAGCAGCAAGTCTTATACTTGTAAATACTGTGATTATAGAACTAATAAGAAACCACATCTTATGGCCCATTTATATAAACATACTGGAGAGACCTTACAGTTGTGAAATTTGTGATAAATCATTTTCTCATAAATCAACTCTTAACAGACATTTACATAAACATACTGGAGAGAGACCTTACAGTTGTGAATTTTGTGATAGATCATTTACTCGGAAATCAACTATTACCACACATTTACATACACATACTGGAGAGAGACCTTACATTTGTGGATTTTGTGATAAAACATTTACTCAGAAATCAAATCTTACCACACATTTATGTACACATACTGGAAAGAGACCTTATAGTTGTGAATTTTGTGATACAACATTCAGTGATAGATCCAGTCTCTCTAGACACTTACATACACATACTGGAGAAAGACCTTACAGTTGTGAAATTTGTGATAAAACATTCAGTGATAGATCCAGTCTCTCTAGACACTTACATACACATACTGGAGAAAGACCTTACAGTTGTGAATTTTGTGATAGAACATTTATTCGGAAATCACATCTTACCAGACATTTACATACACATACTGGAGAGAGACCTTACAGTTGTGAAATTTGTGATAAATCATTTTCTCATAAATCAACTCTTAACAGACATTTACATACACATACTGGAGAGAGACCTTACAGTTGTGAATTTTGTGATAGAACATTTATTCGGAAATCACATCTTACCAGACATTTACATACACATACTGGAGAGAGAACTTATAGTTGTGAATTTTGTGATAAAACATTCAGTGATAGATCCAGTCTCTCTAGACACTTACATACACATACTGGAGAAAGACCTTACAGATGTGGAAATTGTGATAGAACATTTACTCAGAAATCAAATCTCACCACACATATTAGGTGCTTACACTCATGAGATAAACCATGAGGCTGAGAATAGTTTACTAAAAATACATCCTAATATCTTTCATTACCCCACATTCACATTCGATCATTCCCTTGCCACTGGTGGAAGGTGATACCATTTTATCTTTGAACAAAATCAACCCTCATCTTATATTCTTAGTGATATTGCATTCAACACCGCCCTCGGATGGGTGACCAGTAAGGTGACCAGATGGAGACCCGTAAGGGTCTCCCCACTAATAAAAAGCCATACGATAAAAAAAAGAAAGTATTATTGCAGGAGAAAACTACAGCTCATTTGAGCTCAGTTATAAATGTTCATAATTTTTTCATCTCTGTACAGTTAGATCCTTTTCCTAGTGTTGGTTCTCTGACTTAGAGCACAGTAATCAGCCCACTCAACCCATATGAGTAAGAAATCACTTTTTCTATTCCATTATCTTGTTTCATAAAGGTTTTAGTAATCCTATTCAAGAGTTCTTTATCTTAATTCTCCCTTATTGTGATACTTAGATATTTTGGGAAATTTGCATCAAAATTTGATTACCATAATATTATGGTCTTGAAGTGTTCACATACCTTCTCTTCCCAATATCATTGTTTCCCCTCTTCGATCATTCCCATTTTCTTACGTTCATTTTTATTCCTGTTTTATAATATTGTATAGGCTGATGGTTCTAACGTATTGTGTACATAGTTTCCTTGTTTGCTGTCACTCACTCTATATTCAGAATTGCCTTAGTTGGTGTTGACAGACACTTACTGATAAATCTCCGTTTTGGCCTAAATGTAATAATGTAGAAAAAAATTGCTATATTGGTCGCCTCTGATGATGTACAAAGCTAAACGCCAATTGAGTAAAGGCGTCACACGTTTTAGTATAATTTTTATAACATTGAAAATACAGTATTACTGCATTAGTCTTTCTAGAGTGGTTGTCTCATCTAATCGGTCATTGAACCCATCTGCCTTCTCTCCTTTTTTATTAATTTTGTTCTTTTGGTTATAATAGTGTAGCCTACAGTAGGCTTTAGTTACTACAACAGAGATGTTCCATATTTATGAAATGTAATTTTCAAGAATCATTTTATTTTATCAGATTAATATTATAAAGCATTATAGCCTCAGTGATATTGATTATGATGGAGATGGAGATGATGCAGATTGACATGGCATGGGACTCCATGGCACTTGGATTGACAGCCATTCGAGAACCACTACTTTCATGAAGGCTGAAGGATTTCTCATTGGGTGAGTAATTCACATAGTTACTTCATTCATTATTGTGTCACCTGATTAACTAATCCATTAACAAGGTATAATAGAGCTAGAATAGAAATAATTTAGATTATTATGGATTCCTATGGTTGTTGTGGTTATCCATGCTTCTTGGACTGTTATTCAATAATAAAATGAAATGTAGGCGTACTTTTACATGCAATGGAGAACACCAACGGTTCAGTGCGGACGTGTTTCGAACAAATGTGTTCATTTGATACTACTCACAAAGTTATGTGTTGTATCTCATTTGTGAGTCGTATCACAAAGCGCTGAGGATGATTTGCGCGTGTTTATTGTTCGAAACACGTTCGCGACTCAACCGTAAGTGTCATCTATGGCAAGTAAAAGTAGGCTATTATTTCATTATATTACTGACCAGACTCTAAAAAGCATGGATAACCACAACCAAAATAATATTATTATACAGTAGTTTCATCATCATCTAAATTTCTGGTACAGCTCCAATATATCATGAATTAGTGAATTAGATAATACAATACAGTGTTCAGTATTAAAAAAAGTATATTTTTTGTGTTTGATTGGTCCAATAAAGATATAAAAATCCATGAATTTAATGGTGTTTTCAATTAATATAATTTACGATTGCAGCAATATAGGCTAATTTTTAATATTAATAAAGAACTATATATAGTAGCCTACTATTGTAAAAGTTATGATTCTCAAATCTTCAATCATTTTGAGAAAAAAGGTTCTTGTTACATCTCAAGGGATTATCAACTACATTTTTTTTTGAGTGGTCCGTAGCCGAGGGCGATAAGCGCCTTTCTGATAATCCAAAGGTTCCAAGATCAAATACAGTTGCCGGAACGGATTTTGACAGAAACGGCCACTCCCGTCTTTCGGAGGAGACGAAAAGCCGTCGGTCCCGACTGCCTAAAAACAGTCGTCATCTCTCATCATCACCTCTCTCATTACCCACGCACAAGCCTAGAGCTCATGTGGGCATCACCCTCAAAAAAAAATATTATCTACCTCAATAAGTAGAAGTGAATCAATATTTTTAGCCTGGTTGGGAAGAAAGCTATCCTTCAAAACTAGATACTGCTTAGTATAGTTGTTCTTGGAAGTATATAATAGTTGAATCTCCACTTTTCATATTTAAATGAAAAGTGGAGATTTTCATTTAAATATGAAAATTTAAAATTTTATTTAAATAAAATTTTATCTACCATCAATTTCTCAAGTCTATATAAATAAATACATTTTATTTGACCAATATAAATAAAAAATAGACAAAAGAAATACATATTAATAATATCACAAAACAAGGATCATTTGAATAATAATTATGCATAATTATCGATAAAATTTAATATCACTGCATCATTATACAAGTAAAATTTAAACCATTCATGATCTCTTTGTAGCTTCGTTAATCTTGAAACTTTGAAAATTCGGTTTTAATATTTCGGTTGCAGTTGTCGTTTTCTGCTGGGTGGCGACTGAAATACTTCCCGCCTGAAGAATTCTCGCCTCTTGTCGAAAGCCTGCTTCCGCAACAGGTGCTGTCCATAGATCCGTACTTTGGAAACTTGAACAAATGTGTGCTGGCCCGGCCGTGGCCTGTCGAGGATGATACCGCCTTTGTACCGACTCCTGAAGACACAAAAAAGGTGAATTAAATTGAATTAATCAATTCTAAATAGAAGCAAATACTATCTATTCATCTAAAAATTTCAATCAAATACAATCAATCAAATCAAATCTAATCATCTTAAAAATAAAAACCAGTGGTGCAATCTAGGGTGGGCTTTGGGGCTTAAGCCCCAAATGACCCCCCATTACCAATTTAACCTATTGTCAACTATTTTCTGGGGTCAGCTGCATATAGGCTATACATTTTTCAACAATTTTATTTTTAATTTTCATAAACTTTAAACCTATCTTTGTTACATAAAATCTTGAAAATTAGAAGAAACAAGAGGAGAGCGGGCCCAAAGCCTATGCAAACTCATATACCGGTACTGTATTGAAAAAATTTCAACTAATGACAGTGAAAGCTGAAGATAAAAAGGAATATCAGGGGACCCCGAGCTTTGCTTGGAAGTACAAAGACATAGGCTACAAATGCACAATTCAAAAGTAGTAGAAGTATTTTGTTTAATGAATACTAATAAACTGGCCAGGAGGCTCTCTTTGATCGCTTTATTTGTCCGTCCCCTGGAACCCCGGCGGAATCAATCAGCCAGAAATTACACCAGGCGTTATTTGGGGATGTGAACAAAATTTTGTGAATCTACCCCCCTCAATACCTCAGCTGAGCCTGTGTATCATGTTTTTTTTTGTTTTGTTCTTGAAAAAGAGAAGCCGTAAGAAAATCTATAAAATCTATCGATTACTACTGGCGTAATTCTGGGATAATTTTGAAATACTTTTCCTTTTGAAATAAACATCTTTCATCTTTCCTATTACTCAGTTATGTACTAAATTTACATGTTTTGTGTCAAATCGTTCTTGAAAAATCTGAGAAAGTGCAGAAAAACGTTCAAAAGCGCAGATATTGGGCGTATCTTTGGGATTTTTCAAATCTGTTCAACCGTTGATAATGAATTTGAAATTTCAATTTCATCATTAAAAAAATTGAAAGCTAATTTAACAAAATTAATCCCACATCTTTAAAAGAGCAGGTGTAAGCTGTGAGCTGAAGAACTCTAAAATAATATTCTTTAGAAGTCTTCATCACCTCAACACAATAGGATTTGTTCATTTCACTGAGATTGGAAAATTTAGTGATGGGGTTTTCACTTTTCACGTTGGCCAATTTTGACCCTGAAGCACCTCTTTTTCATAAAAAACTGTTTCTAAATTTTTGAATTAAATTAAATGATCGACAGTAATTTGAAAACATAATAATTATTTAGGTCCAACGGTTTGCAAAATAGATCTCTTCAAAGTTCAACAAATCGGCGATGCGGAATTGATCATTTCTTTAAATTTTCCAATTTCGACCATTAAGACAGACAAAAACTTCTTTATTTCAAAAATTGACAGGATACAAAATAAACGTACTGTACACGAGACATCGAATGAATTAAAGTACAACAATTTCATCAACCATCATCCCTACATGCCTCATCAAAACATAATAATTATTAATAATGTACACTATTTTTAATATCGTATTTGTATAAAAATCAAACCCGCAATAAATCTACTTGCTTTTAATTTTCTTACTCAATCTGACGGTCATGTACTGTGTCTAGTACTGACCGTCTAAGCACATTATTTTTATACTTGTGAAGCCCCCCCAAACCAAAAGTCTGGGTGCGCCCCTGAAAAAAACTATAATACATTTTCAAACATCACATTTACACCGAATGCAAATTAATTAGTTATTTATCGTATAACATTATTAACTGTTTCTTTTTCCAAACTATTTTATTTGTTTAACAGATTTAATAAAGATCAATATATTCTTTCATTAATGAATTCCGTTTATCTTCACTGTATTTTTTAAATGAGAGTACTTTTTTGCCTTTGAAGGTATCATAAAATTGAAACAAAATGTTTTTCAATATAAATAATCCATTTAAATTTAAATATAAACCAAATTCTCACTCAATATAGCGGTCTTATTTTCAAAATAGTGATGGTAATAATAATGACTTGTTACTTCTAGTATCAGTCGAAGTACGGTATAGGAATAGTAATTTATTTATTTATTTATTCATTCATCATACATTCCATGGGTGATACAATAAGCCACATCAACAATTGTCATATACAAAAAAGAAACACAATAACAGATAAATAAAGCAGATAACAATAACTATTAAATATCCCTAACTAAAATCCTGTATAAAATCACTACTATACAATATAATTCACTAGAATAAAACATTAAATCACTCAAATACAAGATCAGATCATCACAGTGAGACAATAAGAGGGAATAGTTGACAATATATATCAGTTCAGTTAATAATAATATTTATCAGTTCAACAGACTCTACCAACTATAATAACAATTTTCAATGAGCCATGGTCTCAGTCTATTCTTGAAGACACTTAAGGAGGAATTGATAATAAATAATTACTAATTATTATTTAAAATATTAAACTGCTATATCCAGTGAGAAATCAATTTAAAGTGAAAAATTGAAACCTTCAAGTTATCATACTAAATTTGTAAAGATCGAAACGCAAATATCTTATGGCCAAAGCGACCAGAGACCATCATTGAACCATATACTTGATTTGATTGAATCAGTATTATGATCGTCATATTGCATCTTGAATACCTACAACAGGATAATTGTTTGTTGTTTATTTAGAAAAATCAGCGATTCTTTCTTACCTTTTCTCTAGTACAAGATCTGCATGTTTTGTCCGTCCTGAGTCAAAAAATTGCTTACTGCCTATTTTAATTTGTTCATTAGTTTCTTCCAATTAACAAAAACATTTTGTCCAAATGATTATGGTTATGAAATGTTTTAATGAAAGTTACTTTTCTAATTACGTTTGAACTGTGTGAATTTTATTCAGGTTATGCTTCCGAATTATATTGAGAGCTTACGTGATTAACTAGCAGAGAACATCCATGAGATGTGGGCTATGAACAAGATTGAAGCTGGGTGGATATTTGGTGAAAAACGCAATGACATATGTAAAGTACATCCATGCCTTATCCAATTCGATCAGCTTCCACCAGCTGTAAGCGCTACGCCTTAACTCGCAGTCCAAACTCTCAAGTAAGTTGATAATTCCATAAGAATAATTTCTTTTCAAAGTAATATTTAATAGACGATAGATGACTTAGGCATAGCTTCTTTAAACTTAAATATTGGGGTACTGAGCTCTGCTCGGGGTAGGCTTGATAAAGGCACAGGAATGGAAATTTTAAAGGAAAAAGGAATGAAATTAAACAAATTTTCAAATACAGCCATCAGTCTTATGCACTGAATCATCATTGCACTATAAAAATCAATCTCAGCTTTCGAAATATTATGAATAATCGAGTTAGAATGCATATCATTTGAAAATCGCACTTCTAAAATTTTGCTTCATAGAAATAATAATATGGGGTGATATAGTAGGATCATTTTAACTTGTCAGAAAACAGCTGATTTAACGTCAGTAAACGAGCATACATCAATCAGCTGTTTTATGACAATTTAAAATATTCCTGCTACAACAATTTTTAGCTCAGCTGTTTTGATTAACTTTTGAAGATTTTTCTCAAATAAATAAAAACAGATCACATGGCTAACTTCATGCCTCAAATTAAAAAATAACAATACAGTACAATATGGAATATTTTCAAAATTTCTAATTCCTTTTAATTTTCTATATATAAATAAAAATCAGAAATAAAAAGGGGAATAGGAGCAGCTTATGTGTTTCGATATTTTTCTCAATTCTAGTAATGGAACCGCTGGTTTTTAAAATCGTTAGAGCCGTTTTCGAGATCCGTTGGACATACATACATACAGAAATTGCTCGCTTAATATAATAGGATAGGCTACAATATAGAATATTTTCAATGTTTTTAATTCCTCTTAATTTTAATGATTTTAATCCCTTTTAATTTCAAATTAATGAATTTGAATCCAGAAGGAAATAGGAAGAGCTGATGTGCTTCTGCATTTTCTCAATTTTGGTAATCGAGACGCTGTTTTTACAAAGTAAGTTAATGTAGTCGGAGATTGCGTTCGTATTTTACATAATTATGGTCAGATGATTGAAACGAATTATCTCAACAGCTGATAATTATAATCTTCTCTCACTCGCATTCACTCTCTCTCAACATCAAGAACCAACAGAAAATTGTTTCTTCTGTCAGCTGATTCTCTGTCACTGTCTCAGCAGCTGAAATAATAATCTTGTCTCACTCACACACTCACTCGCTCTCACTCTTTCTCATCATTTACAGCCGACGGAAATTTGTTTCTTCTGTCAGCTGATTCCTAAAGGATCGGTTTTTCCTTTTTAATGTCCTTTAGCGAGTTATCCCAGGGATGAGACCCGGCGCAAACTAATTTTTGTATCACAAACCTCCTATATTCCAAATTTCGTCAAAATCGTTAGAGCCGTTTTCGAGATCCGTTGGACATACATAAATAAATACATAAATAAATACATACATAAATTGCTCAGTTTAATATAATAGGATAGAAACTGACTGATCGCATGCTATATGAGGATGACATGAACTGAATTGAGTCATAGCTCATCAAGAATTTATTGGTCTACTTTAGACTTAAATAAAATAAAATAAAATAATAGTTATTTATGTACCTAGTGATGCACAGAAAGAAACGATTACGCACGAGCCGCAGGCGAGTGCGGAATAGTTTCTTGAGTGCAGCAAAGATACTTTGTGCACGTGTAACATATTAAATTTTTCCTACAGTTACTTTTTTAAATGTGATCAAACTTCAAAATCACGCGCTGAAAATCCTAACCTATCAAGAAGAGTCTAGCAACAAGATAACGAAAATTTGATAAAAGTACTTTAATCCAATCAATACATTCATTAAAACACATTGAAACCACTAAATAATAGATAGCAATAAAGTATTGATGATACCTTAATGATTTAATTGAATTCTATCTCAAAATCCTGTTTTGTTCCTATCTCGAAATGGTTAAAATCCCCAGGCTGTTCACTCTCTCTCACCTAGAGCATGCTGATCAGGTCTATTAGCTACCCTCAATAGGCTATGTTAGGTTATGATAGCGGAAACAATTAGAACATCAGCAAAAACAAAAGAAAAACAAAATGAATCATTGAAAATCAAGATGGGAAGAAACAGAGAATAATTCAGAGAATATCCAAAAATAAGAAAAGATAATACATCACAAAAATAATTGAAATAACAATACTGAAAATTGAAAGTGCAACTGAAATGCAGCGACGAAACTCACAGAGGCAGTGGCTACGCAGAACACATCCGCAGCCGTGTTCAGAGTTGCCAACATGATTTCAAGAGCTTGATAACCTTATCAGCAGCAAACATTTTAAGAAATTGAGATATTAGGTTGCAAATCTGGAGTGCAATAATTTTCTTTACGCACTAGAGCGTTAAGAAAGCACTTTAGGTACTGGAATCAGTGCAGGAACAGCCACATTATGAGGTAACTGTAGGAAAAATATATTCCTCTGTCATTCGTTACCATATCGTGTGATTGAAAATATTCGAAGTTTATTGATTTTGAAGCTTAGAAATGTAATGAAATTTCTGTGAAAGAACTTTTTTAAATATTCCAGTCTTGGAATAGCGGCACACAGTATCTTATAAAACTAACAACAATAATTCATATTCCTCTGCGATTGAAAATGAATTCTTAACAAAAGGTGTTTTTCTCTTCTCTCCCTTTGAATCCTTCGAATTCTATTAATTGTTATCATTGGGAGATGATAAAATTCTTATAATAATGTTATAATGCAATAATTTTAAATAAATTATGCTACATTCTATTACTACAGCTCCATATTTGTTTGGTATTTACTTAATATCATAATTCTTTGCAGAACTATTCTTGTTTATTATTACACAAAGTAGAAATTAATCCTTTCTACTTTGTGTTAACAACTAATCTGAAATTGTTATAGCTTATAATTAACTAAATATAATAAGTTGGTTGAGTATGTTTATAAGCGAAAAATAATGTAAAAATATAAAAAAAACTCAATAAAGTGAAAACATTTGATTAGAGAAATATTCTGATAAAAGAATAATTGAATAATCTTTTCATAAGGGTGATTATATTCCTACCTGTCAACTAGGTAGGCTACATTCTTCAATATGCTTCTGATGTATTGCTTTGAAAAAGACTATTCACATAATGTGTTGATTTAAGATAGGAGTATGTGTATTTATTAATCGATATTGGAATTATATAGTTATTAGTTTAATACTGTAACGTAGCCTTATACAGTTTGAGTGAAAGATTTGGAAACGGCTCAATATTTCTCATTTCTCTGTAGGTGACATTGGGGATCGTACTAAAATTGAAAATACTACTTTACTGTGACTTCACATTCAAAGATATTTTAATCATTAATCAGACATATTTACATTGTCAGAGTGGATGAAAAATATGAGAACGACTTGATATCTCGTAATTCAAAGTTAATTTGATGGTAGGGGTGATTGAGGATCCTACTCAAATCAAAAATACAACTTTACAATGACTTTTCAAATTTAGTCCATCATCTTGGATTTATTTTACCATTATATATTACTATAGATATGCTATTATTTTACAAATGATGATGTGGTGATGCAATACATGATTTCAATACCGAATTCAAAAAAAAAAAAAAACAGTTTAAGTCACGTCAGATACCCTGAACTGATCAGGAATGATCTGAAAACTATGACACAGGCCTGAGCCAGCCAGGTTTCACGTAATTATTATTATTAATACGGACTTGTGCAATTAGGCGAGGTGGAACCTACCCGTAAGGGTCTCCCCACCAATAGAAAGCCATATGATAAAAACGAATTTTAAGGCAAAGTGAATGGCGAAATCCGCACATCGACACGTCTAACGGTTTTGTGATATTAACGGATTTTAATAAATATGTATGATTAATAATTGAAATATCTCAGGAACGGTTTGACTAATAGATATGCGGTTTCGCTATTCATTTTCTCTTCAAAATTCTGTATCGAAATCATCTATAACATGACAACGTTCCCAATGAAAAATGAAGTTGGATTTGATAGGCGGTCCAGATTTTTGAAGTCACAGTAAAGTAGTATTTTCAATTTTAGTACGATCCCCAATATCACCTATTGTCAGATCACCTTTGTATAAGAAATATTGAGCCGTTTCAAACTTTTCACCCACCCTGTACAGGCCCTGTGTGGTGTAAGAGATTTGTTTTATATGTGTACGGTACCTGGAACAAATT
This sequence comes from Laodelphax striatellus, assembly GCA_017141395.1. Lineage (NCBI taxonomy): Eukaryota > Metazoa > Arthropoda > Insecta > Hemiptera > Delphacidae > Laodelphax > Laodelphax striatellus. Next base: position 7,446,232 of record CM029543.1, on the reverse strand, counting down.
GTGACTATTGTGTTTTGTCGTATGCTTGTATCTTGTGGCAAGATCAAATCAAATCAAATAAGTTGATTTGATTTGTAGACAAATGGGTTATGTTGTTATGGATTGTGGGTTAATATTGTGTGTTTGCTAGGTTTCGGAGGTCAAGTGGACTTGATTATGGCGCGGGCGAAGCGCTGGACGGAAAAGGCAGGCCCATCATTGCCATGACATCCACCAACCCAAAGACAAACCAGAGCAAAATCGTTCCTTTCATCAAACAAGGTCAGCACCTCAAATTGATGTTTTACTTTTTGTTTCTGATGTCATAGGTCTTCAGTGTAATATACTTATAATTATTGCAAATACAGAACTCTTACTATTTGACGCACAGTGACTGTATAATAACAGTGTGGCCATTTTTGTAGAGATGGGGAGATCATTTTTTCCCACCTCCGCCATACTTTTGTCAAAGTTTTGAATTTGATATGGGTTCACAGGCAAACATTAACCCATTCACTCATTTTTGAATTTCATTTCAAGAGAAACTACATCATAAATAACTTTTCTAACATGAAAAATAGTCTCCCCACTCTTGGTATTGTTTTAAAACCTTAAAATGATGAAAACTAACACTATCATTGTGGGTAAGAAGTGAATCACTCAACATAACATGTATGATTTGCTTTTCATTTCAATGCAAATATTATATACTAGTAATTATAAACTAATTATATTAATATTTAATTATTAACTTAATTATATTACTATGATAATATTGTATTGTATTATATTATAGAATTAGCAAAATTATGGTTGATTTGACGGTCTAACCAATTGAAAGTGTGACATCAAATTTCCACACTGTTATTATACAGCCTATGTATTTGAGGTGTCTTGGTCTGCATTGTCAATTTTTATTTAATTGATTTAATTATTCGGAACTTATATTATTTTATGTACTACTGCTATGAAATAATTTTGTTTTTATGCAAATGCCACGGTGCTGTGTTGGTTAGGATGCAAACACAAAGAAAGCTGGTTGCTAGCGCTTGCTACAGCTGTCTGTGTGAATGCACACACTTGATGCAATACAATCTATGTACAACTAATCCAATGTTAGAGTGAGTTCACGAAGAAAGCTTATAATTGTCTTCCACATTATGTTTGACACTCATGTATAATAATAACAACTGCAAACTGTGGCAAATGACAGGTCGGCAAAGCAGATAGCCACCCAGATAGGTCAAACTCAGAGAATGTATCACCACAGTGTGGCGATTGGTGTGAAAGTTCCATATTAGTGTTTTGGAACATTTTTTCCTCCATTGCCAAACTTTGGCCAATATTTTGACTTTTGATTGTGGCCTTGCAGGCAAACATGAGCCCATTCGCTCACTTTTCAAACTTTCTTCAAGAGAAACCTCATTGGAAAATCACTTTTTCAACGTTAGAAAGGGTCTCGCTACTTTTGATATTATAATAATTTATGGATCGAAATTCCAAACTGATAATGCCATAGAATACTCTGAAGACTTCCGCTACTTGCGAATATTAACAGCATAATAATAGCAATAGCATATTAACAACAGAATAAAAATAGAATAAAGGAAATTCGATAAATGCTGCTGTATTTTCTTACTAGCTATTATTCTGTTGTCACAATATTCGCAGTAGCGGAAGCCTTCAGAGTATTTCATGACATTATTAATTTGGAATTTCGATCATTGAATTATTATGATTCAAAAGCAATACTGAACAGTTGCAATATTAAATTTCCTTCAAAGATTTAGTATTGTTTTTGAAAGCATTAGATGATGAAAACTAACACTAGCACTGTCAAGTTTTATCTCAACAAAACATATTTACAATCTATTTATTCACTCAAACAATCACAAATAACAAGCAACAAGATACAAAGGTGAGGTTAAACAAAAAATACAAATTTATTAATGTAGATATATACCTTCTTAATATGAATATTAGGAAGTAGACAATTATTCAAAGGAAAACTGGCCGCAGTCAGGTGGCACAGGCTCTCTATGCTGCTAACCTACTAGCGAGGTTAGCTACCAAGAAGGTTAAGACTGGTGAGGAACCTAGAGAGGATTGGGTACATCCCTAAATATTATGGTAATTGGCAAAATCAAATGTGTAACATTCAATGGTCACACTGTGATTATACGGTCTCTTAAGTCTAATTATTTATGTCTCTCACGTACTTGAACATAATCATTTTTTGAAAATGGGACTTGAAATAACGAATTTGTTTTTCTCTTGTCTCCAAATCTCTCGAAAGTTTTTCAACCTGTGAATCGCCAATTATGAATTTGAAATTTGTTTTTATTTTATTTGTAGGCGCTAGAGTGGTTACGTCACGTGCGCATGTGCACTACATGGTGACAGATTACAGCATCGCTTTGCTGTTTGGAGAAAGCTTATGTCAGCGCCTACCATCTCATCAACAAATTTTCATTAATGTACCACAATTTGTAGTACATCTATTCCATCAGATAATTCCAACAATTTTTATTGCTGTCATAGAATGCTAAACTTGGCAAATTCCAATAATAGTTTGATTAGGTTCTATTTTCCAATGTGTAATTTCAACATTGTAATATCATAGCGATTTGTAAAAGTATTAGAAAAATTTGTTTTATTTGCATGAAGTTGAAAATTATCTGCAAAATAAGAACTATTATAAGTCGAAAAATTGAATAAATTAATATTGTTTTATATTGGAAAAATTGATATTGGTTTAATAATAAATAACTAAAAATTAAAATTAATTTTATTTCGATGAAAAAGCAAAAATAATTGATTTTTGATGAAATTTTAATGTCAAAAAAATTTGGAGGATCTGAGATTCAAACCCCGAGGAACTGGAGCCCCTTCGGTCTGGAGACACGGGGGACAGGCCTAAACCAACTGCTCCACCGCAGCCGTTGCAATTTGATCGGTTTATTAAGCGTACTAAAGTTTCTAACCTCGAACTCGAATCATTATGAAGTAGCTATTAAGAGTATTTTAACCTTCCGGAATGAAGTGGTATTTGAGCTTCAATTCTGAAATATCTAAAGGGAAAATTGAAATTTGGGCTTCGAGGTGCATAACATTGATATTTTTGGAAGCTGTATGCAAAATTTCAAGGTCTAGATCATTCTTATTTTTTCGGAACGCAATCCACAAAATTAGCTTGCACCTTGCTAATAAACACACACACACACGAACACACACACGCAACCCTGTCTTCTTTTATTTATTTAGATATTCATATGCTATGGATTCAATGAATAGAAGAGGCTATCCTATTGTTTGCCACGACTGATTTCTTGTTTATTGTAATTGTTACTGTAATTGTTTTTGTTATTTTTATTGTGATTATTGCTGTAATTGTTATTGTTTATTATGCAACTCATTTGTATTGTTTATGTAAACTGTGTACAAATTAATTTGAAATAAATAAATAAATACTATGAACGTTTTCATTGGGAGAGTTAACAAGACAGTTAGTACTCGCCCAGGGAACTCTACCACTAACTCTACTAATGAAAACCAGGCTTAAGGCCTAAAACCAAAAAATTCATGGTAGCCTAGCCTACGGTAAATTATTGATCTATAGGATAATTTTTGCTGGGAAATTGTAGCAGTATATTAAACAAATACCATCAATTTTTTCAACGAATAAAATTCCCAATCCCAATTCCTAATTATCATAGGCCTAAGATTGAAAATCTTACCCTCGGCATCGAATGATCCAATTCGTTCTTGCATCTCTCACAAGTTACATTTCCTGAAAGCCCTACAAGCGGAGAAACAGAACCACAGTTAATCCAGGTAGGCTACATCATAAATTATCTTGTCTTTAGACATTTTCGCCGTAATATTAAACTAAAATGCATTACATTTATATTATAATACAGTTTGTGTCCCAAGAAAACAGATAACCTAAAACTTTAGCTGACACCTGTGAAAATGCTTTGAAGAATCGATGCTTTCACTATCGAGTATCGATCTATCATATTTGGTGAGAATGTAGACTAGTGGCGCGCTCAAGTGACAGACAGAGTGAACGATCGGAATGAATTGAATTATTGTCCGAATATGAGAATGAATAATGAAATTTAATTATACATGTACTGTTGTTCCATTATTATTTAACAAACTGGGTTTCCTTTGAATAAATACAGTATATTGATAATTTTTTTAGATCATTCCTCATTTGTGTCTTTGAAATTTTCAATCAACAGATTGGTATTATAAGTATACTCTTGTGCCGGGTTGCACCAAACAAGATCAAATCACAGGATCACCAGATCCGGGATCAAGCTGATCCTGGATCAAGTTATTAGTCGCGTTGCACCATTACCAAAAACACGGATGTGATCCCGGATCAGCCAATCCCAGATCATGATCCAGCCAGGCGAATGTGTTTTCGAGAATAGTACATTTTCAATCAGATTTTAGTCAACAAATGAGAAATCCATCCCAGAATACAGCTGGGACCGGGTATTTTGAACATAATTTTTTGGTTGGAAATTTTGGTGTTGAAGTAGATTCAGAGCATAACCTAATTTTGCATTATCAAAATAAAAATCGAATTAAAAATTTTATCAAAGTGAAACAGTATTGGGCTGAGTTTGTTTATTTCTCTATCAAATTATTTCGAAATCATTTTATTCATATTTTTGGTGCTTTTTTGGCATTTATATCGACCTCTTTAAATTCTTAATTGATAACTCATAGTTTTTAGCTTTGGAAGTGGAAATTTGTGTTTAATAGTGAATGTAAACATAACCTTTTGAAATAATTACCAAAACAAGTAAAACATGTTTTGGACTATGTGTCTGTGTTAATTGTACTTCCTTGAATAAATAAATCGTGTTATTCAAATAATTTGTAAGTGTGTATAAATAACTAAATATAAAATTAATTAATGAAAAATTGTAATCACTTTCAATTAATTTGAGATAAATTTCCGTAAATTTGCATAATTCTTTTTCAAATTGGTTCATCCAGAATCAATGTCTATTCATAATAGACATAAATTGACAAGGTAATATGTTTTTTAAATAGATTTCGAACTCCAATTCAAGAAAATTAATTTTCTATTCTCATTGAGAGTGTAATCTAACCTAGAAACTGCAGAGTAATCCTACTCTGTCGAGGTATCAGCTTTGAGTCCTGGATCAATCAGTCACGTGGTAGGATCAAATTCCTAATCCAGGTTGGTGCAACGAAATAGTGTGGATTAATGTACCTCGATCATGATCCAGGATCACGATCCTAGATCTACTTGATCTCGCTTTGGTGCAATGAAATTCCTAGATCAAATATGGCGAACATGGATCACGATCCTGGATCAGACTTGATCTTGGTTGGTGCAACCCAGCATTAGTAGTCCAGTCAATGGGGACGCGTACTTGCTTAACAAAGGTGGCACATTGATCGACTACAATGTTTGTCGGTTTTAACCACATCGTCGATTCGGCTAATGGAATTGATAAAAGTAAGGTTAGAATGATTGAGTGATGAATAAATTTGATTTTATTCCAATTCAAGGATATTTTGACATATTTTGTGATTAATTGTATTATTTTAGAGTTACTCAACATATCACAGGAGTATTTGAAAACAACTTTATATATCACATACAATGACAATTAATGAATCTGTGATGGCTGTGGCTGAGCAATTGGTTAAACTGTTAAACATTACAGGCGGTGAAATTGGATTTGGCACCCCATTTTGAGGTTTAGCTATTCAGGGAAGCAAGTCAGGCGACCCTAACAGGGGTCAGGCAGCTGTGATCAAACCAATTTTTGATTTTAGCCAGGTCTATGGGTGCCTACATTGAGCAGTTAATTATAACTATGCATAACTGATGCAGACTATACTTCAGTGGAAATGATTAAAGTTGAATTCTTTCATTAGTAAACGTACTTCCCTGAATATTGGGTTTTTCAAAATAAAACAAACAAATGCGGTTTGCAGTTTATTTCAATTCAAAATAGAATCACAACAGAGTATACTTGTACAAACATTTATTGGAACTTTTGTTTCAAAATTGGTATATTAAGGAAAAGATAAGGTGAACAACATGACAAAGGTATAGGGTACCTACAAAAGCAGAAAAGGTATTTGGAAGTATGATAACAAAAATTTGGTAATTATATTAAATACACTATTCTGTAAGTCTATAAATTACCTAGAAACTGAAAATTAAGGTTTCAGAAAACAAAAACAAAAAAACCTGTTGAAAATGATATAAAATACAAGAATATCAAAGATAAAAATACTGTTTACAACACTCTCTTCAATAATAAATTTTAGTTAGACGCAAATTGATTACATGATTATTATCGTGATAAACTGAAACAAAACAATATAATACTGGTTATTGAAGGTAACTGATTAATACTAGTATGTATCTTTCATGAATTATGACACTTTGAACTTCACATTGTAAAGTAATTTGAAGAAATTGAGACATGTTTAGAGACACTGAGATCAGGCCCGTTCTCTTCTTGGAATGCTACATAAAATCGAAGAGAAATTACTATTTTGAGAAGTAACTTTTCAAATTATAGACCTAATGCAGTAGTTTTTATAAGAAACAAGAGCTACCGTATAGTAATCCTGTGAGCGATTACCAAAATCCACATTTTATTAATAAGAAAATTTGGGTTCTTGGAAAATTTCTATGCACTTCAAAAGGAACTGAAATGAACATACGGTTTGAAGGTAATCTAATTCTAACTTCATTGACATCACCTATGTACATTATTACAAGTAACTTACTTTTGAAATAAACCCGATTGCATTCAATTATCTACAAGTATTACACACCATTATACAGTTCATTAAATGCGTCTAAACATATTATTATTCGAGTTCAAAACATATTATTACATTAATAATTTTTAACATCACATTTATTACATTTAGGCCAAACGTTTTAAATGCTAATAAATAGTTTGTCTGAGGCTTACATTTGATACGATGAATTACTGATTAAATACAATGGAAAATCTTTGACAAAATGCAAAAGTGAATTTATCTAGGATAAAAATTGTATTGTGAGGTATATTGTGTGTGTTTTATTTCAATTAATCTGATCTTAGATTATGAATGAAGGCAATTTGAAAGAAAAATGAATAAAATCAAGTAGATTTTAATTTGAAACCTACCTTGTTGACTACTTGGAAATAATTCTGCAAATAAGGTTGTCAAATGCAGTGAAATGAATGTGATATTTGATTGCATTGAATAATTGACAGCTTCATTTTGTATTGACAAGGAAATCTGAATCGGAAGCGGAAGAGTCGGGTCTGGTCTGGATTGAAATAGACACATCCACTTCTGAACTGAAGCTGGTCTGCTGCTGATAGGAGGAAATTCCGGTGGGTCATATCTCTATTTTCACCAGACCAGACTATCCACTTCAATGCAGTAGCGGCCCACTCCACAGTATTTTGAAGAAGGTAGATGTCATTAAATGCATGCTCAGTGCCAGTTAGATTGATGATGTCATTGGCATTAAAGGAGGGTTTTAACATTTTAACAAAATGTGTTAAAAATAGATTTATGAAAAAAACATTATGGAATAATACATGACACCTAAGATTTATCCCAATTATGCGCGTAACACCTATCGTCTTCTTAATACATCGTGATCCTGATGAACACTACCGTTTATTCTACTGACCTTGATTATAACATTTGCTATTCAAGATAACTAGATAGCTGGATTGCCAATAAAACACCTATCTTGCTTAAAAATTGTTATGAGTGCAAAATAAAATGCATTTTATGAACCAATGAGGTTATTTTCAAACCGTCGTATTAAGGTAGGCGCACACATATCGTCATCGGACGGACGGCACGCATCGGATTGATCAGCTGATTAGATTTGATGCACTGTTTTCAATTGGAGTGCGCTGTACGATGCCGATAGGTGTGCGCCTACCTTTACTCACCGTTGAAAAATAACAAATAAACTAGTTCAATAAAACATTGGCTATCGAGGAAAATTGATGAAAAATTTGTGTAATAAACCCACACGGCTTGGACAGTTGGAGTTTAGTTCATTAAATTCAAGCTTCACATACTTTATTATGAATAAATTGATACGGTACTAATGTTGAACTGCAAGTTCTAAGTGATGCATACCACTGAATACAGAACACTTCTGTAATCAGTGTGAATACTAAATACAGATTCAGTTCAAATCTAAAATATTGAAGTTGAAAAATAATTTATTCTTTGTTTCTTATTAAATGTGAGGCATTAATATACGAGATAAAAAGATATCTTTTCTTAAAAGTTTACAAACTATCCGACTCTTCAGTAGGTGAAAACTACCAGAAACTCTCAAGCCGTTAGTTATCAAATTGTTAACAACCATCCAATGATAGACGAGTTTCGTGAAAATCTTGCAAATTATTCGACAAGATTTCAAATATTGGACAAGATATGAAGTAGCTTGGTGAACTTGTATGAAATTCTATTTGCTGATCTCAAAATACAGAGACCTATATCGAATGGATTTCTATCGGTGGGGAAGGTTCCACTTATTTTTGTGTCGGTCATCCATCCAAGAGCGGTCTTGAGTGTTAACTTGTTACAGAAACCACACGTTACGATAACAATAAATACAATAATTAACTGGATTTTGAAGCAGGTGTTATCTATTCAAATCTTATCCAATATTCGACAATACTTTAAACCGTTTTCAATGACGCATTTGACGTTGTCTGAAGTTGTACAACATTATTATTGAATTTGATGGTCAATTGATAGTGTACAAAGAACTGCTTCAAGCAAATCTATTACTTCATAAGTTCACACACAAGGCCAGTAAGTTGTCTATTGTTTTTCATTTTTATTGAGAAGCCTTAACGTGTACAGCTGGTACATCTTGCTAAGGCACCTGCATTGAAAATGAATTATCGCCAATATAACTGATTACAGCGTTTTAAAATACTCAAAGTGCATAATAAGAGTTTATGAAATAAAAATATTGTCATGACTGCAACATAATGGATTAATTCTGGTGGTTACAATCATTACAACAATTTTACAATGTTGAAAGAGTACAGAAATAATAATTCATTCACTATATTATATTATCATGACTGCATCATATTGACAGAGCTCTTATACTTTTAAACAGCTTTAATGGTAGTTAATTGTCATGAAGGGCATGTGTCATAAAAATCTATAGGTCCTGTATGATATGAAAAAGGTTATGAATACGGTACACTTATAAATTAATTACCTAGTACGTTCAGTAGACAAAGTGTGCCTTCATCCTGTATACTACAGGACATCTCGATTATTATGAAACAGATACCCAAACTGACTATGTATTCAATATTATCACAATTGCATTATATAGTATAAATAAATTCAAATACTTATTTCAACATTGTAAAAAGCTGTAATGAGGTAATTCATTGTCTGTTTAAGTGCCTGACTGCATGAATCAGACAGTGCTTGAATTAGTATCCACTTTGAAAATAGGAAAATCTGTAATGAGGAAGTTCATTCTCAGTTTAGGGGGCGTCTTTAATGGAAAATCTAGATGTCCTGTGATATGGGAATAGGCAAAAACACATTTAGACATGGTACGGTGTGGAACCATGGTTATTTACATGCTACGCCTTGATATTGATATCTACGCCTTCAATCTTCAACATGTCCAGTCATGATAATATTGTATAGAGGTTGAATTCAGACACTTTTCAAATACTGAAAAACCTTCAATGACATGGTGATTTATTGCCATTTCAGATGACTTATTAGCGAAATAAACCAGCCTCAAGCGACACATACACTAGACAGCATTTTTATACTGGCTTATATATTTATTTGGCACCCTGTACCATTCTGTATAGATCTAAATCTGAGGCCGCACTGCTGATTGGTTACTGGATAGTAGATGGTTTATCTATAGCTTATACAACATCCACAATAATAGAGCATCCACGATCCACCTTCTACCCGCAGTGTGACCCACAAGCCAATATAAAAAAAGGCACGACAAGTAAGTGTATGAGTCGCTTTACATTCTGCGGCTTCAAACAAATCTCATGTCAGTTCACACAGTCGGTCAATAACTTGTCTATTATTTTACACTGTGTCTTCAATCAATCAATAATCAATTTAATTAAGAACTTGAATTAAACCACCTGTTGCAACCGTCTCTATCACATCATCAATTTACACAGTAGATTGTTTTGAATAGTTTTATTTGCATGATGTAAACACAGTGAAGGTCGTCGTTCAAGGTGAATGCATGACCTTGAAGGTCGTTCAAGGTGAAGGCATGACCTTGAGCCGTTCGAAGGCAGCTTTTTCGAGCGCCTCGCGGTGCGATGGATGCGCTATGTCATAGCCTCCTCTAATACATTGCCGCGGCCTTCAATGTGACAACGTCGCAATCCCCACTGCTCACCGTCCGACCGATAGACTCAACCAGATAACTCTGTCATAGAGTTCTTGGTTTTGTTATTCTAATTAGATTGCCTATTAATCTGATCGGAGCAAACAATACTGTGACGGGAAAAAAGTACATAATACATTCTTTAAATTTTCCAAAACATGAACTGATTAAGAATGTAAGTATAGTTCTGGCAGGTTGAGAAATATCATTATTAGCAACACCAAAAATACAGCCAGCTTTGTAATCAAGAGTTTCCTTTACATGAATCTGATCAATTTAAAGAGCTTTTGTAATCACCTTCGAGATCTTTCACAATGTCTTTTAAAAATTACTATTCTCATTATTGTTATTTGGTGAAATATGAAATGAAGCACATAGTTTTGCAAGTATCTAGAATGAGGTATAAGTAATATGCCATCTAGTCTTATAGCATTTAACTGATTGCATGTATATAAAAAAAGCTATCAAAACTGTCATTATTGTATTTTGGCTTTTTTAGAAGAAGAAGACTGATTCGGTCACGTAAATGTTTCACTGTTTTGGTGGTTGCTACCGGTACCAAGTTCATTATTACCTTCTTCCAAATTGTTTATCAACAACTCAATGTTTTCAAGAATGATGCCAGGAAGACTGTCTTTGTCTTTGCTTGATTTTCTATAATCTCTACAGAAATTAATTAAATGAAATAACTGACTCCAGTGGCTTAATTAAAGAATCACAAAGTATCGATGAATTATTTTCCGTATTTATTTTTGTATTAGAGGAGGCTATGGCTATGTTGATGAGATGGTAGGCGCGCTGACATAAGCTTTCTCCAAACAGCGAAGCGATGCTGTACTCTGTCACCACGTAGTGCACATGCGCACGTGACGTAACCACTCCGGCGCCTACAAATGAAATAAAAAACAAATTTCAAATTCATAATTGCGATTCACAGGTTGAAAAACTTTCGAGAGATTTGGAGACAATAGAAAAAACAAATTCGTTATTTCAAGTCTCATTTTCAAAAATAATTATGTTCAAGTACCTGTGAGACATAAATAATCAGACTTAAGAGTCCGTATAATCACAGTGTGACCATTGAATGTTACACATTTGATTTTTGCCAATTACCATAATATTTAGGGATGTACCCAATCGCTCTCTAGGTTCTCACCAGTCTTAACCATCTTGATAGCTAACCTCGCTAGTAGGTTAGCAGCATAGAGAGCCTGTGCCACCTGACTGTGGCCAGTTTTCCCTTCGACTAATTGTCTACTTCCCTAATATTTATATTAGGAAGGTATATATCTACTTGAATAAATTTGTATTTTTTGTTTAACCTCACCTTTGTATCTTGTTATTTGTGATTGCTTGAGTGAATAAATGAATTGTAAAGTATGTTTTGTTGAGATATACATAAAACTTGCCAGAGCTAGTGTTAGTTTTCATCATCTAATGCTTTCAAAACAATACCAAATCTTTGAAGGAAATTTAATATTGCAACTGTTCAGTATTGCTTTTTGAATCATAATAATTCAATGATCGAAATTCCAAATTAATAATGCCATAGAATACTCTGAAGACTTATGCTACTTGAATATTGACAACAGAATAATAGCTAGTAAGAAAATACAGCAGCATTTATCGAATTTCCTTTATTCTATTTGTATTCTGTTGTTAATATGCTATTGCTATTATTATGCTATTATTCTGTTGTCAATATTCGAAAGTAGCGGAAGTCTTCAGAGTATTCTATGGCATTATCAATTTGGAATTTTGATCCATAAATTATTATAATATGAAAAGTAGCAAGACCCTTTCTAACGTTGAAAAGTGATTTTTCAATGAGGTTTCTCTTGAAGAAAGTTTGAAAGTGAGCGAATGGGCTCATGTTTGCCTGCAAGCCCACAATCAAAAGTCAAATATTGGTCAAAGTTTGACAATGGAGGAAAATGTTCCAAAACACTAATATGGAACGTTTCACACCAATCGCCACACTGTGGTGATACATTCTCTGAGTTTGACCTATCTGGGTGGCTATCTGCTTTGCCAACCTGTCATTTGCCACAGTTTGCTGTTGTTATTATTATACATGAATGTCATACATAATGTGGAAGACGATATAAGCTTTCTTCGTGAATTCACTCCAACATTAGATTAGTTGTACATAGATTGTATTGCATCAAGTGTGTGCATTCACACAGACAGCTGCGCTAGCAAGCGGTATCCTAACCAACACAGCACCGTGGCATATGCATAAAAACAAAATAATTACATAGTAGTAGTACATAAAATAATATAAGTTCGGAATTAATAAATTACTTAAATAAAAATTGACAATACAGACCAAAACACCTCAAATACATAGGCTGTATAATAACAGTGTGGAAATTTGATGTCACACTTTTAATTGGTTAGACCGTCAAATCAACCATAATTTTGCTAATTCCCATAATATAATACAATACAATATTATTATTATAATTTAATTAAGTTAATAATTAAATATTAATATAATTGGTTTATAATTACTAGTATATAATATTTGCATTGAAATGAAAAGCAAATCATACATGTTATGTTGAGTGATTCACTTCTTACCCAATGATAGTGTTAGTTTTCATCATTTTAAGGTTTTAACACAATACCAAGAGTGGGGACTATTTTCATGTTAGAAAAGTTATTTATGATGTTGTTTCTCTTGAAATGAGTTTCAAAATGAGTGAATGGGTTAGTGTTTGCCTGTAAACCCATATCAAATTCAAAACTTTGACAAAAGTATGGCGGCGGCGGGAAAAAATGATCACCCCATCTCTACAAAAATGGCCACACTGTTATTATACAGTCACAGTGCGTCAAATAGTAAGAGTTCTGTATTTGCAATAATTATAAGTATATTACACTGAAGACCTATGACATCAGAAACAAAAGTAAAACATCAATTTGAGGTGCTGACCTTGTTTGATGAAAGGAACGATTTTGCTCTCGTTTGTCTTTGGGTTGGTGGATGTCATGGCAATGATGGGCCTTTTTTCCGTCCAGCGCTTCGCCCGCGCCGCGAATCAAGTCCACTTGACCTCCGAAACCTAGCCAACACACAATATTAACCCACAATCCATAACAACATAACCCATTTGTCTACAAATCAAATCAACTTATTTAGCCACAAGATACAAGCATACGACAAAACACAATAGTCACCATTTGTTCAGGTACCGTACACATATAAAACAAATCTTTTACACCACACAGGGCCTGTACAGGGTGGGTGAAAAGTTTGGAAACGGCTCAATATTTCTTATACAAAGGTGATCTGACAATAGGTAATATTGGGGATCGTTCTAAAATTGAAAATACTACTTTACTGTGACTTCAAAAATCTGGACCGCCTATTAAATCCAACTTCTTTTTTTCATTGAGAACGTTGTCACGTTATAGATGATTTCGATACAGAATTTGAAGAGAAAATGAATAGCGATTAGTCAAACCGTTCCCGAGATATTTCAATTATTAATCATACATATTTACTAAAATCAGTTAATATCACAAAAACCGGTCGACATGTCGATGTGCGGATTTCGCCATTCACTTTGACTTAAAATTCGTTTTTTTTATCATATGGCTTTCTATTGGTGGGGAGACCCTTACGGGTAGGTTCCACCTCGCCTAATTGCACAATTCCGTATTAAAATCATGTATCGAATCTCCACATCATCATTTGTAAAATAATAGCATATCTATAATAATATATAATGGTAAAATAAATCCAAGATGACGGACTAAATTTGAAAAGTCACTGTAAAGTTTTATGATTTGAGTAGGATCCTCAATCACCCCATACCATCAAATTAACTTTGTATTATGAGATATCAAGCCGTTCTCATACTTTTCATCCACTCTGACAATGTAGATATGTCTGATTAATAATTAAAATATCTTTAACTGTGAAGTCACAGTAAAGTAGTATTTTCAATTTTAGTACGATCCCCAATGTCACCTACCGTCAAATTACCTTCGTATAAGAGTTATTGAGCCGTTTCCAAATTTTTCACTCAAACTGTATAAGGCTACGTTACAGTATTAAACTAATAACTATCTAATTCCAATATCGATTAATAAATCACACATACTTCTATCTTATTAAATCAACATATTATGTGAAAAGTGTTTTTCAAAGATTTAGCAATACATCAGAAGCATATTGAAGAATGTAGCCTACCTAGTTGACAGGTAGGAATATAATCTCTCTTATGAAAAGATTATTCAATAATTCTTTTTATCAGGATATTTCTCTAATCAAATGTTTTTCACTACATTGAGTTTTTCATCTTTTACATTATTTTTCCTTATAAACATACTCAACCAACTTATTATATTTAGTTAATTATAAGCTATAACAACTTCAGATACACAACCAACTAATTATTATATTTAGTTATTTATAAGCTACAGCTGTCCCGGCGAACTTCGTATCGCACTCTTCCAAATGTCCCCTCTTCTCCCCACAAATGTCCCCTTTCATGCCACCCTCAAAAATGCCATCCCCAAATGGGCCCCGTTCATTCCCCCAAGTGTCACCCCCACATGTCGCTCTTCTTGTCCATCCCCTCTTTCCCATCAAATGTCGCCCCTCCTCCCACCAATTATTTTTATTTTAATTTCTTCTATTTTGTATTTTTTCATTCATTTATTTCTTTTTAATTTTTAATTTCTTCTATTCTGTATTTTTTTCATTTATTTATTTCTTTTTAATTTTTTTTTTAATTTAATAAAAATTTATTTTTATTTTTTTCCGTTCTTTAATTTTATTATTTGAAACAATAAAACATGTATGATACGAACGATAACTCATTCTTAATTGATGATTCTAGCGTAAAAATAATTAGAGTAGAAAACCTAGTACAAAAGAAATGGTTCGGAGCGGAATTGAACCCGCAACATTATGTTTACAACGCAGATACTCTATGCACTGCGCTACCGGAGCTTAGGGTCTGCAAGCAGATTTTCCCATCTCAAATACACGATCATCTTTCCGTAGCCGCTTGGCCGGCAAGTTCGAACATAAGTCTGTGAAATGTTTTATAGGTTAGGTCATTGATGTACTAATTATTTATTAATTATAAAGGGATTTTCTTATATTTTAATACATATTATGTTAACCAGTGCTGTAACAATTCAAACTAATCCAAAATCATCTAAATCGGTTCAGCCGTTCTCGAGTTATAAGCGAGCGTACAGACATCAACTCTCTTTTATTAATATAGATTAATAACTATCTCTCCTTTTTGAGTAATCTCTCTTTTTCTGTGCTAGTAGGTAGCAGCATAGATAAGACTGTGCGTCCCAGAATATGAAAAAGCAGTAACCTACAAATCGCTCCTTTCTCACAGGCATGTACCCACAAACGAAGCCTACAACTTTTGTATGATCTTATTACGTTTATTTAGAAAAATAAAGTATTCAATTTCAATTATGTAGCCATTATTTCTAACCTGAGAACATTCTTGTCCCGATCGAGTTGGAAACCACTTGGCCTGTGAGATCCACTTCGATGCACGAGTTGATGGCAGTCATCTTCGGCATTTGAGCGATTACAAACGTATAGTTGGTGTAGTCCACTTCTCGCATTTCTAAAATAAAAACAAATAACATTTTATCAACAATATTATATCATTTTATAACGACATGAAAGTTGGAGTATTTATGAAAGCATCAAGAAGCTCGGAGAAGCTTGAATAATACTATTCAAAACAACAAACAATGTTGAACTAATTCGAATAAAGCCTGAGAGATGGTTCAAATATTATGACGTTTGTACAAGATCGATTTTTTATAAAGCATCATCTAGTATATAATTGACCGAATGAAGAGAAGACTGAGCGAAGCGAAGTCTGAACGAAGTGAAGTCTTGTTTCATGTCAATTGGCTTTCGTCTGTGGATTTGTTGGTTTGTTTGTTTGTTTGTAAAGCATCTACGCCTAAACGCATTGATAGATTTCAATAAGATTTGGCAGGAATGTTCATTTTGAGACTGCGCGACGATGTATATGTAAGGTTTTTTTTTATTTTGCATTTTGAGGACGAAATAGAAGGGAAAGAGAATGGCTGTATGGAATATAGCTATATGAAATATACAATAGCTATATGGAACACGTGATAGGATTGATGTGGAATTGAAAAAGACTATAAGTTGAAAGGAAAGTTGAAAGTTGCACGAGCATAGAGAACCAAGTATCCCATGTTAATCTTATGATAAGATAAAGACTATAAGTTGAAAGTTGCACGAGCATGCGTGCGTTAACAGATGATTTTTCAATGATGATTATTAACAGATCGGTGGGTCTCCCCACCGATTAAAAGCTATACGATGAGAAAAAAAACAGATGATTATTAACAGTGATGTGTTTGAAGAAACATTTTTATAAATATGATGAATGTGTCTATGCACATGTCAAAACCATTCACAATATTTCATTCAATCCTGATGGGTTTCAATATTCATCGTTAATATTAAGAGTGAGACTAATCCTGCTTCAAAGTTTATTCGACCTACCTCTGGGACTTGAACTGGTGATGTTTTTGAGGTTTTAAAGCATAAAGTTTCAAACGTGTGAATTTTCATAACCTTATAAAATTAAGTGATTGGTTTTGAGTTCATGGGGTCAGTTAGTTGAATATAAACATCGTCATATTATGGAATGATCATCAGCTGGGTCAGAATAAGATTTTTTCGCTGCAGTCAGAGGGGCGCTGCGAAAGCGGCGGCGACTGTGGCGCGCCCCGGGCGTCGCAGTAAGAGGGCGCCACCCCGGCGCCGTAAATAAATAAATAAATATGATTTTATTGTCACACCTCATTGAACAAAGACAAAGTCAATTTAAACAAAGTCAGAGGGGCGCCGCGAAAGCGGCGGCTTGTGGGACGTCGCGTATGTTTAAAAAATAAATAACTAAGAAATAAAATAAATAAATAATTAAAAAATGAAATGGAATTGATAAAAAAATTATAAAAAATAAATAAAAATGTTTAAAATTAAAAGATAGAAAAATAAAAAAAATTAAATTAGATGTACATAACGTATTTTGGGGGGCGCCTGACAACATTTCTCTCAATACAGTTGACAGGACCAATTCTCTACATGGACAAGAAAACCGCTAATTTAAGCGCATTGACAGCTGATTTTGCTTCAAGGTCTACTGTTCACAGAACGACTAGGAGAATGGTGAATAAGGAATTGAACGAAAATCTAATTAATAATGTCATAATAATACTCTGAAGACTTCTAATGCGAATATTGACAACAGAATAATTTATAGCTGGTAAGGAAATTCAGATTAATTAAGGAAAGAATGAATGATGCTGTACAAAACACTTTAGCCCAGACGGAATGAACCCAGCACCTCTTGGTGCTGGGTTCGATTAACGCTACAAGAGGTGCTGGGTTCTATTCTCGCCCTGGCAAAAGATTTTTGAACAGCATTCATCGAATTTCCTTACTGTAGCTATTATTCTGTTGTCAATATTTGCAGCAGAAGTCTTCAGAGTATTTTATGGCATTATTAATTGGGAATTTCGTTCAATTACCTACTAGTAGTTCTGTGAACAGTAGACCTCGCGAAAAGCCATGCTGAAATCTGTCAATGCGTTTAGTAAATTAGCTGTTTTCTTGTCCACGTGTACAGAATTGGTCCTGTCAACTGTGTCGAGAGAGATGTTGTCATGCCCCAAAATACGTTATGTACATCTAATTTAATTTCTTTTAATTTTTACTTTTATATTCTATATTTTTAATTTTCATTTCTTTTTATCATTTATTTATTTTATTTTTAGTTATTTATTTTCTATTTATTTTATCGTATGGCCTTTTAGCCTCAGTCGTTACGCTTGCGGCGACCCTCTGACTGCTAAAATGTTATGACTACAGCGAAATAATCTTATTCTGCTCCAGCTGTTGATCATTCCATAATATGCCGATATTTATATTCAATTCAAAATAAATCCTATCACGTTTTCCATATAGCTTTTGTATATTCCATATACATAGCTATATTCTATACAGCCATTCTCTTTCCTTCTATTTCGTCCTTAAAATGCAAAATTTAAAAAAACTTACATATACATCGTCGCGCAGTCTCAAAATGAACATTCCTGCCAAATCGTATTGAAATCTGTCAATGCGTTTAGTCGAAAATGCATTACACACAAACAAACATACAGACGAAAGCCGATCGACTTGAATAAGACTTCACTTCGTTCAGACTGAGCTTTACTCTGAGTCTTCTCTTCGCTCGGTCAATTATGATTTAAAAAACAATTGAATAGTTGCAATATCTCATTTCCTTCCATCTTAATAAAATTGAATTGTAAGTGTGCAAGGGAACCAAAGCACATATTGTACAGTATTGTATAATAACAGTGTAGCCATTCATTTGATGTCACACTTTTGATTGTTTAGCTCAAACAAATCCACCATACTTTTGCCAATTCCCACAAGATTTACATTGAAATGAAATGCAAATCATACTTTACGTTGAGTAATTCACTTCTTACCTAAAATTTGCCTTGCCAGTGTTAGTTTTCATCATTTTAAGCTTTCAAAACAATACCAAGATTAGAGAGACAATTTTCAATGTTAGAATAGTTATTTTTATAAAGTTTCTCTCGAAATAAGTTTGAAAAATGAGTGAATGGTTAATGTTTGCAGTGATCTCATATAAAATTAAATAATTTGGCAAAAGTATGGCCTATATTTCTCACTGGATATAGCAGTTTAATATTTTAATAATAATTAGTAATTATTTATTACTAATTCACTCCTAAGTGTCTTCAAGAATAGACTGAGACCATGGCTCATCGAAAATTTTTATTATAGTTGGCAGAGTCTGTTGAACTGATAAATATTATTATCAACTGAACTGATATTGTCAACTATTCCTCTTATTGTCTCACTGTGATGATCTGATCTTGTATTTTAGTAATTTAATGTTTTATTCAGTGGATGATATTGTATTGTAGTGATTTTATACAGGATTTTTAGTTAGGGATATTTATTATTTATTGTTATCTGCTTTATTTATCTGTTATTGAGTGTTTCATTTTGTATATGACAATTGTTGATGTGGCTTATTGTATCACCCATGGCATGCATGATGAATAAATCAATAAAAATACTATTCTATACCGTACTTCGACTGATACTAGAAGTAACAATTCATTATTATTATCATCATCACTATTTTGAAAATAGGACCGCTATATTGAGCGAGAATTTGGTTTATATTCAAATTTAAGTGGATTATTTATATTGAAAAACAGTTTGTTTCAATTTTATGATACCTTCAAAGGCAAAAAAGTACTCTCATTCAAGAAATACTGTGAAGATATACCGAATTTATCAATGAAAGAGTATATCGATCTTTATTAAATCTGTTAAACAAATAAAATATTTTGGGAAAAGAAACAGTTAATAATGTAATACGATAAATAACTAATTAATTTGCATTCGGCATAAATGTGATGTTTGAAAATTCATTATAGTTTTTTTATTTTTCAAGATGATTATATTTGATTTGATTGATTGTATTTGATTGGAATTTTCAGATGAATAGATCTAGTGGAACGGTCGTTCCACCACCCGTCTTCCCCGTGATACGAATGAAAGACCGGGACCACTATATATTCTGTAACGAACTTCCCTTTGATGTTCGCATGCCGCCATCTCAATTTACGCGGAAGGTAGTGAAAATTTAAAAATGTTGTAATGACATTATTTTCTTAGATTTTTGAGCGCTTTCATTTAAGATCAGAACGAACTTTCTACGATATAAATTCGCGAAGATACTATATACGGGTATTTTGTCATTTTACTAATTTTGGGATTTTCAATTTTTCAACTTTGAGCACTTGATGTGAAAAATCTGTAATGAGTTGAGATTTCGACTCAAAAGCGATTGAAGACATGTTTAAACTATTTACATTTAAAATTTCAAATCATTTAATGTCCGATTAAGCTCTGTAGCTCTGTCCGAATGAAAATTAAAGTTGCAATTAGAATTTGAAGCTTTCTATCGAATGTAAACAGGGCCACCTACGAACATGGCCTAGACACTGAAATGTGACGTCACGGCAGAGACCCACTATACTGTTCATAAACAGCCACTGATCACAATAAGTTTGAATATTTCAATTTTATTATTTAAAATAAATAAATAGACCTACTCACCCATCAAGGTAATTGTGCAGTTGAAATGAACTCGACACGAGAAAACCAAACACGAATTCCAATTTTAATGGAGGGATGAGTTGTTAACATCAGTTGTTATGGACACGATGTGATGACGTCAGCTACGTTTAAATTCAGTGTCTAGCCAGACCATGTTCCTTAGGTGGCCCTGATGTAAATGTCGCGATCCTAGCGGTTAAAAACCAAAAGTGATTCACACTGTAAGTTGCCACCATAATACAAATAGACGGAGCACTCAGGCTCAGCCAATTTCTGGTGCCTATATTTGTAAGATGGCGGCGGTTTACATTGAGTGGGAGAGATAGAAAACTGCTGGCATAATCTGTTCTCTCCCACTCATGTGAACCGCCGCCATCTTACTTAGGTATAGGCACCAGAAATTGGCTTCATCACCCGTAATGTTGAAGTAATAGGAATGCTCCGTCTATTTGTATTATGTGGTCGCTGGTTGCCACCGCCAAATTCGACCTTTTCAATAATAGCCCAGTAAAATTGTCATCAAAAATAGGGTCTACGTTGCATGAAATGGGGTAGTCGGTTTCTTTTTTAATAATGTTTATGGTAGTCCTGGGATTCTAAATCCAAGTTTTAGACCTAGGAAAACTACCGGATCATCTCCAAAAATCGTACAAAATGGTGGAATTTTGCACTTTTTTACGTTTGGCTAATTTTCACCCTGAAGAATCTGAATTTCATAGATGACATTGTACATATTTTTAAACGTATATCAAATTACCTTCAATTTAAGACCAAATTTATCATTGTAGGCCCAACTGTGAGATACAGCTCTTCAAAGTTCATAAAATTAACGAAAATTTACCCTTTTTTCAATTTTTGCAATTTTTTGCTGAAGAATCACTTTTTCATATAGGACATCCAGCATAGGGTTGAATGTAAATTTAAATACCTACAATTTGATACCTAATTGGTTATTGTTATGGTTATGTTGTATTGTTATGGTTATTGTTATTGGTTAACTGTTTGCTAGTTACAGCTCTTCAAAGTTCATCAAATTATCGTAATTTTTTCACTTGTTTTACATTTGGTCAATTTGACCGTGAAGCATCACTTTTCGCATGACTTTCGCAAAGCATGACTTTTAGCAAAATTTAGAAAGATAATTTAAAAGCTACAATTTGAGACCAAATAGATTATTGTAGAACCAATAGTTTGCGAGATGTAGGCCTTCAAAGTTTATCAAATTGTTGAATTTTTCCACTTTTCAACATTTCTTCAATTATGACCCTGAAGAATCATTTTTTCATACAGAACATTCAACATAATTTTGTTGCTGATTCAATTATCTACAATTTGAGACTAAATTTGGTATTGTAGACTCAACCGTTTGCAAAATACAGCTCTTCAAAGCTCATTGAATTATCATAATTTTTCACTTGCTTTTTACATTTGGTCAATTTTGACCTTGAAGTATCACTTTTCATAGGACATCCAACATATTTCTCAAAGTATATTGAGTATATTTAGTATATTACCTACAATTTGAGACTGAATTGGTCATTGTAATAGTTTGCGAGATATAGGCCTTCAAGTAGATTAGTAGAAGCCTCATTCACATTTAAAATTTCAAATCATGTGTCCGACTAAGCTCTGTAGCTCTGTCCGAATAATAATTAAAGTTGCAATATTTTGGAATTTGAAGTTTTATCGAATGTAAATGTCGGATCCTAGCGGTTAAAAATTGAAAGCTTAACAACATTCCACATTTTCAATAAGCAGCGTAACCAGCATTTGAAAGTAACAGATTAGGTTATATTTACATTTATCTGGGCCAGGCCATGTGAGAAATATTGAGAAAGAGATAGAAGTGAGAGGGTATGAAGGTTTTTATGTCCTTTATTTTATTTGTAGATTGATAAAGTAATAGGTAATGTTGAACTGTCTCACATTATATCATACAAAATCAAGTGAAACCAAATAATCGGACTATTTTTTGCATTCTCCGCCAGAGACAGTGTTTGACAATAGGTACACTGTGTTATCTTCACTTCAGTTCATTTCATTTGTAGATCAACGAAATAGATGTTTTCTGCACTTAAGTGGTGTTGCAGTAAGTACACATAATTTCATTTCATAAGTGGTCATATATGATCTATTAAAATGGGTTAAAATTCACGGAGAAAATCAAATGTTCCAATGAAAATATTTTTTGAAACATTATCATTAATGGGGAAAATTTGAGAATTTTGTTCCTGGAATGTATAATAATGGTGTGTTAGGCAAATTTTTACAAGGATTTCATTTTTTGATTACAAAATATTTTTTTCATCAAAAGTGGTCATGTGACCTATCGTAATGGGTTGAAATTTCAATCTAAATTCAAAATCTCAATCTTATTTAACAAACTTTGTGGATAACTGCTTATACATGAATTAATGTTGCTACAATATGTTGTTAAAGTCTGGATAGTAAATGATAAGGTGTGATGCAACAGACACAGTCACAACGTCTTGTTTGTTCATTCAGTATTAACCATAACTAGCTCACTTATGACTGGAATAATTTTGTAGCACCCAAATAGTGAGGATAAAATATCTTCTATCAAATAACATAGCATTTCTCTGTTGGAAAAAAATTAACTCTCTCCCCATTCATTGTGTTTGCAGTGTTTTACCTCTATAACAAGAAGGTGATTAAAAAAAAAAACTGATATCCTCTCCAAAAAATTCTCCAAAAAAGAATTCGTCACCCGACCCTACCCCAACCCTATTGAAAACTCTGGTGTGGAAACTAAAATCTGTGTACCAAAGAAAAATCCAAAAAATGTATAAGCTTTCAGTAAGAAAATGTTTTGATATAGCCTAAATAAGAAACCCGTCTCCTCTGCAATATACATAAATACATACAATATAATAATTATGTAGCCAACCAAACAAAAATGAAAACTCTGTTCTGGAAGCCATTGACATTGAAGAAAAATTTTGAAGAAATTTTGGGGGAGGGCGAGGGCGCTCAATAATTTAGAAAACTCATAAAAACTTGTTAGCTCAAACACTGAGAGTATGATTCCTGAAAGTTTACCATATTTCTAATATTCGTGATTCTAAGTGGGTGAGATTGAGCGCCCTCGCCCTCCCCCAAAATTTCTTCAAAATTTTTTCTTCAATGTCAATGGCTTCCAGAACAGAGTTTTCATTTTTGTTTGGGTTGGCTACACATAATTATTATATTGTATGTATATATGTATATTGCAGAGGGAGACGGGTTTCTTATTTAGGCTATATCAAAACATTTTCTTACTGAAAGCTTATACATTTTTTTGGATTTTTTCTTTGGTACACAAATTTTAGTTTCCACACCAGAGTTTTCAATAGGGTCGGGGGTAGGGGACGGGTGACGAATTCTTTTTTGGAGAATTTTTTGGAGAGGATAGTATTTTCTTTGATTCAGAATTGATTAATTCAATTTAATTCACCTTTGTTGTGTCTACAGGAGTCGGTACAAAGGCGGTATCATCCTCGACAGGCCACAGACATTTGTTCAAGTTTCCAAAGTACGGATCTATGGACAGCACCTGTTGCGGAAGCAGGCTTTCGACAAGAGCGAGAATTCTTCAGGCGGAAGTATTTCAGTCGCCACCAGCAGAAAACGACAACTGCAACAGAAATTAAACCCGAATTCTTAAAGTTTCAAGATCAACGAAGCTAAAAAGAGATCATGAATGGTGTAAATTTGTACTTGTATAATGCAGTGATATTAAATTTTATTAATAATTATGCATGATTATTATTCAAATGATATTTGTTTTGTGTTAGCCTATTATTAATATTTATTTCTTTTGTCTATTTTTATTAATTTAAATTGGTCAAATAAAATTTATTCATATAGACTTGAAAAATTGATAGTAGACTATTTAAATATGAAAAGTGGAGATTCAACTATTATGTACTTCCAAGAACAACTATACTAAGAAGTATCTAGTTTTGAAGGATAGCTTTCTTCCCAACCAGGCTAAAAATAATGATTCACTTCTACTTATTGAGGTAGATAATAATTGTAATTGATAATACTTTGAGATGTAACAAGAACCTGTTTTTCTCAAAATGATTGAAGATTTGAGAATCTTAACTATTACAATAGTAGGCTACTATATATAGTTCTTTATTAATATTAAAAATTAGCCTATATTCATTGAAAGCACCATTGAATTCAATTCAATTCAATTCAATTTATTGGAAAAAAAGCATTGGAAAAAAGCATTACAGCAAGTGGATGCGACGGGCATTTTGCCCAGAACCGCTCTCCACGATTACATGAATACAATTACAATTAAATAAATATTGTTTAAATACAAAAAAATCAAAAAATTCGTATAGCATATAAATCTCAATATAAATATAGTACAGAAATAAACAAAGTTCACTTGACATTCCTTTAATGAAATAATAAAGTAGGTTAATAGGTTATCAATAAATCAAATAATAAAATAAGTAAGTAACAATAAAGTGAGTAAATAGTAAAGGGAAGAAAACTATTGTAAAAAGAAAAGAAAGTGAAATAAAAGTAATGAAGAGAAAAAATAAGAGAAGGAGAAAAGAATGAATCAATTGAAAGAACAGGAAATCCTAATATTTTAATAGCAATTCACAAGATTTTTATAAATGCATTTAAAGAGAGATTGAAAATATCAATATTACGTGATACCGTGTTGAAGAGTCTCATAGAGCGATTGATGGGAGAGTTGAAATCTTGTACAGTTCGAGATCTGGGATAAAAACGAAAAATATCTTCCACGCGATATGGTCGGTACATAAAATCCCAGTCTTTCAAGGTGAAAAGCATGCCTTATATTACCGTTTATCACTTTATATAAATGAATGAGAGACTGAAAATTACGTCTGGATTTTAGAGTAGGAATTTTGAACATTTTCCTGAGTTGAGAAGTCGGAAAACAGGGATAGTAACCAAACTTTTTGAAATACAAGTAACGTAGAAATTTATTTTGAACTTTTCAAGAGAATCAGAATATTCAGTGTGATAAGGATCCCAAATTATTGAGGCATACTCAATCTACTTCTCACCAAGGACTTATAAAGATAGGTAATAGTATCCAGATCATTGAAATTTCTACATGTTCTAATTACAAAGCCTAACAGTTTGTTAGAGACACTCAGAATATGTTCAATATGAGAATTGAATCTGAAATCATTTATGAAATAGACTCCTAGATCCTTACATGACGTAATAACTGGAAGAGCTGAACCATTTAAGCGGTAAGAAAATTGAAAGGAAGATGTTGTCTTGAATAAGTCATCATGTTCGATTTATCGGAATTGATCTTCAGACCATTTTCAGAGCTCCATGTGACTATTCTATCAACATCCTCCTGCAATAAATTACATTCATCAACATTTGTAATTTATATATACCTTCACGTCATCGGCAAAGGGAGACATTTTGAGTTCTTCAACACATCAGGTAAATCATTAATCATGATGAGGAATAAAAGAGGACCCAGGATGTACCTTGTGGGACCCCTGATATGTTGCCATATGGATCAGAATCACAACCATCATAAGAAACAAATTGTTTCCTGTCTTTCAAATAGAAGACAGAAATTTAACAGTTGAATCAGATATGTTATAGGCTAGTAATTTACGCAGGAGAACATCATGATTAACAAGATCAAATGCTCGGCGATAGTCGATATATATAACATCAACCCTGAAGAATCCATACCCTGCAATATGTCACTAGAAAATTCAATTAGATTTGTATTAGTCGACTTAGCTGGTAAGAAGCCATGTTGCTGATTATTAAAATTGTTCAACATGTGTTTGTAAATATAATCAAAAATAACATTCTCAAAGACTTTGAAAATACATTAGTCAAGCTTATTGGCCGAAAGTTAGTAATGTCTTGCATGTTACCAGATTTAAATATTGGTGACAGAGAGCTTCCATTCTTGGGAAGACTCCAAGCTTCAGAGACAGATTAAATATGAAGCAGAGGCTAATGGACAGAAGATCAGAGCATCCCTTCACCAAGAAAGGAGGAATTCCATCCGGACCACATGATGCTCTAGGTTTGAGCGATTTAATAGCTGAACGTTTTCAATAGTGATAGCCCTCAAATCCAGAACACTCTGTTGAGACACAGCCGGAGTGCCACCTGAAGACCCAACCGAATCATCATACACTGACGCAAAGTAATTTGCAAAACCATTTATATCAGAATTATTTTTCAAGGACTGTTGAATTCAGAAACATGGTTTTCTTCATACGGGCTGCAGCAGTACGCTTATTGTTCACATAGGACCAAAAATTGCGGATATCTCCTTTAACTGAAGACTGAACCGAAAGTAAATATCTTGCATTGGCCTCACGTATTTTAGCTTTTAAAGAACGTCTGATCAATACAAACCTACGATCAATTACATCAGAACGTCTTCGTTTCCTAGCCAATCTGTTCTTAAGCTTAATCTCTCTTCATGGATTTTTATATCTTTATTGGACCAATCAAACACAAAAAATATACTTTTTTTAATACTGAACACTGTATTGTATCATCTAATTCACTAATTCATGATATATTGGAGCTGTACCAGAAATTTAGATGATGATGAAACTACTGTATAATAATATTATTTTGTTTGTGGTTATCCATGCTTTTTAGAGTCTGGTCAGTAATATAATGAAATAAAAGCCTACTTTTACTTGCAATATATGACACTTACGGTTGAGTCGCGAACGTGTTTCGAACAATAAACACGCGCAAATCATCCTCAGCGCTTTGTGATATGACTCACAAATGAGATGCAACACATAGCTTGTGAGTAGTATCTCAAAGCGCTGAGGATGAACACATTTGTTCGAAACTCGTCCGCACTAAACCGTAGTTGTTCTCTATTGCATGTAAAAGTACGTCTACATTTCATTATATTATTGAATAACAGTCCAAGAAGCATGGATAACCACAACAACCATAGAAATCCATAATAATCTAAATTATTTCTATTCTAGCTCTATTATACCTTGTTCATGGATTAGTTAATCAGGTGACACAATAATGAATGAAGTAACTATGTGAATTACTCACCCAATGAGAAATCCTTCAGCCTTCATGAAAGTAGTGGTTCTGGAATGGCTGTCAATCCAAGTGCCATGGAGTCCCATGCCATGTCAATCTGCATCATCTCCATCTCCATCATAATCAATATCACTGAGGCTATAATGCTTTATAATATAATGTGCTAATCTGATAAAATAGAATGATTCTTAAAAATTACATTTCATAAATATGGAACATCTCTGTTGTAGTAACTAAAGCCTACTGTAGGCTACACTATTATCACCAAAAGAACAAAATTAATAAAAAAGGAGAGAAGGCAAATGGGATTAGATGAGACAACCACTCTAGAAAGACTAATACAGTAGTAAGCTTACTGTATTTTCAATGTTATAAAAATTATAGTAAAACGTGTGACGCCTTTGCTCAATTGGCGTTTAGCTTTGTACATCATCAGAGGCGACCAATATAACAATTTTTTTCTACATTATTACATTTAGGCCAAAATGGAGTTTTATCAGTATAAGTGTCTGTCAACACCAACTAAGGCAATTCTGAATATAGGGTGAGTGACAGCAAACAAGGAAACTATGTACACAATACGTTAGAACCATCAGCCTATACAATATTATAAAACAGGAATAAAGATGAACGTAAGAAAATGAGAAGGATCGAAGAGGGGAAACAATGATATTGGGAAGAGATGGTATGTGAACACTTCAAGACCATAATATTATGGTAATCAAATTTTGATGCAAATTTCCCAAAATATTTGAGTAGCACAATAAGGGAGAATTAAGATAAGGAACTCTTGAATAGGATTACTAAAACCTTTATGAAACAAGATAATGGAATAGAAAAAGTGATTTCTTACTCATATGGGTTGAGTGGGCTGATTAGTGTGTTCCAAGTCGGAGAACCAAAACTAGGAGAAGGATCTAACTGTGCAAAGATGAAAAAATTATGAACATTTATAACTGAGCTCAAATGAGCTGTAGTTTTCTCCTGCAATAATACTTTCTTTTTTTATCGTATGGCTTTTTATTAGTGGGGAGACCCTTACGGGTAGGTTCCACCTCACCCAATTGCACAATTTTTTGTGCTGGTCACCCATCCGAGAGCGGTGTTGAATGCAATATTACTAAGAATATAAGATGAGGGTTGATTTTGTTCAAAGATAAGATGGTATCACCTTCCACCAGTGGCAAGAGAATGATTGAATGTGAATGTGGGGTAATGAAAGATATTAGGATGTATTTTTAGTACACTATTCCCAGCCTCAAGGTTTATCTCCTGTGTGTAAGCACCTAATATGGGCGGTAAGATATGATTTCCGAGTAAATGTTTTATCACAAAATTCACAACTGTAAGGTCTCTCTCCAGTATGTGTATGTAAATGTGTGGTAAGATGTGATTTCCGAGTGAATGTTTTATCACAAAATTCACAACTGTAAGGTCTCTCTCCAGTATGTGTACGTAAATGTACAGTAAGATCTGATTCCAGAATGAATGTTTTATCACAAAATACCACAATCTCAGGTCACTCTATAGTATTTGTATGTAAATGTGTCGTAAGACTTGATTCCTGATTGTACGTTTTATCACAAAATTTACACCCATAAGGTCTCTCTCAGTATGTGTACGTGAATGTTTGGTAAGATCTGATTTTTGAATGAATGTTTTATCACAAAATTTACAACCATAAGGTCTCTCTCCAGTATGTGTACATAAATGTTTGGTAAGATCTGATTTCTGAATGAATGTTCTATCACAAAATTCACAACTATAAGGTCTCTCCCAGTATGTGTATGTAAATGTTTGGTAAGATTTGATTTGGAGTGAATGTTCTATCACAAAACTCACAACTGTAAGGTCTCTCTCCAGTATGTGTACGAAAATGTCTGGTAAGATCTGATTTCTGAGTGAATGTTTTATCACAAAATTCACAACTGTAAGGTCTCTCCAGTATGTGTATGTAAATGTGTGGTAAGTTGTGATTTCTGAGTAAATGTTTTTCACAAAATTCACAACTGTAAGGTCTCTCTCAGTATGTGTATGTAAGTGTCTAGAGACTGGATCTATCACTAAATGTTCTATCACAAAATATACAACCATAAGGTCCCTCTCCAGTATGTGTATGTAAATGTGTGGTAAGGTTTGATTTCTGAGTAAATGTTTTATCACAAAATTCACAACTGTAAGGTCCCTCTCCAGTATGTGTATGTAAATGTGTGGTAAGTTGTGATTTCTGAGTAAATGTTTTTTCACAAAATTCACAACTGTAAGGTCTCTCCAGTATGTGTATATGAATGGGTCCTAAAATGTGATTTCTTATTAGTTCTATAATCACAGTATTTACAAGTATAAGACTTGCTACTATGAACATATTGATTATCAGTGAATGATAATTGTTCAGTAGATTTATTGGCACACTCATTTGAAGTTGATTTTCCTTGTTCTCCAATACTTTCTGCACTCAAGTCTTGTTCATCCAAGGCAATAGAATCGTTTTCAGTTTTGGAATTAACAATAATTGCAGTATCTGTAACAGGTGAAATATTCTGGATTTGTATCATTGTAGAAACAGAATTACATCCCCCATCTGATTCTATTTCATTCAAATCTTCCTCATTCTCTTCTTTTATATTATGCTCTTGTTTTATTGGGAACCTGTTTGATGAATTAGTAGAGAAGCTTTCATCATTCATGGAATTTTCATCTTCAATCTCTTCTTTTTTCACTTGTAGTCCTCCTTCACCTATTCCCAAATGTTGTTCTCCTTTAACCACTATCTCTGGTTTGAGCACTATCATTTCGAATGGATGTTGTTTGTTGTGGTCTGAACATTGATCATGATCATCTGAGTTGTGTTGAATTTGGTATTTATATTCACTGTTCTTTTGATCTTGATCCAGTCCATCAGTGGTATCCATGCTCCCACTACATTGTCCTTGATCTTGAGGTATTGGCATGTAGTTCTCTGGATTATGACCATCACCAATTTTGGTCTGGACAGGACTGGACTGAATCTTGCATCCATTCTCTTCTCCCTGTAAACAAGTCACTGTTGAAAAATTGTTCTGAAGTATAGAGAACAAAGGAAAATTAGAATATGATAAGTCTCACAGCCTTGACACACATTTTTTCTGAAATATATTATTACTGTACAACATCAATTAATAAGTACATGGCTGAGGCAAAATTTAAATTTTTTGACCAAAAGTTGAATACATTTCCAGATAGCAATTCATGAGCCGGTAGCCTACAGCTTGATGCAGGATTTCGGTGAACTATTCTTGTAAACATATTGACACCCAAACTGAACTTAAATAAGTATTATCTGTGGAAACTTACTCTTATAACCTCCAATGTGATTGTCAGTTGGAGCGATCTTATGATGAGAGTGATCATACATAAGTTATGATATCACTCATATGTTAGGGTAGGCGTACACCGGTTAGTCAAGATAAGACAAGACGAGATTAGTCACGTTTAGTCACAGTACTTCACATAGTTGCTTATGAAGCAACACACACCGATTAGTCATTGCATCGGTGTGTGCTGCTTCATAAGCAGCTATGTGAATTACTGTGACTAATCTTGTCTTGTCTAACCGGTGTACGCCTAGCCTTATAATATAAATGGTTTTGAATGCCGGCCACCAGGATTGCTGCTTGCAACACTGGGGACCACTTTTTGTACCCGAGTGTCGCGACTGTGTATTTATTAGACTGTGGTGGCACTGAGAGGCGTGTCAAACCTGTTGTTTAGCAAAGCTAAAGAGGTCCCTAAAGCCAGGTTTTCATTAGTAGAGTTAGTGGTAGAGTAACTAGCATACTAACTCTACTCTACTTACTTGTTACTTAAAAACAAGTACTCTACCATCACTCTACTCTACTATGAACGTTTTCATTGGGAGAGTTTACAAGACAGTTAGTACTCGCCCAGGAACTCTACCCCTAACTCTACTAATGAAAACCAAGCTCAAGGCCTAAAACCGAAAAATTCATGGTAGCCTAGCCTACGGTAAACTATTGATCTATAGGATAATTTTTGCTGGGAAATTGTAGCAGTATATTAAACAAATACCAACAATTTTTTCAACAAATAAAATTCCCAATTCCTAATTATCATAGGCCTAAGATTGAAAATCTTACCCTCGGCATCGAATGATCCAATTCGTTCTTGCATCTCTCACAAGTAGTTACGTTTCCTGAAAGCCCTACAAGCGGAGAAACCGAACCACAGTTACGACAAAATCCAGGTACATCATAAATTATCTTGTCTTTAGACATTTTCGCCGTAATATTAAACTAAAAATGCATTACATTACTATTATAATACAGTTTGTGTCCCAAGAAAACAGATAACCTAAAAGCTTTAGCTGACACATTACCAACTTGAGAACTAATATAAATAATAGTAGGTACTGGCTGACACCTGTGAAAATGCTTTGAAGAATCGATGCTTTCACTATCGAGTATCGATCTATCATATTTGGTGAGAATGTAGACTAGTGACGCGCTCAAGTGAGAGACAGAGTGAACGATCGGAATGAATTGAATTAAGGTCAATTCCCACATTGACGACAACGACACGACGACGACATTCTCATTTCGTTCTGTTCACAAATTTAATGATAGCTGTAGCTGTCGGCTATCAAGCTCTCAATTCTCAAAATTGCAGTACCGGTATGACTTGAAAAGGTTTGTATTATAATTTTATTTGCTGATTATTATATTTATATTGTCGTACTAATATTATTAATATTTATTGACAATTGATTCCGAACAGCGAACATTCAAACATCTCACCTAGTCACTTAACCTAGAAATTCGGCTGGTAAGAATTTCTAAAAGGACGGACCAGCCCGCGCCTGATTGGTCCATCTTTAGAAATTCTGACCAGCTGAATTTCCAGGTTAAGTGACTAGGTAGGAAGTTTGAATGTTCGCTGTTCGAATCAATTGTCAATTAATATTAATAATATTAGTACGACAATATAAATATAATAATCAGTAAATAAAATTATAATACAAACCTTTTCAAGTCATACCGTCATACCGGTACTGAAATTTTGAGACTTGAGAGCTTTCATTTGTAAACAAAGATAGACATGGACCAATCAGAGCATGGGCTGGTGACGCATGCGCAGAACGAAATGAGAATGTCGTCGTCGTGTCGTGTCGTCAATGTGGGAATTGACCTTTATTGGGATGGTACAAAAGTGTACCAGCGACATTCTGGTCCACTACTCCAAGGATTTCAAAGGACATTTTGTCCCATTTTCACTGCCGACATTCTGTCCCACATTCCTGAGATGGACCAATATGTCGGCTGCATGCAACGACATTTTGGTCCAATTTATATTCCTTCAAATTCCGACAATGTGTACCAACGACATTCTGTCCCACATTCCTGTGATGGACCAATATGTCGGCTGCTTGGCCGACATTTTGGTCCAATTTACTCAATTCCTTCATTTTCCGACAATGTGTACCAGCGACATTCTGTCCCACATTCCTGTGATGGACCAATATGTCGGCTCCGTGCACGACATTTTGGTCCAATCTATACTCCTTCACTTTCCGACAATTTGTACCAACGACATTCTGTCTGTTGAAAGTGAGAAAGCGGGGCTCATTATAAATCCAGGGAAAACACATCTTATGACTAATAGGGAAACAGTCGACATAACACTCAATGGCTGTTCATTGGATTGGTCAAGAGAGGTTATTTATCTAGGACAACTGATTGCTTTCACTGACAGAACCGACAAAGAAGTGAAACGTAGGTGTGCAATTGCATGGAGGAAATATTGGTCATTGAAAAGTATTCTCAAGAATAAGGAGATTAGTACTGTTAAGAAGACACAGATATCCTCTTCAGTCCCACACATTTAAATGTGAGTATTTTTTGAAAACCTCTTGTTTTGGGCTTAAATATGTATAAAAAGGTATAAAAATTCAAATTTCAATTTTTTATCATTATCCATTTTTTTTATTTAATTTGTCCACATATGTGGACATTAGGCCTTTACAACAAATTACAATAAGATTTAAGTTATAAACATGAAGTCTCAGTTCAACTAACAATGATAGTTTTACTGACATTTTATTGAGTTTCAAGCTAACAATAAAAGACAAAAAAATCCTACACCTGCAAAAATACAATATAAGTTATAAAATAATAAAAAAAAGAAAAATAATTGAAAAAATTATATTTGTGGAAATTGAAACTGTTTGTCTTTCAAAACACTTTGCATTTTAAATTCAATAATGTAAAATGAATTAATTATTCCGGTGGTTTGGAACCCACCTGAAACTGTAGGTCCAACTGTAGGATCCACCCCATGGCCCAGGCACAAGTCAGAAGACTCATGTGGGCTTCAGCCAGAACAAAAAGTTACAGGGATTTTCAAAATACAAAAACCAAAACTTGCAAAATCAAAATTAGGTTACAATGTTCTCAAATTTGTATAACTAATTGCATAAAATATTCTATTTATAGTTTATAAAAATAATACAAAAAATCAAAAACCTTAAAAATACAGAATAAGTTATAATACAAAATACACTACCAAAAATCCAAAACTTGCAAAATCAAAAATTAGGTTATAAAGTTCTCAAATTTTTATAACCAATTGCACAAAAATGTTCTATTTATGAAAATCATAAACACAGTTTCTGTCTTTCAAAACACATAAATACACATTACATTCTGCACATTTAATGCGTGTTTTTCCTGTGCAACTTGGATTGCGGCACCGTTGTGCATCCTTCAAGTCTATTGCCTGTGGTAGGTGCAACGCCCCTTGACTCCTTTTTTCAGGCAATGGAAGAGAAACATTCCCAGGTCTTCCAGCTTTTCTCTTAGCACGTGGTTCTCCATCTGAGTCTGTTTCAGAATCAAAGACTGGCTCATTCTTGTCCTGAATAAGGAGTTGTGCCGTTCTCATTTTGAAAAAATGAAGATCCATTATGCTATTTTTTGGAACGGCTGCCTTCATGCTGTCCTCTCTGTATGTTAGCCAACTGTTAACACAGGCCATATCACAGAAATGCTCGAAAAATCGTACAGTCCACTTTTTAGTGCGGTGATAGGACCTGTAATGAGCAATCATGCGATTGTGGAGATCTACTCCACCCATGTTAGTATTGTACTGTTTTACAATACTGGGCATTTCAACATTCACATACTGTTTCTCAGCTCTTGAATATCGTTTAGCTAATGAAAGTGGAGCTTTGCCATGAGCAGTTGATGCCATAGTAATAGTTTTATTATCCACCCATTTAAGGAGGAGAACACTCTCATCATCTCTAACTACAACATCACATGCACCTCTTCCTTCAGCAGTTAATTCAGCATCTGATTTGAGGTTTGTGTTTGGAAACCTTTGCTTCATTGCTGTACCAGTGCCTGAAATTCCTTTCAGCTTGAGTGCATCCAACAGAGCTATTCCTGTGAAAAACCTATCAAAGTAAAGGTGTGTTCCAGGCGGACATGTTTCAGCAAGTCTTAGTACAGCTTGACCACCAGTTCCCAATTTAAGAGGCCCTCCAACTTCTGGGACTAGTCTCGTCGTACTCTTCCCCTGATACACCTCAAAATCTAATATCAGTCCTTGTTTAGATGAGAGAACATAATTTTTAAACCTGTAGGGTTTGGTTTTCTAGGAACGAATTGACGAAGGCGACGTGCCCTGTAAAGGGTATCATCTGCTCATCTATAGATGCTTCAGCTTCTCTTGGAATCTTCAAAACAGTGCTCTGAAATCTGTCAATTATTGGCCTTACCTTCCACAGTTTATCATGTGCTTTGGCTTCAGCAGTAACATCATTGTTATTAACAACATGGATTGCTGCTCTGAATTGGAAATATCTGTCTCGAGTCATGGCATTAGCAATAAGGTCTACTCTAAAGAATGAATCCCAATAAAGGCGTATTCTTGGATATCCAAGGGTGCTCATTAACATTGAAATGCCAACAAATGCTTTCATTTCATGCAAAGTAGCCTTCAGCTCCCTACCAGTTGACAAGTGGAAATAAATATTTGTTTGCTCAACCATTAAATTAAAAAAGTTGTCATCAAAATATTCTAAAAAGTATTTCAATGGGTTCCAACCCTCTCTACTACAGCGCTCATCAACAGGAGGAATGAACTGTGGGAAATTACTATTCAAATTTCTTCCAGACCATTTTTCCACACGCCTTGTTGCATTACCCCTGCCCCTTCCTCTTCTATGTGTAGTCTGTGGAATTCTCCCTGCTTGTCTGTCTAACCCCCTACTCTGCTGTCCTCTTCCTCTTCCTCGTCTTCTTCCTCTCACTCCTCTTCTTTGGTCACCCTGCCCTTCTTCTGGAATATGGATTATTTCTTCATCACCTCCTCCTTCTTGATTTTCATTGGTGATAGGATTATCTAGATTTGGAAATAATGGATCATCTGAATTTTGATTCAACTCATTACCTTGTTCATCTTCTGAGTTAATTGGATTGTTGATAGCAGCTTGGGTAAACTGGATGTCTTCTTCTTCCTGATCTTCTGCTTCATCCACGTCAGGCTCCTCCTCATCTGAGAGAGTGAAAGTTGGGTCAGCATCTGTATCATCCAACTCAATATCACTGTTATCGAGAAGTTCCAGAAGTTCCTCATCAGTGAGATGGCGTTCAAAGAGTTTTGATTTCTTCCTTTCTGCCATCCTAAAAATGATGTAAACCAATTTAAAAATGATGATACATTTATTTCTGAGCTACAGTGAATTTTCAATAGAAATAATATAATCAATCTTTTAGTAATAAAACGACATGCAGACTTTTGTTTTTTAAGTATTAACTTTGAAAAATACTTACATGGTGGAAAGATCTCCAGTCATGTAAGTATTTGTCAAAGTTAATATAAAACAAAAGTCTGCACTTCATTTTATTACTAAAAAAGTGAATATAACATCGCAGAATGTAATAGATAGACAAAATCAAGAAGAAATATTATGCTAGAAAATATGTAGAAATTGTGTTCACATAAGTACAATTAAAATTTTGTAGATACCATAAATTATTTTTCTAAAATATGTATAAATTGATAATAATAAAGACCTAATGTCCACACATGTTGACAAATTCTAATCTACCACTTTTTCTATTAAGACCCAATGTCCACACATGTGGACAAATTCAAAACTACCACTTTTTCTATTGAGACCTAATGACCACACATGTGGACAAATTATTTCTACTACCAATTGTTTATTGAAAAATTGAAGTAATCGTATAGAAACAATTAGAGCTTGCTTCAAGAACATTGTAAGAATTAAAAACAAGCATTAACATAAATTTAATTAGGCTATGAGCTAATACAGAACAACAAACTTACCTCTTGGTCAAGCTAACCTCAGAACAACGTGACAACAGTTGGTAGCCATTTGCATCTGACTGGACTGGTTCAAAAGCGACACTAGCGCTGTTGTGTCGATTTGTAGAAAGGTATACAGAAGGCTGTGGTTACTTGTCTGGCGGCGAATACGAACTCCTACTAAATTTAAAAATCATAGAAAATATGTCCACATATGTGGACAATGGGACTGAAGAGGGTATTAAAGACTTGTGTTTTTCCCGCGCTTATCTACGGCGCCCAAACCTGGGCGTTAAAGAAAGCAGTACTACAGAAAATAGCAAGAACTCAAACGGCGATGGAAAGAAGTATACTGAACGTAAGGAGGCTAGATAGAGTTAGGAATACATCCATCAAAGCGATAACAAAATTGGACGATGTACTGAAGACTATCAAGACTCTGAAGTGGAAGTGGGCAGGTCACGTCGCTAGATTGGAGGATGGCAGGTGGACGAAGAGTCTAACTTTGTGGAAGCCCAGCTGGAGGAGAAGGAAAATTGGACGACAGCGATTCAGATGGGAAGACGACATGGTGAAAGTGACTGGGGATAGGTGGGCAGTGTATGCAAAAGATAGAGATAGGTGGAGGAACCTGGGAGAGGCCTATGTCCAATAGAGGACCTGGTTTCCACAAATAAAATGATAAGAACATTTTTGCATTTTCTTTTCTTTAATCTTGTACTATTAATGGAATTTGGACTATTAAAAAGCTAGCTAATCCAGTAATGTTATCTAATATTGTCAGTTTAGCAAAGATGTTCAATCTTTCTACATATTATTCTGTATTATTGTATAGTGTTGGGAACCAATAAAAGCTTTTATTATTATTATTATTATTATTATTATTATTATTATTATTATTATTATTATTATTATTATTATTATTATTATTATTATTATTATTATTATTGCTGAAAAGTATAAGAATCTGTATAAGATTAATTTCCAGATATTGCACTGTAATAATTGAGCAACAGATAATAAATCTGGAGCTTAGAAATATGATTCAACTTTGTTTTTATGAAACTAGTATTTTTTGAGACTACTTTTTCCTGCCCCCCCCCCCTTTTGTCAGCACTCTATTGCTCCTCATGAACCACCAGCTCATACTCCTCCTCCCCCTCCAAGTCTTCCCCCTTCACCTTCTCCCACTTCTGTTTCTCTACACTTCCTGAAATTTTTTGTCCTTCAATTTCTCCTTCATTCCCTCTATTCTTCCTTCTTTGTCTCTTTCTTGAACCTCTTCGATTGTACTATTCAGTTCTCTTTTCATTCAGTGCATTCATTGTGTTTCAGGTGGGAAAATAGCTCAGCTAGTATTGGTAAGAGTGGAAAATTTGGGTAATGGATTGGATTTGCAGAAAAAGAGTGCATACCAGGTATTGTCCAAGAACACATTACAAATTATTATTAGAACTCAAACACAATAGAGAGTCATGTTTTTTTGTTGATAACTTGCATTCATTATAGGTTTGAATATTATCGTTTTCTCTATTCTAGCATCTGTACTAATAAAGGTTGTTCAACCCTATCATTGTGGAAATGACTCACATGGAATCTGCTATAGTCGAGAGAGTCGAGGTGGCGGCTGCTACAATGCTGTCATTGTTGCATATAATATTGGGCAATCTCCAGCTACATGGATGTGTCTATGAATATCATGACGAATAGTAAACTAGCAAAAATTGACTGTGAAGACTGTCACTTGCGTGAACTATAGCTGAAAGTAGAATAATGTTAGTTGCCTTATCTAGGTAAAGATGAAAACATTTTGGAATAATCACGGGTAGTGCAAGCAATGCAGAATAGGCGGCACTGCTTTCAAAATAGGATTTTTCATTTGTAGTAACCATTTCTTACCACATGCCACTGAGCATCCATGGCTATTCACTTAGTGGGATTACTTAGCAGAATATTATTTTGAGGTAGACTCCAAATTAATAAGTGGCGCTGAATGTTATTATTCTGCCTGATTACTGAAATTTAACACAGTTTCGTGTTATCAAAATAGGAATTATGTGCCCATTTATTAATTTTTTCAACAACAATGAATTTTCATATATCAGAAAATATATTTTATAAGTGTAATAGCATTGCTGAATTAGAATTCGAAATAAGGTATTGCTTTTAAAAATCTTCTCTTGTGTGAATTGGAATGTCAAATTTGATTATAAAAAATCCAACTGACAATCACATTGAAGGTTATAAAAGTTAGTTTTCACAGATAATACTTATTCAAGTTCAGTTTGGGTGTCAATATATTTACAAGAATAGTTCATTGAACTCGTGCATCAAGCTGTAGGCTACCAGCTCATGAATTTAGAATGTCTTGCTATCTGGAAATGTATTCATCTTTTGGTCAATAAATTTTAATTTGCTCCACCCATGTACTTATTAATTGATCTTGTACAGTAACAATATATTTCAGAAAAAATATGTGTCAAGGCTGTGACTTTTGTCATATTCAAATTTTCCTTTGTTCTCTATACTTCAGAACAATTTTTCAACAGTGACTTGTTTACAGGGAGAAGAGAATGGTTGCAAGATTCAGTCCAGTCCTGTCCAGACTAAAATTGATGATGGTCATAATCCAGAGAACTACATGCCAATACCTCAAGATCAAGGACAATGTAGTGGGAGCATGGATACCACTGATGGACCGGATCAAGATCAAAAGAAACAGTGAATATAAATACCAAATTCAACACAACTCAGATGATCATGATCAATGTTCAGACCACAACAAACAACATTCATTCGAAATGATAGTGCTCAAACCAGAGATAGTGGTTAAAGGAGAACAAAATTTGGGAATAGGTGAAGGAGGACTACAAGTGAAAAAAGAAGAGATTGAAGATGAAAATTCCATGAATTATGACAGCTTCTCTACTAATTCATCAAACAGGTTCCCAATAAAACAAGAGCATAATATAAAAGAAGAGAATGAGGAAGATTTGATTGAAATAGAATCAGATGGGGGATGTAATTCTGTTTCTACAATGATGCAAATCCAGGATATTTCACCTGTTACAGATACTGCAATTATTGTTAATTCCAAAACTGAATACAATTCTATTGCCTTGGATGAACAAGACTTGAGTGCGGAAAGTATTGGAGAACAAGGAAAATCAACTTCAAATGGGTGTGCCAATAAATCTACTGACCAATTATCATTCACTGATAATCAACATGTTCATAGTAGCAAGTCTTATACTTGTAAATACTGTGATTATAGAACTAATAATAAACCACATCTTATGACCCATTTACATACACATACTGGAGAGAAACCTTACAACTGTGAATTTTGTGATAAATCATTCACTCATAAATCAACTCTTACCAGACATTTACATGCACATACTGGAGAGAGACCTTACAGTTGTGAATTTTGTGAAAAAACATTTACTCAGAAATCACATCTTATCACACATTTACATACACATACTGGAGAGTCCTTACAGTTGTGAATTTTGTGATAAAACATTTACTCACAAATCAAATCTTACCAGACATTTACATTCACATACTGAGAGAGACTTTACAGTTGTGAATTTTGTGAAAACATTTACATGGAAATCACATCTTACTGCACATTTACATACACATACTGGAGAGAGACCTTACAGTTGTGAATTTTGTGAAAAAACATTTACTCAGAAATCACATCTTACTGCACATTTACATACACATACTGGAGAGTGACCTTACAGTTGTGAATTTTGTGAAAAAACATTTACTCAGAAATCACATCTTACCACACATTTACATACACATACTGGAGAGAGTCCTTACAGTTGTGAATTTTGTGATAAAACATTTACTCGAAATCACATCTTACGGACATTTACATACACATACTGGAGAGAGACCTTACAGTTGTGAATTTTGTGATAAAACATTTACTTTGAAATCACATCTTTCCTCACATTTACATACACAAACTGGAAGTAGACCTTACACTTGTGAATTTTTTGATAAAACATTTACTTGGAAATCACATCTTACCGGACATTTACATACACATACTGGAGAGAGACCTTACAGTTGTGAATTTTGTGATAAAACGTTTACTTGAAATCACATCTTACCACACATTTACATACACATACTGTATGGAGACCTTAAAGTTGGGAATTTTGTGATATAACTTTCACTTGGAAATCACATCTTACCGGACATTTACATACACATACTGGAGAGAGACCTTACAGTTGTGAATTTTGTGATAAAACGTTTACTTGGAAATCACATCTTACCAGACATCTACATACACATACTGGAAAGAGACCTTATGGTTGTAAATTCTGTGATAAAACATTCACTCAGAAATCAACTCTTACCACACATTTACATACACATACTGGAGAGAGACCTTACAGTTGTGAATTTTGTGATAAAACATTTACTCAGAAATCACATCTTACCACACATATTAGGTGCTTACACACAGGAGATAAACATTGAGGCTGAGAATAGTGTACTAAAAATACATCCTAATATCTTTCATCACCCCACATTCACATTCGATCATTCTCTCGCCACTGGTGGTAAGATGACAACCCTCATCTTATATTCTTAGTAATATTGCATTCAACGCCGCTCTGGGATGGGTGACCAGCGCAAAAAAAATGTGCAATTGGGCGAGGTGGAACCTACCCGTAAGGGTCTCCCCACTGATAAAAAAAGAAAGTATAATTGCAGGAGAAAACTACAGCTCATTTGAGCTCGGTTATAAATGTTCATAATTTTTTCATCTTTACACAGATCCTTCTCCTAGTGTTGGTTCTCTGACTAAGAGCACATTAATCAGCCCACTCAACCCATATGAGTAAGAAATCACTTTTTCTATTCCATTAGCTTGTTTCATAAAGGTTTTAGTAATCCCATTCAAGAGTTCCTTTTCTTAATTCTCCCTTATTGTGCTACTCAGATATTTTGGGAAATTTGCATCAAAATTTAATTATCATAATATGGTCTTGACGTGTTCACATACCTTCTCTTCCCAATATCATTGTTTCCTCTCTTCGATCCTTCCCATTTTCTCACGTTATTCCTGTTTTATAATATTGTATAGGCTGATGGTTCTAACGTATTGTGTACATAGTTTCCTTGTTTGCTGTCACTCACTCTATATTCAGAATTGCCTTAGTTGATGTTGACAGACACTTACTGATAAAACTCCGTTTTAGCCTAAATGTAATAATGTAGAAAAAAATTGTTATATTGGTCGCCTCTGATGATGTACAAAGTTAAACGCCAATGAGCAAAGGCGTCATACGTTTTAGTATAATTTTTATAACATTCAAAATATAGTACTACTGTATTAGTCTTTCTAGAGTGGTTGTCTCATCTAATCGGTCATTGAACCCATTTGCCTTCTCTCCTTTTTTATTAGGAGGCTACAGTTACTACAACAGATATGTTCCATATTTATGAAATGTAATTTTTAAGAATCATTTTATTTTATCAGATTAGCATATTATATTATAAAGCATTATAGCCTCAGTGATATTGATTATGATGGAGATGGAGATGATGCAGATTAACATGGCATGGGACTCCATGGCACTTGGATTGACAGCCATTCGAGAACCACTACTTTCATGAAGGCTGACGGATTTCTCATTGGGTGAGTAATTCACATAGTTACTTCATTCATTATTGTTTCACCTGATTAACTAATCCATGAACAAGGTATAATAGAGCAAGAATAGCAATAATTTTGATTATTATGGATTCCTATGGTTGTTGTGGTTATCCATGCTTCTTGGACTGTTATTCAATAATATAATGAAATGCAGGCGTACTTTTTCATACAATAGAGAACGCCTACGGTTTAGTGCGGACGAGTTTCGAACAAATGTGTTCATCCTCAGCGCTTTGAGATACTACTCACAAAGCTATGTGTTGTACCTCATTTGTGAGTCGTATCACAAAGCGCTGAGGATGATTTGCGCGTGTTTATTGTTCGAAACACGTTCGCGACTCAACCGTTAGTGTCATCTATTGCAAGTAAAAGTAGGCTTTCATTTCATTATATTACTGACCAGACTCTAAAAAGCATAGATAACCATAACCAAAATAATATTATTATACAGTAGTTTCATCCATCTAAATTTCTGGTACAGCTCCAATATATCATGAATTAGTGAATTAGATGATACAATACAGTGTTCAGTATTAAAAAAGTATATTTTTGTGTTTGTTTGATTGGTACAATAAAGATATAAAATCCATGAATTTAATGGTGCTTTCAATGAATATAATTTACGATTGCAGCAATATAGGCTAATTTTTAATATTAATAAAGAACTATATATAGTAGCCTACTATTGTAAAAGTTATGATTCTCAAATCTTCAATCATTTTGAGAAAAAAGGTTCTTGTTACATCTCAAAGGATTATCAACTACATTTTTTTTGGAGTGGTCCGTAGCCGAGGGCGATAAGCGCCTTTCTGATAATCCAAAGGTTCCAAGATCGAATACAGTTGCCGGAACGGATTTTGACAGAAACGGCCACTCCCGTCTTTCGGAGGAGACGAAAAGCCGTCGGTCCCGACTGCCTAAAAACAGTCGTCATCTCTCATCATCACCCCTCTCATTACCCACGCACAAGCCTAGAGCTCATGTGGGCATCACCCTCAAAAAAAAATTATTATCTACCTCAATAAGTAGAAGTGAATCAATATTTTTAGCCTGGTTGGGAAGAAAGCTATCCTTCAAAACTAGATACTGATTAGTATAGTTGTTCTTGGAAGTATATAATAGTTGAATCTCCACATTTCATATTTAAATGTAAAGTGGAGATTTTCATTTAAATATGAAAATTTAAAATTTTATTCAAATAAAATTTTATCTACTATCAATTTCTCAAGTCTATGTAAATAAATACATTTTATTTGACCAATATAAATAAAAATAGACAAAAGAAATACATATTAATAATATCACAAAACAAAGATCATTTGAATAATAATTATGCATAATTATTAATAAAATTTAATATCACTGCATTATACAAGTACAATTTTATACCATTCATGATC
This sequence comes from Laodelphax striatellus, assembly GCA_017141395.1. NCBI lineage: Eukaryota > Metazoa > Arthropoda > Insecta > Hemiptera > Delphacidae > Laodelphax > Laodelphax striatellus. The sequence goes on along the minus strand of CM029543.1, from coordinate 7,402,118 downwards.
TCTTTATAGCTTCGTTAATCTTGAAACTTAAAAATTCGGTTTTAATTTCGGTTGCAGTTGTCGTTTTCTGCTGGGTGGCGACTGAAATACTTCCCGCCTGAAGAATTCTCGCCTCTTGTCGAAAGCCTGCTTCCGCAACAGGTGCTGTCCATAGATCCGTACTTTGGAAACTTGAACAAATGTGTGCTGGCCCGGCCGTGGCCTGTCGAGGATGATACCGCCTTTGTACCGACTCCTGTAGACACAACAAAGGTGAATTAAATTGAATTAATCAATTCTAAATCAAAGCAAATACTATCTATTCATCTGAAAATTTCAATCAAATCAAATCTAATCATCTTGAAAAATAAAAAACTATAATGAATTTTCAAACATCACATTATTTACGCCGAATGCAAATTAATTAGTTATTTATCACATATATATATTTGAAATAAATTTTCAAACATCTCATTTACGCCGAATACAAATTAATTAGTTATTTATCGTGTAACATTATAAACTGTTTCTTATTCCAAAATATTTTATTTGTTTAACAGATTTAATGAAGATCAAGATACTCTTTCATTAATGAATTCAGTATATCTTCACTGTATTTTTAAATGAGAGTACTTTTTTGCCTTTGACGTATCATGAAATTGAAACAAACTGTTTTTCAATATAAATAATACACTTAAATTTAAATATAAACCAAATTCTCACTCAATATAGCGGTCTTATTTTCACAATGGTGATGATGATGATGATGATAATAATAATGAATTGTTACTTCTAGTATCAGTCGAAGTACGGTATAGGAATAGTATTTTCTTTTTTATTTATTTGTTCATCATACATGCCATGGGTGATACAATAAGCCACATCAACAATTGTCATATACAAAAATGAAACACACAATAACAGATAAATAAAGCAGATAACAATAACTAATACATATCCCTAACTAAAATCTAATATAAAATCACTGCAATACAATATCATTCACTGGAATAAAACATTAAATCACTAAAATACAAGATCAGATCATCACAGTGAGACAATAAGAGGAATAGTTGACAATATATATCAGTTCAGTTAATAATAATATTTATCAGTTCAACAGACTCTGCCAACTATAATAACAATTTTCAATGAGCCATGGTCTCAGTCTATTCTTGAAGACACTTAGGGAGGGAATTGATAATAAATAATAATAATTAGTAAAATATATTTTACTAATTATAATTTAAAATATTAAACTGCTATATCCAGTCAGAAATATGGCCGTCATACTTTTGCCAAATTATTTAATCTTATATGATATCACTGGCAAACATTAACCATTCAATCATTTTTCAAACTTATTTCGAGAGAAACTTTATAAAAAATAACATTGAAAATTGTCTCTCTAATCTTGGTATTGTTTTGAAAGCTTAAAATGATGAAAACTAACACTGGAAAAGGCAAATTTTAGGTAAGAAGGGAATTACTCAACGCAATGTATGATTTGCATTTCATTTCAATGCAAATCTTGTGGGAATTGACAAAAGTATGGTGGATTTGTTTGAGCTAAACAATCAAAAGTGTGACATCAAATTAATGGCCACACTGTTATTATACAATACTCTTCAATATGTGTGCTTTGGTTCCCTTGCTCACAAGTCAGATATTCAATTCAATTTTATTAAGATGGAAGGAAATGAGGTATTGCAACTATTCAATTGCTTTTTAAATCATAATTGACCGAGCGAAGAGAAGACTGAGTGAAGCTTACTCTGAACGAAGTGAAGTCTTGTTTCAAGTCGATTGGCTTTCGTCTGTGTGTTTGTTTGTGTGTAATGCATCTACGACTAAACGCATTGACAAATTTCAATAAGATTTGGCAGAAATGTTCATTTTGAGACTGCGCGACGATGTATATGTAAGGTTTTTTTTAATTTTGCATTTTAAGGACGAAATACTGTAGAAGGAAAAGAGAATGGCTGCATGGAATTTATATAGCTATATATATGGTATGTTCAATACCTATATGGAACATGTGATAGGATTTATTTTGAATAGAATATAAATATCGTCATATATTATGGAATGATCATCAGCTGGGTCAGAATAACATTTTTCGCTGTCAGAGGGGGCATGAAAGCGGTGGTAGGGACGTCGCGTTTGTTTAAAAATAAATAACTAAAAATAAAAATAAATAATAACAAATGAAATAAAAATTAAAAAATATAGAATATAAAAATAAATAAAAATGTAAAAAAATAAAAAAATTAAATTAGATGTACATAACGTATTTTGGGGGGCGCCAGACAACATTTCTCTCGACACAGTTGACAGGACCAATTTTGTACATGTGGACAAGAAAACAGCTAATTTACGGCTAAACGCATTGACAGATTTCAGCAAGCATGGCTTTTTCGCGAGGTCTAATGTTCACAGAACTACTAGTAGTTAATTGAACGAAAATCCTAATTAATAATGCCATATAATACTCTGAAGACTTCTGCTACTGCAAATATTGACAACAGAATAATAGCTACAGTAAGGAAATTCGATGAATGCTGCTGTTCAAAAATCTTTTGCCAGGGCGAGAATAGAACCCAGCACCTCTTGTAGCGTTATCGAACCCAGCACCAAGAGGTGCTGGGTTCGATTCCAGTTAGGGCTAAAGTGTTTTGTACAGCATCATTTATTCTTTCCATTAATTTCCTGAATTTCCTTACCAGCTATTATTCTGTTGTCAATATTCGCAGTAGCGGAAGTCTTCAGAGTATTATTATGGCGTTATTAATTAGGATTTTTGTTCAATTAATTATTATCAATATTCTATTATATATTAGATGATGCTTTATAAAAAATCGATCTTGTACAAACGCCATAATATTTGAACCATCTCTCAGGCTTTATTCGAATTAGTTCAACATTGTTTGTTGTTTTGAATAGTATTATTCAAGCTTCTCCGAGCTTCTTGATGATTTCATAAATACTCCAACTTTCATGTCGTTATAAAATGATATAATATTGTTGATGAAATTTTATTTGTTTTTATTTTAGAAATGCGAGAAGTGGACTACACCAACAATACGTTTGTAATCGCTCAAATGCCGAAGATGACTGCCATCAACTCGTGCATCGAAGTGGATCTCACAGGCCAAGTGGTTTCCGACTCGATCGGGACAAGAATGTTCTCAGGTTAGAAATGGCTACATAATTGAAATTGAAATACTTTATTCTTCTAAATAAACGTAATTAGATCTGACAATCATACAAAAGTTGGAGGCTTCGTTTGTGGGTACATGCCTGTGAGAAAGGAGCGATTTGTAGGTTACTGCTTTTTCACATCCTGGGACGCACAGTCTTATCTATGCTGCTACCTACTAGCACAGAAAAGGAGAGATTACTAAAAAAGGAGAGATAGTTATAGCTTATAAATAACTAGTTGGTTGTGTATCTGAAGTTGTTATAGCTTATAATTAACTAAATATAATAAGTTGGTTGAGTATGTTTATAAGGAAAAAAATTATGTAAAAAGATAAAAAAAACTCAATGTAGTGAAACACATTTGATTAGAGAAATATCCTGATAAAAAGAATAATTGAATAATGTTTTCATAAGAGAGATTATATTCCTACCTGTCAACTAGGTATGCTACATTCTTCAATATGCTTCTGATGTATTGCTAAATCTTTGAAAAACACTATTCACATAATGTGAATGTGTTGATTTAAGATAGAAGTGTGCGATTTTTTAATCTTGAACAAATCTTAACTATTGGAATTAGATAGTTATTAGTTTAATACTGTAACGCAGCCTTATACAGTTTAAGTGAAAAATTTGGAAACGGTTCAATATCTCTTATAGGAAGGTGATTTGACGGTAGGTGACATTGGGGATCGTACTAAAATTGAAAATACTACTTTACTGTGACTTCACAGTTAAAGATATTTTAATTATCAATCAGACATATTTACATTGTCAGAGTGGATGAAAAGTATGAGAACGGCTTGATATCTCATAATACAAAGTTAATTTGATGGTAGGGGTGATTGAGGATCCTACTCAAATCAAAAAACTTTACAGTGACTTTTCAAATTTACTAAAAAACGTTATTCTTGTAAAATTTTCGTATTATCAACGGTTTTCGAGTTATTCAAGAAACAAAATTTTAAATGGCCGCCATTTTGTTTTATGGATTTGAAAAATTGTCATAATTTTTTTGTAGCTTTGTCTAGTTGTCATAAATGTTGGTGCAAAGTTTCAATTCCATATGTTCCACCATTATTGAGATAAAAATAATAAGTGAAAAAAACAAAATGGCAGCTGTGTGAGTGACTAAGGACTTTTGGACAATTTAAATATGATATTTAGATATGGTTTTTGACCAGGAACAATGCCCTAGAGTATTGGTAGGGAGTTCTGAAACACCCTGTAGATATGCTATTATTTTACAAATGATGATGTGGTGATGCGATACATGATTTTAATACGGAATTGTGCAATTAGGCGAGGTGGAACATACCCGTAAGGGTCTCCCCACCAATAGAAAGCCATGCAATAAAAAAACGGAATTTTAAGGCAAAGTGAATGGCGAAATCCGCACATCGACATGTCGACCGGTTTTTGTGATATTAACTGATTTCAGTAAATATGTATGATTAATAATTGAAATATCTCGGGAACGGTTTGACTAATCGCTATTCATTTTCTCTTCAAAATTCTGTATCGAAATCATCTATAACATGACAACGTTCCCAATGAAAAAATGAAGTTGGATTTGATAGGCGGTCCAGATTTTTGAAGTCACAGTAAAGTAGTATTTTCAATTTTAGAATGATCCCCAATATTACCTATTGTCAGATCACCTTTGTATAAGAAATATTGAGCCGTTTCCAAACTTTTCACCCACCCTGTACAGGCCCTGTGCGGTGTAAAATATTTGTTTTATATGTACGGTACCTGAACAAATTGTGACTATTGTGTTTTGTCGTATGCTTGTATCTTGTGGCTGAATAAGTTGATTTGATTTGTAGACAAATGGGTTATATTGTTATGGATTGTGGGTTAATATTGTGTGTTGGCTAGGTTTCGGAGGTCAAGTGGACTTGATTCGCGGCGCGGGCGAAGCGCTGGACGGAAAAGGCAGGCCCATCATTGCCATGACATCCACCAACCCAAAGACAAACCAGAGCAAAATCGTTCCTTTCATCAAACAAGGTCAGCACCTCAAATTGGTGTTTTACTTTTTGTTTCTGATGTCATAGGTCTCCAGTGTAATATACTTATAATTATTGCAAATACAGAACTCTTACTATTTGATGCACAGTGACTGTATAATAACAGTGTGGCCATTTTTGTAGAGAACTTGATAACAGTATAGGGAGATCATTTTTTCCCGCCGCCGCCATACTTTTGTCAAAGTTTTGAATTTGATATGGGTTCACAGGCAAACATTAACCCATTCACTCATTTTTGAAACTCATTTCAAGAGAAACTACATCATAAATAACTTTTCTGACATGAAAAATAGTCTCCCCACTCTTGGTATTGTGTTAAAACCTTAAAATGATGAAAACTAACACTATCATTGTGGGTAAGAAGTGAATCACTCAACATAACATGTATGATTTGCTTTTCATTTCAATGCAAATATTATATACTAGTAATTATAAACTAATTATATTAATATTTAATTATTAACTCAATTATATTATTATAATAATATTGTATTGTATTATATTATGGGAATTAGCAAAATTATGGTTGATTTGACGGTCTAACCAATTAAAAGTGTGACATCAAATTTCCACACTGTTATTATACAGCCTATGTATTTGAGGTGTCTTGGTCTGTATTGTCAATTTTTCTTTAATTAATTTATTAATTCGGAACTTATATCTATGTACTACTGCTATGAAATAATTTTGTTTTTATGCAAATGCCACGGTGCTGTGTTGGTTAGGATGCAAACACAAAGAAAGCTGGTTGCTAGCGCTTGCTTCAGCTGTCTGTGTGAATGCACACACTTGATGCAATACAATCTATGTACAACTAATCTAATGTTAGAGTGAATTCACGAAGAAAGCTTATATCATCTTCAACATTATGTATGACATTCATGTATAATAATAACAACTGTGGCAAATGACAGGTCGGCAAAGCAGTTAGCCACCCAGATAGGTCAAACTCAGAGAATGTATCACCGCAGTGTGGCCATTGGTGTGAAACGTTCCATATTAGTGTTTTGGAACATTTTTTCCTCCATTGCCAAACTTTGGCCAATATTTTGACTTTCGATTGTGGCCTTGCAGGCAAACATGAGCCCATTCGCTCACTTTTCAAACTTTCTTCAAGAGAAACCTCATTGGAAAATCACTTTTTCAACGTTAGAAAGGGTCTCGCTACTTTTGATATTATAATAATTTATGGATCGAAATTCCAAATTGATAATGACATAGAATACTCTGAAGACTTCCGCTACTTGCGAATATTAACAGCATAATAAAGCAATAGCATATTAACAACAGAATAAAAATAGAATAAAGGAAATTCGATAAATGCTGCTGTATTTTCTTACTAGCTATTATTCTGTTGTCAATATTCGCAGTAGCGGAAGCCTTCAGAGTATTCTATGGCATTATTAATTTGGAATTTCGATCATTGAATTATTATGATTCAAAAAGCAATATTGAACAGTTGCAATATCCACTTTCCTTCAAAGTTTTGGTATTGTTTTGAAAGCATTAGATGATGAAAACTAACACTAGCACTGGCAAGTTTTATGTATATCTCAACAAAACATATTTTACAATTTATTTATTCACTCAAACAATCACAAATAACAAGATACAAAGGTGAGGTTAAACAAAAAATACAAATTTATTCAAGTAGATATATACCTTCCTAATATAAAATATTAGGGAAGTAGACAATTAGTCGAAGGGAAAACTGGCCGCAGTCAGGTGGCACAGGCTCTCTATGCTGCTAACCTACTAGCGAGGTTAGCTACCAAGATGGTTAAGACTGGTGAGAACCTAGAGAGCGATTGGGTACATCCCTAAATATTATGGTAGTTGGCAAAAATTAAATGTGTAACATTCAATGGTCACACTGTGATTATACGGTCTCTTAAGTCTAATTATTTATGTCTCTCACGTACTTGAACATGATCATTTTCGAAAATGGGACTTGAAATAACGAATTTGTTTTTTCTATTGTCTTCAAATCTCTCGAAAGTTTTTAACCTGTGAATCGCAATTACGAATTTGAAATTTGCTTTTTATTTTATTTGTAGGCGCCGGAGTGGTTACGTCACGTGCGCATGTGCACTACGTGGTGACAGAGTACGGCATCGCTTTGCTGTTTGGAGAAAGCTTACGTTAGCGCGCCCACCATCTCATCAACATAGCGCATCCATCGCACCGCGAGGCGCTCGAAAAGGCTGCCTTCGAACGGCTCGAGGTCATGCCTTCACCTTGAACGACCTTCAAGGTCATGCATTCACCTTGAACGACGACCTTCACTGTGTTTTCATCATGCAAATAAAACTATTCAAGACAATCTACTGTGTGAATTGATGATGTGATAGAGACGATTGCAACAGGTAGTTTAATTCAAGGATTATTAATTAAATTGATTATTGATTGATTGAAGACACAATGTAAAATAATAAAAAAGTTATTGATTGACTGTGTGAACTGATATGAGTTTTTTTTTGAAGCCGCAGAATGTAAAGCAACTCATATACACTTACTTGTCGTGCCTTTTTTTATATTGGCTTGTGGGTGGCACTGCGGGTAGAGGGTGGATCGTGGATGCTCCATTATTGTGGATGTTGTATAAGCTATAGATAAACCATCTACTATCCAGTAACCAATCAGCAGTGCGGCCTCAGGTTTAGATCTATACAGAATGGTACGGGGTGCCAAATAAATATACAGGGTGATCGTAAAGTCGCGCAACCCAAAATGGTAACAGTCTTAGAAAGCTGTAATGTGTTATTAATTTTTCTTTCAAAGTTTATGATACAAGTTACAATTACAACTTACCTACCTACAAGTTCACAACAAGTGCTGGAAATGTCCACCGTGATTTGCAATGCATGCATCAACGCGTTTCCTTACGTTGCACGCACCATTTTTGAGTGTAACAGTAGCAATATTTGATATACAGTCTTCAATGTTTCTTCTAAGTTCATCTAGTGTAGCCTATGCGGGTTGTTTTTGTACACATTATCTTTCAAATAGCCCCACAAATAAAAATCAGGAGGAGTCAGATCTGGTGAACGAGGAGGCCACAAACCACGAGAAAAGGAGAACCGTTTCTCCTTATCTGGCTCTTGGAGCTGATGCTTTACGTTTAATCCGGTACGGATGTAATTATAATTATTTTGTGGCTTTATGAACACTCCCATAAGACAGTCCAGTCTGGGTAGGAATTTTTCGAAGAGACTTCGGAGAACGAATGAACGTTTCACTTATTGTCTGCAGTCTGTCGTCAGTCAAAACACTTGGTCTGCCGGTACGATTACGGTCATTCACGCTTCCTGTATCCCGAAAACGATTAATCAAACGACATATGGTCGATGTGTTTGGTACTTTAGCATCTGGAAAGGTATTGGAGAAATGTTCTTGACACTTTGCGTAGGATTTCAATTCACAGTAACTCAAAACGATAGAAACACGTTGTTCTTGCGTAAAATACATTGCGACTTGAACTGAACAAACAAACTGATTTCTGGCTAATTGTCGCCCGATGGCGTGATCTGGCAGTGCTGCAACCTTCTGTACTACTGGACGAAAAATTGCCATATGCAAATCATACTTTACAAATTTACCTGTCATTCCTACACGGCTTCAAACATTGGGTTGCGCGACTTTTCGATCACCCGGTATAAGCCAGTATAAAAATGCTGTCTAGTGTAGGTGTCGCTTGAGGCTGGTTTATTTTAATAATTAATTGAACGAAATTCCTAATTAATGCCATATAATATTCTGAAGACTTCTGCTTCTGCAAATATTGACAACAGATTAATAGCTAGTAAGGAAATTCGATGAACGCTACTGTACAAAAAACTTCATCCCCGGGCGGGAATCGAACCCAGCACCTCTGGTATTCATGACCAGCGCCTTATCCACTCGACCACCGGAGATCTTCTGTACAGCAGCGCTCATTTTTGACTTAGCCAATTTAGCCAGATAATATAAAGATGGAAGGTAATGAGACATTGCAACTAGTTTTTTGTACAGTAGCGTTCATCGAATTTCCTTACTAGCTATTAATCTGTTGTCAATATTTGCAGAAGCAGAAGTCTTCAGAATATTATATGGCATTAATTAGGAATTTCGTTCAATTAATTATTATGATTTAACAGCAACTGTATAGTTGCAATGTCTCATTACCTTCCATCTTTATATTAGCTGGTTTATTTCGCTAATAAGTCATCTGAGATGGCAATGAATCACCATGTCATTGAAGGTTTTTCAGTATTTGAAAAGTATCTGAATTCAACCTCTATACAATATTATCATGACTGGACATGTTGAAGATTGAAGGCGTAGATTCCAATATCAAGGCGTAGCATGTAAATAACCATGGTTCCACACCGTACCATGTCTAAATGTGTTTTTGCCTATTCCCATATCACAGGACATCTAGATTTTCCATTAAAGACGCCCCCTAAACTGAGGATGAACTACCTCATTACAGATTTTTCTATATTCAAAGTGTATACTAATTCAAACACTGTCTGATTCATGCAGTCAGGCACTTAGACAATGAATTACCTCATTACAGCTTTTTACAATGTTGAAATAAGTATTTGAATTTATTTATACTATATAATGCAATTGTGATAATATTGAATACATAGTCAGTTTGGGTATCTGTTTCATAATAATCGAGATGTCCTGTAGTATACAGGATGAAGGCCGAAGGGGTACACACTTTGTCTACTGAACGTACTGGGTAATTAATTTATAAGTGTACCGTATGTTTACCTTTTCCATATCATACAGGACCTATAGATTTTTATGACACATGCCCTTCAAGTGACAATTAACTACCTCATTAAAGCTGTTTAAAAAGTTGAAAGCTTTTAAAAAATGTTTAAAAAGTATAAGAGCTCTGTGTATATGATGCAGTCATGATAATATAATATAGTGAATGAATTATTATTCCTGTACTCTTTCAACATTGTAAAATTGTTGTAATGATTGTAACCACCAGAATTAATCCATTATGTTGCAGTCATGACAATATTTTATTTCATAAACTCTTACTATGCACTTGAGTATTTTAAAACGCTATAATCAGTTATATTGGCGATAATTCATTTTCAATGCAGGTGCCTTAGCAAAATGTACTAGCTTTACATGTTAAGACTTCTCAATAAATTAAAAACAGTAGACAACTTACTGGCCTCATCACTTAGAACTTGAAGTTCAACATTAGTACCGTATCAAATTATCCATAATAAAGAAAGTATGTGAAGCTTGAATTTAATGAACTAAACTCCAACTGTCCAAGCCGTGTGGGTTTATTACACAAATTTTTCATCAATTTTCCTCGACAGCGCCAATGTTTTATTGAACTAGTTTATTTGTTATTTTTCAACGGTGAGTAAAGGTAGGCGCACACCTATCGGCATCGTACAGCGCACTCCAATTGAAAACAGTGCATCAAATCTAATCAGCTGATCAATCCGATGCGTGCCGTCCGTCCGATGACGATATGTGTGCGCCTACCTTAATACGACGGTTTGAAAATAATTTCATTGGTTCATACAATGCATTTTATTTTTGCACTCATAACAATTTTTCAAGCAAGATAAGTGTTTTATTGGCAATCCAGCTATCTAGTTATCTTGAACAGCAATATTATAATCAAGGTCAGTAGAATAAACGGTAGTGTTCATCAGGATCACGATGTATTAAGAAGACGACAGGTGTTACGCGCATAATTGGGATAAATCTTAAGCTGCGTCCATACTGAACAAATTTTTGCCAAACATGTTTGTTGAAACAGTTTGGGCAAATTTTACTTAAACAATTTTTGTCCGTGGCCAGTGTGGACGCGATACAAACAAAATGTTTGAAGGTGTGTGTAAGCCAAGGAGGAAGAAAACCATGGAGAGCGTTTTTTGAGTTCTAGGCGCATCTTGATCTGCGCAGGTTGAACATTATGAATATTCTCTATCCTCGGGTAGAACAGATTTTGTGTCGCGCCACCATTTTTGTTCGGACTATAAATGTTTGCTCTAGTAGCGAAAACTAGCAAACTGTTTGTAGAGTATACTTTTTTAGCATGGCGCCTCATGAATAGCTTGTTATTTGAAATTTCCATAGCAACAAGTGATGTTACCCGTATTCAATTTCCATAGCAAGGTCGTAGCCAGGAAAAACTTCTGGGGGATTAAAAGCAGTAGGGGTCTGGGGCCCATGAAGGTGGGTGGTCTGGGAGCTCCCAGAAATTTTGAAAATTTAAGTGTAAAATTACGCATTCTAAGACCGTTTCAAACTCTTAATTAATGGTGGGTCGGAAGGCGAATGGAAAAAGATTTTGATGAGCTATGGATTACCTTTCAACATCTGATAATAATATCAACACTATTCTAGTTGGAGATTGGAATTGTAGAGTAGGATCATTACAAGATATTCCAGTCGAAGTCCCTGTTGATAATAATCATGTTATTGTGTCTCGTATTAGAAAATCAAAAGATACAGTAGTTAATACTAGAGGGGAAAGAGTCTTATCTCTTTGTGAAATATATAATTATATAATATTGAATGGTAGAACTAGAGGGGATGAAAACGATGAATTAACGTTTTTGAATCAGAGAGGATCATTTATAATCGATTACTGATGTGTACCGCGCTAGATATTATCAATTCCATAAATAGTTGTTCTGTACTCAATGAGCATTTCTCAGACCATTTTCCAATAATATAAGCTTCAAATTATGTTGTGTGAGAGATATTGTGAATGGGAGTGATGATAAATTACTTCAGCTTCCACCTAAGCTGAGGTTTGGTAGATTAGATGATTTGCACTTCTCCCGTAAAATTTTAGAAAAATGTAGAGACATCGATCTGCCGAATGAACCAGATGTTGCAGATGTTGAAAACCTAATTTACCCATCTGCTAGTAGTGGTCAACTTACACACATCCTATTATATTAAGCGAGCAATCTCTGTATGTTTATATTTATGTATATATGTAGTTATGAATATATGTATTTCTGTATTTATGTATGTATGTCGAACGCATCTCGAAAGCGGCTCTAACGATATTGACGAAATTTGGAATATAGGAGGTTTGTGATACAAAAATTAATTTGCGCCGGGTCTCATCCATGGGATAACTCGCTGAAGGACATTAAAAGGAAAACCGATCCTTTAGGAATCAGCTGACAGAAGAAACAAATTTCCGTCGGCTGTAAATGATGAAAAAAAATTGAGAGCGAATGAGTGTGTGAGTGAGACAAGATTATTATTTCAGCTGCTGAGACAGTGACAGAGAATCAGCTGACAGAAGAAACAATTTTCCGTCGGTTCTTGATGTTGAGAGAGAGTGAGTGCGAGTGAGAGAAGATTATAATTATCAGCTGTTGAGATAATTCGTTTATCTATTTTTCGTTTATTCGTTTATTTTAATTTATCTATAGAAAATTAAAAGTAATTCAAAATATTAAAAATATTCCATATTGTATTGGTATTTTCAAATTTGAGGCATGAAGTTAGCCATGTCATCTGTTTTTATTTATTTTAGAAAAGTCGTCAAGAGTTCATTAAAACAGCTGATTACTAACCCATTTATTATTTCTTATTTCTCTGAAACAAAATTTTACCACAAAAGCAATTTTTCAAATAATATGCATTCAAACTCGATTATTCATAATATTTTGAAAGCTGAGATTAATTTTTTTATAGTGCAATGATTATTTAGTGCATATGACTGATGGCTGTACTTTAAAAAATTGTTTAATTTCATACTTTTTTTTATAATTCCCATTCCTGTGCTTTTGTACTCCCGAGCACAGCTCGGTCCCCCGATATTTACAAATAAAAAGACACAAAAGCAACAGGCGTGGTTTTATAGGAATTGTGAAAGAGCTAGGCGTAGGATGTTTAGTTTACTTAATTTGTTCAGAAAATCTGGTAGTTTCTCAATTAAAAACGATTATTTGAGCGCAGTTAGAGAATATAAAACTCTCTGTTGTGAGAGAAAAAAAGAGTATTACGTGGATGTTAACAATAAGTTTCAAAATGTGAATAATTCTAAAAACTTCTGGGACCTTGTAAATATTTTTAAGAGTAGTCGTTCTGCTCAGGCCGTTGCTATTAAATCAGACATGTGGATAAATTATTTTTCAAACTTATTTACACCTGTTAGACTAAGTTAGTGTCTCCGTTTTATATGCAACACCTTGCATCGAAGTAGAATATCTAGATAAGGAAATCGATATGATTGAACTAGGCGTTGTTCTTGCAAAAATGGGTAATGGTAAAACACCTGGAGAGGATAGAATTACAGCCGAATTTTATAAAAAAGGTCCAGAGAGTTTTAGAATACTGTTGCTGAGATTATTCAACAATATTTTCACCTATGGAGCCATACCGGAATCTATTGAAAATGCGATTATTTTCCCTCTTCATAAGAAAGGTGACCCTGCCGAAGTTTCAAATTATAGGGGTATTTCATGTATGGATATTATGAGAAAACTTTTTATGGGCATTATGTGCAATAGATTAGTCAAGTGGGAGCAAACTTCAAATGTTTGGAAACATGTGATGTCGGATTGGGATCTGTGACGTCACACTTACACTCCTAATTGACTAGAAGTTCAACAGTCGATATTTTTCCCTAAATCGATATTGCGAATGAAACGTGGTACAGAATGTCGCTGGTACACATTGTCGGAAAGTGAAGGAATGTAAGTAAATTGGACCAAAATGTCGTGCATGGAGCCGACATATTGGTCCAGCTCAAATGTGGGACAGAATGTCGTTGGTACAAATTGACAGAAAATGAAGGGGTATAAATTGGACCAAAATGTCGTGCACGGAGCCGACATATTGGTCCATCACAGGAATGTGGGACAGAATGTCGCTGGTACACATTGTCGGAATTTGAAGGAATATAAATTGGAACAAAATGTCGTTGCATGCAGCCGACATATTGGTCCATCTCAGGAATGTGGGACAGAATGTCGGCAGTGAAAATGGGACCAAATGTCCTTTGAAAGGGGACGCGTACTTGCTTAACCCCTGAATTGCTTAACCCAAAGGTGGCACGTATTGATCGACCACGACGTTTGTCGGTTTTAACCACATCGTCGATTCGGCTAATGGAATTGATAAAAAGTAAGGTTAGAATGATTGAGTGATGAATAAATTTGATTTTATTCCAATTCAAGGATATTTCTGACATATTTTGTGATTAGTTGTATTATTTTAGAGTTACTCAACATATAACAGGAGTATTTGAGATCAACTTTATATATCACATACAATGACGATTAATGAATCATAATTCGTTGGTTCTGATGAATGTTTTCCTTTAAAAAATCACGATAACTATTTTTCAATATTTGATCCTGAAATATTATCATGAAAACGTTTATTCTTTGAATAATTATATTTTCGAAAACTGTTCAGTTACAACTTTGGTAATAGTTATTGAAAAGTAATAACGTTAACTGTTACCGCTAATTTCAAATTCAATCCCAATCTCTAAACAACCAACCCATTGAATTCAGTCTTATTGTAGAAATCAAGAAATCAATATTTCTTGTATAAACACACTAATCAATAGATTATTTATGAGATAACATTTCAATTTTCATGGTAGCCTACTACAAACAGTCTTCTAGGATAATGATCTGGTAAAAATGGTTCTCTTTTCTTGGAAACTTATATTTTCTGCAGTATAATCAGTATAGGAACATCAATAAAGTAGTTGAAAAAATGTCTAGATCATCAGCATTTATTTTTTTCCCAATGTTATTACATAGTTTAAAAGTTGGCCAGTAACATTGTATGTTAAATTCCCAACCTTGACATTGACCATTATTGATTTAGTTACCGGTACCGTATTTAAATGATTTCATAAACAGACATTAATCCCAATTAGTCTACTGTGCACTTCATTTAGAATGATTGTAATTAATATAACAAGCAAGTTCTCAGTAATATTGGTCAATATTTATTTATTCATTCATTCAAGAAAGTACGATACATTCATAGGATGACAACACTGATGATAATCTTCTTTGGTTTACTAATCAGAAAATCTCTTTATTGGATTCACCAAAACTAAACCTAGACTAATACAAATTCAGTGAGTGAAAATGGATGTCCAGTATTTGAAATGATTATAAACATTGCTCAAATTTCTTGCCTCCACTACTATAACGACATAATAAGAATATTAATTAAATTGAAAGATGTAGGCCTATGCATTTCTTACATTTTTGCTAAACCAATATTTTCATATTTTATTTCTGTGATAGGGGGTCATACCATACCACTATTACTTTGGGAAGGAATATAGAGATTTGTTTTGCAACAATAAAGTTTCTCCCCTGCATAAATTAAATTATGCAGGCGTGAATATATCATAAGAATATTTGGTTTTATGTTACTTGAATGATGAAAAGTCGTTTACGGTAGCCTATATTTCTCCAAAGGTACATCAATATAAATACTATCAACGTCCCTAAGAAGTACCTGATTTTTTGCACATGATTTAATTTTAAATCTTGATATTAGCTATCAGATTCTGAATGTGCTATAATAACAACATAGAAGTGAATGAAAGTGAATAACAACATGATAATAATTTCTTCTGTTACTACTAAGGTACGGTAGGGGGAAAAGTAATGTTGAAATCAAATTGTTTTTGAATGTAATGGAAAAACATCTTAAAGGTATTCTTTATATTCTAATAAATATCTTATTCATGTCTAGACTGCAGTTAGCTGTATCATAATATACCACTGTTTCTTTTTCATAATGATACAGTAATCAAATTGAATTAGGTCTATTATGTACCACTGAAATTTAAACGATTATTATAATAGTTTTTGTAGGCAATATCTAAAATAATGCTGTTTATGTAAAACTACTTCATTTTCTGATGCATTTCTACTTCCGCAATTTTCTTTAATCCGGCCCTACTAATCGCCATATAGAGCCGGATTAACGAGGTCCTACTGTAATAGATCATGTATAGCCTATAGTTAATACTGGAGAATATACGTTTTTCGTCCTTATAAGCAAAACTTTGAAACGTCAATATTGGCATTTTCAATAAGTCATGTATATTTATAAAAGGCTAATAAATCTGATCACGGAAATCACGCTGCAGCCCAAACTACTTGACCTACACTCTACAGACTTGAAATTTTGCACAAATATTCTTCATACCTACTAGATGCGGAATAAGAAAGGATTTCAAGATCTTTTGCCTCTAAGGATCACAAAGTATCGTTCCCATAGAAATCCAAGAAGAACTGGAATGAAGAATGTCACACATCATTCTGATAACAGAACACATGGTTATCACTACATTTGATTACACTACAATCTGTTTTGATTACATACACATGACTATAGTTTGTCATTTCTTTTTACAATTATGTTAGTCTGTATTTTGTGAGTTTACTCCAAGTTGGTGTGTGAATGGATATAGCCTACGAAAAGTATGTAATTCTTTTATTGAACTCATAACTCATAGCATATTTATATTTATTTACAATTCAACTGTGCAAGAGACAATATTGATATTCAGTTTCAACATAATATCAACATTTCAAAGGGCTAATCCAGAAAAGAATTCAATTGAATCTTTGATAAAATCAGTAGTGGAGAATTCAATATAGGCTAGATCTGTTTTGTAAAGCTCCGTTGCGAAGCACAAATAAAAAAAAAACAAGATTTTCCTATGAAATTTTGTAGGTGTTTAACATGTTTTAATTTGTTTATTCATTTAGACATGGACATTTTGAACATAGACATCGACAGTAACATTGACCTTGTCATAGCCAACTACTGACAACAACCTAACCTAGAAGTCTGCTCTTGCTCTTGGCGCGCAGACTTGCTGAGCCTTGCCAACTTACATAAATAGCAGGATTATTTTAAATTGTCATGAACAGCTGATTGATGTACGCTCGTTCACTAACGTTAAATAAGCTGTTTTATGACAAGTTAAAAGAATCCTGCTATAAATTACAAGTTCATCCAACTATCTCACCAAGATGGCTGTGGCTTCGAGCAATTGGTTAAACTGTTAAACGTTACAGGCGGTGAAATTGGTTGGCACCCCATTTTTTATGAGTTTTAGCAATTCAGGGGTTAAGCAAGTCAGGCGACCCGTGAAATGCATCCCAATAGTGTCCAAAAATGTAAGTAATATTATTAATTATTTACAGTGAAATACAAGTCGTTACTTTAACTGAAAAAAGTTGTTATTTTACTTTCGTATCTTACATTTTTGCATTTAAATTTACTCACGTTTTCGTATCTCAGTATTTTTTCCTATAAATTTTATTGTATCTAGTATCATAGACTAACTGTATAGTTAGTCTATGCTACTACGTAAACTTTTCTCAGCAGTCGATGTACGTTCATGTAGGCTAGGTTCATTTATTGTATTGTGAATCTCTTGAAATAAGACTGCCATTAACTTTATTTTCTTATTATAATAAAGAAGGTGATGAAGTTGACGTTACGACTCTTGGAAGTAATAATCTTTAACAACATCGAGGTAAATTTAGTAAGAATTTTTTTTTTGCAAATGTAAAACAAAAGAGTGATTTATCAACTTTTGACTTGACATATTTGTATACTATCTTATTTTTGGTATCAAGGAGTTGTTTGTCAATAACTTTGCTACTTTAAAAATCGAGCTTCATATGTGGATATGGGCTTAACAAGGTTAATTCAATAAAAATACGTTTTTAAATAAGTTGTTTATACGTTTCTTTGGCTCTTAATGAGTTTTATAAGGATGCAAAATCAAATTAGTATAAAACTTGAATCTAATGTTTTATAAGGATAACTTAATTTTTGATGATTGAAATTTAATTATGTTATCTTATATTTTTAAAAGAATATAGTTGATACAGGTTTGGTGAAGATTATGGAAACGGCTTAACATCTCTTATACGATGGTAATTTGACGGTAGGTGATATTGGGGATCGTACTAAAATTGAAAATACTATTTTACTGTGACTTCAAGAATCTGGTCCGCCATATAATCTAACTTAATCTAACTAACTTGAATCTAACTTAATTTTTTTTAAATGGTAAAGTGGTCATGTTATACTATACATGATTTCGATGTAGAATTTCAAGAGAAAATGAATGGCGAAACCCGCAAATTGATAATATGTCAAACTGTTTTTGAGCTATTTTAATTATTAATATCGGGGGACCGAGCTCTGCTCGAGAGTACAAAGGTACAGGAATTGAAATTTAAAAGAGAAAAAAAATATTTTCTCTATATTTATAAAAAATATTTTTGACGCTTTTTTCAGATAAAAGGAACAGATAATATAGTTCCCTTTCTGATTCAAAATTAGAACATAATCATACAATATGGAATATTTCAAATTAATTTCTATTATACATATTTGTATTACATATGTATATTTGTTATATTGAAATCGGAAGAAAATAAGAGCAGCTGATGTGTTTCGATATTTTTCTCAATTTCGGAAATTGATCCGCTGCTTTTAAGAAGGACTTTGGTGAAGTCGCGGATTTTCCGTGTATTTTACATCATTGAGCTAAATATTTCACTGGGGATAGCAGTAGCCACTGAGCTAAATTATCCATCTGGTGGTAGCACAAAGGACATCAATGATTTAATGACTCTGAAGTATCAGCTCAACACAACAAATCAGAACCAATCTTTTGAACAAAGTTTTTTAAAAATAGCGCTAAGCTAAGCTGTAGTACAGAATTCCACAATGTCAGCAGTAGCAGGTCGGTCTTGATCAAGGAGGTCTTGATATTTTTCGGTATCACAAACTTCATAATCTATGCCGCTAGAATGCAGCACAGTGTTTTCGTACAGAGGGTAGTTTCGTACAAGGGGTGGAGTCGTACAAGGGGTTTCTAAGGTTGAACGTTTTTGTAATTGTTGGAGTCGTACAAGTGGTTTGTCGTACAAGGGGTAAAACGTAGTTTTCTCAATCTCAAAAAGAGTCGTACAGGGGGTAGTTCGTACAAGGGGATAGTCGTACAAGTGGTTTTTGAGGTTGAACGATTTTGTAATTGTTGAAGTCGTACAAATGGTTTGTCGTACAAGGGGTAAAACATGATTTTCTAAATATTAAAAGTTTCGTACAGGTGGTAGTTTCGTACAAGGGGATTGTCGTACAGAATGTAGTGACCCGACTAGTGGCGCGCTCAAGTGAGAGACAGAGTGAACGATCGTAACGGATTGAATTACCACCTGAATATGAGAATGAAATGAAATTTAATTATACATGTACTATTGTTCCATTATTATTTAACAACCTGTTTTTCCTTTGAATAAATGAAATATATTAATTATTTTTTTAGATCATTCCTCATTTGTGTCTTTGAAATGACTGTTTAATCAACAGATTGCTATTATTTAAGGATACTTCTAGGGCCTGGTCACATGGGATTGGGGTTTGCTTTACTTCACTTCACTAGCAAAGAGCTACTTTGATTTACTTCACTTCACTTAGAGGAAAGAGCAATCGTAGCTCTTTGCTAGTGAACAGGGCCGGCCTTAGTGGGTGGGGGTGGTCAGGGGCAATCGCCCCGTGATCCCGCGCTTTGGGAGGCCCCATGTTTGTGAAAAAAAATAATTAAAATATACGAAAGTTTCGAAAACACAACGCAATTTCAACTATTACTCTATTGCTAGGTCCGTGTTAGATGAAAAATAATATTATGAAAAAGGAATAATAATGCAATAACTTTTATTGTGAATTGCGTTTGTCAGTACAGTACTGTGTTGTATGAGTGATAACAACGAGTGAGAGAACTTGACATGGAATGAGAGTGTGAGAAATTGATTATGAAAGTAGTGACATGATTGTGAAGGACCAATCTCCAGAAGAAAAATTCAAAATCGAATTCTTCTACCCAATTGTTGACACAGTGCTAAACAGTGTTCAAGAAAGGTTTGGGCAGCTACTGAATTTACTAAATTTTACTGAATTCGTATGGTACACCAGATGCTATCTGATAATCAAACTACAGCTAAACTCATTACTCAATGGGCCCTAAGAGGGACAGTAGAATTATATTTCTAGATTAAAACTACATTTTTATCTAGAAAATTGATTATATAAGGGTTGTATTAATTTTACACACACACACACACACACACACACACACACACGTTAACAATCTCTTGTTTTATTGCAGAAGATATCTTCACTTCAAAGTTTATTTCTACTCCTCGTCGCTGATCTCTCCACCATCACCACCAACATCACGACCTCAAAACTGATTTCTACTCCTTGAGGGGCTGACTTCTCATCCACGCTGCTTAGCTGCCACGCTGACTTCTCATCCACGCTGCTTTCAACTATAACAGCTTTTGGTTAGTATTTTTTATTTTCATCATGTTATAATTTTGCTTATAGTGAATTCTTTCTCTGCATTCTCATGCATTCTATTCACAGATGAATAATATATATATATATATATATATATATATATATATATATATATATATATATATATATATATATATATATATATATATATATATATATTTATTCGAAAATAATTTTGTATGTTCACACTTCTTAAGTACTATCTTAAGGACTATCTGATTCTACTATTTTCTTCCAGGTCTATCTGCTGCTCCTCCTGCTTCTAGCACAAGCTCTAGCTAGCTCTATCTTACAATGGATTTCAGTGAAGAAATTAGACAACATGGCAATGGAATTAGGATACGTTTCACACCAGAAAATCCACAATTCGATATTTCGTCAGTTTTAAACTCCCTAAAAACTAGAATCATTGATAAATTAATTATAGAATCGGAACCATTTTATTTCACTCCTAGATGGTTTTTTAGTGTAGAATGTCGCCTATTCAAAATAAATCAATCATTAAAAGAGCTGGAAAATACTACTTTCACAAGTGCTAAATTCCATTCTTCTATACACCATTATACAGTTCAATAAATGCGTGTGAACATTCCGAGTTCAAAACATATTATTACATTAATAATTATTAACATCACATTTATTACATTTAGGCCAAACGTTTTAAATGCTAATAAATTGTTTGTCACGTGTAGTCTTACATTTGAACAATGAATTACTGATTAAATACAATGGAAAATCATTTTTAAAAATGCAAAAGTGGATTTTATCTAGGATAAAAATTGTATAATGAGGTATATTGTGTGTTTTATTTCAATTAATCTGATCTTATATTATTATGAATGAAGGCAATTTGAAAGAAAAATGAATAAAATCAAGTAGATTTCAATTTGAAATCAAATCTACCTTGTTAACTACATCAAAATAAATCTATAAATAAGGTTGTCCAATGCAGTGAAATGAATGGAATATTTGATTGCATTGAATAATTGACAGCTTCATTTTGTATTGACAAGGAAATCTGAATCGGAAGCGGAAAGTCGGGTCTGATCTGGATTGAAATAGACACATCCACTTCTGAACTGAAGCTGGTCTGCTGCTGATAGGAGGAAATTCCGGCAGGTCATATCTCTATTTTCACGAGACCAGACTATCCACTTCCAATGCAGTAGCGGCCCACCCCACAGTATTTTGAAGAAGGTAGATGTCATTAAATGTATGCTCAGTACCAGTAGCCAGTTAGATTGATGACGTCATTGGCATTAAACTAGGGTTTCAACATTTTAACAAAATTTGTTAAAAATAGATTTATGAAAAAAAAACATTATGGAATAATACATGACACCTAAGATTTATCCAAATTATGCGCGTAACACCTATCGTCTTCTTAATACATCGTGATCCTGATGAACACTACCGTTTATTCTACTGACCTTGATTATAATATTGTTGTTCAAGATAACTAGATAGCTGGATTGCCAATAAAACACTTATCTTGCTTGAAAAATTGTTATGAGTGCAAAAATAAAATGCATTTTATGAACCAATGAGATTATTTTCAAACCGTCTTATAAGGTAGGCGCACACATATCGTCATCGGACGGACGGCACGCATCGGATTGATCAGCTGATTAGATTTGATGCACTGTTTTCAATTGGAGTGCGCTGTACGATGCCGATAGGTGTGCGCCTACCTTTACTCACCGTTGAAAAATAACAAATAAACTAGTTCAATAAAACATTGGCTGTCGAGGTTTGTGTAATAAACCCACACGGCTTGGACAGTTGGAGTTTAGTTCATTAAATTCAAGCTTCACATACTTTCTTTATTATGAATAATTTGATACGGTACTAATGTTGAACTTCAAGTTCTAAGTGATGAATACCACTGAATACAGAACACTTCTGTAATCAGTGTGAATACTAAATACAGATTCAGTTCAAATCTAAAATATTGAAGTTGAAAAATAATTTATTCTTTGTTTCTGATGAAATGTGAGGCATTAATATACGAGATAAAAAGATATATTTTCTTTAAAAAGTTTACAAACTATCCGACTCTTCAGTAGGTGAAAACTACCAGAAACTCTCAAGCCGTTTGTTATCAAATTGTTAACAACCATCCAATAATAGACGAGTTTCGTAAAATCTTGCAAATTATTCGACAAGATTTCAAATATTGGACAAGATATGAAGTAGCTTGGTGAACTTGTATGAAATTCTATTTGCTGATCTCAAAATACAGAGATCATCGCATGGATTTCTATCGGTGGGGAAGGTTTCACTTATTTTTGTGTCGGTCATCCATCCAAGAGCGGTCTTGAGTGTTAACTTGTTACAGAAACCACACGTTACGATAACAATAAATACAATAATTAACTGGATTTTGAAACGGGTGTTATCTATTCCAATATTCGACAATACTTGAAACCGTTTTCAATGACGCATTTGACGTTGTCTGAAGTTGTACAACATTATTATTGAATTTGATGGTCAATTGATAGTGTACAAAGAACTGCTTCAAGCAAATCTATTACTTCATAAGTTCACACACGAGGCCAGTAAGTTGTCTATTGTTTTTCATTTTATTGAGAAGCCTTAACGTGTACAGCTGGTACATTTTGCTAAGGCACCTGCATTGAAAATGAATGATCGCCAGTATAATTGATTACAGAGTTTTAAAATACTCAAAGTGCATAATAAGAGTTTATGAAATAAAATATTGTCATGACTGCAACATAATGGATTAATTCTGGTGGTTACAATCATTACAACAATTTTACAATGTTGACAGAGTACAGAAATAATAATTCATTCACTATAATATATTATCATGACTGCATCATATTGACAGAGCTCTTATTCTTTTTAAACATTTTTAAAAAGCTTTTATTGAGATAGTTCATTGTCACTTGAGGGCCATGTGTCATAAAAATCTATAGGTCCTGTATGATATGAAAAGGTTATGAACAAACGTTATACACTTATAAATTAATTACCTAGTACGTTCAGTAGAC
Organism: Laodelphax striatellus; assembly: GCA_017141395.1. NCBI lineage: Eukaryota > Metazoa > Arthropoda > Insecta > Hemiptera > Delphacidae > Laodelphax > Laodelphax striatellus. Next base: position 7,378,519 of record CM029543.1, on the reverse strand, counting down.
AAGTGTGGTGTGTACCCCTACATCAGGTACATCTCAGGACAGAAACGATTATTATGACAAACTAACTATGTATTCAATATTATCACAATTGCATTATACAGGGTGTCCCACCAAGGTTGTATCAACCGTTAACCATAGATTCTACATGACAATTCCAACAAAAAATGTCCAGTAAAATTTTTTCCTTTCGACCTTAGTTTTCGAGATATATCGATTTTTCGATATTTTCAAATATGCCTACTTACTGTCGTTAAATATCAAATAACTCAAGAACCACTCATCGAATTTCAATTTGATTTGGCTCATTTTGAAGAGCAGAAAATTTCAGATATGATTAATATAATGGTTTCGTCAGTTTATGTTTCGGAATTTTTATGAGGGATCAAACTTGAAAAATGATATTCGTCGAACTCAAAGCCTATCTTCAAACAGCATTTCATAATATTTACCCAGGGTAACAATATGGTTTCAATAATGCATATAACATCTCCATTCATAAGCTTTCAAATGAGCCTAAATTTGTTTGGAAATATTTAATGCAAAGTTTTGACAGCTGCAAAAAACTGAGATGAGCGCCCTAAAATGAGGAAATTTGCGAACAGCAGGATCATTCATAGCTATACTATTCATCAAGACCTTAATATTTCATGATTATCCTTAATTTCACTATTTTAACAACTTGCATTATCTTCTGTATCCGCCTATAAATGCGTGAAATATTAAAAATTGAAAATATTAATAAAATTATTAAAACTGCATATTCGCCCTCATTCAGTTTTGATGGTTTGAATATTAGTTGTTTTTCAGGGTACTCCACCTGAACTATTTACAGTTTTTCAAAGCTTCTACATCAACATTTTCTAACAAATTTAGGCTCATTCGAAAGCTTATGAAATGTGGAATGTTTTGCATTATTGAAACTATATTGTTACCCCTGGGTAAATATTGAGAAAATGCTGTTTGAAAATTGGTTTTAAATTCGACGAATATCATTTTCAAGTTTAGCCCTCATAAAAAATATTCTGAAACATCAACTTACGAAAACCATTAAGTTATATTAATCTTATTTGAAATTTTCTGATCTTTTCGAAAATGACCTCAAAATTGGAATCCGACGAGTGGTTCTTGAGTTATTCTATATTTAACGATAGTGAGTGGGCATATTTGAAAAATATCGAGAAATCGATATATCTCGAAAACGAAGGTCGATAGGAAAAAATTTTACTGGACATTTTTTGTTGGAAATGTCATTTAGAATCTATGGTTAACGGTTGATACAACCTTGGTGGGACACCCTGTATAGTATAAATAAATTCAAATACTTATTTAAACATAGTAAAAAGCTGTAATGAGGTAATTCATTGTCTGTTTAAGTGCCTGACTGCATGAATCAAACAGTGCTTGAATTAGTATACACTTTGAAAATGGAAAAATCTGTAATAAGGAAGTTCATCCTCAGTTTGGGGGGCGTCTTTAATGGAAAATCTAGATGTCCTGTGATATGGGAATAGGCAAAAACACATTTAGACATGGTACAGTGTGGAACCATGGTTATTTACATGCTACGCCTTGATATTGGTATCTACGCCTTCAATCTTCAACATGTCCAGTCATGATAATATTGTATAGAGGTTGAATTCAGTTACTTTTCAAATACTGAAAAACCTTCAATGACATGGTAATTCATTGTCATTTCAGATGACTTATTAGCGAAATAAACCAGCCTCAAGCGACACCTACACTAGACAGCATTTTTATACTGGCTTATATATTTATTTGGCACCCCGTACCATTCTGTATAGATCTAAATCTGAGGCCGCACTGCTGATTGGTTACTGGATAGTAGATGGTTTATCTATGGCTTATACAACATCCACAATAATAGAGCATCCACGATCCACCCTCTACCCGCAGTGCGACCCACAAGCCAATATAAAAAAAAGCACAACAAGTAAGTGTATGAGTCGCTTTACATTCTGCGGCTTCAAACAAATCTCATGTCAGTTCACACAGTCAATCAATAACTTGTCTATTATTTTACATTGTGTCTTCAATAAATTTAATTAAGAATCCTTGAATTAAACCACCTGTTGCAACCGTCTCTATCACATCATCAATTCACACAGTAGATTGTCTTGAATAGTTTCATTTACATGATGAAAACACAGTGAAGGTCGTCGTTCAAGGTGAAGGCATGACCTTCAAGGTCGTTCAAGGTGAAGGCATGACCTTGAGCCGTTCGAAGGCAGCCTTTTCGAGCGCCTCGCGGTGCGATGGATGCGCTATGTTGATGAGATGGTAGGCGCGCTGACATAAGCTTTCTCCAAACAGCGAAGCGATGCCGTACTCTGTCACCACGTAGTGCACATGCGCACGTGACGTAACCACTCCAGCGCCTACAAATAAAATAAAAAACAAATAATTCGTAATTGCGATTCACAGGTTGAAAAACTTTCGAGATTTGGAGACGAGAGAAAAATCAAATTCGTTATTTCAAGTCCCATTTTCAAAAATGATTATGTTCAAGTACGTGAGAGACATAAATAATTAGACTTAAGAGACCGTATAATCACAGTGTGACCATTGAATGTTACACATTTGATTTTTGCCAATTACCATAATATTTGGGGATGTACCCAATTGCTCTCTAGGTTCTCACCAGTCTTAACTTCTTCGTAGCTAACCTCGCTAGTAGGTTAGCAGCATAGGAAACCTGTGCCACCTGACTGCGGCCAGTTTTCCTTCGACTAATTGTCTACTTCCTAATATTCATATTAAGAAGGTATATATCTACTTGAATAAATTTGTATTTTTTGTTCAACCTCACCTTTTTATCTTGTTATTTGTGATTGTTTGAGTGAATAAGTAAATTGTAAAATATGTTTTGTTGAGATATACATGAAACTTGCCAGTGCTAGTGTTAGTTTTCATCATCTAATGCTTTCAAAACAATACCAAAACTTTGAAGGAAAGTGGATATTGCAACTGTTCAATATTGCTAAATATAATACACTATTATATTTTTTTATATAATAATTATATCAATTAATACACAAACTACTAAATATATTCACACTACATTAATTTGAGCCCCCAAAGCAGAACAACATTGTAGCAGAACGAGAAGGAGGCCTGCAGAAATATCGGCTGGGCGGTGTAAAACTAAGCTCTAGCATCCAGAAATTGAATACAAATTATTAAATTTTATAAATTTATTTCATTTTCCTTTTTCTAATCAATAAACAGATCCCTAGCTTTAGCCACTTAGTTCATTAGAATTATTATTTTGAGTGACCAAAGCTAAGCAGCTCTGCAGCTAATATGTAAAAATACACTCTAATATTGCGTATTAAAATAAATGAATCTAATAAAGGTTTGAAGCTGACTGAGCAGACGAAGTAGTTTATCCACAGCTGAGTTCATTCCCATTGGTTATTATTTCGAAATGGATTATGGGCGCGAGACTTCAAATCAATCATATGCTTTTGAACTTGATTTTTCACTCTATTAATTCAAAACTGAGATCCGATTTCTTTGTTGAATCACTTTACGTTTGGAAATATGGAAGAAATAGAAGCCGCAATTACTATTGTGAACGGTATTTATACAATTAGGAATACGACAATACTTTAAATGCATTGTGAATGCTTATTCCCTATCCTTTCTCATGTTAAATTTCGTTCATAAAAATTCCGCGTGAGCGCAGGGGTCGATTTTATTATCCCCACCACCTACGTGCACACAGCGAATAGCCTATTTACAAGATAGGAATTGTTAGCATATAGGTACAATAAAGTTGTCCAAAACATTACAAACTACTAATTATATAGGTTGAAGGAGCCCGTCCCACAACATGCTGGTTGCAGGGTGTAGAGAATGATTTGACGTGCTTGGGGGTGAGAAATTGGAAGAGGCGGGCATGTCAGAGGGATGACTGGAGGCGCATTGTTGATGAGGCCAAGGTCCACACAAGGCTGTAGCGCTTCGTAAGTGAGTAATTATAGGTACAGGTTTTCAAATAGAAATTTCCAATTTTGATTCAATCGATTGACTTCAACGATAATATTGCTATTGTTTCAATAAACTCCCACCCCATACAAAATCTATGAATAGGGCCACTAGCCTACTCTATTCATAAAGAATATCGGGGTACCGAGCTCTGCTCGAGGGTAGGCCTACAAAGGCACAGGAATGGAAATTTTAAAGGAAAAAAAGGAATGAAATTTAACAATTTTTTAAAGTACAGCCATCAGTCTTATGCACTGATTCATCATTGCACTATAAAAAAGTAATATGAGCTTTCGAAATAATTATTATGAATAATCGAATGCATATTTGAATATTTAATGCATAATTTGAATGCATATCATTTGAAAATCGCAGATGTGGTAAATTTTGCACCATATGGTAGTAGTAGTAATAATAGTAGTAATAATACTTCATTATTTTCGTAAAAAAATATTTTACCACTATTATTATTTCTATATGCATCATATAGAAATAATAATCCTCTCAAAAAATTCTCCAAAAAAGAATTCGTCACCCGTCCCCTACCCCCGACCCTATTAAAAACGCTGGTGTGGAAACTAAAATTTGTGTACCAAAGAAAAAATCCAAAAAATTTTTATAAGCTTTCAGTAAGAAAATGTTTTGATATAGCCTAAATAAGAAACCCGTCTCCCTGTGCAATATACATTTATACATACAATATAATAATTATGTGTAGCCAACCCAAACAAAAATGAAAACTCTGTTCTGGAAGCCATTGACATTGAAGAAAAAATTTGGAAGAAATTTTGGGGGAGGGCGAGGGCGCTCAATCTCACTCACTTAAAATCACGAATTAGAAATATGCTAAACTTTCAGGAATCATACTCTCAGTGTTTGAGCTAACAAGTTTTTATGAACTTTCTAAATTATTGAGCGCCCTCGCTCAATAATTTAGAATATTATGCATTAAATATTCAAATATGCATTCGATTATTCATAATAATTATTTCGAAAGCTCATATTACTTTTTTATAGTGCAATGATGAATCAGTGCATAAGACTGATGGCTGTACTTTAAAAAATTGTTAAATTTCATTCCTTTTTTTCCTTTAAAGGAATGAAATATCAGTTTTTTTTAAATCACCTTCTTGTTATAGAGGTATAACACTGCAAACACAATGGATGGGGAGAGAGTTAATTTTTTTTTAACAGTGAAATGCTATGTTATTTAATAAAAGATATTTTATCCTCACTATTTGGGTGCTACAAAATTATTCTAGCTATAAGTGAGCCAGTTATGGTTAATACTGAATGAACAAACAAGACTTTGTGACTGTGTCTGTTGCATCACACCTTATCATTTACTATCCAGACTTTAACGACATATCATTGTAGCAACATTAATTCATGTATAAGCAGTTATCCACAAAGTTTGTTAAATAAGATTGAGATTTTGAATTTAGATTGAAATTTTAACCCATTACGATAGGTCACATGACCACTTTTGATGAAAAAAATATTTTGTAATCGAAAAATGAAATCCTTGTAAAAATTTGCCCAACACCATTATTATACATTCCAGGAACAAAATTCACAACGTTTTCCAATTAATGATTCTAAAATGAACGATTCAATTTTTCTATTTCCTGTCAGAGTTTTATTTCTTTTAATTGCTGAAATTGTTGAATTGACGCGACATTTACATTCTTTAAAACTTCAAATTCCAAATATTGCAACTTTAATTATTATTCGGGCAGAGCTACAGAGCTTAATCGGACGTTGAATGATTTGAAATTTTAAATGTGAATAGACTTCTACTAATCTACTTGAAGGCCTATATCTTCCAAACTATTAGGCCCTCAATGACCAATTAATTCTCAAATTGTAGGTATTTTAATATACTTTAAGAAATATGTTGGATGTCATATATGAGAAAGTGATACTTCACGGTCAAAATTCAAAAACAAATGAAAAATTACAATAATTCAATGAACTTTGAAGAGCTGTATTTCGCAAACGGTTGAGCCCACAATAACAAATTTGGTCTCAAATTGTAGGTAATTGAATCAGCTTCCAAAACTATGTTGAATGTTCTATATGGAAAAATGATTCTTCAGGGTCATAATTGAAGAAATGTAGAAAAGTGGAAAAAATTCAACAATTTGATAAACTTTGAAGGCCTACATCTCGCAAACTATTGGGTCTACAATAATCTATTTGGTCTCAAATTGTAGATTCTTAAATTATCTTTCAAAACTTTGCTGAAAGTCACATTCGAAAAAGTGATGCTTCACGGTCAAAATTAACCAAATCTAAAAAACAAGTGAAAAATTACGATAATTTGATGAACTTTGAAGAGCTGTATTTCGCAAACGGTTGGGCCTACAATAACCAATCAGGTATCAAATTGTAGGTATTTAAATTTACTTTCAACCCTATGTTGAATGTCCTATATGAAAAAGTGATTCTTCAGGGTCAAAATTGCGAAAAATTGAAAAAAAGGGTGAATTTTCGTTAATTTGATGAAATTTGAAGAGCTGTATCTCGCAAACGGTTGGGCCTACAATGATAAATTTGGTCTCAAATTGAAGGTAATTTGATATACTTTAAGAAATATGCACAATGTCCTTTATGAAAAATAGATTCTTCAGGGTGAAAATTAGCCAAACATAAAAAAAGTGCAAAATTCCGCCATTTTGTACGATTTTTGGAGATGAACCGGTAGTTTGCCTAGGTCTAAAACTTGGATTTAGCATCCCAGGACTACCATAAACATTACTAAAAACCGACTATCCCATTTCATACAAGGTAGATCCTATTTTTGATGACAATTTTACTGGGCTATTATTGAAAAGGTCGAATTTGGCGGTGGCAACAGTGTGAAACTTTTAGTTTTAACCGCTAGGATCGCGACATTCACATCAGGGCCACCTAGGAACATGGTCTAGCTAGACACTGAATTTAAACGTGCAGCTGACGTCATCACATCGTGTCCATAACAACTCATGTTTACAACTCATCCCTGCATTAAAGTTGGAATTCGTGTTTGGTTTTTCTCGTCTCGAGTTTATTTCAACTGCACAATTACCTTTTGGTGGATAAGTAGGTCTGTCTATTTATTTATTTTTAAATAATAAAAATTTAAATATTCAAACTTGGTTGTGATCAGTGGCTGTTTATGAACAGTATAGTGGAGTGGTAGGCCTCTTAGCCGTGACGTCACATTTCGAGTGTCTAGGCCATGTTCCTGGGTGGCCCTGTTTACATTCGATAAAAAGCTTCAAATTCCAACTTCAAATTGCAACTTTAATTTTTATTCGGACAGAGCTACAGAGCTTAATCGGGCATTAAATGATTTGAAATTTTAAATGTAAATAGTTTAAACATGTCTTCAATCGCTTTTGGTAGTCCGAAATCTCAACTCATTACAGATTTTTCACATCAAGTGCTCAAAGTTGGAAAAAATTGAAAATCCCAAAATTAGTAAAATGACAAAATACCCGTATATAGTATATTTGCGAATTTATATCGTAGAAAGTTCGTTCTGATCTTAAATGAAAGCGCTCAAAAATCTAAGAAAATAATGTCATTACAACATTTTAAAATTTTCACTACCTTCCGCGTAAATTGAGATGGCGGCATGCGAACATCAAAGGGAAGTTCGTTACAGAATATATAGTGGTCCCGGTCTTTCATTCGTATCACGGGGGGGACGGGTGGTGGAACGACCGTTCCACTAGATATGGGTTGATAACTATTTTTAGGTCAGCTGTTTAGATGAACTCTTGACGATTTTTTTCAAATAAATAAAAACAGATCACATGGCTAACTTCATGCCTCAAATTTTAAAATAACAATACAATATGGAATATTTTCAAAATTTCAAATTCCTTTTAATTTTCTATAGATAAATTAAAATCAGAAAAAAAGGGGAATAGGAGCAGCTTATGTGTTTCGATATTTTTCTCAATTCTAGTAATGGAACAGCTGGTTTTACCAACAACATCAAGAACCGACGGAAAATTGTTTCTTCCTGTCAGCTGATTCTCTGTCACTGTCTCAGCAGCTGAAATAATAATCTTGTCTCACTCACACACTCACTCGCTCTCACTCTTTCTCATCATTTACAGCCGATGGAAATTTCTTTCTTCTGTCAGCTGATTCTTAAAGGATCAATTTCTCCTTTTTTAGGTCCTTTAGCGAGTTATCCCAGGGATGAGACCCGGCGCAAACTAATTTTTGTATCACAAACCTCCTATATTCAGAATTTCGACAAAATCGTTAAAGCTGTTTTCGAGATCCGTTGGACATACAAACATATAAACATAAATATAAACATATATAAATATAAACATATATAAATATAAACATACAGAAATTGCTCGCTTAATTTTATTGGGTTATATATGCTTAATTATTCTTAAATATGAGTTTCAAGTTTGATTTTCCAAGTTTCTACCAAGTCACTAACGCTTTCTTTGAATAATTTATGTCATCTCAACGAATTAAATTCATGAGCATAATAAATTATCATTCTCTAATTACCCCATTCATGTCCGGTTTTCTCGTCGTTCGATAAATCATTCAATAGCTATGGAGTCAATAAATTTATCCATTCAATAAAACTTATTGCGTTCAGTAAACATATTTATGTAACCAATAGCTATTGAACGATTTATCAGTTCAATGAATCTGGCAACATCGCAAAAGGCTCTATTTTGTAAACAAATGCTACATTTTGAAGGTTAGGGAACCTGTACCCCTTCATCTGTTTTATTCTTTGTCGGTAACTATTTTCTCTACAGTCTACCTTTTTAGATTGCGTGATCCTTTTCTATCAGCCATTTGAGAATGAAAGTATTAATATGAATTAAAAGAGGAGAATTTCTTCTTTCATTAGTCACCTTTTCAATTTTTTTAATCTCTCATAAAAAGTTACACGCAATCTAAAAAAAATGAGAAAACTATTTTTTACATTTCTCTATATTTTCTGTTACTAAATTAGCTTCTAAATTGGGATTAATGCAAGTTAAAATAACACGTATCTGGGCTTAATTATAGGAAATTTTATTCTCTACTTGTACAATCGGCTCAAATACCTCTTCGTGTGGTAAAAAATTGATCAAAACGTGAAAAAGGGAAGAATTTTGAGGGTTTTTCAACTTACAAAACCAAATGTACTTAACTTGAGAATGCGATATTTTGGTCGCAAATGACTGCAAATGAAAGAGGAGAATATGTTCTACAATTTGAGACCAAATACAATTTCTTATCATCAATGGCATTCAAGGTAGATGTGTTTAATAATCCTCTCAAAAAATTCTCCAAAAAAGAATTCGTCACCCGTCCCCTACCCCCGACCCTATTGAAAACGCTGGTGTGGAAACTAAAATTTGTGTACCAAAGAAAAAATCCAAAAAAATTTTATAAGCTTTCAGTAAGAACATGTTTTGATATAGCCTAAATAAAACCGTCTCCCTCTGCAATATACATTTATACATACAATATAATAATTATGTGTAGCCAACCCAAACAAAAATGAAAACTCTGTTCTGGAAGCCATTGACATTGAAGAAAAAATTTGGAAGAAATTTTGGGGGAGGGCGAGGGCGCTCAATAATTTAGAAAGTTCATAAAAACTTGTTAGCTCAAACACTGAGAGTATGATTCCTGAAAGTTTAGCATATTTCTAATTCGTGATTTTAAGTGAGTGAGATTGAGCGCCTCGCCCTCCCCAAAATTTCTTCCAAATTTTTTCTTCAATGTCAATGGCTTCCAGAACAGAGTTCATTTTTGTTTGGGTTGGCCCACATATTGTATTAAAATGTGTTATATTGCACAGGGAGACGGGTTTCTGTTGAGGCTATATCAAAACATTTTCTAAGTTTAAAAGCCACATTTTTTCTTTGATACCTAAACAGTTTCCACCAGCGTTTTTAATAGGTCGGAAATGAGACAGGTGACGAATTCTTTGAGAATTTGAGAGGATTATTTCTATATGATGCATATAGAAATAATAATAGTGGTAAAATATTTTTTTACGAAAATAATGAAGTATTATTACTACTATTATTACTACTACTACTATATGAAGCAAAATTTTACCACATCTGCGATTTTTCAAATGATATGCATTCAAATTATGCATTAAATATTCAAATATGCATTCGATTATTCATAATAATTATTTCGAAAGCTCATATTACTTTTTATAGTGCAATGATGAATCAGTGCATAAGACTGATGGCTGTACTTTAAAAAATTGTTAAATTTCATTCCTTTTTTTCCTTTAAAGGAATGAAATATCAGTTTTTTTTAAATCACCTTCTTGTTATAGAGGTATAACACTGCAAACACAATGGATGGGGAGAGAGTTAATTTTTTTTTAACAGTGAAATGCTATGTTATTTAATAAAAGATATTTTATCCTCACTATTTGGGTGCTACAAAATTATTCTAGCTATAAGTGAGCCAGTTATGGTTAATACTGAATGAACAAACAAGACTTTGTGACTGTGTCTGTTGCATCACACCTTATCATTTACTATCCAGACTTTAACGACATATCATTGTAGCAACATTAATTCATGTATAAGCAGTTATCCACAAAGTTTGTTAAATAAGATTGAGATTTTGAATTTAGATTGAAATTTTAACCCATTACGATAGGTCACATGACCACTTTTGATGAAAAAATATTTTGTAATCGAAAATGAAATCCTTGTAAAATTTGCCCAACACCATTATTATACATTCCAGGAACAAAATTCTCAAATTTTCCCATTAATGATTCTAAAATGAACGATTCAATTTTTCTATTTCCTGTCAGAGTTTTATTTCTTTTAATTGCTGAAATTGTTGAATTGACGCGACATTTACATTCTTTAAAACTTCAAATTCCAAATATTGCAACTTTAATTATTATTCGGGCAGAGCTACAGAGCTTAATCGGACGTTGAATGATTTGAAATTTTAAATGTGAATAGACTTCTACTAATCTACTTGAAGGCCTATATCTTCCAAACTATTAGGCCCTCAATGACCAATTAATTCTCAAATTGTAGGTATTTTAATATACTTTAAGAAATATGTTGGATGTCATATATGAGAAAGTGATACTTCACGGTCAAAATTCAAAAAACAAATGAAAAATTACGATAATTCAATGAACTTTGAAGAGCTGTATTTCGCAAACGGTTGAGCCCACAATAACAAATTTGGTCTCAAATTGTAGGTAATTGAATCAGCTTCCAAAACTATGTTGAATGTTCTATATGGAAAAATGATTCTTCAGGGTCATAATTGAAGAAATGTAGAAAAAGTGGAAAAATTCAACAATTTGATAAACTTTGAAGGCCTACATCTCGCAAACTATTGGGTCTACAATAATCTATTTGGTCTCAAATTGTAGATTCTTAAATTATCTTTCAAAACTTTGCTGAAAGTCACATTCGAAAAAGTGATGCTTCACGGTCAAAATTAACCAAATCTAAAAAACAAGTGAAAAATTACGATAATTTGATGAACTTTGAAGAGCTGTATTTCGCAAACGGTTGGGCCTACAATAACCAATCAGGTATCAAATTGTAGGTATTTAAATTTACTTTCAACCTCATGTTGAATGTCCTATATGAAACAGTGATTCTTCAGGGTCAAAATTGCGAAAAATTGAAAAAAAGGGTGAATTTTCGTTAATTTGATGAAATTTGAAGAGCTGTATCTCGCAAACGGTTGGGCCTACAATGATAAATTTGGTCTCAAATTGAAGGTAATTTGATATACTTTAAGAAATATGCACAATGTCCTTTATGAAAAATAGATTCTTCAGGGTGAAAATTAGCCAAACATAAAAAAGGTGCAAAATTCCGCCATTTTGTACGATTTTTGGAGATGAACCGGTAGTTTGCCTAGGTCTAAAACTTGGATTTAGCATCCCAGGACTACCATAAACATTACTAAAAAAAAACCGACTATCCCATTTCATACAAGGTAGATCCTATTTTTGATGACAATTTTACTGGGCTATTATTGAAAAGGTCGAATTTGGCGGTGGCAACAGTGTGAAACTTTTAGTTTTAACCGCTAGGATCGCGACATTCACATCAGGGCCACCTAGGAACATGGTCTAGCTAGACACTGAATTTAAACGTGCAGCTGACGTCATCACATCGTGTCCATAACAACTCATGTTTACAACTCATCCCTGCATTAAAGTTGGAATTCGTGTTTGGTTTTTCTCGTCTCGAGTTTATTTCAACTGCACAATTACCTTTTGGTGGATAAGTAGGTCTGTCTATTTATTTATTTTTAAATAATAAAATTTAAATATTCAAACTTGGTTGTGATCAGTGGCTGTTTATGAACAGTATAGTGGAGTGGTAGGCCTCTTAGCCGTGACGTCACATTTCAGTGTCTAGGCCATGTTCCTGGGTGGCCCTGTTTACATTCGATAAAAAGCTTCAAATTCCAACTTCAAATTGCAACTTTAATTTTTATTCGGACAGAGCTACAGAGCTTAATCGGGCATTAAATGATTTGAAATTTTAAATGTAAATAGTTTAAACATGTCTTCAATCGCTTTTGGTAGTCCGAAATCTCAACTCATTACAGATTTTTCACATCAAGTGCTCAAAGTTGAAAAAAATTGAAAAATCCCAAAATTAGTAAAATGACAAAATACCCGTATATAGTATATTTGCGAATTTATATCGTAGAAAGTTCGTTCTGATCTTAAATGAAAGCGCTCAAAAATCTAAGAAAATAATGTCATTACAACATTTTAAAATTTTCACTACCTTCCGCGTAAATTGAGATGGCGGCATGCGAACATCAAAGGGAAGTTCGTTACAGAATATATAGTGGTCCCGGTCTTTCATTCGTATCACGGGGGGGACGGGTGGTGGAACGACCGTTCCACTAGATATGGGTTGATAACTATTTTTAGGTCAGCTGTTTTGATGAACTCTTGACGATTTTTTCAAATAAATAAAACAGATCACATGGCTAACTTCATGCCTCAAATTTAAAAATAACAATACAATATGGAATATTTTCAAAATTTCAAATTCCTTTTAATTTCCTATACATAAATTAAAATCAGAAATAAAAAAGGAATAGGAGCAGCTCATGTATTCCGATATTTTTCTCAATTCTAGTAATGGAACAGCTGGTTTTACCAACAACATCAAGAACCGACGGAAAATTGTTTCTTCCTGTCAGCTGATTCTCTGTCACTGTCTCAGCAGCTGAAATAATAATCTTGTCTCACTCACACACTCACTCGCTCTCACTCTTCCTCATCATTTACAGCCGTTGGAAATTTCTTTCTTCTATCAGCTGATTCTTAAAGGATCAATTTCTCCTTTTTTAGGTCCTTTAGCGAGTTATCCCAGGGATGAGACCCGGCGCAAACTAATTTTTGTATCACAAACCTCCTATATTCCAAATTTCGTCAAAATCGTTAGAGCCGTTTTCGAGATCCGTTGGACATACAAACATATAAACATAAATATAAACATATATAAATCTAAACATACAGAAATTGCTCGCTTAATTTTATTGGGTTATATATGCTTAATTATTCTTAAATATGAGTTTCAAGTTTGATTTTCCAAGTTTCTACCAAGTCACTAACGCTTTCTTTGAATAATTTATGTCATCTCAACGAATTAAATTCATGAGCATAATAAATTATCATTCTCTAATTACCCCATTCATGTCCGGTTTTTTAGTCGTTCGATAAATCATTCAATAGCTATGGAGTCAATAAATTTATCCATTCGATAAAACTTATTGCGTTCAGTAAACATATTTATGTAACCAATAGCTATTGAACGATTTATCAGTTCAATGAATCTGGCAACATCGCAAAAGGCTCTATTTTGTAAACAAATGCTACATTTTGAAGGTTAGGGAACCTGTACCCCTTCATCTGTTTTATTCTTTGTCGGTAACTATTTTCTCTACAGTCTACCTTTTTAGATTGCGTGATCCTTTTCTATCAGCCATTTGAGAATGAAAGTATTAATATGAATTAAAAGAGGAGAATTTCTTCTTTCATTGGTCACCTTTTCAATTTTTTTAATCTCTCATAAAAAGTTACACGCAATCTAAAAAAAATGAGAAAACTATTTTTTACGTTTCTCTATATTTTCTGTTACTAAATTAGCTTCTAAATTGGGATTAATGCAAGTTAAAATAACATGTATCTGGGCTTAATTATAGGAAATTTTATTCTCTACTTGTACAATCGGCTCAAATACCTCTTCGTGTGGTAAAAAATTGATCAAAACGTGAAAAAGGGAAGAATTTTGAGGGTTTTTCAACTTACAAAACCAAATGTACTTAACTTGAGAATGCGATATTTTGGTCGCAAATGACTGCAAATGAAAGAGGAGAATATGTTCTACAATTTGAGACCAAATACAATTTCTTATCATCAATGGCATTCAAGGTAGATGTGTTTGAAAACAGAAAATAGCAATGCTTCTTGGTATATGGGAATAAAGTCAAAGGATCCTTTGGAAAAGAAATTTTCCAATTTTGATCGAATTCAAAATAATTTTATATATGAATATTTCAACAGCCTTGATGAGCTGGAAAGATTGAACTATTGTTTGATAAGATCCGTTCACTTATACAAAAGTTAGGTACGTCCTCAGTTTATCATCATTGAAGTAGACAAGATAAAAAGGCCTACTTGTCTCAAATTGTAGAGAACTTTGATGGCAGTTTTCACACGTTCATGTGAAGTAAAATATAGATTGTGATTATTTGAATTGAAGATAATGAAATGCTCTACAAATTTTATATAAAACATTTTTCAGTAAAACAATCATGTAAACGTTTATTTTTAGAAGTATAAAATTTTTAAGCGATAAATCTGTATTTTTCTTCATTCTTTCACAAATAACTCTGAACCTACTAGAGTTAAGAGTAAAATGGTAAGAAACAAATTATAGAAAATTTAATTTTGCAAAGGAAAAGTTTAATCGATATCTCCATTGGAAGCCGAGATACTTACGATATACGAAACAAAAACTAACCTAGATAAAAAATTGATCAAAATAATCTACAGCTGTGCAGTTATTGGTTCAATAAAAATTTATGTGCTGGATTTTGGCTCTATAGTTTATCGAGAGATTTATAGATCCAATAGCGTTATCGAGTGTTTAAAAAACGCAATTCTCATGTTTATGGAATCAATAGCGCTATTGAATCGATAAACTATTTATTGAACGACTAAAAAACCGGGCATCAGTCCGTAAGTCCAGCCTTGTTGGATTCGTTCTTTAGCCCAAAGACTTTGAGGGGCGGTTCATGAGTTCTGGATTTACTAGTCCAGAGCCAACGTTAGCATGGGCTAAAGTTACGCCAGGGCTAAAAAATGGGTTCATGAGACAGAGTTCAACCACGGATTATCGTTAGCCCATCGTAACTTCAAGATGCCTTAGGCCGAGGGGTTAGCCAATGACGAATGTTAGCTCGTCGGCTCAACTGCAGGGATTCACAGGGAATTTTTGTTTTCATGCATCAAGCATGTCGGAATGGAACAACTCGCCGCGGCCAGCTGATACAAGGACTGATTATTTCAGTTCACTTCATTTATTACCAATTTTCAGGGATTTTAGATGCAGCTAACGATTCGACATGATATATATAAATTAATTTTTAATTCACTGATCAAACTATAAAACTATTTTTCAAACATTGAAAAAATACAACTAAAACATGTTAATCGGTAATCTGGGGAGGAGGATGATGATGATGATGATGAGATATGAATAGCCCTAAAGGTCCAGTCAATATAACACATTTTTATGTTTACAAAATTTATTGAAGAACTGAATTTTTAAAATTATGTTGATTGGACTCATACAAATAGTCTGCATTTGATTTTGCACCAAAAAATAGACCGAATATCATGTCAAGTATTAAACTGATAATAATATTTGAATATAGAATGATAACTAATTTCTAATAAATTGATAACTAATTAGTGAATTGAAAATTAGTTTATATATCATGTCGAACCGTTAGCTGGGGAAAATGCCGGGGGAATCAGTGCTTGTATGAGCTGGTCGCGGCGAGTTGGTCCTTGGGCGAGTTTTCCTAGACACCTCGCATGACACTATCAACAATATTCCTCCCCTGTTGTCGCCACCCTCATCTCATCACCATCAATTGTATTTTGTGAAGTTTCTGTGCATTTCTAGTTCATTAATTATAACTGTATAAATAGTAGCTTATAGTATTTTCGAGTATAGTATAGTGATTAGTGTATTGTTTTCATATTATAACTTATAACAAGGCTCGATTTTGATTAGTTCTCGTTCTCATTTTTCGTTCTACTGCTGTCTTCAATGTATTCAATAAAAGCTTTTCATAATTCTCAATCTACGTATTCAATCATAAAAAAATGCACTTGCCAATTTGGATAAAAAGTATTTCATTCGAAAAATATCGAAAACAGTTTTATTTAAAAAAATATTAAAGATAAATATAATGAAATAATTTTTTTTAATAATGAAATAAATTATTCAAATGCAAATAATTGATCATATATTATTGTGGTGAATCAGTTTAATAAATAATTATTGTTTTCGTCGTTTGAAGGTTTTTTTGCATTTTTTTATGTTAGTGTGTTTTATACATCAATAAAAAAATTCGGGGTTTGTGGCTTTGTGGGTAATGAAATTGTTCAGAATTCAAAGACAAACCCTAATATAACATTCTTTTTTGTTAAAATCAAAACAATAACGTGATAATGGCATAATCCCTGTCTTAAACCTACCCTCTAGCGGGTCTAAGTTATAGCTCAAAATGATCATTTTTGAGCCGAGAATTATCTCATTTACGCTGGAGCTAGAACTCATGAACCCACGATGTTTATCTTTAATACCCGAGTTGATCTGTTGTTGTTCTCATGAACCCACCTAGCTTATCTTTTTGACTCGAGATCATCTGTTGTTGGACTCATGAACCCAAATTTTTAACCCCGGGCTTTTCCCTGCGATAATTGCTCTGTTACGCCTGGGACTTGCTAATCTCGAACTCATGAACCCGATTTTTAACACTCGGCGCAAAATCCGGTTTTTAGCCTTGAACTAGAGATAAACCCGATCTCATGAACCGCCCCTAAGTGTTCTCGGACAGTTGATCAACCAATGATATGTCAGTGAGATCTAGTGGAGAGGGCTTATAGCCATTGGATTGCATGAAATGCTCGTTTGGAAGACAAAGTGTTTTCATGCGGGAAGGAGGCTTGTCCATGGTTATAATAGTAGCCGAGAGCAAGAATAGTTTTGCGAAGAATTATGATATTAGGTAAATACCAAACAAATATGGAGCTGTAGCAATAGAATGTAGAATAATTTATTTAGAATTATTGCATTATAACATTGTTATAAGAGTTTTTATCATCTCCCAAGGATTAATAGAATTCGAAGGATTCAAAGGGAGAGAAGAGAAAAACACTTTTTTGTTAAGAATTCATTCTCAATCGCAGGGGAATATGAATTATTATTGTTGTTTTTATAAGATACTATGTGCCGCTATTCCAAGACTGGAATATTTAAAAAAGTTCTTTCACAGAAATTTCATTACATTTCTAAGCTTTGAAATCAATAAACTTCGAATATTTTCAATCACACGATATAGTAACGAATGATAGAGGAATATATTTTATTTTATTTGAGTAAGTCTAAAGTAGACCAATAAATTCTTGATGAGCTATGAATCAATTCAGTTCATGTCATCCTCATATAGCATGCGATCCCAGTCAGTTTCTATTAAGTTTAAGGAAGCTATGCCTAAGTCATTTATCGTCTATTAAATATTACTTTGAAAAAAATTATTCTCATGGAATTATCAACTTACTTGAGAGTTAGGACTGCGAGTTGATTCGTAGCGCTTTTCAGCTGGTGGAAGCTGGTCGAATTGGATAAGGCATGGATGTACTTTACGTATGTCATTGCGTTTTTCACCAAATATCCACCCAGCTTCAATCTTGTTCATAGCCCACATCTCATGGATGTTCTCTGCTAGTTAATCACGTATGCTCTCAATATAATTCGGAAGCATAACCTGAATAAAATGCACACAGTTCAAACGTGATTAGAAAAGTAACTTTCATTAAAACATTTCAGAACCATAATTATTTGGACAAAATGTTTTTGCTAAATTGGAAGAAGCTAACGAACAAATTGAAATACATAGGTAGTAAGCAATTTTTTGATTCAGGACGGACAAAACATGCAGATCTTGTACAAGAGAAAAGGTAAGAAGAATCGCTGATTTTTCTCAATAAACAACAAACAATTATCCTGTTGTAGGTATTCAAGATGCAATATGACGATCATAATACTGATTCAATCAAATCAAGTATATGGTTCAATGATGGTCTCTGGTCGCTTTGGCCATAAGATATTTGCGTTTCGATCTTTACAAATTCAGTATGATAACTTGAAGGTTTCAATTTTTGACTTTAAATTGATTTCTCACTGGATATAGCAGTTTAATATTTTGAATAATAATTAGTAATTATTTATTACTAATTCATTCCCTAAGTGTCTTCAAGAATAGACTGAGACCATGGCTCATTGAAAATTGTTTTTATAATTGGCAGAGTCTTCAAAATAAGACCGCTATATTGAGTGAGAATTTGGTTTATATTTCAATTTAAGTGGATAATTTATATTGAAAAGCAGTTTGTTTCAATTTCATGATACCTTCAAAGGCAAAAAAGAACTCTCATATTTAAAAAATACTGTGAAGATATACCGAATTCATTAATGAAAGAGTATATTGATCTTTATTAAATCTGTTAAACAAATAAAATATTTTGGAAAAAGAAAGTTAATAATGTTATACGATAAATAACTAATTAATTTGCATTCGGTGTAAATGTGATGTTTGAAAATTTATTATAGTTTTTTATTTTTCAGGATGATCAGATTTGATTTGATTGTATTTGATTGAAATTTTCAGATGAATACATAGTATTTGCTTCGATTCAGAATTGATTAATTCAATTCAATTCACCTTTGTTGTGTCTACAGGAGTCGGTACAAAGGCGGTATCATCCTCGACAGGCCACGGCCGGGCCAGCACACATTTGTTCAAGTTTCCAAAGTACGGATCTATGGACAGCACCTGTTGCGGAAGCAGGCTTTCGACAAGAGGCGAGAATTCTTCAGGCGGGAAGTATTTCAGTCGCCACCCAGCAGAAAACGACAACTGCAACCGAGATTAAACCCGAATTTTTAAAGTTTCAAGATTAACGAATCTACAAAGAGATCATGAATGGTATAAATTTGTGCTTGTATAATGCAGTGATATTAAATTTTATTGATAATTATGCATGATTATTAATAAAATGATCTTTGTGTTGTGATATTATTAATAATGTATTTCTTTTGTATATTTTTTATTTATATTGGTCAAATAAAATGTATTTATTTATATAGACTTGACAAATTGATAGTAGACTATTTAAATATGAAAAGTGGAGATTCAACTATTATATAATTCCAAGAACAACTATAAGTTACTAAGCAGTACCTAGTTTTGGAAGATAACTTTCTTCCCAACCAGGCTAAAAATATTGATTCACTTCTACTTATTGAGGTAGATAATAATTGTAGTTAATAATCCTTTGAGATGTAATGTGAACCTTTTTTCTCAAAATGATTGAAGATTTGAGAATCATAACTATTACAATAGTAGGCTACTTACTATATAGTTATTTATTAATATTAAAAATTAGCCTATATCGCTGCAATCGTAGATTATATTCATTGAAAGCACCATTAAATTCATGGATTTTTATATCTTTATTGGACCAATCAAACAAACACAAAAAATATACTTTTTTTAATACTGAACACTGTATTGTATCATCTAATTCACAAATTCCTGATATATTGGAGCTGTACCAGAAATTTAGATGATGATGATGAAACTACTGTATAATAATATTATTTTGGTTGTGGTTATCCATGCTTTTTGAGTCTGGTCAGTAATATAATGAAATAAAAGCCTACTTTTACTGCAATAGATGACACTTACGGTTGAGTCGCGAACGTGTTTCGAAACAATAAACACGCGCAAATCATCCTCAGCGCTTTGTGATACGACTCACAAATGAGATACAACACATAGCTTTGTGAGTAGTATCTCAAAGCGCTGAGGATGAACACATTTGTTCGAAACTCGTCCGCACTAAACCGTAGGTGTTCTCTATTGCATGTAAAAGTACGACTACATTTCATTATATTATAGAATAACAGTCCAAGAAGCATGGATAACCACAACAACCATAGGAATCCATAATAATCTAGATTATTTCTATTCTAGCTCTATTATACCTTGTTCATGGATTAGTTAATCAGGTGACACAATAATGAATGAAGTAACTATGTGAATTACTCACCCAATGAGAAATCCTTCAGCCTTCATGGAAGTAGTGGTTCTCGAATGGCTGTCAATCCAAGTGCCATGGAGTCCCATGCCATGTCAATCTGCATCATCTCCATCTCCATCATAATCAATATCACTGAGGCTATAATGCTTTATAATATAATATGCTAATCTGATAAAATTAAATGATTCTTAAAAATTACATTTCATAAATATGGAACATCTCTGTTGTAGTAACTGTAGCCTCCTAATAAAAAAGGAGAAAAGGCAAATAGGTTCAATGACCGATTAGATGAGACAACCACTCTAGAAATACTAATACAGTAGTTCTGTATTTTCAATGTTATAAAAATTATACTAAAAAACGTGTTACGCCTTTGCTCAATTTGCGTTTAGCTTTGTACGTCATCAGAGGGACCAATATAACAATTTTTTTCTACATAATTACATTTAGGCCAAAACGGAGTTTTATCAGTAAGTGTCTGTCAACACCAACTAAGGCAATTCTGAATATAGAGTGAGTGACAGCAAACAAGGAAACTATGTACACAATACGTTAGAACCATCAGCCTATACAATATTATAAAACAGGAATAAAGATGAACGTAAGAAAATGGGAAGGATCGAAGAGAGGAAACAATGATATTGGGAAGAGAAGGTATGTGAACACTTCAAGATCATAATATTATGGTAATCAAATTTTGATGCAAATTTCCCAAAATATTTGAGTAGCACAATAAGGGAGAATTAAGATAAGGAACTCTTGAATAGGATTACTAAAACCTTTATGAAACAAGATAATGGAATGGAAAAAGTGATTTCTTACTCATATGGGTTGAGTGGGCTGATCACTGTGCTTTAAGTCAGAGAACCAACACTAGGAGAAGGATCTAACTGTGCAAAGATGAAAAAAATTATGAACATTTATAACCGAGCTCAAATGAACTGAAGTTTTCTCCGCAATAATACTTTCTTTTTTTATCAGTGGGGAGACCCTTACGGGTAGGTTCCACCTCGCCCAATTGCAAAATTTTTTATGCCGGTCACCCATCCGAGAGCGGTGTTGAATGCAATATTACTAAGAATATAAGATGAGGGTTGATTTTGTTCAAAGATCAAATGGTATCACCTTCCACCAGTGGCAAGAGAATGATTGAATGTGAATGTGGGGTAATGAAAGATATTAGGATGTATTTTTAGTACACTATTCCCAGCCTCAAGGTTTATCCCCTGTGTGTAAGCGCCTAATATGTGTGGTGAGATATGAATTCTGAGTGAATGTTTTATGACAATATCCACATTTGTAATGTGTATGTAAATGTCTGGTAAGATGTGATTTCTGAGTAAATGTTTTATCACAATTTCCACATCTGTAAGGTCTTTCTCCAGTATGTGTATGTAAGTGTCTAGAGAGACTGGATCTATCACTGAATGTTTTATCACAAAATTCACAACTATAAGGTATCTCACCAGTATGTGTATTTGAATGTCTGGTAAGACTTGATTTCTGAGTAAATGTTTTATCACAAAATTCACAACTGTAAGGTCTCTCTCCAGTATGTGTATGTAAATGTGCGGTAAGATGTGATTTCCAAGTAAATGTTTTATCACAAAATTCACAACTGTAAGGTCTCTCTCCAGTATGTGTAAATGTGAGATGATTTCAAATGTTCTATCACAAAATTCACAACTATAAGGTATCTCACCAGTATGTGTATTTGAATGTCTGTTAAGACTTGATTTCTGAGTAAATGTTTTTTCACAAATTTCACAACTGTAAGGTCTCTCTCCAGTATGTGTATGTAAATGTGCAGTAAGATTTGATTTCTGAGTAAATGTTTTATCA
The DNA here is from genome assembly GCA_017141395.1 of Laodelphax striatellus. Classification (NCBI taxonomy): domain Eukaryota; kingdom Metazoa; phylum Arthropoda; class Insecta; order Hemiptera; family Delphacidae; genus Laodelphax; species Laodelphax striatellus. The sequence continues at coordinate 7,356,264 of CM029543.1, read as the reverse complement.
CAAAATTCACAACTGTAAGGTCTCTCTCCAGTATGTGTATGTAAATGTGTGGTAAGATGTGATTTCCGAGTAAATGTTTTATCACAAAATTCACAACTGTAAGGTCTCTCTCCAGTATGTGTATATAAATGGGTCGTAAAATTTGATTTCTTATTAGTTCTATAATCACAGTATTTACAAGTATAAGACTTGCTACTATGAACATGTTGATTAGCAGTGAATGATAATTGGTCAGTAGATTTATTGGCACTCTCATTTGAAGTTGATTTTCCTTGTTCTCCAATACTTTCCGCACTCAAGTCTTGTTCATCCAAGGCAATAGAATTGTTTTCAGTTCTGGAATTAACAATAATTGCAGTATCTGTAACAGGTGAAATATCCTGGATTTGCATCATTGTAGAAACAGAATTACATCCCCCATCTGATTCTATTTCAATCAAACCTTCCTCATTCTCTGCTTTTATATTATGCTCTTGTTTTATTAGGAACCTGTTTGATGAATTAGTAGAGAAGCTTTTATCATTCATAGAATTTTCATCTTCAATCTCTTCTTTTTTCACTTGTAGTCCTCCTTCAGCTATTCCCAAATGTTGTTCTCCCTTAACCACTATCTCTGGTTTGAGCACTATCATTAAGAATGGATGTTGTTTGTTGTGGTCTGAACATTGATCATGATCATCTGAGTTGTGTTGAATTTGGTATTTATATTCACTGTTCTTTTGATCTTGATCCAGTCCATCAGTGGTATCCATGCTCCCACTACATTGTCCTTGATCTTGAGGTATTGGCATGTAGTTCTCTGGATTATGACCATCATCAATTTCAGTCTGGACAGGACTGGACTGAATCTTGCATTCATTCTCTTCTCCCTGTAAACAAGTCACTGTTGAAAAATTGTTCTGAAAGTATAGAGAACAAAGGAAATTTTGAATATGACAAGTGTCACAGCCTTTACACATATTTTTTATGAAATATATTATTACTGTTCGAGATCAATTAATAAGTAAATGGGCAAATTTAAATTTCTTGACCAAAAGTTGAATACATTTCCAGATAGCAAGAAATTTTAAATTAATGAGCCGGTAGCCTACAGCTTGATGCACGAGTTCAGTGAACTATTCTTGTAAACATATTGACATCCAAACTGAACTTAAATAAGTATTATCTGTAAAAACTAACTTTTATAACCTTCAATGTGATTGTCAGTTGGATTTTTTATAATCAAATTTGACTGCAATCTGGCACTTGTCAATTGAAAAGGTATGTTCTGACTTAAATTAGACATTCCAATTCACACAAGAGAAGATTTTTAAAAGCAATACCTTATTTCCAATTCTAATTAAGCAATGCTCTTACACTTCTATATTTTCTGATACATGAAAATTCATTGTTGTTGAAAAAATTAATAAATGAACACATAATTCCTATTTTGAAACCATGAAACTGTGTTAAATTTCAGTAATCAGGCAGAATAATAACATTCAGTGTCACTTATTAATTTGCAGTCTACCTCAAAATAATATTCTGCTAAGTAATCCCACTAAGTGAATAGCCATGGATGCTCAGTGGCATGTGGTAAGAAATGGTTACTACAAATGAACGACTAAAAATCCTATTTTGAAAGCAGTGCCGCCTATTCTGCATTGCTTGCACTACCCGTGATTATTCCAAAATGTTTTTATCTTTACCTAGATAAGGCAACTAACATTATTCTACTTTCAGCTATTATTCACGCAAGTGACAGTCTTCACAGTCAATTTTTGCTAGTTTACTATTCGTCATGATATTCATAGACACATCCATGTAGCTGGAGATAGCCCAATATTATATGAAACAATGGCAGCATTGTAGCAGCCGCCACCTCGACTCTCTCGACTATAGCAAATTCCATGTGAGTCATTTCCACAATGATAGGGTTGAACAACCTTTATCAGTACAGATGCTAGAATAGTGAAAACGATAATATTTAAACCTATCATGAATGCAAATTATCAACAAAAAAACATGACTTTCTATTGCGTTTGAGTTCTAATAATAATTTGTAATATGTTCTTGGACAATACCTGGTATGCACTCTTTTTCTGCGAATCTGAGCCATCACCCAAATCTTCCACTCTTACCAATACTAGCTGAGCTATTTTCCCACCTGAAACACAATGAATGCACTGAATGAAAAGAGAACTGAATAGTACAATTGAAGAGGTTCAAGAAAGAGACAAAGAAGGAAGAATAGAGGGAATGAAGGAGAAATTGAAGGGCATAAAATGTCAGGAAGTTTGGAGAAACAGAAGTGGGAGAAGGTGAAGGGGGAGGAGGAGTATGAGCTGGTGGTTCATGAGGAGCAATGAGGTGCTGATGGAAGATGGGGGGAGGAAAAATTGTTTCAAAAAAATACTAGTACATGAAAACAAAGTTACATCATATTCCTAAGATCCAGATTCATTATCTGTTGCTCAATTATTACAGTTCAATATCTGGAATTCAATCTTATACAGATTTTTATACTTTACAGCAATAATAGAGATTTAATTGAATGAGAGTGATCTTGCATAATAATGATTATAACTAACATGGAAAACTCCTACCAAATCATGAATCTCCTGATGTTCTCTAATAACTCTGTTCAAGTCTTCAAAATTTTAACAATACTTTCATTTAATTTCTCAGCAAATTTCATTCACAATCCAGTCATTCCATAGCCTGAATTTAGTCTCTAGAAAGCTATAAATCTTAGGAAAATTGCAATCTGCCATCAAGTGCATCGTGGTTACAAGGCAATTCAAGTGAAATACAAAAAAATGCTTTTCCATGAGAAAGAATCCTGCTATTTTGAAAGATACGTGGAAAAATTGAAATTGCAACAAGAAGCTTATAAGAAAGCAATAGCTTGAAAGCAATAAAAAAACTCACAAATTCTGTATTCTAAATTGGAGTAGCTATCACTGCTGGAGAAGACCATTGAAGGTTCATCACACTGAAAACAATAGATAAAAAATTAATAAGCATATATCTCACTTTTTTAGAGTTCTTTGTAAATACACAAAAAATCTAGAAGGAATATGGATAAATTAAACCATTGACCAGAGGTGCAGCAAAAGTAGAGGTAGACTGAAGTTGAATGCTTCATGCATCATATTCAACTAACATAGAATAGAAAGACCGCCTGTCACTGAATAGAGTTGAGTTACCTGTTCTCGTTTGATGTCAGTATTCTTCCTGATGAGTGACCAGTAGTGAGTCGTCATCTCTTTGATGTCTACTGGCCCTTCATCACAGTCACAGCTGTCGTCTGCTGGATCCACTTCACTCTTCACCTGCTTACATGAAACATGCGAATTAAAAACTACCGAATCGAAGTTTTGATTCGCAACCATGATGGCTACTCTTGTACAGAATCAAAAGTATAGTCTTATCATCGTTTTTTATCGTCACAGTATAAACCATTACTAAAAAAAGCTGTAAAGGTGAGTTTTTGCTTTTGTCGATGCGCAGCCGATCTTGGATTAAAATAACAATATTTTTAAACAATAAAATTGTACCTACTTGTACATTAAACTCTGAATATTAATAAATTCAGTGAATTAACAATATTCGTACTATATTGTTCCTATTCATGCATGGTTATTCTTGTATATTTTTATTTCAAGTTTTAATTTATTTTGCGCATCCTGGTCTTCTAGTCCGCATTGAATTTTCGTCTGATAATACAGAAGGAAGCCGAACATTCGTCAACAACGATGAACATGGACCATTCAGATCATTGGGCTCGTGACGCATGCGCAGAACGAAAATGCTGCCGTCGGATCATTTGTGAAATGACCTTAATTCATAATGAAATCAATTTGGTAATTATTTTTAGTATCCGATATTGGTACCATTCCTAGTCAATATCTCTTTTCAAGCATTTAAACCCACCTCTTAGGCCCGGTCTAGACACAACGATAAGTTTGTCAAACTTTTCAGGATTATTTTAAATTGTCATAAAACATCTGATTTAACTTTAGTAAACGAGCGTACATCAATCAGCTGTTTTCTGACAAGTTAAATGGATCCTGCTAAATAGCATGATTATTTTAAATTGTCAGAAAACAGCTGATTGATGTAGGCTTGTTTACTGACGTTAAGCTGTATAATGACAATTTAAAATAATCCTGAAAAGTTTGACAAACTCATCATTGCGTCTAGACCGGGCTTAAATCAACTATCAGGAGCCATTTTGTTTTTGGTGGGCAACACATATTTCATGAGAATATTGTAATTTTTTTCCAGCCACGCTCCTGAAGCTAACCTAACCTTTTGACAACACCAACCTATGCTAGTGGGTTAAGCCAACAACCTTGAAACCAGACTTTTTCAATTTACCCAACTATTAGGTAGCACAGAGGAGAGGCGTGTCAAAGCTGTTGTTTAGCAAAGCTAAAAAGGTCCCTCAAGCCAAAGAAATTCATTGTAGCCTATGGCAAACTATTGATCCATAGGATAATTTTTGCTAGGAAATTGTAGCAGTATCATATACTAAACAAATACCATCAATTTTTTCAACAAATAGAATTCCCAATTCCTGATTATCATAAGTCATAAGCCTAAGATTAAAATCTTACCCTCGGCATCGAATGATCCAATTCGTTCTTGCATCTCTCACAAGTTACGTTTCCTGTAAGCTCTACAAGCGGAGAAACAGAACCACAGTTACGACAAAACCCAGGTACATCATAAATTATTTTGTCTTTAGACATTTTTGCCGTAATATTTAACTAAAAATGCATTACATTACTATTATAATACAGTTCGTGTCCCAAGATGACCAATAACCTAAAAGCTGACTAACCAAGCTAGCTGACGCCTTGAAGGCGGCGAAGGCGCGTCCCTCTTTCACTGACCTGACTATCCACAGACCTGTAAACAAACACTAGCGAACCTGGTGGAGTAAACTTTTCAACTTTATGCAACTCCATTTCATTGCTAACACTGTTATGAATAATAACAAGAACAAGAAGGCATTGGCCAATTGGCGTTTATTTATTTTAGTTTTATGGGTTAGGTCAAACGAGATTGTTGATTTTCATTAATCTTTTATCGTGTTCAGGTGAAGGTAATCAGTAAATAACAATAATTTATTCATTAATAATACGGTATTTAAAATATTCAGTTGTCTCTAGCAATTCGGTATGGTCTCTGGCAACTCTTACCAATATTGGTAAGACCAATATTGCCTAATTGGTACGTTACTAAATAGATTATTCCACCACATCAGACCTCTCAAGATTTGTATTATTGTTCAAATCGAACCCTAAAAACAGCAAACAGGAATTCAATTCTCATCAATTTAGTTTGTCAACTATAATCTGGTATTCTTAATGTTTTAAATTGAGACTGTAACTGGAAACAGTTTTGTTCGCCTTGGCTAAAGTGCAGTATATCAGCACATTTTTTTCTCAGCTATTTTTGAAGATATCAACACATTTTTTTAAAAATGAAACAAGAGACAAAAATGAGGCGCGCTAGCACAATTTCAACTTCATTACACCTATTCTAATATTTTTAAAACGGTTCGAAATATTGCTTTGATTCTAAACTATCTTTTGAAACAACATCAAGATTCTATCACTTGAATTGAATATTCCGTGTGGACACAATATGAAAATTGAATAATTGATATCAATTACTTACGATATTGACTATTACAGTATTTATTTATTGATTGTTATTAAAATCAGTTCATTTTAAAATTGTAGTAGGAACTGGATGCTGGAAGCCATGTTTTTGACTGTTAAATGACAAAAGCCTACTCCCCACTCTCGCTCATTGGACACTCAGGTCACTGCCCTTTTCACGCCTATGTTTTCTTTACAGACAATAGAACCCACCCGGACTCGAAGCTAAGGTATCGGCTGCCGAGAACGAACTGACCAAACTTCTACCCCCACCCTAAAAATTTCAGTTTTTGGTCACATGTAGTGGGAGTCGAAGGTCCATGTCTTACCTCGCGGCCTATACAGTTATTTCATTTGCCAAAGACAATTAAACTACTTAATTGTCTAATTGATTAAATTTAAATTAATGAAACCTATTAAATGTAAAATTTGCCGAGAAATTCAATGAGACCAGTAAGTTGAAAGTTTGTAACTTCAGTAGTTATTGAGATATTTTTAAAAATGTGTTTTTTCTAGTTCAAAGTAGGTTATTTTGTTTATCTCAAAGTTTTTTCCTCTCAAGGTTTTCAATGGTCTTGACCATTGTAACTACTAAAGTTACAAACTTCGAACTGGTTTTATTGTACTTCTCAGCAAATTTTATATAGGATATGAATTTTTTTATATACAATTTGATGCAGAAAAAAATTGAAAAAATTAGCCATAATCTCAATTTTTACCATCTTTTTTCTGGCAATTCTTTAAAATCAACAACATAGGCCTAGTTGGGTATATTTGAACTCGTCTTAGTACAAGCTTAGGTTAGGTTTTTTTTTTTTTTTTTTAAATTGGGTTGGGCTTTTAACCCTTGGCCACCGCGACCGCTACTCGATCTTTGTGGCATCCTCTTTGGCTTATGCCATGTTCCATAAACCAAGGCCAGAGCAAAATTTACTCAAGGCCTTGAAGTCCAGTTCTCTTGCCTCCTCTGGTAGGAGGGTTGCCTTCCAAGAAATCTACTCCTCATTTGCAAGAGTGCTGGACATTCCAGCAGCAAGTGTTCTGCTGATTCTGTTTCTTCTATGCAGAATCTGCATTCATCATCCTGACATAGTCCCTTCTTCCGTAACATATACCTGAATGGGCCGTGTCCTGTCAGCAGGCTTACTATTTGCCTCAGCTCCCCCCTTTCCAGGCTTATTACATTGCGGGAAGCCTTTGTTGAGGGTTTAATCAACATTTCTGATTGTCGTAATCCTTCTGTCCTATTCCAAATCAAACCTTCTTCTTTTCCTCCCATTCTCGGACTTTAGCTTTACAATAGCTAAAGGAACCCCACAACCTGGTTCCGGTCCTATAAATGGAGAATCTGCACCATTTTTTGCAAGGCGATCAGCTATTTCGTTTCCATAGATACCCTTGTGCCCCGGTACCCACATCAGGCTAACCTGATTCCTGACAGCCAGTTCCCTTAGGGACTTTTAGCACTGTGTTACCAGCTTTGAACTGCTGGAACAGGCCTGTATTGCCTTTAGGGCTGCCTGGCTGTCACTCAAAATAGAGATCTTGCCCTTCTCAGTCCTCTCTCAATGAGTTGATCAGGGCACAGCTCTATGGCCATTACCTCGGGGTGAAAGACAGTTGCTGTTTTTCCCAGGGCCCTATAGAATTTAGTTCCTGGCCCATATTCCAACTCCTGTCCTTCCTTCCCTGCGTGATCCATCAGTGTACCACTTCAGGGCGTTTGATTCCCAAGAATACTCTCTTCCACCCCTGTCACTCCAGGATTGTGACTTTGTAGGTGATCCATTACTATTCCCTGTTTTTAAAGTCCAGAACAGCTAAAGCCATAGCTAATTCAGGAAACTCCTTTAATATTGTCAAATGACCTTTCTCCATGGAGTTGTTGATATTTCTGTTACCGGTCATTTTGAGGGCACTTAGTGCTGCCCTTTTCTTGACCTCCTGCGCCAGAGGCAACATTCCAAATATTGCATCTAGCGCAGCAGTTGGGCAGGAGCCTGTGGCTCCACTAATGCCCAGACCTGCCAACCTCTGCAATTTTTGGAGTTTAGTTGCAGTAGTCTTCTGTTCCACCTTCGGCCACCAAACCAGTGCAGCATAAGTGACCATAGGCAGTATTACAGTCTGGTAAACCCAGAACTGCATACTGGGTCTCAGCCCCCATTTCTACCACACAGCCTCCTACAGGCCCGCAGAGCCTGTGTGGCCTTAGTAAGAGTCCTCTCAATAGGTCTATTCCACAGAAGGGTTTGGTCAAGGACTATCCCTAAATATTGCTCTTCTGTGGAAAACGGAATTGTTGGGCCTCCCAGAGTTGGAGCTGTTAAGTTCAGCTTCCTTTTCCTGGTGAATGGAACAATACCGTCTTTTCAGGATTGATCCGAAGATCCTCCTTTTCACACCACCTTCCTATGAAGGAGAGGGCCCTTTGCAGCAGGTCACACAGGGTGTCTGCTGATTTGCCCCTTATCATGAGGACCAGGTCATCAGCATAGGCTTGCATCCTGTATCCTCTGGCTGCCACTTGTTCTAGGAGATCGTCAATAACCATAGCCCATAGCAGAGGCGAACGAACCCTCCTTGGGGGCAACCTCTCAGGGCTGTTACAGTTACTGACTCACTACCCATTTCAGCAGTTATCAGCCTATTCCTGAGCATTGACATAATCCAGGAGGCGGTATCACTATCGACCCCCTTTCTCATGATTGCTCTTTCAATAGATGGAAATGAGGTGCTATCAAAAGCTCCTTCCACATCCATAAATGCCCCAATTAGCATCTCCTTCTCCTCTAAAGCCTTTTCTACCTCCCTGGTGAGGACATGTAAGGCTGTTATAGAGGAACGTCCAACCTGATAGGCATGTTGGGACTTATTCAAAGTGTTGTTGTTAAACACTTCATCCCTTATATATCTATCAGTTACCTTCTCCATGGTTTTAACCTAGGTTAGGTTAGTTTAAGCTAAAATTTTTCAAAATTCCCAATTTCATGCACTCCTCAATCTAAGACTCAAATAAATCACTCCACACTTCTAGAATTACTTAGCTTTTTTTTCTCCAGCCATCATCAACTCACAAATAAATTGAAAGTTAATAGTATCATTGAAATAATTTTGTTCAAGTAAGAGACAGAAACAACAATATATTTGCACAAACCTCCTATTTTCATTAATAATTATTCAAACTTTAATATGTAAGAAATATAATAAAATATATATTTTGTTTGTATTTCTATATTTTTCAGTTGAAATGATAATAATTAAAAAACTGTAATTTTTTAGATTGGTTACAAAGTTGTCGATAAGTCCAATATCGATAGTTGATAATTTGACTATACAGCTCATCGATTACAAAGTATCGATAAATATCAAAATCAAAATATCAATAGCAAGATGGCTGACATTTTCCGACAGACAATATAGACGAGTAGCTGCCAAACATCAGCGCTCAAGTGAGAGACAGAGGAACAACTTGTCGGGATTGAAGATAGTTTAACATTGAATCAAATGTAAAAATGTCTGTTTTCAAACCCATCGTATTTGATAAATATTCAGCCAAAATATTCCAGTAACTTATAAAATCAAAGCTAGGATGTTCAAGAACACTTCAGTTGCCTTTTTAAGAGAGAAGAAACAAAGATAATTTTAATTTGATCCTCTTTCCAAAAGCATTCCTTTCCAAAAAAGAGTGAGATAGGTACTGATATAAAATATAATATTGAACGTAAATAGATGAAATATGGAAAATATAAGATGTAAATATAATGTTGTAATTGAATTAAATATTATTTGTGTAAAATAGTTGATGTCTCTGAAATAATAATGTCTTTTTTACTCAGGACATTGATTGTTGCACATATAATATTGAACGTAAATAGATGAAGTATGGAAAATATAAGATGTAAATATAATGTTGTAATTGAATTAAATATTATTTGTGTAAAATAATTTATGTCTCTGGAATAATAATGTTTATAATACATACGATACCGATGGTTACACATAGCGGGAAGTTCAAACTTCAAAAACCTAACCTAGCAAGAAGAGTCTGGCAACAAGATGACGAAAATTCTGATAAAAGTACTTTTATCCATTTAATACATTCATTAAAACAGCTTGAAACCACTAAATAATAGATAGCAATAACGTATTGATGATATCTAGATGATTTTAATTGAATTCTATCTCAAAATCGTGTTTTGTCCCTATCTCACAATGGTAAAATCCCGACAAGTTGTTCACTCTCTCTCACCTAGAGCGCGCTGATCAGGTCTGGTAGCTACTCCTCTATTGTGATTCCGATATTCAAGATTGTGATCGTAATTAATGCATTGAATAGTTGGCTAAAGTGCAGTATATCAGCACATTTTTTTCTCGGCTATTTTTGAAGATATCGACTCAAATTTTTTTAAAAATGAAACTAGAGACAAAATTGAGGCGCGCTAGCACAATTTCAACTTCATTACACCAATTCTAATATTTTTAATATCGGTTCGAAATATTGCTTTGATTCTAACCTATCTTTTGAAACATCAACATTCTATCACTTGAATTGATTATTCCGTGTGGACACAATATGAAAATTGAATAATTGATATCAATTACTTACGATATTGACTATTACAGTAGGCTATTTATTAATTAATTGTTATTAAAATCAGTTCATTTCTGAATCATTGTAGTATGAACTGGATGCTGGAAGCCATGTTTTTGACTGTTTGTTTACGAACGCCTACTCCCTAATCTCGGTAAAAGTAGTCGATAATTTTTATCGATTGTTCTTCAATATCGATAAATGATAACTTTGAGATCAGACTTCAATAAACCAACAGCCAAAAACGTACAGTTATTTCATTTGCCAAAGACAATTTCACTACTTAATTATTGTCTAATTGATTAAATTCAAATTAATAAAGCCTATTAAATGTAAAATTCGCCGAGAAATTCAATGCGATCAGTTAAAAGTTTGTAACTTCAGTAGTTATTGAGATATTTTGAAAGATGTATTAAGGGTTTTTCCTAGTTCAAAGTAGGTTATTTTGTTTATCTCATGATAAACAGGTAGGTTTTCTTCATTGAAATTAAATTCTGAAGAGAAAATGTTAAGTCATCTAATGACAGCTCAACAGCTGTTTGAATGTAGAATTCGTAAGGTTTTCACCGGTCTTATCTTTGCAAACTTAGTTCGCGTTATGCGCAAACCACATTGTAATCTATTTAAATTATAACATTGATACCAGTCGGGACAAACGCCTCGACAGGTGAGCTCTCTTGGTTCCCACCGGTCTTAACCTTTCTTTTTTCCCTAACCTTCGCTAACCTCGCTAGTAGGTAGCAAATCACCTTGAAATTACCTCCCCTTCAAGTTAACAGCCTATGATAACCAGGAATGGCGCTTCGCGCGAACCACGTTATATTCTATTCGAATTATAACATCGATACGCAGTCGGAACAAACGCCTCGACAGGTAGCTCTCTTGGTTCCCACCGGTCTTAACCTTTTTTTCCTAACCTTCGCTTAACCTCGCAAGTGGGTAGCAAATCACCTTAATACCTCTCTTCAGCTAAAAAGCCTATGATAACCTTAGTTCGGCGTCTGAACCATTATTCAATTCAATTTTAACATTGATACCGTGGTCCGGGACAAACGCCTCGACAGCTAAGCTCTCTTGGTTCAAACGGTCTTAACCTTTTTTTCTCCTGCAGCAACCTCGCTAGGTAGGTACCGTCTGTAAATTACCTCTCCTTCAAGCTAAAGCCTATGATAACCTTAGTTCAGCGCGCGCCGCACGTTATATTCAATTCGAATTTTAACATTGATACCGTGGTCGGGACAACCTCGACAGCGCTCTTGGTTCAAACCGGTCTTAACCTTTTTCACTAACCTTCGCTAACCGCTAGTGGGTGGCAAATCACCTGAAATTACCTCTCCTTGAAGCTAACAAAGCCTATGATAAACTTAGTTCGCGCTTTGCGCGAACTACATTGTATTCTATTCGAATTATAACTCTGATACCGTAGTCGGGACTATATTGTGGTTCGCGTAAAGCGCGAACTAAGGTTATCATGGGCTTTGTTGTTGAAGGAGGTAATTTCCGTGATTACCTACCAGCGGAGTTAGCGAAAAAAAAGGTAAGGACCGGTGGGAACCAAGAGAGCTTACTGTCGAGGCGTTTGTCCCGACTATGGTAATATCAATGTTAAAATTCGAATTGAATACAACGTGGTTCGCGCAAGCGCCAACTGTTATCATAGGCTTTTAGCTTGAAGGAAGAATTTCAGTGATTTGCTACCCACTAGCGAGGTTAGGGAAAAAAGGTAAAGGACCGGTGAGACCAAGAGAGCTTACCCGTCGAGGCGTTTGTCCTGACCACGGTATCAATGTTAAAATTGAATTGACAACGTGGTTCGCGCGGGAAGCGCGAACCAAGGTTATCATAGGCTTTTAGCTTGAAGCGTAATTTCAAGGTGATTTGCTACTAGCGAGGTTAGCGAGGGGAAAAGTTAAGACTGGTGAACCAAGAGAGCTTACCTGTTGAGGCGTTCGACTACGGTATCAATGTTAAAATTTGAATTGAATGTAACGTGGTTCGCGCATGAACTGTTTATCATAGGCTTTTTAGCGAAGGAGAGGTCTTCAGGTGATTTGCTACCCACTAGCGAGTTGAAGGTTAGGAAAAAGAAAGGTTGAGACCAGAACTCAAAAATCTACATACAAATTTGTAACTACTAAAATTACAAACTTCGAACTGGTCTCATTGTACTTCTCAGCAAATCTTATGTATGATATGAATATTTGTACAATTTATTTTATGTACAATTTGATGCAGAAAAAAATTGAAAAAAGTAGCCATAATCTCAATTTTTCGCCATATTTTTTCTGTCAATTCTTTAAAATCAACAATTTATTTGAGTTTGGTATATTTGAGCTCGTCTTAGTACAAGCTTAGGTTAGGTTTGTTTAACCCTTAAGTGCGCGCGCCCGGTTTCGTAACGTAAGTGCGCGCGCGGGGTCGTTCAGACTCCCAACACAAAAAAATCATTTTAACTTGCTGCTATCATATTATTTCAATTTTTTTTAATTCTATGTTTGCATGCAAGAGTTAGTAACTGTATTTGGAGAAAAAAATATATATTGAGAACCACTTTCAAATATAATTTAATGAATATTAAAGTGGTGACATACCTAAAATTGTAGCAGGTCCAGCAATAATTTCACATTTGAAGAAGAGGAATAGAATACCTACTTATAGGGACATATAATAATGTTTTGTCATGTTGCCAGTATTTCATGGGCCAGGTAGGTCTAATAATATTTTGTAGGTTTTTAGAAGTAGGTGAAATAATAGGTTCTTTTCTTTACTGTCACTTTATCTCTCAATAAAAGTCCTGTTCATAATAATCTCCAGCCCCACGGATACCGTGTCTTCTATAATTTCATTTACATGGTCTTCAATGACATGCTCATCAACTATCATATTATTCGCAGTCATTTCGCACAAACAAAGTATCAATCACACATCAATCTATGAACAAAAGAAAAAGTTCATTTTCTATGTATAAAAAGAAAGTAACCCAGGTAAACGTGTGGGGATAAAAGCAACCCGATTGTATAACCATTGAATATACACCCATTGATATACACCCATATATTCAATGGTATAACTAGCTGGTAACGTGAGTACGCGCGCGGGGTAAAATGACCTACCGTATAAAACTAGCTGGTAACGCGAGTACGCGCGCGGGGGTACGAATGACCCTACTGTGCAGACTAAATTTAAAACGTTTGTTGTGCGAAACCGGATAGTGCTATTGCAAAACTAACTGCAAATATTGACTCACAACATTCCAGTGCAGAGATGTCTAGACGGCAGGCAGTTTAGCCAACATATTCTATTAGATAGAGAAAAAATAATTTGCGTGGGGTCGTTTATACCCCCGCGCGCGCACTTAAGGGTTAAGTTGAAATTCACTTAATGTTCAAAATTCCCCGTTTCATGCACTCCTCAATCTATGACTCAAATAAATCACTCCACACTTCTAGGATTACTTAGCTTTGTTTTCCTCCAGCCATCATCAACTCACAAATAAATTGAAAGTTAATAGTATCATTGAAATAATTTTGTTCAAGTAAGAGACAGAAACAACAATATATTTGCACAAACCTCCTATTTTTATTAATTATCTAAACTTTAATATGTAAGAAATATAATACAACAAGCTGTCCCGGCGAACTTCGTATCGCACTCTTCACCCCCAAATGTCCCCTCTTCTCCCCACAAATGTCCCTTCATGCACACCCCCAAAAATGTCATCCCACAAATGCCCCCTCCATTCCGCCCAAATGTCACCCCACATATCCTCTTCATGTCAACCCCTCTTTCCCATCAAATGTCACCCCTTCTCCCACCAATTATTTTTTTCATATTTATCTGTTTATTTATTCATTTATTTCTTTTTAATTTTTTTTTTATTTTAATTTTAATTTATTTTATTTTTTTTAATTTATTTTTTTTTAATTTATATTTTTTAATTTATTTTTTTTTTAAATTTATTTTTTTAATTTTATTTGCTTTCAATTTTTTATCAGTCCTATTCTAATTAAAAGAATTTTTTCATATTTATTTATTTTTAATTTTTCATTTTAATTATTTTATTTTTAAAATTTTTTTTAATTTTATTCCTGTCTTCAATTTTTTATCAGTCCTATTGTAATTAAAAGAATTTTTTCATATTTATTACTTTCTTTTTAATTTTTTTTATTTTATTTATTTTTTTTTTATTCCTGTTCTTCAATTTTATTATTAGAAACAATAAAACATGCATGATACGTAATGATAACTCATTCTTAATTGATGATTGTAAAAATAATTAGAGTAGAAAACCTAGAGCAAAAATGGTCCAGAGCGGGGTTTGAACCCGCAAACCTCTAGGTTATCACGCAGACTCTTGCACTGGAGCCACGGCGACTTAGGATATGTTTGCTAATTTATCTGATCTTAAATTGCGATCATCTTTCCGTTGTAGGTACACGTTCGTGCGGCAAGTTTGAACGTAGCTCTATGAAATATTTGATAGGTTATGTCATTAATGTAATAACTATTTATTAATTATAAAAGGATTTTCTTATATTTTAATAGATATTATGTTAACCAGTGCTTTAAAAATTCAAACGAATCCAAAATCATCTAAATCGGTTCAGCCGTTCTCCAGTTATAAGCGAGCGTACAGACACCAACTCTCTTTTATTAATATAGATATATATTTTGATTGTATTTCTATATTTTTCAGTTGAAATGATAATATTAAAAAGACTGTAATTTTTTAATTGGTTACAAAGTTGTCGATAAGTCCAATATCGATAGTTGATCAGTTGATAATTTGACTCTACAGCTCATCGATTACAAAGTATCGATAAATATCATCAAGATTAAAATATCAATAGCAAAATGGCTGACAATTTTCGACACTCCGTGATTCCGATATTCAATATTGTGATCGTAATTAATGTATTGAATAATTTTTCAAGTAAAAAGAAACTGAATTTTCACATCAGATATCATAAGAATAATAAATTTAGCATTGAATTCATCTACAAATAACTGAATATTGATTTACCTAGGTAAGTTTGCCAGTGTTATTCCAAAACAGGTTAGTAACAGCAATATTTCAAAGCATTATTAAAAATATTAGAATAGGTGTAATGAAGTTGAAATTGTGCTAGCGTGCTTTATTTTTGTCTCTAGTTTAATTAAAAATTTGAGTCGATATCTTTGAAAATAGCCGAGAAAAAAATGTGCTGATATAACTTACTGCACTTTAGCCAACTTATTTTAATGTTGGATTCAATTCTTACCAACTTGACTCTAAAACTATATTCTGGTGTTATAACAATGTCGATTTGCAAAGGTTATAAATTTCGATTTGTAAAGTTTACTAAAAAACGTTCATTACACAGAAGTATTTGCTTTGGTTAAACATTACATTGAAAATCATCACAATCATGGTAAATAGTCCTAGTGAAGAATTACTATGTCTTTTGTAATGTTTATCAATGAATCAATAATTTACTTGGCTTTGTACAATAAAGTGTTGGAGGCAAAGTAAGTTAAAAGGGAGAGCTATTTGATTTCACAATGTTATATTATAAATGTATAAATAAAAATAGCGAATCGGTTTACAGCATAGAATGCTCATCGCATCAAGTAAGTAAAATTTTATAATATATTTTACTTATTGAGCAATAGTATTATAAATTTGTACAACTACTACATGACCCATATAATGAAATTAATTTTAGTTTTTTTGTTCATAGATTTTATTTAAGTAGATTTAAGAGAAATCGATCAAAATCGAAATAAGTGTGAAATGATGAATGAAACTGTACCTAGTTGTTACTGTATCATATATTTATATATCACGTATACTTTAGTGCTTTTCATCCTTGAAGAACCCTGAGCAGAGAGACAGTCCAGCACTACTTTCTGAGCTAGCAAATCACACGCCTGCAGCGTCGCCAATACTACAGAAAGTATATAGCATATAATTATAATATACACTGTCACGAAGTAAATTTGTAACGGTTGAATTTCAAGAAGAAGGCGCTTGCCTATCAGAAGATCTCGTGGTCCAACGTCCAATTCAGCCTCTAGCCTACTGCGCCGCCTCTATGCGCAGCCTTTCCCCACCACCACACCCCGTCCCACTGCCCCCTTGGGGTGGTCAGAGCATTATTAGTTGAGTACATCATCTTTGACAGTCCTAATTCAGATCCCGAAGAGTCAAGTGAGCAGCAGAGCTTCAGCGGCGAACAGGGTAGGAGTCTCCGGAATCGGCACTGCGTCACCGAGGAGGCAGTTCCCAGCGTGTTCGTGCGGCAGCTTGCAGGCCACTTGTACGTCTGAGTCCTTCAGGTCCGAAGGACGGAGTCGGATTATCCATTCCGGCGGGTACGGGTTAGTGCCGAAGTTTTCCACATAACATATTCACTTTCAAACCATTTTCCTGGTTTTCCCGACTCTTCCTACAGCTCTTTAACACTTTACTTTTTCTTGCCTCTATTCAATTCTTTCTTTACTTATACTTTCTCTTGCTTTGCCTATTACTTTCTCTTTCTTATTCTATTCCTCCTCTTCTATTATTACCTTCTCTTACTTCACTTACTTCTCTTACTTTATACTCTATTCTTTCTCTTTAAAACCCCTTTCAATTCCTTTCTCTATCTCGGTCGCTAGACACTAACTTGTTACTAAGCTTCGACGCGAAGGAGGAGCAGTGGCTTACTTGTGAATAGCGATCGTTAACCTTCCTCTTGATCCTGTCCCGGCTGCTGTGCAATAACAGGCCTCTGGGCGATCTCGCGAAGAGTGCGCAGGGGCGTACCTGACCACGGTATGTTGTATCCGTTTTCCACGCTTGCTGGACCATAGACCAGCGAGTTGGTGGGAGCAATCGGTATCCGAATCCTATATTCCCTTCACCATCACTGCCCGAAACCCTTTATATACTTTTATTCTTTATTTCACTTTTCTTCTTTCTTCCTTCTTTCCGGTCGCAGGGCTACTCTGCCCCGCAGACCGCTTTTTCTTCTTTCTTTCTTCTTTTCGGTCCGCAGCGGGCTACTCTGCCCCCGCAGACCGCCTTTCTTCTTTCTTTCTTCTTTCCGGTCCGCAGCGGGCTACTCTGCCCCGCAGACCGCCTTTCTTCCTTCTTTCTTCTTTCCGGTCCGCAGCGGGCTACTCTGCCCCCGCAGACCGCCTTTCTTCTTTCTTTCTTCCGGTCCGCAGCGGGCTACTCTGCCCCGCAGACCGCCTTTCTTCTTTCTTCTTTCTTCCGGTCCGCAGCGGGCTGTTCTGCCCCGCAGACCGCGCCTTCTTTCTTTCCGGTCCGCAGCGGGCTATTCTGCCCTGCAGACCGCGCTTCTTCTTCTTTCCCGGTCCGCAGCGGGCTATTCTGCCCCGCAGACCGCGCTTCTTCTTTCTTTCTTCTTTCCGGTCCGCGGCGGGCTATTCTGCCCCGCAGACCGCGCTTCTTCTTTCTTCTTTCCGGTCCGCAGCGGGCTATTCTGCCCCGCAGACCGCGCTTCTTCTTTCCTTCCGGTCCGCAGCGGGCTATTCTGCCCTGCCGACCGCTTCTTTCTTTCTTCTTTCCGGTCCGCAGCGGGCTATTCTGCCCCGCAGACCGCGCTTCTTCTTTCTTCCTTCCGGTCCGCAGCAGGCTATTCTGCCCCGCAGACCGCGCTTCTTCTTTTCTTTCTTCTTCCGGTCCGCAGCGGGCTATTCTGCCCCGCCGACCGCGCTTCTTTCTCTTCTTTCCGGTCCGCAGCGGGCTATTCTGCCCCGCAGACCGCGCTTCTTCTTCCGGTCCGCAGCGGGTTATTCTGCCCCCGCAGACCGCTCTTCTTTCTTTCCGGTCCGCAGCGGGCTATTCTGCCCCGCAGACCGCGCTTCTTCTTTCTCTCTTCTTTCCGGTCCGCAGCGGGCTGTTCTGCCCCGCCGACCGCGCTTCTTCTTTCTTTCTTTCCGGTCCGCAGGCTATTCTGCCCCCGCAGACCGCGCTTCTTCTTTCTTCCGGTCCGCAGCGGGCTATTCTGCCCCGCAGGCCGCTCTTCTTCTTTCTTTCTTCTTTCCGGTCCGCAGCGGGCTATTCTGCCCCCGCAGACCGCGCTTCTTCTTTCTCTTCTTTCCGGTCCGCAGCGGCTATTCTGCCCCGCTGACCACTTCTTCTTTCTTTCTTCTTTTCCGGTCCGCAGCGGGCTACTCTGCCCCGCAGGCCGCTTTCTTCTTTCTTTCTCCTTTCTGGTCCGCAGCGGGCTATTCTGCCCCCGTCTTCCGACCTTCTTCTTTCCGGCCCGCAGCGGGCTATGCTGCCCCCGCAGGCCGCTCTTCTTCTTTCTCTCTTCTTTCCGGTCCGCAGCGGGCTATTCTGCCCCCGCAGACCGCGCTTCTTCTCTTTCTCTTCTTTCCGGTCCGCAGCGGGCTATTGCCCCGCAGACCGCGCTTCTTCTTTTCTTCTTTCCGGTCCGCAGCGGGCTATTCTGCCCCCGCCGACCGCGCTTCTTCTTCTTCTCTTCTGGTCCGCAGCGGGCTATTCTGCCCCGCAGACCGCTTTTCTTCTTTCCTCTGCTTTCCGGTCCGCAGAGCTATTCTGCTCCGCAGACCGATCTCATTCTTATCTTCTTCTATATTCTCTGTATTTTCTGAGCTGTCTCCCTATCCCGTTGGCGGTGTGCGACAGCCCGGCCGACCATCCTTTCCTCTTATAAAATATCGGCAGGGGAAAAGGATTGCTAGTTAGCAGTGGCCATTGAAACGCATAAGCTGCGTCCCAACAGAAGAAGAGGCGACCGCAACCGCCTGTTTCAGCCTGCCAGAAGGAGTCAATCGCGGCCGCAAACCCGCGAAGCGACTCAAACCTCCTTTCCTTGCCCCCCCACTATCCCTTCTGAGACTAGCCGGCCAGGAGCGACACCTGGGCAATCACCTGTGCAGGTAGGCAGCACCGGCATACGTGATAGATTGGCGCCCTCGCGTGGGGCCCGGAAGGAGGACCTACTGTAAGGAAAATGTCCGATGACGACAGAGATGACCAAGTCCTTGTTCATCTTGATACAGAGGAGGAGCTGCCGGAATCAGCCACCGACCCTAGAGTCTCTTGGGTGTACAAACTCCAAGGACCAAGCGATTATCCTGCTAAGGAGTTTTTCTACCGACGGACGGTACCATGGCCGAGATAAGGAGGACGCTGGAACACCACCGCCAGACGATTGCTCAGACGGCCGCCGACCCGACCACGAATCGAGTCGGAGCAAGGGATGACAATCCAGTTCAAGTTACCGGAGGACTTTCAAACAGGTCCGAAGCCGCCGCGACGAGGCTGCCGACCCATTCAAGCATGATTGAGATGCCTTCAAGAGTACGGCCAGCACCTTACACTAGTTCCCATAGACCCAGGGTCGTGCGACAAGGTGCGGAGCTGGCGCCTGACATTTGATGGGAGTAGCGATGCACCGAGCTTCATGGAGAGGCTGCAAGAGCTGCAACAGGCCTATGGACTAAGCGGGTCACAGCTGTTCACCGCGCTTCCGGAATTAGTATCTGGCCGGTGTTCTTTGTGGTTGAGGAATCGACGCACACAATGGAGACGATGGGAGGACTTCGTCGCTGATTTTAAAATGAGGTACTACCCTCCGACGTATGAGGAAGACCTCGATAATCAAATTCTCGCGAGGAAACAGCGAGAAGGAGAACTAATAGATGAATATTCCGAAGAGCTACTCACCCTAATGAGGAGGAGAGGCGAATTTTCGGAGGCAGAAAGGGTACAACGATTGTATCGGAACTTATTACCTCGGTATAAGTTATACATCAGACCTTCAGAGGCCAACGACACGGATACGTTACTCCAGTTGGCCCGACAATACGAGAGGATTAAACTCGAAGAGAAGCATGCAAGGCAGTCTTCTCGGGCGCCCAGGTTGGAGGAGCCAAAGAAGTTCAACCGCCCTCGAACCGACGTGGAACGCGACGCACCAGCGCCGCGGAAAACCGCAACCGCCACCACTGAACAAGTGTGTTGGCAGTGTAAGCAGCCAGGGCATTGGCGATCTCAATGTCCGGAAAACTCGCAGTGTAAACGTTGCAGGAAACAACGTAACAATTGTACTTGTGAGAAACCGCCCAGGAGGTCAACAGAGACCGCGGTGGTAAAGTCATCTACACAAATAGAAACCGAGGTGGAATCTAGAGATGACAACCGGATCTATGTTATTGCTGAAATAGCAGGAAGGAAATATCGAGCGTTACTTGACACCGGCGCTGAATCAAACTACATTAGTAGTGAGGCCTTCAAAAATCTGACAGAGGCTGATATCCTTAAGAAAGTGTCTGCACGTCACAACGCAATATTAGCGGATGGTACACTAGCACAACTAGGAGAGAAAGTCGTTATAAATTTGAAAATCAATCAAATTGTCGTACCAATGACAGTAACTAGTATGGAGGGGCTTTCTCCTGAGTTATTGATTGGCATGCAGTTTATGCGAGAGCACCGCATGAAGATCGACACCCATCGGAGGGAGGTCAAGTGGGAACCGCAGTTACCCATTGTTAAATACAAGGGTAGTGTAAACACGGTGGAGCCCAAATTAGAAGCTATTAAGCCAGGCGTGGCGACTGTCAAGTCACAGACAGAAGAGCGACAAAGAAAGGAGGAACGTATGTTCATGTATGTACGGGTCAATTCAATTGATCTGAACGCCCTAATAGACACCGGAGCTGAGTGTTCATACATTTCGGAGCTGGTTACGCGCCGGATTACGGCAGTAAGCGCCTTGAAAAACAAGGCCGTCTCACATCAACCTGCCCTGATTAATGGTGTGAAGCTACCTATAGTAGGAGAACTCCAGTTAGCCGCTGAAATATGTGGGAGAAGAACCCACATGCGAGTCGCCGTGGTGCGATATTTAGTGCCTGAGATGATTCTGGGGGTGACTCACCTGCAAAGGATAAGAGCGCGAATTGATACAAGGTCAAGAAGGATGCTCTTACCACCAGCTACTCTTCAAAAGGCATTGGCTGTGGTGACTGAGAGAGACGACTTCGAGCAGTTTCTCAAAGTTGAACTAGAAAAATTCAGGGAGGTTCCAGGATCCACTCACCTACTGAAACATAGAATAAAATTGAAGGAAGGGGCAGAACCGTTCCGACAACGCCCGTATCCCCGCAACCCCGCCATGCAGAAGGTGATCAACGACGAAGTTGACACAATGCTAGAACAGCGAGTGATAGAGCCCAGCAGTAGCGCCTGGAGTTCGCCCATAGTGCTTGTAAGGAAGTCGAATGGGAAGCTGAGATTTTGTATTGATTTTCGACAAATCAATGAAATTACACATCGGGATGCATATCCTTTGCCTAATATGACGGGGATATTAGATAGGCTGCGCAATGCCCGCTTCATTTCGTCAATAGACTTGAAAAACGGTTATTGGCAAGTACCTTTAGAAGAAGATAGCAAGCCACTAACCGCGTTTACGGTGCCAGGGCGAGGATTATTCCAGTTTAGAGTGATGCCGTTTGGCCTACATTCGGCAGGGGCAACGTTTCAAAGGTTACTAGACCAGGTAATTGGACCGGAGTTGGAACCTTATGCATTCGCCTATCTGGACGATGTGATTGTCCTTGGAGAGACACTGGAGGCACACCAACGGAATCTGGCTAAAGTGTTCGACCGGCTAAGAGTAGCAGGGCTAGCAATCAATGTGGAGAAGTGCCAGTTTTTGAAGACTGAACTCCGTTATCTGGGGCATATTGTCACAGAACAAGGGCTCCGGACGGATCCCGAAACAATCAGAGCGGTCGAAGAATTCCCTTCCCCGAAGAGGATCAAGGCTCTGCGCAGTTTTTTAGGGCTAGCATCCTGGTATAGGAGGTTTGTCCCGAACTTCGCTGATCTAGCAACCCCGCTGCACCGATTACTGAAATCGGGGGTGAAGTGGCAATGGGGGGAAGCTGAGGAAGAAGCCTTCAATCAAATTAAGGCAGCGCTCACCAGTTCTCCAATATTGACATATCCACACTTTGAGTTGCCGTTTGTGGTTCAAACCGATGCATCGGAGTATGGCCTAGGGGCCGTGTTGACTCAGGAGATCAACGGCGAGGAAAAGGTGATTGCTTATGCAAGTCGTGGTCTGAAGGGACCCGAGCTTCGGTATAGTACAACTGAGAAGGAGTGTCTAGCCATAATTTTTGCATTAAGGAAATTCAAGCCTTATATTGAGGGGTATGAAATCACTGTATTAACCGATCACCAGTCACTGAAGTGGTTGCGAGCCGTCCCTAACCCCACAGGCAGGTTGGCTAGATGGGTACTCGAGATGCAGCAATATAACCTGGTAATAAAATACCGGAGGGGGAAGCTGAACGTCGTCCCAGACGCACTATCCCGCGCCCCGCAGAGAGCGCAGGGGGAAGGAGAGATGCCTGACCCGGTGAACCCAATCACTACCAGGCGTGATGACATGCAGGATGATAAATGGGTAAAGAAGATGAAGTGTCATCTCGCCCAACACCCTGAGAAATACCCAGATTATGTGGTACGGAATGGGCTGCTCTATCGCCATATATGGCCTAGGCAACCAATCCACGATAATATGGCAAGCGACGGCTGGAAGTTGTGTATCCCACGGAATGGCCGAAAAGAAATACTCAAACAGAATCACGACGCTCCAATGGCAGGACACCAAGGAATTTTTAAGACCTACAACAAGGTAGCGCGGTTGTACTACTGGCCAGGGATGCATGGCGACGTAGCGAAGTACGTGAGTCAGTGTGAGGCCTGTATCCGCCACAAGGTCGAACAAAGAGCCTCATATGGACAGATGGATAGTCGGCGCAAGGTGACAAGACCCTGGGAAACAGTCAGCACAGACTTAGTTGGTCCCTTACCCCGCTCAAAAAGGGGGTACAGATACCTTGTTGTATTCCAAGATCAGTTTACTAAGTGGACAGAAGCGCGCCCCATTTGTCAAGCCGACAGTACGGCCGTTATCAAAGCTCTAAGAGAGCTTGTAATCACCAAATTTGGAACTCCGAAATTGTTAATTTGCGACAATGGAATGCAGTATACAAGTCGTTTATTCAAATCTTTCTGCCAGGATAATGGGATAATCCAATTCTTTACTCCTCCGTATACACCTAGCTGTAATCCTACTGAAAGAGTAAACAGAGTATTGAAAACAATGATTCAATTATATGTGGGTGAACACCACTCCGACTGGGATAGATACATAAACGAATTTTGTTTTGCTATGAACACCTCTGTTCATCAGGGAACCCGGTATACCCCAGCTTATCTAAATTTCGGCCGTGAGCTGAGAACGCCAGGAGAGGCCGCCTGGGAGGACGAAGAGAACCCACGTCTGGAGGAGGAGGCCAATAGCAAGGGCACACAACTCAGACGGCTTAAAGTGTTGGAACAGCTGCAAAAACTTGTTCTTGATAATTTAGAAGAAGCTCATCAAAAT
Organism: Laodelphax striatellus; assembly: GCA_017141395.1. NCBI lineage: Eukaryota > Metazoa > Arthropoda > Insecta > Hemiptera > Delphacidae > Laodelphax > Laodelphax striatellus. The sequence goes on along the minus strand of CM029543.1, from coordinate 7,332,589 downwards.
ACCAAGAGGTACTATAATTTACGCAGGAGACCGTTGAAGGTCGTACCAGGGCAATTAGTCTACAAAAGAGAGTATCACCTCTCTTCAGGGGTAAATAAATTTGCAGCGAAGTTAGCAGCGAAATTTTCTGGCCCCCACACCGTAATAAAGATGCTGAGCTCATCTGTGGTGAAGTTACGCACTAACAAGGATAAAGAAATCAATGTGCATGTTAAGGACATAAAACTCTTGCCGCCCATCCTCGAGGACGAGGAGGAGGACGAGGGAGAAGGAGGACAAGGAGTAACACTCGGTAATGGAGTGTGTCTGCCAATACGAGATATAGGGTCAGTAGGCGCTCTTAAGCGCGACCCCTCTGCTCAAAGGTAGAGGAGGGGCAGCGGTGAAAACCCCGCCCCGATGGAGCAGCGGTGAAAACCCCGCTCCGATGTGGCAGTGTGCAAACACGGCTACACAGATGTCAACAAGACATGTAAGGAAATGTAATAAGATCTTGAGAACGGAACTCCGACAAGTTCAGTGGAAAGAGAATTTCTTTCGAAAGAGGAAAATAAAGGAATAAAAGTATTCCTTACCATAAATAATTTATTTTGATTTTTTGGAGTGCAGATGAACCTCATTAACTAGCTTCAGAGAAGTGTTGAATTGAAAACATGGCAGTGGCGGAAGCCCGGCCATGATTCCCCCTCGAATTCAGCTTCGGAAATCGAAGAAACTGAAAAGTTGTCTTTAACTGCCACTAGAGCAACTAAGGACTCGGCTGCGACTGGCAACTAAAGAGTCGGCCGTAACGGCAAGTCACAGTAACTAGAAGGTTGGGATGGGCCATAGAGTGCCGGTAAAATATTAGGAGTGAAATACAAGAATCTATTTCTGTTCCTTCTACAGTGCCTATGAAGTCTGAAAAATCTCAGAATTTCAAAATTAATTTCAAACAGGACTTTGAAATTAGAAATTAGGCTCGTCAGTATGAATCTGGTGAGCATTGGGCCGGAATTTTCGGCATTTTTGGTTACAGTAATTAACCTAGAAGAGAGTCGGATACGACTCCAGCAGGGGCGTAAGCCCGGCCGACTCGCTACAATTTAAGGTTGTCCGCGAACATTAAGGTCCGGCAACATGGTACCTACCTGGCCCAGCAGCGTGAAGCTGATTTGGTTCTGTAGCATGAAGCTACTTTGTTTCCGGCCACTCAATTCGTTTCCCAAATAAAACCCTTCCTTCCTCCCTTTCCCCCCCCCCCCCCCTTTCCCCTAGTAGGACGGGTGTGTCACGAAGTAAATTCGTAACGGTTGAATTTCAAGAAGAAGGCGCTCGCCTATCAGAAGATCTCGTGGTCCAACGTCCAATTCAGCCTCTAGCCTACTGCGCCGCCTCTATGCGCAGCCTTTCCCCACCACCACACCCCGTCCCACTGCCCCCTTGGGGTGGTCAGAGCATTATTAGTTGAGTCATTCTTTGACAGTCCTAATTCAGATCCCGAAGAGTCAAGTGAGCAGCAGAGCTTCAGCGGCGAACAGGGCAGGAGTCTCCGGAATCGGCACCGCGTCACCGAGGAGGCAGTTCCCAGCGTGTTCGGGCGTGCGGCAGCTTGCGGCCACTTGTACGTCTGAGTCCTTCAGGTCCGAAGGACGGTGTCGGATTATCCAATCCGGCGGGTACGGGTTAGTACCGAAGTTTTCCACATAACATATTCACTTTCAAACCATTTTCCTGGTTTTCCCGACTTTTCCTACAGCTCTTTAACACTTTACTTTTTTCTTGCCTCTATTCAATTCTTTCTTTACTTATACTTTCTCTTGCTTTGCCTATTACTTTCTCTTTCTTATTCTATTCCTCCTTTTCTATTATTACCTTCTCTTACTTCACTTACTTCTCTTACTTTTATACTCTATTCTTTCTCTTTAAAACCCTTTCAATTCCTTTCTCTATCTCGGTCGCTAGACACTAACTTGTTACTAAGCTTCGACGCGAAGGAGGAGCAGTGGCTTACTTGTGAATAGCGATCGTTAACCTTTCCTCTTGATCCTGTCCCGGCTGCTGTGCAATAACAGGCCTCTAGGCGATCTCGCGAAGAGTGCGCAGGGGCGTACCTGACCACAGTATGTTGTATCCGTTTTCCACGCTTGCTAGACCATAGACCAGCGAGTTGGTGGGAGCAATCGGTATCCGAATCCTATATTCCTTCACCATCACTGCCCGAAACCCTTTATATACTTTTATTCTTTATTTCTTCTTTCTTTCGTCTTGCCGGTCCGCAGCGGGCTACTCTGCCGCCGCAGACCGCCTTTCTTCTTTCTTTCTTCTTTCCGGTCCGCAGCGGGCTACTCTGCCCCGCAGACCGCCTTTCTTCTTCTTTCTTCTTTCCGGTCCGCAGCGGTACTCTGCCCCGCAGACCGCCTTTCTTCTTTCTTTCTTCTTTCCGGTCCGCAGCGGGCTATTCTGCCCCCGCAGACCGCCTTTCTTCCTTCTTTCTTCTTTCCGGTCCGCAGCGGGCTATTCTGCCCCGCAGACCGCGCTCCTTCTTTCTTTCTTCTTTCCGGTCCGCAGCGGGCTATTCTGCCCCGCAGACCGCGCTTCTTCTTTCTTTCTTCTTCCGGTCCGCAGCGGGCTATTCTGCCCCGCAGACCGCGCTTCTTCTTTCTTCTTCTTTCCGGTCCGCAGCGGGCTATTCTGCCCCGCAGACCGCGCTTCTTCTTTCTTTCTTCTTTCCGGTCCGCAGCGGGCTATTCTGCCCCGCAGACCGCGCTTCTTCTTTCCTCTTCTTCCGGTCCGCAGCGGGCTATTCTGCCCCGCCGACCGCGCTTCTTCTTCTTTCTTTCTTCTTTCCGGTCCGCAGCGGGCTATTCTGCCCCCGCAGACCGCGCTTCTTTTTTTTTTTCTTTCCGGTCCGCGGCGGGTTATTCTGCCCCGCAGACCGCGCTTCTTCTTTCTTTCCTTCCGGTCCGCAGCGGGCTATTCTGCCCCGCCGACCGCGCTTCTTCTTTCTTCTTTCCGGTCCGCAGCGGGCTATTCTGCCCCCGCAGACCGCGCTTCTTCTTTCTCTCTTCTTTCCGGTCCGCAGCGGGCTATTCTGCCCCCGCAGACCGCTCTTCTTCTTTCTTTCTTCTTTCCGGTCCGCAGCGGGCTATTCTGCCCCCGCAGACCGCGCTTCTTCTTTCTCTCTTCTTTCCGGTCCGCAGCGGGCTATTCTGCCCCCGCCGACCGCGCTTCTTCTTTCTTTCTTCTTTCCGGTCCGCAGCGGGCTATTCTGCCCCCGCAGACCGCGCTTCTTCTTTCTTTCTTCTTTCCGGTCCGCAGCGGGCTATTCTGCCCCCGCAGGCCGCTCTTCTTCTTTCTTTCTTCTTTCCGGTCCGCAGCGGGCTATTCTGCCCCCGCAGACCGCGCTTCTTCTTTTTCTCTTCTTTCCGGTCCGCAGCGGGCTATTCTGCCCCCGCCGACCACTTTTCTTCTTTCTTTCTTCTTTCCGGTCCGCAGCGGGCTACTCTGCCCCCGCAGGCCGCTTTTCTTCTTTCTTTCTTCTTTCCGGTCCGCAGCGGGCTATTCTGCCCCCGCAGGCCGAACTTCTTCTTTCCGGCCCGCAGCGGGCTATTCTGCCCCCGCAGGCCGCTCTTCTTCTTTCTCTCTTCTTTCCGGTCCGCAGCGGGCTATTCTGCCCCCGCAGACCGCGCTTCTTCTTTTTCTCTTCTTTCCGGTCCGCAGCGGGCTATTTTGCCCCCGCAGACCGCGCTTCTTCTTTTCTCTTCCTTCCGGTCCGCAGCGGGCTATTCTGCCCCCGCCGACCGCGCTTCTTCTTTATTTCTTCTTTCTGGTCCGCAGCGGGCTATTCTGCCCCCGCAGACCGCTTTTCTTCTTTCCCTCTGCTTTCCGGTCCGCAGCGGGCTATTCTGCTCCCGCAGACCGATCTCATTCTTATCTTCTTCTATATTCTCTGTATTTTCTGAGCTGTCTCCCTATCCCGTTGGCAGTGTGCGACAGCCCGGCCGACCATCCTTTCCTCTTATAAAATATCGGCAGGGGAAAAGGGATTGCTAGCTGCTAGCAGTGGCCATTGAAACGCATAAGCTGCGTCCCAACAGAAGAAGAGGCGACCGCAACCGCCTGTTTCAGCCTGCCAGAAGGAGTCAATCGCGGCCGCAAACCCGCGAAGCGACTCAAACCTCCTTTCCTTGCCCCCCCACTATCCCTTCTGAGACTAGCCGGCCAGGAGCGACACCTGGGCAATCACCTGTGCAGGTAGGCAGCACCGGCATACGTGATAACACTCTCTGTAGCCAATACTAACGCTTACTATCACATGATAGTAATGAACAAATATGTGCGAGGAAAACTTCTGATCATCCAAGGTTATTAGATAGAAGGTTGAATCATTCCTAATGCTTTTTGAATCCACAAGCTGTTGGAGTGGGGGGACTGATTCGGCTGAAGTCATTTTGATAATATCAGTTGTTGATAATTGACTGATAATTGGGGGACGGCGAGTGTGACGTTACATGAATCAAGAAATCAGACTTCCCCCTCCACTTTGCGCCTTACACCAGCGAGTGTTCAACCTTCTCTCCAATAACCTTGCTGATCATCTATATCTAAGCATTAAGAATCCACTATCTTTTGTACTGAGGCGGAACTGGCCATAGCATTTTAGTAATGTTACCTATTAAAAATAATATATCCAACAAGATATGATATTCAACTTATTCTTGTTACAGAATGCAACCGAAACACTTGCAGGGTGAATATTACGGTAGAAAACAACCCAGTTTATTTGGAACTAGCTGTTTTATAATCGAGCATGTAGCGGACTGAATAATACCAACCAGGTAAGCATTATAAATTAATTAACTTACTGTAGTTAGAGGTGCAGGTTGCAATCCCCAGTATGACGAAGAGCAATTTCTTGGGCCACTCTCGTGTTTCGGATGGACATGTTGAGCTGTCCGTTCTGGCAACCTAAAAACAGTTGTTGTCAGGTCAGAGGCCCTGAACTTATTCAGCTGTGGCCTGATAACATACTTGAGCCAGCCAGGTCACACATTATTATCATCATCATGATTATTTTATTAACCTATAGTATGGAGAATAATGTTACAAGAAACAACAGTTGCTATAGTAGTTTCTAGCTATTGCTTATTCCAAAAAAAAAAAAAAGAAAAACAGTTTGAGCCGAATAAGACTCGCTAACATATTTCCTGCAATATAAACATCAAAATCAAAACAGATTCCGGGTTATCATTTTTGTGATTGTTATCGGCAATAGGTCGGTATGGATAAACAGAACAGTCAAAGTAACCACAAGAATTATTTTTTTCATGAGCTGAGCTATGAGCTATTGTTTGATAAGATCCGTTCACTTATACAAAAGTTAGGGGCGTCCTCAGTTTATCATCCTTCTCATCTCCCACTTCTTGAAAAACTTCGTTTTAGTGCCTCAAAGTAGGTATACTGAGGAAGAATGATCTCAGAAACAATATAACTTGGTTCAATGGGAAACTTCAATAGAAGTATGTAGAAACTTGTGTTGGACTTCACCACCAAAAATATGGTACTTTTTAAATGCAAGGAATTTTATTAACAGCTCTAGCTCAAAAATGAGAAAAGATAAAAAGGCCTAATTGGCCTCAAATCGTAGAGAAGAAAATTATCCCTAGAGGGATTTTGATTCACACATTTCTCTCACATCAGCCGGAAGATATAGAAATAGAAATAGAAATTTATTCAGGAAAAAACAAACAAACAATACAATAACTTGCGACTATTTTTACATAGGAAATAAATAAAACAAATTATTAACTAATGTAGTCTTAGAACTATGAAATAATTTTTTTCCTGAGACAAGCCCAACAGATTAAAAATCCAATTACTGGGCTTGTAAACTAAATAAAATACACCATAACTATAAAGAGTATTAATTAAAGAATATAAAGAATAACTCGCATCCAATACATAATTTTAAATTAAAGTTACAAAGAGTGAAAACTCATAATAAATGAATCATACAAAGAACATTTACGGAAAATTCATGAAAAAATTAATCAAACTATTCAAATTTACTTGTTATTTATTGTAATTGTTACTGTAATGGTTTTTGTTATTCTTATTGTGATTGTTGCTGTAATTGTTATTGTTTATTATGCAACTCATTTGTATAGTTTATGTTAACTGAGTACAGATTAATTTGAAATAAAAAAAATAATAATAGACAAAACACGTTAAAAACGTGGAAACTATTTGAATTTACAGGCATTAAGCCTCACAACTCCTAATAATAATTAATAAAATATAACTATAAAATTTCATTATAAACACATTAAGAATCAATAAGAACTGCTGTATGTGATCAATTTCTCTGGAGCAGGCCCGCCTAAAAAAATACAGGTGACATGGCAACATCCACCTCACCCGCCACAGAATTGAAAAGAACAAGGGACGATATTAAAGGAGAGGCCGCATGATAAGCGGTGCGTGCCACTCCAGGATAGAAAAGTCTGCTAGCGCGACCTCCATAAGCTGGTACATACCAGCAGATAGTCGAGAGCGTGTATGGATCACCTATGCGACCAGACAAAATTCCATACAAAAAACAAAGTTTAATAATTTTCCTTCGATTCTCTAACTTCTCAAATTTGAACAAATTAAGAAGTTCAGAGTATCTTAATAACCAGAAGGGTTGCACATTACCTTGAGTTTTATAATATAAAAGTCGCAAAAATTTCTTTTGCACCTTTTCTATCAAATCTATCCATACACCTTGCACTGGTGACCAAACAACACAGGCAAATTCAAGTCTGGAGCGAATCAATGAATTGTACAATAATATTAGTGAATCTACATTTTTAAACAATCTACCTATTCTGGAGATAAACCCTAATAAGCTAAAAGATTTTTTTACAATATTGATGATGTGATTGGTGAAAGATAGATCATCGCTTATCAAAACACCCAGATCAAGAAATTCATGGACTCTACTCAATTCATTGTTTTCCAATTTTTTAGGAAAATTAATAGGAAAAATATTTTTATGTATCGTCATTACACAACATTTTTTAATATTTAAATTAAGCTTATTGACCTTACACCACTCCTCCAACGAATGCAAATCTTGTTGGATAAGGTTGCAATCAGTCTCGGATTTCACCATTTTAAAAATTTTTAAATCATCAGCATACATCAATGATCTTGATTTAATTGAAAAGGTGATATCATTAATGTAAATATTAAAGAGCAGAGGTCCTAAATTACTGCCTTATGGAATACCAGAGCCAGCTGTGAACTCATCAGAATTATATCCTTGGAATGACACGTATTGCCGCCTATCAAGCAGATAAGAGGAAAAGAAATGAATTAATTTGACAGAAAACCCATAATAATTCAATTTAGAAATGAGAACGTGGTGATTTACTTTATCAAACGCCTTACTAAAATCAGTAAATATAACATCAACCTGACTTCTCTCATCCAAGGAAGTTGAGACATAATCAACAAAATTGACAAGATTAGTTGAAATGGAACGAGAAGGAAAGAAGCCGTGCTGCATATCCGACAAATAGGAACGCATATGAGAGAAAATATTTTTGAATAATATTATTTTAAATACCTTCGCAGGAGTTGATAAGAGTGCTACAGGGCGATAATTAGAAACTTCAGACTTTGCACCCTTCTTGAAAACTGGAATAATTTTTGTTAGTTTCCAAAAAGTAGGAAAAGTATTGGTTTTAAGACTTAAATTAAAAATAAAACATAACGGTTCCAATAAAAACTCGAAACAACCTTTAAAATTATAGTTTGCAATAAAATCAGGGCCAAAAGACCTTTTATAACAATAACAACTGATGAACAATTAACAACTGAGAATACTTGAATTATCGTCTCGTTTATAGAATAAATAATAATTTCTGTAATCCCAATTCAAGTTCAAATCTTCTTGTGCTATGTATTGATACTCTCATACTCTGATCAGGGGACCTACATTTTTAGGTGGGTTCGAAATCACCGTGAAACGATTTCATAGTTCATAACTGTAAGGCCGTGTGCCCACGGAGCAACTGCTATCTGGCTGCAGTCGCCAACCCAGCGTTGCCAGACACCATTGGCTGATAAGTTAGATTACCCGAAAAACAGCCAAATGTAGTCTATTCGAATGAAAATTATTTAATTGATGTGATGAAGAATCACAGCTTATCAACACTATAGATGTCTATACTTTGTTAATTTATACTTTATACTTTAATTACTTATACTTTGTTTAAGGTAATACGCCAAGTCGATCAGTTGAGATGGTCGGTCAACCAATTTCTGGATGCAGAACAAGAAGAATAACACAAAGAAACTGCTGCTATTACTGTGAATGATTGATTACAAACTTCGGTCGTCATTTAGTTGTAGTCCATCCTAATGAAGAACCTGTACAAGAATACCTGCACATTAGTGGAGACAGTTCGAAAGAGAAACGTGCAAGAATCTCATGACAGAAAAATAATAACACTAATGTACTATTAAGAACACACTTTGAGAAACAGATCCTTACAACAAGTATGACTTTTGTAAGTGATATTGTAACAATTAATTTGTGTATTTGAATGAGTGAACCATGTAATATAAGCACAATGAGGATATTAATATAAGCAATGAGACGAGGCTTATTATTTAGTTTGACAAGTCTTGACAAGTTTTGGCCTTCCTCAAGAAACTGTGTTATCGCCCAAATCATTCTTGATTTACTTGAATGATCTCCTGAAATTAGATATCCCAAACTCTACTAAAATATCTTTTGCTGATGATTTTGGAGTACCAACGTTTGAGAAAGGTCTTTGTGAAGAAAATTTCAACTCATGCTAATAGAAATAAACAGCTTTTAACATTAAACACTCATTTACATAATTTACGACTGTCTTTACTCAATATTTATAATAGAACTTTCTCCAGATTAACTTCAAATATACATCAATTCCCTTCATGCAGTCCACGCTTCTGTGAGCATCACCGACAAAATTTGTCTTCTTCTTCCTCTTCTTCTTTTCCATCTTTTTCTCCTCCTTCTTCTTTTCCTTCTTCTCCTTCTTTCTCTTATCCTTCTTCACCTTCTCACCTTTCTTCTTCACCTTCTTCTACTTCTCCTCTTTCTTCTTCTTCTCTTCTCTCTCTTTCCTCCCTCTTCTCCTCCTCTTTCTCTTATTCTCTCTTCCCTTCTCTATTACTCTCTCACGCTCCCTCCATCTTTCTCTTTCTCTCTCTTCGCTCAAATGACCGCACCGATGCAATGAACAATGAAAATGAAAATTTTTGTTTCAAAGCAGGTGATCATCAAATCATTAGTTGAAATTTGAAAGTTCTCGGCTCACCTATCCCTATGTTAAAGCAATGGCAAACATTTGGGTTAACAACCAAAGGGGGGTGTCCAGTGGTCCACCCCCGGAAATTTTTTGGATTTATTAACAGAAAATGTTAAAATGTTATATTTTGACGTAGTTTAGTGCCACTCATAACGAACTCATGGAAAGATCACCTGCTTTGAACCAAAAATGTATTCTTCATTGTTCATTGCATCAGTGCGGTCATTTGAGTGAAGAGAGAGAAAGAGAAAGATGGAGGGAGCGTGAGAGAGTAATAGAGAAGGGAAGAGAGAAAGAGGAGGAGAGGGAGAGAAGAGAAGAAGAAGAAAAGTGGAAGAAGAAAGAGGAGAAGAGAAGAAAGAGGAGAAGAGAAGAAAGAGGAGAAGTAGAAGAAGGGGAAGAAGAAAGGGGAGAAGGAGGAAGGTGAAGAAGGATAAGAAAAAGAAGGAGAAGAAGGAAGAAAAGAAGGAGGAGAAAAGTATGGAAAAAAGAAGAAGAGGAGGAAGAAGAAGGCTAATTTTGTTGGTGATGCTCACAGAAGTGTGAAAACCGATCGGTCCTATAATGCTTCTATTTTCCAGGAATTTCCATCGAAGCCAAAAACCCCATTTAAGACAATGAGGACGGAAGACGGTCATCCCTTTCACTTTCTGCCTGAATGATCACTGTAAAACCATGACTTTATAATTTTAACAAAAATCGTCTGTTGTCATCAGTCATCAGTCTCAAGATGAATTTTGTAGAGACAAAAATACTGCACTCGTTTTGAGACGACGTCGCGAAGTGAAACGTCGAAGAGATTATTGGGTGCACCCTTTAATAAGTTCAAGGTTATTAAATGGACAATTTCACAAACTATTCAGTAAGTTGAAGGAGCACCCGAGGAAGTTTTATAATTATTATCGAATGAACATTGAGTGTTTTGATCAGTTACTGGTGATCACCTCTGATCATAGATTTCACAACATAAAACATTTTTCAAATTTCTATCTGCATATTCCTTCAGCCTGTTGTTGTATGAAGGAGGTCTTTTTTCCACCGCCTCGATAAACTTCTCAATGTCTAACGGCATGACTGACAGAGTGACCTTTGGGTTTAGTTGCCTGAGAGCGACTGAAGCAAAGTGCAGAAATACAGTACCAATATAAACATGTAGTTTTAAATGACGAACACTTCCTGGAAGCCAATTGAGGGTATGTGCGGCCATTTTAAGCACCTGTGTCAATCTTTGAATAGTCTATTTATGGAAATAGAACTGGGAATACCAGATTTTCAGCTATTCCAAACCCTCCTTCTTCCACAAGAAAGTTTATTATTAATATCATAACAAGCAAACGACAGACCTTACAAAACCTATAATACATTCATGTGTCAATAATTCTAAATGAGTAAAATTCTAATTCCAATGAGTTGGTAATATTATGAATGCTGGAAATGATAACGGGAAGTGATATCACATTTACACAGTGCAACTATTTTGGAAATGATAGTAGAATTTATTGCATAATTATCTATTGTAACTCATTTCATAATCAGAAAATGATATGTTTATTCTTCAAAGCACATAACTCAATTTCAAAAATAAATCCTCCCATAATTAATCAATTGAACAGTTTCGAATATTCTGAGGATTGGCCTATGTTCAATATTAATCACAAATATTCATTACAAAAAGCGTAATTTCTGTCGTACAAGAAAAATTCAAATTTCTTTAGACTCAGTTAGGCGAGTAGATTATCATAACATTGAAAAAAATTAAATACTTCAAATTTCACAATTCAAAAATTCTAATTCAGGGAACAACAGATGGGGAAACAAAGGCTCGAGTCCCTTCAAGGGGCGTGACGAATGGGCTCCATCGATAGTTGCATCGATAGTGAGCGGTGCTAGATACAAAACCATGTGTTCCATTCAAATTGTGTTTCCTTGAATTGCACTGAGAATAGGACAGGATCTATTTTTCAACCAATAATTCTATCACCATCGCATAGTGAGCGGTCCTACATTTAAAAAGCATGTGTTCCATCCCTTCGAGCGAATTTGTTAAACAATTCAGTTCAACACAAGTCGCTCGTCTGCGGCCACCCTTAATGCTACTATTTCCAGGAATGTGGGTGTCAAAGCCAAAGCTTCACAACCCAGATAAGACAATGAAGACGGTCAAACCTTTGACTTTCTGCATGAATGATCACTATTGAGGTCTATTGACAAGACCAGAATAGACTATACTATAAAACTGCCATATGCTAGCAGCAGTTTTACCTGAAAGTATAATTTATAACTGTTTCCATTACTATGGTCAGAGCAAGAGCAGTGCTAAAACACTTCATGCGGTCAGTCGCTCGGGTTGATTGCCAAGTTGATGTGCTCGCTCGTCTCCTGCAACCACCTGCCAGAATTGGTGGCGATATAGGCCACTTTAGATGTCTTTCGAAGATGTTGCTGGTGCAACTTAGGATGTTATTCATCAAATTCGTCAATTGATGAATATGTGATAATAAGCACAAATACGTGACAATGTCTTGCTTAAATCTCCATTTAGAGGACGTACTCTTCTAAATGATAGCAGTCGATGGGGAAAAAATTAGCTTGTTATGTATATTTCCCCTAAAAATAATAATTGAGTTGTCTAGTATTTGTGAAAGTTGAGAAACCTTTCACCGTGATCCTTCATCATGCATTCAGTTAGATTTGTAATATTAAATAGACCCCCTTGGTGAGCACCCCTGTTTTACGAATTCCTGATTTAACGTTTCCAAATAATGATTATTAATTACATACAGGTCCAATATTATAATTTCGAAAATGTATGTTACAGGAATGGCTGAGAATGGCGATGCAGTAGCGCGGGCAGCGCCGGAAGAGGCCATGCCACGGGCATCACAAGCATTGCCGGCAAAGAGGCGTGCTAGTGTCGTCTATGCCGACGCTGGCGGCTACTTTTACCACGCTGAAAAAGTGAAAGGGAATAGGAGGTTAATAGTTCCTTTTTTTATTTATTTCCTAAAAAATGGGCTCTTAAAATATATGCTTTCCACCCCCACTTATGCATCTTGAATAAACTTTTAACACTCGTATCTTTCAGGTACAGTCAAGTAGAGGAGAAAAAGCTTTACAAACGCAAATAGGTTTATTTTTGCAGTTCCATTTGTTGATATTTTTCAGTAGTATTGCTAGTTTGTTCTATTGCATACGATCGTTATGGGTCTATCACCTGTTTCAGATTTCTAAGGTGCACTAGAAAGGAGAAGACGCAATGTTTGGCCAGAGCCTCCATGGTTGTGGAGGCCGGAGCACCCATCCAGCCAACGCTAAACAGCCCTTTCCATAATCACCAGCCCGAAGCCACTAAAGGCGCAAAGCTGGTTATGATGGCCAAGCTCAAACAGCGAGCCACACAGGAGGTGGAGACTCCTGTATCTAAAATATTGCATGAGGAGGCAGTAAGGTATGAAACAAATATTATATTCGTTCACACTAGAAAAACACGACTGTTCTCAAATGCGCAAAAATGTTTTTATAGTTTATAAGTTATTATTAATACGTAATTAATAGTTGATGAGTTGTAGTCAATATTGAATAGAGTAAGTTATAATAATTGAATAATTCGTATCAACTCTGAACAACACGCATTCATGTTGAACTAAAATATTAAGGTACAGTTACACCAAAGCGAACAGGAGCGAACCGAACGTTCACTGGTGTTCGCTGTGGTTCTGGGTTCGGCAGCATTCGCGAACACCTGCGAATGGGAGTCACACCAGAGTGAACACAAACGAATCGTCTTGTTCGTCACGTCGTTCGCTTGTGCTCCAACAATCTCAAGAAGTCCACATTGACCATAATCATGGAAGAGCTTTAAATATACAGAAGTTCAATTGTTCAGATTATTCCTGCAGTTTGTGAAACTATTATTAAAGCCCTTGACGAGTATATAAAAGTAAGAAGAATAGAAATTAATACTAATATTAATCTCTATTCTAAATATTTATTCTTCATTCGTGTACGCTGTACTGTTTTTAACCATTTTCATAATGAAACGGATCAGTTTCTAACCTCCAATTTTAGTACGTCTTCAAATCGCACTTTCTACAGCTGACGTGTTAGCGCTGCTGCTGACCTAAATGGCGTGGGTTCGAATCCCATTCCAGGTCACATTTTTTTGACAAAAAAAATCGAACTAAAATCAATATTATCTTTGATTTTTTTATCAAAATAGAATCAATTCTTTGTTTGTTTCCAATTTATATGAACTATATTGATTTTTACCTTATAAAACAATATTTATTCCATTTTTTAGCTTAACATTTTTATTTTGCTGATAATTTTCAACTTGATGCAATATAAACTTTTTTTTTTTACAAATTGCTATACACTATTATATTAGAGTGTTGAAATTACAAATTGGGAGATAGAACCTGATCAAACTATTATAGGAATTTGCCAAGTTTAGCATTTTATGACAGCAGCGATAAAAATTACAAAATTGTTATGGAATTTTGTGATGGAATAGATGTACTGCAAATTGTGGTACATTAATGAAAATTTGTAGTGAAGGAGGTATTCACGGGGATCTCAGTTGATTCATAATATTCGCAGTTTAATAACCTTTTTTGTCTGTGGCATTTGAAAAGTAATGAGGTTAATGCAGGCCATTCTTACAAAATGCTGTCTGCTAACGGGAATATTGAGCTTACAGCTAACTTACTTGACAAAAGATGAATCTGTAGCTTACAGTAAAGTAGCATAAATACTACTTACAATGAGTAAGTATACAGTTATACTTAGGCAGTTCTGTTTACCCATTTGACCGTGGACATAGGCCTTTATAATACATCCATTGCATAAATTACTATAAATATATTAATTAATAAAATCCTTCCCTCTGAGCTCTTTGTGTCCTTCACTTTAAATTTATCCATGAGGAAGGCCATCGGGATATAGGCAAATCAAGAAGACTTGTAGACTTCATTCGCAGCCATGCCGGTCTTGTTCCGTTCTCGGCTCAATGAATCAAGAGTAATGAATTAATTCTCTTCTTTACTTCAGTTGTCATCACAGCCGCCAGCAATCTCCAACTGTCATTTTTAAATATTTAACAGTTTATAGTCAGCACAACTGAGGTCCCATAAAATTGGCCTAGCTTTATATTCTTCTATCAGCTCCAACACTTTTCATCAGTCCACTCCATCGTAAATAGTTGAACAATTATTATATGGAATGATAATAAATAAATAAACAAACAACTCTGTTGAAAACAGTTGAAATAGGTAAAGAAGAGAGCTGATAATGTTGAGACAGGTAAAGACATATGTGGTCATAGGCGCACCCAAGCCCCCCCCCAAGACCAATTGAACCTGTGGTCAACTCTTTTCGGGGGTCAGCTGCATATAGGCTATACATTTTTCAACAAATTTATTTTTAAATTTTCATAAACTTTAAACCTATCTTTTGTTACATAAAATCTTGAAAATTAGAAGAAACAAGAGGAGAGCGTGACCAAAGCCTATGCAAACTCATATACCGGTACTGTATTGAAAAAAAAATCAACTATTGACAGTGAAAACTGAAGATAAGGAATATCAGGGGACACCGAGATTTGCTTGGGAGAACAAAGACATAGGCTACTATGCACAATTCAAAAGAAAATAAGTATTTAGTTTAATAAATACCAATAAACTGGCCAGGAGGCTCTCTTCGATCGCTTTATTTGTCCGCCCCTTGGACCACCCGCGGAATCAGCCAGAAATGACACCAGGCGTTATTTGGGGATGTGAACAAAATCTTCTGAATCTACCCCCACCCCCCCCCCCAGAAGGATATGAAGATTTTAAATTTAACGGAACAAGATGCTCAAGATACAGATGCTTGGAGACTCATCATAGGGAAAGCCGACCCCGTGTAGCAGAAGGGGAAGAAGAAGAAGAAGAAGAAGAAGAAGAAGAAGAAGAAGAAGAAGAATTTAGGTCCAACGGTTTGCAAAATAGATCTCTTCAAAGTTCAACAAATCGGCGAAGGCGGAATTGATCATTTGTAAAATTAATTAATTCTGATAAATTAATGTAAAAATTCAAATGAATGAAACATGAACATTTTACATTTTTATGGTTTTTGGCGGTGATACGAAGAGGTCAAAACTTAGATTCAAACATAATAGAACATGCCATTTCAGGCAGAATCACAGAAAGTAAGTGTAAGACTAAAGAGTATTGCTTATTTATGGTGATTTTACCTTATAAAACAATATTTATTCCATTGGTAAAGACATATGTGGTCACACCGAAGCGAGCATCAAACTAGAGCAAACGGGAATTTCCTTTGATCATTCGCTACAAAACCGACACTGGATGGAGCAAAAGCGAACGCGAACGTGCCCCTACCGAACACGTGACAACACGGCGGATTGTTGAGAAATTTGCCTCTAGATGGCGTTGATCGTCATTCTCGCTTGTTGCTAAAGAAAGGAATTTATCTACAGGAATAGGTTAGATTGATTTTATCGAGCATCGAACTAGAGCGAACGCGAATTTCCTCTGATCATTCGCTTCAAAACCGACAATGGATGGAGCAACGCGAACGCGAACATACCGCTACCGAACACGTGAGAACACGGGAACACGGCCGATTGGTGTTCGCTGCCGCTCGTGTTGCTGGTCACACCAAAGCGAATTTAGCATTCGTTACTGCTCGTTCGCTCCTGTTCGCTTTGGTGTAACTGTACCTTTAGTCTGCCAACACGACTCGGTGTGTTAACTCTTATGATTTACAAGTAGAAGAGATGAAATTTTTCGAGCACATCTTTCCATCGATATAACAACAATCGTATTATTAGTATTGGCAACGCAGCAGGCATGTGATTCATTCGCTTGCTCTGAAAGTGGTGGGGTACTGTCTCTGTGCTCAGAGGTCTTCAAGTTTATGAAAAGCATTATAGTGTATGATGTGATTGTCAATTGTAATATGATTACATTTTTCAGAGACCCCGAGACTGCCTGCAGCATAACACCGCCACTTGCAAGGAGGGCTATGAAAAGAGCAAGGGGGGCAGCTCAGCCGGCTGTCCCCAAGACACTGGACGATATGAGAAACGAAATGTTCCTACCCGGAAGGGAAAATTTAAGGCTAACCATAGACGGGTCGGAGCAGTTCTTACTCGATCGTCCAGTGACGGCCGATAACGGGGACACTCTAGCTGAGGGGTTCCTCAGCAGGAGAACAATAGCCCTCCTTGGGAGGCATCCTGCTGAGGCAGCTCAGCTCCTCATGGACGCCACCTTTCATATAGTGCCGAGAAGACCAGGAGGTCTGTACCAATTTTTTTCTGTCCACGTCCTCTACATGGATAAAGTAAGTACAAACTGATAGTGTATGTGAACATTGAAAACTTGAAAAGAGTAATCCACACACATTGACACATTTATTAAAATCAAACAAATTATCTTTCGCACTATCACACATACATGTGAAAAAATCATTGTCAAGATAATCCCCAATAGTAATATTGTGAGCAGAAGACCTCATGCAGTTATCTCATTCACTCATAGTTCATAACGATACATACTGTGAAAGATAGGTTCTGTCATCTAGACGAAATTTAAACTATGAAAAAGTTGCATGCCACAGCAACGTTGTATTTATTAATGTACTAGCCAGCTAAGGCGAGCGAAGCGAGGGCTCCGCCCCTTAGTTCCCTGGCGGAATCATTTTCATAAACTAAAAGAGTGAGCGCTTTCACTCTTTTAGTTTTGAGAATCTCAAAAACTTTTCATCACATTATTTCTAGACCTTAAACGAACCTAAGTTCCAAATTTCAACATTTTCCGCCAATTAGTTCTCGAAAAAGCTGAAAAAACGTACAAAATTGCTAAACGCAATAATATTATAGGCGTATCTTTGGGATGTTTTCAAAATCCGTTCTAGTGCTTGCCTAAAAGGTACAACTGAACATGCAAATGCCAATTTTGAACGCATTTGGTTTAGTAGATTTTCATATCTGATGGATGAATGAGCGCCTTCTATATATATATATAGATTATGTTTATTGTATAAGTGTCAATAACATACAATAAACATAATCTATATATATATATAGATTATGTTTATTGTATAAGTGTCTTGTAATACATAATTTTATCGATTGAATTTGATAATTGGATCATGTAATGTTGAAACATACATCTAGAAACTGCTTAGATCATACTGGAGACTGGGTTAGTAATAATAAAATCACTGGGCGATCTTTTACAGGTTTTTCCGGTGGCGTATTTTCTTATGAAAAGAAAAACTGAAGAAGCCTACAGGAAAATACTTGCATACCTCAGAGAGCATAACGTGGAATAGCAAACGTAGAGAGCATAACCATATAACGTGGAATATTGTGACAGTAACCACAGATTTCGAGATCGCCCTCACCAATGCAGTGAGGGCGATTTTTCCAAATGCGCGCCGACAAGGCTGCTGGTTCCATTATTGTCAAGTGAGTGTTAATATTTTTGAACTTATATGCTATTCATACAGAATGTTCGCTGCACGTGCACAATTGATTGGTTTCCTCACCGCAACAGTGGCAGTGATGGCCGGCCACTAATTAATGAGCCAAGTGATGGCTAAGTTACCATTGAAAGGGCCAAGCTTAATGGCAAAAATTCCCTTGAGTGGAATTAAAAGTAAAGTTGTAATTTGAACTTAAGTTTTTGGCGATTAGTTATGTTATTAAATTCTAAAAGTGTGTATACACACGAGGCGTGCCGCTGGCAAACATAAATTTGCCAAGTTTGTACGTAAGAGCCCACCATGCAAACTTGGCAAATTAATGTTTTGCCAGTGCTGCAGCGCTTGAGTCTGTACGCATCTTAATGTTTTGTTGAACTTGACATGCTTCTCAACATCCAAAGTGACATACTATATCGCATTTTCCAGAATATTTGGAAACATGTCTTGGAAGAAGGACTCGCCCCCCTTGCGAGACGAAATGCAGATGTGAAACGAGTGGTGAAAATGGTGATGGCGCTGCCGCACCTTCCGCCCCACCGAGGACTCCCCCATGATATCCGGGTCCCACCTTTCTCAATTGTTGATGGCTTAAATGCCATCAAAAACTACATTGAGGACTACTTACAATAGTCGAGTACGTAAGGAGATACTGGGTGGGAGTCGTGGGCGTGACTACTTTTGAGGCATCACGGCGAACCAACAACCACCTTGAAGGCTTCCATTCGAAACTTTCGTCGGCGTTCGGCGTCAATCTCAACGTGTGGGCATTCGTTAGTAAGTTGCTTTGTTTCAATCAGTGAAAATGTTGATTAATGTTCTGAGTGACATTTCATCAGCTTATAAGGCCCGATTCAGACAGAAGAGACGTGGCGCGGACATATGGATCATATGATTGTCTACTCTATACAAACAAATAGTCCAATGCACACCTAAAAGAGTTGTTTCAGTGTGTATTGGAATATTTGTTTGTACAGAGTAGACGATCATTTGATCCGTATGACCGCGCCACGTCTCTTATGTCTGAATCGGGCCTAATGGTGAGCAAATGAAATACAATTGACATTTTTCAGCATGGGTTTACGCGATACTCACAAGTGTATACTCAAATCGCGGATACTTGGCAAGTAGGATACCGTAGCATGTGTTGTTAATTCATTAAGCTCAGACTAGACGGTTTCAGATTTACTGTGCGTCATAATTTAAAAACATATTATTGCTATCTGAGTCGCCGAGCATCCGCGATTTGAGTATCCAAGTGAAGCAGCATCATAGGCAGCTACAGCTGAATGCAAGTGTATAAATATACATATATATATATATATATATATATATATATATATATATATATATATATATATATATATATATATATATATATATATATATATATTTTATACTCCGTCATTTGTATGAGTCGTCTTCTATGGCGCGGTGCAATACAGCCGCAGTGCGCTTCTGTACAGTTCGCTGCAACTCTGATGGATGTGCACACACTTTTGTAGTTCCCTGCAGCATTTCTACGTGTTTTCTTACATTATAAAAGCATCGTACTCCAAACGAAATTACTCAGACATTGAAGAAGAAAATTTCTTTACAATTTACGATTCAAAGCTACTGAAGTGTGGAAAATAAATTGAAAAAATGCATAACAATATTCCGAAGAATATTCATTAGGCCTACTAAAAATTTCCGAAATTAAAGAAGATGTTGATAATAGAAATTTGGGAGTATAGTTTGCATAGTTGTTCACTGGAATATTAGAATTATGAGCTAGAAAGACATTCATTAGTTGATAATGGAAAATTCTTGTCTTCAAATAAGCTTTTAAACAATTGCTTTCAGAACGACTCCAAGTCTTAGAGCATGAATATTTAATGAGTCTACGGAGAGCAGACGGCGGCGAGCACAACCAGCGCATACGCCGCAGCAGAGCTGAGGTTAACACCAACCTCATCCGTACGGCCCTCGGCAAATTGACCCGCCAGGAAATTACCGTGGTCAATTTCCTGGCAGAGGTGAGTCACTGCGCCGACAACCTCATGGATGACGTTCTGCGTGGTGGTGTGGAGGATGGTGTGGGGGAGGAGGCCGTCGATATCGAGTGGATGCTACCGGTGGCAGCTGAAGTAGAGGTGAGCACATTTATAAAATGCACTTAATAATAATAATAATAATAACAACACGACGCCATAACTCTGCTGCAGAAAATATAACATGCAGAAGGCAGTTGTACTCAGCACGCTGTCCTTGGTGACAACATTTCTTAATACAGTATAACATTTGAATAATTCAACAAAATGCTAAGGCTGACTTTGGATGCAGTACACATCACTGATGAATGAAAATAATAATAATAATAATAAAGACGTATTAAATTGAACTGATTATGGGAATTGAAAGTTTCAATTATTCAAAACTTTCACTTCCCTTAATGAAGTATTGTTATATAATATTAATTTATTTGTTGTACCCATTCAGTTATTTGTAAACATTCAGTTTCTTTGTCAAATTAAAAAAATATTATTAAGCTTATGCAATGATATTTTTCAATTTAAAAATATTTGTTTTCACCTGTTTATTGTTGTTTCAGGTAGCCTAATACTTCAGTGCTTCATTTGAAACTGAGTGAGTTTTATAACTAGTATATTGTCATTGTAATGTGGCAATAGTATAAGACATTGTAATGTAAGAAGTCTTTTCTATAAAATATATATTTATTGAAACATATTCTTCATTTTTAATTTCTCTAAAGCCTTATCCAAATTTGAATGTTCATATATAGGCCTATTTCTGTTATTTGAGAATAGTTTTCACGAATGAAACAAAACGAAACTTTCGCTTCAAACCAGTTAAAAGGTTTAACATTCAAGTACAGTAGATGAGACCAATGCACTCTGCATAAGACAATAATATGCGCACATAATGCTAACATAGACAGATACACCGCGGTATGTGTTGTACTGTTTGAGTTGAAACGTTTTGTTTAATTTCATCTGGTGTGAAAGCACTCTGATACGAATTTTGGACTCTGTTGAAAAGAATGAATTAATCAATTGAAAAAGAATATATGTATTTATACTCAGTAAATTATACACAAATTATATTACATTACACAATTTACTCATTACACAATTAATAATATATATTACTCAATAATATATTTAAAGGAACTTTTTTTATGATTTATTGCAAAATAAACTAAAGAGCGACTGGTGCTGGTCGTTGCTCAAGTGAAGTTTGATCATTGAGGAACAGCAAGCTCTTCCGCCACCACCTAAGAAATCAAATAATTATTTATTTTGACATCGTATTACATAACAATATTGAATGAAACTTTTAGAGGCAAATTTTTGATCACAGCATTTAAGCAACAAAAATAATTTTATCAATTATGTGTTGAATCTTTTTTGCAAACTAAATTTTTAAGGATGTCAAAACAATCAAGTATTGCTTCCTAAATTTTCACAATTTGTATGCAAGTAGGAGTCGGAAACTTTTTTAGTTGCTACATTCACACACAGATTCACTCACCATCAAAATAAGAAAAACGTAACACATTTCAGAATGGTTCGTTATCTCTTGTCTCCATTATAATGGATTAAATTTTTTATATTCTGTAATATCACATTGCTAGAAAAGCTGGCTGAAACCTGTACTTTGTTATTCTCCTTTCAATGCTTGGCGAAAAAATACTGTAATCCATTCAGGACTTCAAAATGAGATTGAAAGAATGAATTTTAAATATTCACAACTTTTCCAATTGTTGATAATATGAAATGAATAGAATATAATTATACAAAGTTCTTTGAAATATTAGAAGAAATAAAGATGTGGTTCCAAAACATCATGTAAAACTATGTTCATTAATAATAATTATTACTGTTTATAAAATAAACAATAATATTGTTTAAATAAGCAATAAAACGTTTTAATAAAGAAGATGTATGAGATTGAACTGACCTATTGTTGGGGTCCAAATTTATCTAAGTTTGATTGTTTGGCCTACATATAAAAAACCTGCTGACTACCATTTTAAGGGTAGGCTGACTACAAATACTAGCCTATCAAGTCAACTGATAAGGTGCGGGCCTGGTCACATACGATTTTGGTTTGCTTTACTTTACTTCACTTACTTGCATAGCAAATCTATATAAATCGTTATATAGTACTATATTATATAGTAAGTTAAGTGAAGTAAAGCAAACCACAATCAAAGTAGCTCTTCTAGTGAAGTGAAGTAAACCACAATCGTATGTGACCAGGCCCCAAACGAATCTCAAGACAAAATGAATGTTAATCAGTCTTCTATTTAACTGAAAGGTATGTAAAGTCTAAATCTGATAAAGTTTATCCGTATGAATAGAATAATGAAAATTTGTACTTACAGTCAAGCTCATCATTTTGTGAGTTCAACTGGAGCTAAGCTTATTTTCAGAATATCTCAAGTAAAAAACTATCAAACTATAAACAAATTTTCAATATGCGAGGAATATTTTATGTTTTTAAAGAGTAACATGCAATGACAGAAATCTACAATGAAGTTTTAAAATCTTCAACCTAAAAATCTGAATAGGAAAATAAACGAAAACGTTCAAAACATCATTGCCAATGCCAACAGGATACAGATAAATCGATAGAATCCGAATAGACTTACAGAGTACTCTGCGAAGATCTTGTAAAATACTTGTAGGCTGCGCTACTAGTGGGTCTGTGGATCGACAGGTCTGTGGACGGGATATCAATCATTAATTTGCATTCCACATAAATGTGATGTTTGAAAATTCATTATAGTTTTTTTATTTTATTTTTCAAGATGATTATATTTGATTTGATTGATTGTATTTGATTGAAATTTTCAGATGAATAGATAGTATTTGCTTTGATTCAGAATTGATTAATTCAATTTAATTCACCTTTGTTGTGTCTACAGGAGTCGGTACAAAGGCGGTATCATCCTCGACAGGCCACGGCCGGGCCAGCACACATTTGTTCAAGTTTCCAAAGTACGGATCTATGGACAGCACCTGTTGCGGAAGCAGGCTTTCGACAAGAGGCGAGAATTCTTCAGGCGGGAAGTATTTCAGTCGCCACCCAGCAGAAAACGACAACCGCAACCGAAATTAAACCCGAACTTTTACAGTTTCAAGATCAACGAAGCTACAAAGAGATCATGAATGGTGTAAATTTGTACTTGTGTAATGCAGTGATATTAAATTTTATTAATAATTATGCATGATTATTCAAATGATATTTGTTTTGTGTTAGGCCTATTATTATTATTTATTTCTTTTGTCTATTTTTTATTAATTTATATTGGTCAAATAAAATTTATTTATTTATATAGACTTGAGAAATTGATAGTAGACTATTAAAATATAAAAAGTGGAGATTCAACTATTATGTACTTCCAAGAACAACTATACTAAGCAGTATCTAGTTTTGAAGGATAGCTTTCTTCCCAACCAGGCTAAAAATAATGATTCACTTCTACTTATTGAGGTAGATAATAATTGTAGTTGATAATACTTTGAGATGTAACAAGAACCTTTTTTTCTCAAAATGATTGAAGATTTGAGAATCATAACTATTACAATAGTAGGCTACTATATATAGTTCTTTATTAATATTAAAAATTAGCCTATATTGCTGCAATCGTAAATTATATTCATTGAAAGCACCATTAAATTCATGGATTTTTATATCTTTATTGGACCAATCAAACAAACACAAAAAATATACTTTTTTTAATACTGAACACTGTATTGTATCATCTAATTCACTAATTCATGATATATTGGAGATGTACCAGAAATTTAGATCATGATGAAACTAATGTATAATAATATTATTTTGTTTGTGGTTATCCATGCTTTTTAGAGTCTGGTCAGTAATATAATGAAATAAAAGCCTACTTTTACTTGCAATAGATGACACTTACGGTTGAGTCGCGAACGTGTTTCGAACAATAAGAATAAACACGCGCAAATCATCCTCAGCGCTTTGTGATACGACTCACAAATGAGATACAACACATAGCTTTGTGAGTAGTATCTCAAATCGCTGAGGATGAACACATTTGTTCAAAACTCGTCCGCACTAAACCGTAGTTGTTCTCTATTGCATGTAAAAGTACGCCTACATTTCATTATATTATTGAATAACAGTCCAAGAAGCATGGATAATCACAACAACCATAGAAATCCATAATTTTTATATATATAATTAGTAAGGATTGTTCCAATTAATTAATTAGCAAGGAAACCGTATTTGTTGAATTGTTAGTCTTTATTTTTTGAGTTTTAAGTTTCGATTTTCTAAGAATTGAATTATTCTATGGTATTATAAATGTTCTGGATGAAGTATTCCAATATTAATGTTATATTCAAGAGAAGAAAAGCATATTTTCTGTGTAATATTAATTTACGACTCTAAGTTTTGACCCCACACAGCATCGTTTCAGGGGTGGCATATAAATTTATTTTAATGAATTCATTAATGAAAGAGTATATCGATCTTTATTAAATCTGTTGAACAAATAAAATATTTTGGAAAAAGAAACAGTTAATAATGTTATATGATAAATCACTAATTAATTTGCATTCGGTGTAAATGTGATGTTTGAAAATTTATTATAGTTTTTTATTTTTCAGGATGATCAGATTTGATTTGATTGTATTTGATTGAAATTTTCAGATGAATAGATAGTATTTGTTTCGATTCAGAATTGATTAATTCAATTTAATTCACCTTTGTTGTGTCTACAGGAGTCGGTACAAAGGCGGTATCATCCTCGACAGGCCACGGCCGGGCCAGCACACATTTGTTCAAGTTTCCAAAGTACGGATCTATGGACAGCACCTGTTGCGGAAGCAGGCTTTCGACAAGAGGCGAGAATTCTTCAGGCGGGAAGTATTTCAGTCGCCACCCAGCAGAAAACGACAACTGCAACCGAAATTAAACCCGAATTTTTAAAGTTTCAAGAATAACGAAGCTACAAAGAGATCATGAATGGTATATATTTGTACTTGTATAATGCAGTGATATAAAATTTTTATTAATAATTATCCATGATTATTATTTATTCAAATGATCTTTGTTTTGTGATATTAATAAGTATTTCTTTTGTATATTTTTCATTAATTTATATTGGTCAAATAAAATGTATTTATTTACATAGACTTGAGAAATTGATAGTAGACTATTTAAATATGATAAGTGGAGATTCAACTATTATATACTTCCAAGAACAACTATACTAAGCAGTATCTAGTTTTGAAGGATAGCTTTCTTCCCAAGAAGGCTGAAAATATTGATTCACTTCTACTTATTGAGGTAGATAATAATTGTAGTTGATAATCCTTTGAGATGTAACATGAACCTTTTTTCTCAAATGATTGAAGATTCGAGAATCATAACTATTACAATAGTAGGCTACTATATATAGTTCTTTATTAATATTAAAAATTAGCCTATATTGCTGCAATCGTAAATTATATTCATTGAAAGCACCATTAAATTCATGGATTTTTATATCTTTTTTCTATCAATCAAACACACACAAAAATATACTTTTAATACTGAACACTGTATTGTATCATCTAATTCAGTAATTCATGATATATTGGAGCTGTACCAGAAATTTAGATGATGATGAAACTACTGTATAATAATATTATTTTGGTTGTGGTTATCCATGCTTTTTAGAGTCTGGTCAGTAATATAATGAAATAAAAGCCTACTACTATTAATAGATCACTTTTAAGGTTGAGTCGCGAACGTGTTTCGAACAATAAACACGCGCAAATCATCCTCAGCGCTTTGTGATATGACTCACAAATGAGATACAACACATAGCTTTGTGAGTAGTATCTCAAAGCGCTGAGGATGAACACATTTATTCGAAACTTGTCCGCACTAAACCGCAGGTGTTCTCTATTGCATGTAAAAGTACGCCTAAATTTCATTATATTATTATTGAATAACAGTCCAAGAAGTATGGGTAACCACAACAACCATAGGAATCCATAATAATCTAAATTATTTCTATTCTAGCTCTATTATACCTTGTTCATGGATTAGTTAATCAGGTGACACAATAATGAATGAAGTAACTATGTGAATTACTCACCCAATGAGAAATCCGTCAGCCTTCATGAAAGTAGTGGTTCTCGAATGGCTGTCAATCCAAGAGCCATGGAGTCCCATGCCATGTCAATCTGTATCATCTCCATCTCCATCATAATCAATATCACTGAGGCTATAATGCTTTATAATATAATATGCTAATCTGATAAAATAAAATGATTCTTAAAATTTTAAAAATTACATTTCATAAATATGGAACATCTCTGTTGTAGTAACTGTAGCCTACTGTAGGCTACACTATTATCACCAAAAGAACAAAATTAATAAAAAAGGAGAGAAGGCAAATGGGTTCAATGACCGATTAGATGAGACAACCACTCTAGAAAGACTAATACAGTAGTACGGTATTTTCAATGTTATAAAAATTATACTAAAACGTGTGACGTCTTTGCTCAATTGGCGTTTAGCTTTGTATATCATCAGAGGCGACCAATATAACAATTTTTTTCTACATTATTACATTTAAGCCAAAACGGAGTTTTATCAGTATAAGTGTCTGTCAACACCAACTAAGGCAATTCTGAATATAGAGTGAGTGACAGCAAACAAGGAAACTATGTACACAATACGTTAGAACCATCAGCCTATACAATATTATAGAACAGGAATAAAGATGAACGTAAGAAAATGGGAAGGATCGAAGAGGGGAAACAATGATATTGGGAAGAAAAGGTATGTGAACACTTCAAGACCATAATATTATGGTAATCAAATTTTGATGCAAATTTCCCAAAATATTTGAGTAGCACAATAAGAGAGAATTAAGATAAGGAACTCTTGAATAGGATTACTAAAACCTTTATGAAACAAGATAATGGAATAGAAAAAGTGATTTCTTACTCATATGGGTTGAGTGGGCTGATTACTGTGCTCTAAGTCAGAGAACCAACACTAGGAAAAGGATCTAACTGTGCAAAGATGAAAAAATTATGAACATTTATAAACAAGCTTAAATGAGCTGTAGTTTTCTCCTGCAATAATACTTTCTTTTTTATCTTAAGGCTTTTTATCAGTGGGGAGACCCTTACGGGTAGGTTCCACCTCGCCCAATTGCACAACTTTTTGTGCCGGTCACCCATCGGAGAGCGGTGTTGAATGCAATATTACTAAGAATAAAAGATGATGGTTGATTTTGTTCAAAGATAAAATGGTATCACCTTCCACCAGTGGCAAGAGAATGATCGAATGTGAATGTGGGGTAATGAAAGATATTGGGATGTATTTTTAGTACACTATTCTCAGCCTCAAGGTTTATCTCCTGTGTGTAAGCACCTAATATGTGTGGTGAGATTTGATTTCTGAGTAAATGTTTTATAACAATTTCAACATCTGTAAGGTCTATCTCCAGTATGTGTATGTAAGTGTCTAGAGAGACTGGATCTATAACTGAATGTTTTATCACAAAATTCACAACTGTAAGGTCTCTCTTCAGTATGTGTATGTAAATGTGTGGTAAGATCTGATTTCCGAGTAAATGTTTTATCACAATTCCCACATCTGTAAGGTCTCTCTCCAGTATGTGTACATAAATGTTTGGTAAGATTTGATTTCTGAATGAATGTTTTATCACAAAATTCGCAACTATAAGGTCTCTCTCCAGTATGTGTACGTAAATGTGTGGTAAGATGTGATTTCTGAGTAAATGTTTTATCACAAAATTCACAACTGTAAGGTCTCTCCAGTATGTGTATGTGAAATGTGTGGAAAGAGATGATCTATAACTGAATGTTTTATCACAAAATTCACAACTGTAAGGTCTCTCTCCAGTATGTGTATGTAAATGTGTGGTAAGATCTGATTTCTGAGTAAATGTTTTATCACAATTCCCACATCTGTAAGGTCTCTCTCAGTATGTGTACATAAATGTTTGGTAAGATCTGATTTCTGAATGAATGTTTTATCACAAAATTCGCAACTATAAGGTCTCTCTCAGTATGTGTACGTAAATGTGTGGTAAGATGTGATTTCTGAGTAAATGTTTTATCACAAAATTCACAACTGTAAGGTCTCTCCAGTATGTGTATGTAAATGTGTGGTAAGAGATGATTTATGAGTGAATGTTTTATCACAAAATTCACAACTGTAAGGTCTCTCCAGTATGTGTATGTAAATGTGCAGGTAAGATAAGATTTCCAAATATATGTTTTATCACAAAATTCACAACTGTAAGGTCTCTCCAGTATGTGTATGTAAATGTGTGGTAAGATGTGATTTCTGAGTAAATGTTTTTCACAAAATTTACAGTTGTAAGGTCTCTCCAGTATGTGTATGTAAATGTGTGATAAGAGTTGATTTTAGAGTAAATGATTTATTACAAATTTCACAACTGTGAGGTCTCTCTCCAGTATGTGTATGTAAATGTGTGGTAAGAGATGATTTCTGAGTAAATGTTTTATCACAAAATTTACAGTTGTAAGGTCTCTCTCCAGTATGTGTATATAAATGAGTCCTAAGATGTGGTTTATTATTCGTTCTATAATCACAGTATTTACAAGTATAAGACTTGCTACTATGAACATATTGATTAGCAGTGAATGATAATTGGTCAGTAGATTTATTGGCCCTCTCATTTGAAGTTGATTTTCCTTGTTCTCCAATACTTTCCGCACTCAAGTCTTGTTCATCCAAGGCAATAGAATTGTTTTCAGTTTTGGAATTAACAATAATTGCAGTATCTGTAACAGGTGAAATATCCTGGATTTGCATCATTGTAGAAACAGAATTACATCCCCCATCTGATTCTATTTCATTCAAATCTTCCTCATTCTCTTCTTTTATATTATGCTCTTGTTTTATTGGGAACCTGTTTGATGAATTAGTAGAGAAGCTTTCATCATTCATGGAATTTTCATCTTCAATCGCTTCTTTTTTCACTTGTAGTCCTCCTTCAGCTATTCCAAAGCTATGTTGTTCTCCTTTAACCACTATCTCTGGTTTGAGCACTATCATTTCGAATGGATGTTGTTTGTTGTGGTCTGAACATTGATCATGATCATCTGAGTTGTGTTGAATTTGGTATTTATATTCACTGTTCTTTTGGTCTTGATCCAGTCCATCAGTGGTATCCATGCTCCCACTACATTGTCCTTGATCTTGAGGTATTGGCATGTAGTAAAAGCAATACCTTATTTCCAATTCTAATTGAGCAATGCTCTTACACTTATATATTTTCTGATACATGAAAATTCATTTTTGTTGAAAAATTAATAAATGAACACATAATTCCTATTTTGATACCATGAAACTGTGTTAAATTTCAGTAATCAGGCAGAATAATAACATTCAGTGTCACTTATTAATTTGGAGTCTACATCAAAATAATATTCTGCTAAGTAATCCCACTAAGTGAATAGCCATGGATGCTCAGTGGCATGTGGTAAGAAATGGTTACTACAAATGAACGACTAAAAATCCTATTTTGAAAGCAGTGCCGCCTATTCTGCATTGCTTGCACTACCCGTGATTATTCCTAAATGTTTTTATCTTTACCTAGATAAGGCAACTAACATTATCCTACTTTCAGCTACAGTTCACGCAAGTGACAGTCTTCACAGTCAATTTTTGCTAGTTTACTATTCGTCATGATATTCATAGATACATCCATGTAGCTGAGATTGCCCAATATTATATACAACAATGACAGCATTGTAGCAGCCGCCACCTAGACTCTCTCGACTATAGCAGATTCCATGTGAGTCATTTACACAATGATAGGGTTGAGCAAGCTTTATTAGTACAGATGCTAGAATAGAGAAAACGATAATATTCAAACCCATCATGAATGCAAGTTATTAACAAAAAAACACGACATTCTATTGCGTTTGAGTTCTAATAATAATTTGTAATATGTTCTAGGACAATACCTGGTATGCACTCTTTTTCTGCAAATCCAAGCCATCACCCAAATCTTCCACTCTTACCAATACTAGCTGAGCTATTTTTCCACCTGAAACACAATGAATGAACTGAATGAAAAGAGAACTGAATAGTACAATTGAAGAGGTTCAAGAAAGAGACAAAGAAGGAAGAATAGAGGGAATGAAGGAGAAATTGAAGGACAAAAAATGTTGGGAAGTGTGGAGAAACAGAAGTGGGAGATGGTGAAGGGGGAAGACATGGAGGGGGAGGAGGAGTATGAGCTGGTGGTTCATGAGGAGCAATAGAGTCCTGATGGAAGGGGGGGGGGGGAGGAAAAAGTAGTCTCAAAAATACTAGTTTCATGAAAACAAAGTTGAATCATATTTCTAAGCTCCAGATTTATTATCTGTTGCTCAATTATTACAGTTCAATACCTGTAATAAATACCTGATTGAATTCAATCTTATACAGATTTTTATACTTTACAGCAATAATGGTGATTTAATTGAATGAGAGTGATCTTGCATAATAATGATTATAACTAACATGAAAAACTCCTACAAAATCATGAATCTCCTGATGTTCTCTAATAACTCTGTTCAAGTCTTCAAAATTTTAACAATACTTTCATTTAATTTCTCAGCAAATTTCATTCACAATCCAGTCATTCCATAGCCTGAATTGAGTCTCTAGAAAGCTATAAATCTTAGGAGAATTGCAATCTGCCATCAAGTGCATCGTGGTTAAAAGGCAATTCAAATAAAATACATAAAAAATACTTTTCCATGAGGAAGAATCCTGCTATTTTAAATGATACGGGGGTTGGTAGGCCTGCGGTCTACAGTGAAGTTGAGGAAAGTATGCTCTCTTATTTTTAGTGTTTTGTGAAGGTTTTTTGACGGTTTCGGCAAATATTTTTCCTTAGTATAAATGCTTTAAGCGCCTCTCATGTGTGTTCCGTTGAAAATGTTGTTTTCCAAGCTTCAGCAGCAGTGGTAAGCGATTTTTGAATGCATAGAATTGTTAGCAAAAAGTTGAAACACCTCGCCATTTGCACGGATAAGAAAGGGTTGCAACATTCTTCTTTCAGTTCAATTTCCCTCATCCAGAGGAATTTCCCTCTTGCTTAGAGTCAAAACTGATTTAGCCTATAAAGACGTTATCTTATCTGTCTGATAATGCAATTTTTGGTGGCGAGTGAGGCCCGGTTTATCTCTATGTGAGCCAAATTCCAAAATTATCTCGGATTGATAACCGATTGAATTAGATTCTTTATTTTGAATCCACAGTTAAGTGCGATAATAAGACTAACTTTACTTTTAAATCCTTTCATTTCTTTTCCATCTGTTTGGCACCTTTCTCATCACGAGCTTCCTTATTCTCATCCTCAGCCTTGATTGCTCTCTTGGCGCTTCCTGTATTTCCCATCTATTTCCTTTCCTTGACATAGACAGTAATTTAGTCAGACAAACGTATCATTGAAAGATAAATACTTATATTGATGATGGAGATGGATAATCTGAAAGAAATGCTTAGAACTTTCAAAACAGAATTAGGACAGGAACTTGGTGATGAAATTGATAAGAAACTCGATACTTTATCAGACAAAATTACAGGAGAAATAAAAAGTCACTTAGATAATATGAATGAAGTAGTGCTAGAGCAGAGGAAAGAATCCGTCAGTTAGAGAGGGAGTTGAAGAGGAGGAATTTGATTATCCATGGTGTTGGAGATACAAGAGATGAGAACACGGAATCTGTTGTTTTTA
Organism: Laodelphax striatellus; assembly: GCA_017141395.1. Lineage (NCBI taxonomy): Eukaryota > Metazoa > Arthropoda > Insecta > Hemiptera > Delphacidae > Laodelphax > Laodelphax striatellus. The sequence goes on along the minus strand of CM029543.1, from coordinate 7,300,996 downwards.
ACTTGATTAGAAGTGAACTGAAAGTTGATATTAATGATTTTGAACTTGATTTTGCCAACAGAATTGGGTCTTATAAAGCGAACAATAACAGACCAATTGTAATTGGCCTTACTACTTTGAGAAGGAGATCAGAGATTTTCAAAAATAAAAAACTACTAAAGGGTACAAGAATATATATTGATGAAGATTTTCCCAAGGAAGTGCAGCAAATAAGGAAAGATTTGAAAGATAAAATGATTGCAGCGAGAAAAGAAGGGAAGTTTGCTGTACTTCGATATGACAGGTTGATTGTTTTGGAGAAGGAGAAAAGCCGAAGGAAACGAGAATTGAGTACTTCACCACAGAGTCAAGAGTATGATGCAAAGAGACAACAAAACACTGTGTCCAAGAAGAGTAAAGTAATAAAAAAGAGACCAATAGAAGATTACTTCAGAGATAAGAATAAATCTAACTCTCAATGACTGAGTGCAGATAGGCTTAATATTGTTTTCTGGAATGTAAATGGCATTAATAAACTGATAAGACTATTTTCTGTGATGAGATTGATATTGTTCTTGTTTGTGAGACTTGGTCAACTTCATCTCAATTCTCCAAGTCAATGGAATGGTCAGACTATGTACCTTATTGTATAGAAGCCGTCAAGGAGAAGAGCTTAGGAAGAGCCAGTGGTGGCTTGTTGGCTCTTGTGCATAAGAGAATAAAAAATGTAGAGCTAATAATTTCATGTGAATGGTGGCTGTTTTTGTATGTCTGTTTCAATGGCTCATCTTCTATTATCGGGCTGGTATATAGAAAACCTTCATTAGAGTGCGCTGCCTACTTTGACCTTCTGTCATCAGATATTTTAGATTTGCAGATGAAGTATAGCAATTGTGCTTTTATTGTTGGAGGTGACTTCAACTGTCAGGCAATGAGAATCAATTGGAAAGTGCAATATTTGAGAATACAAATTTGTTTCATGCAAGAGATTCATGTGACATTGTTGTGAATGAGCAAGGCAGGAGGCTTATCACGGCTATGGAGGATAATGGTCTGGTGCTGATAAACGGAAGAGCAGCTGGAGATCGGCCTGGCAAGATTACATATGTTAGCAAGGCTGGAAAAAGTGTTATTGACTTAGTTTGGTGTAATATGGCTGCAGCTGCTTGGGTCTCTGACTTTCATGTGATGGAGTGTGATGGTCTGTCAGACCACTTCCCAGTGGTTCTCAGTTTGAATAAAAATGGTATTGCGCCTGAAACTTCTTCCTCTGTACCTGTAAGATATACGAAATTGAGTTTTAATCCAGCCTTGGCCACTAATTTGCAACACCTCATGATGTATAGCTACAGAGTCTCAATGGATTTTTCACTGTCCAGCATAGATGAACAATATGCAAATCTCTGCTGCGCAATATATGAGGCTGCTGGGCAGATTGGCATGATGAAGGAATTTGTTAGTAAGCCAAGAAATGGAGTTTCCAGACCATGGTTTGATGATGAATGCATTCTGGCAAGAAGAAATTTTAGAAGGGCCTTGAGAGTTTGTAAACGAGTTGGATTCCAGGAAGATAATACCAGATCTTATCTTGAAGCTAAATTGATGTATAAAAGCACCATAAACAGAAAAAAGAAAATGTATTTCAGCGAAATTTGTGATAGTCTTGCAAATTCAAGAAACTCAGCCACATTTTGGAAGAATATTGGTAGATTCAGAGAAAGGATTCATTCAATTAACCCAATTACTATGGATGAATGGTTTCGGTTCCTAAATAATGTTTATCCACCCAGACTCAATGAGGAGGTCTCATTCTATGGTGTTACGCATTGGCAGATGGATGCTTGCATTGAGATTGAGGAGATTATTCATTGTATAGTCAAGAGTAAAGAGGAAAGTCTCCTGGCGCGGATCTCATTCCAAGTGAGTTTTCAAGAACCTTCCACAGAACTGGATCCTCTATATCCAGGTTCTATTCAATAAGATTTTGAGTGAAGAACAATTGCCTGAAGCCTGGTCAGAGATGCTAGTGACCTTACTGCACAAAAAAGGAGATAAGAACAATCCCAAGAATTATAGGTCAATAGCTCTTGTTAATTATTTGACAAAAATTTTCACAGGAATCATAAATGGCAGAATAGAGCAGTGGGCAGAAGGCCTCAAACTGATTCCTGAGACACAAGCAGGATTCAGAAAGAAAAGAGGATGCTTAGATAACATCTATGTATGTATGTCAGTTGTGCAATTACAGTTACGACACTTGAAAAAAAGAGTTTATGCGGTGGTTGTTGACTTTGAGCGAGCATTTGACTCAGTGTCGCATCACTTGCTGTGGCAGAAATTATTTCGGCTGGGCTTGAGTCCAAAGCTGTTGAGAATCATTCAAAAGCTCTACAGGAATGCATTTCTGCGGGTGAAGCTCAACAGCAACTTATCTGAGAAGATAGAAATAACTGAGGAGTATTGCAGGGTGAAACACTCAGCCCACTCTTATTCGTACTTTTTCTGGCAGATATTGAGGAGTTTATTCGTTCAAAAGGTCTGCAGGGTATTGGAATTGATGGAGTAAATGACTTATTGCTTTTGTTGTATGCAGATGATCTTATTCTGTTTGCTCATTCCCCCGTTGACTTGAAAAGGAAACTGGATGCATTAGATGAATACTGTGGAGTGAATGGTCTCAGGATCAATGTTAGTAAGACCAGGGTGGTGCCATTTAGTAGAGGAGGGCGAATACCCAGTGCTTTGGATAGATTCTCTGTCATTGCTGGTAATAGGTTGGAGATTGTCAGATCATGTACGTACCTTGGCTCCATTATCTCCAGCTCTTCTCTTGGAAAACTGTCAGTAAGAGGATCTGTGAGTAAGGCAAAGCTTGCAGCCAGTCAGACAATCGCCACATTAGCAAAGTCCAAGACAAATTCTATTGCCTGTATTAAAAAATTGTTCACAGCATTGGTCGAGTCAGTGTTGCTCTATGGTTTACATATTTGGGGTTTGAGGTATCTAGAAGAAATTGAGACCGTGCAAACCGACTTCTATAAAAGGATCTTTCATTTGCCACGTAGTACTCCGAATGCCATCCTGCGACTGGAGATGGGAGAGGTCTGTCTTTCTCATCGAGTCTTGGCTGCCTCTATTGGCTGGGTGATAAGAGTTCTAAAAATGGAGGACAGTTCCCTCCCTAAGATATGCTTCATTAGACAAACAGAGTTGATGAGATTGGACAATGATGAGAACCCAAAATATAACTGGGCAGCCCAGCTGAAGTTGCTTCTCAATGTTGTTGACAAGGGAGAGCTGATTTTCAGTACGGATGTAGATGAGTGGCAGAGAAACAGAGATTCTATTCTGCAGGCCTTTGAAATTGAGCTAAGGAACCAGGACCTTGAAAGATACAATGGATCTGCATCAATTCTCTTCAGAGTTCCAAGGGGGATTGCGGACGGGGATGCCGGTTACTTCAGTCTGCACTGGCCTTTTCGCTGTATCAGGCTCATGATTCAGCTGCGGCTTGCTACCAGGCGGCAGGTCAATATCACTATCAGGAGGAATATTCACAAACTGAAGGTGGATCAGTTATGTGCCATCTGTAATCTGCAGTGTCCGGAATCATTGCAGCACATGCTGTTCGAGTGCCCACAATACAGCGCCCCCCGCTCGTGGCTGATGAGGAGTGTCCCACTGCTTGCAGGTGGCAATGTGATGAGTGTTGTCAGTGATTTCTCATTGCTTTCAGAGAGAGACATTAAAAGTTTCTTCATTTTTGTTGATCAGTGTTTGATGATCCGATCTTTCTGCTTAAATGAATGATACCGAAAAGACTTTGAAATATAGTATACAGTATACAGAGATGCACTATCCAAATAAATTATTGAATGTAAATATGAGCTGTTTCCAAATGTATATTAATTGAAATGCTATGATGTAATATTCATTGAAAGCAATAAACATATTCTATTCTATTCTATTTTAAATGATACGTGGAAAAATTGAAATTGCAATAAGAAGCTTATAAGAAAGCAATAAGCAATAAGAAAACTCACAAATTCTGTATTCTAAATTGGAGTGGCCATCACTGCTGGAGAAGACCATTGAAGGGTCATCATACTGAAAACAATAGATAAAAAATGAATAAGCATATATCTCACTTTCTCAGTTAAAATAATATGAATGATCGAGTAGCCTACAAATTATATATAGGCCTAGTAAGAAGATAAAAGTGTCTTGAACAATCATTTTCAAACCCAGAGAATTTTACTTTGGTGAGCTGTATTATAGGCTTTAATCTGTTGGGATATAATTTTGTTCTTACTAAATCGGAATTCAAGCTAGTTAGTTACTAATAAGAGAAACCTACTGCACATAATTATAGATTCAACAAGTAAAGAACTGGGAGAGACTCAGAGAAAAATGAATAGTGAAATCAATTACCATAGAATAAAATAAAAATCAATTATAGATTTTACAATCGGTGGAATAACACATTGTGTTAGTGAAATAAATTATAATCTGCAAGGAGTTCTTTGTAAATACACAAAAAAGCTAGAAGGAATATGGATAAATTGAACCATTGACCAGAGGTGCAGCAAAAGTGGAGGTAGACTGAAGTTGAATGCTTCATGCAGCATATTCAACTAACATAGAATAGAAAGACCGCCTGTCACTGAATAGAGTTGAGTTACCTGTTCTCGTTTGATGTCAGCTCGTGCCTTCCTGATGAGTGACCAGTAGTGAGTGTCGTCAATGTCCATCTCTTCTTTGATGTCTACTGGCCCTTCATCACAGTCACAGCTGTCGTCTGCTGGATCCATCACTTCACTCTTCACCTGCTTACATAAAACATGCGAATTAAAAACTACCAAATAGAAGTTTTGATTTGCAACCATGATGGAACCTACTCTTGTACAGAATCAAAAGCTTAGTGTTATCATCGTTATCTTATAAACCATTACTATCTCAGAAAAAGCTCTGAGAACCAGAATTTCTTGAAAGTAGAGGTTTTTTTGCTTTTATCGATGCGCAGCCGATCTCAGATTAAAATAACAACATTTTCAAACAATAAAATTGTACCTAATTGTATTTTAAATACTGAATATTAATAAATTCAGTGAATTAACAATATTCGTACTATATTGTTCCTATCTATGCATGGTTATTCTTGTATATTTTTATTTCAAGTTTTAATCAGTTCTGATCGAGCAGTCGATGCGATCGGAAGTTTTCTTATCGCGCTCCTAGACGACGAGTTTAGGCCGGCCGGCCAGCGTGCTGTTATTCAATATTTCTAACCTAGCAAAGTTATAATATCAAAACGTGATTTTTAATTTATTTTAAAATAGTTGAAGTGAAGTATCAAGGGTAGTAATAACATGGAGTGTGACCGGTGTCGTGAGAAAATTACGGTGGATAGTGTGAAGTGTCCAGTCTGTCAAGTATCTTTTCACCAGAACTGTATTGATCTCTCTTTTTATAAAAAGAATAATAATTGGAAGTGCGAGAAATGTACTAAATCGTCTCCGAGTTCCGGTAGTAACAAAATGGAAGATCGCGAAATTTCGAATGGAATGCTACTAAATGCAATTAACGAATTTAGAAAAGAGACTAACACAAAGTGGGATAGGAACAACGAAATGTGGGGGAAAATGAGAGAACAATTCAAAGATCTTAAAGTGAAGTGTGAAAAAACTTGTGAAACCGTGAGTGCTTTGAAAGAAGAGAACGCTTTTCTCAAAGTAGAACTGAAAATCGTAAAAGAGAATGTACAAGAACTTCAACAACAAACACGTAAAAACAATATTTTAATATCGGGTGTCCCTGTGACTTTTAGGGAAAATATCTTTGCAATACTGGGAGACATAGCTCGGGTCCTACAATTAAATTTCTATGACTCAGAGGTTTCAGCGGCGCATAGGCTAGGGAGAAAAAAATCGGACTCAAATCCTCCATCCATAGTAGTTAATTTCACATCTCGATGGACGAAAAATATGTGGTTAGAAGCAAGGAGGCAAAAGGGAAAAATCAGTGCTCAGGACCTTAGAAAAACATTTCCCGATAACCCAATTTTCCTCAACGAGCACTTAACACCCGAAACGAAAGCGATCTTCAACGCTGCCAAAAGCTTGATGAAGGACAAGAAGTTGTCGTCGGTGTGGACCTCAGACTGCAAAATCATGGCCAAGGCATCAGCGGATCAGCGACCCTTCCGTATCCGTGACCTGACACATGTGGAGCGTATAAGGACCAGCCGTCAAGGAGACAGAGCTCCGCCAACGCCAACCTGCAGCGATGGCAACACTTCACCCCCGCCCCCGCCCCAGCTGGTTGGCACAGAGAAGCAGTGAAGTGTCCATATCACGGTGTTTATTGAGAAGTATTCTCTCTTGTTGTGCATTGAAAGATCGTGAGTAGAAAATATAGTTTTTGTTTTGAGAAGTTTTATTTATTTTTTAAATTAATGCGAAAGACTACATTATAAGATTACTTAAAGGCTACATATTTCAGTATTTAAAGACTACATGCTACATTATTTATATTACTCACTTACATTATATGAACTACTTACAAATTTACGTAGGTCGAATGTGTATATTTTTATTCTATTTATTTAATTAAGTGCTAATCTATTCATTTTATGGAGAATTTGCTTTTGTTTTAAATTAGTATAATTGGTATTTTAAATATCATGCCAATAAATGAAGCGTATTACCTCATTCTATTTTTGAAAATAAGAATTACTCAAGTAATTCAACTCAAGTATTTATACAATTATTTGAAAAATTTCAGTATACTACATCAATTCCAATATTCCATGTTCGAAGCAGCTAGTTTTTCCTTTTCGTTAAGATGTTACTATCAATAAAGTATTATTCTGCAAATAGATAAAGTAATGGAAAGACTTCACTTTGTTGATTATAATTAGGAAAGGGGCCCCTAAAAGGTGGCCAAACTCTTATCGATGGGATTTCATGAACTGAGCCTCATGCTAATCTTGTTCTTATAAATGGAAAGCGTTCCTTATCTGTTTCACTGAGGGTGCTACTATCAATCTCTCTTTCGTTTTAAATATCTTACCTTCTATCTTCATATTCATTTATCTTAATTATTCAGGTACAATACACGCTTTTCTTCTATTAAAATTTATTCATTTACATTTGATGTAAATGAATAAATGAACAATGAATAATTGTGTACCACAATTTAAGCACAAACATAAGATGTTTCAAATATCTTACCTTATATCTTCATATTCATTTATCTTAATTATTCAGGTACAATACACGCTTTTCTTCGATTAAAATTTCCTTCATTTATTCATTTACATTTTCTTACTTGTTTTCCATGACTGGTCGGTCGGCTGGCCGTTGTTCTGTCTATATTCTAGACTTTCCTTTTTATTTTTCATTTTATTTACAACTAAGCCTTTAATTACATTACAATGATTTTTGAAGAGATTGAAGATTCGATCATACACTACAATGATAATGAAACAATAGAAGTAAATGATTTCTTTTCTTTTGATCCTCTGTACTATCACAATCAGGTAGATAAACTTTTTAGCGTGGTGCACATGAATATACGTAGCATTGCCAAAAATTTTGATGAGTTCCTCTACTATGTAAGCAATAGTAAAGTGAAGTTCGATATTATTGTCTTGTCCGAAACATGGATTGAAAATTCCTTTTTGCTTTTAATTTCAATATTGAGGGCTATACCGTTTTTAATCAGATAAATAAGTTCACCAAATGTGATGGACTATGTGTATTTATTCATAATGATGTAAAGTTTAATAGAATAGATATTTCAATCGACTTTGTAAATACAATCTGTCTAGATCTTGAAATTGATAACAAAACCTACAGATTGCTAGCACTTTATCGATCACCATCTTTGAACATTAACGGCTTTCTTATGAGTTTGGATTCATATCTACAATCTTTAGGAACAGATAAATCAGTCATCATTATAGGTGACATTAATATTAACATTCTTGATAATGATAATTTGAGTAATGAGTACCTAGGAGTTATGCAGCTTAATGGATTTAAGTCATTAATAAATAAAGCTACGAGATCTCAAAACAATAGCAATACTTGTATAGATCACATATTTTTCAAAAACAGATCCATTAAGGAAAGTAATGTATTTTCAGCCATTATCAAATCTACTATCACCGACCACTACTGTACCTCATTCCATATAAATTACTCTTCTAACTCGAGTCAATGTCCATCAGTTAAAAATACTGTTAAGAAAATAAATTATGAAGCATTAAAGAATGACTTAGATAAAGAGAATTGGGAGTGCTTGGGGATGACAGATTCTAATGACACTGATAAATTGGTAGATTCTTTCATAAATAAATTAACAGATTACTTAGATAAACATACTGAAATCATACAACTATCACATAAAAGAAAACCACTAAAAAAATGGATTACACAAAGTATGGTAAGTGCAATGCGAAAAAGAGATAAAATGGCGAGACAACTCAAAAAACAGCCTTTTAATGCAGTATTGAAAGAGCAGTATAAGAATTACAGGAACACCTTGAACAACATTGTAAGAAATGCAAAAATCGAATATTTTAATAATAAATTTCAATTGAACAGAGGTAACTCAAAAAAGACATGGGAAAATATTAGAGACATTTTAGAAATCGAGAAGAAATCAAAGATGGAACCGGACTTAGACGCTGAAATATTTAATGATTATTTTGTAAACGTTGGGAAAAGTTATGCAGAAGCACTTAATAATAATATAAATACGACAGATCCCCCAATGTCAGCTTCCATACCTCCTACAGATAGTTTGTACCTGTATCCTACGAATGCAGCTGAAATCGCATCCATCATAACTACCTTGAAAAGCGATGCTTCCCCTGGAGAGGATAAATTTACGGGTCACTGTCTGAAACAGATTGCTCCATACATTGCTGGCCCTCGAAATCATAATAAATAAATGCTTTAGTGAAGGCTACTTTCCTAAACGTTTTAAAGTAGCTAAACTAATATTAATTCATAAAGCAGGTGATAAACGTAATCCAGCAAACTATAGACCTATCAGCCTACTCAGCAACTTTGCAAAAATAACAGAAAGGGTAATAAAAAAGAGGTTAGTTGACTTCCTGGATAAAAATAATTTCATTGCTGACAATCAGTATGGCTTCCAGTCTGGAAAGTCAACAAAGGATGCTGTTATGCTATTAACAAACATAGTTGATTATAATTTCAATAAAAATATGAAAACTTTGGCCATTTTCCTCGATTTAGCAAAAGCTTTCGATACTATACCTCACTTGACATTGATAAATAAACTTGACAGGTGTGGTATTCGTGGAGTGGCTAAAAATCTGATCACCAACTATTTGCAAAATAGATGTCAAACTATGACCATGAACAATAAAACTGACACAAGAACTTTGACAAGTTTTGGCCTTCCTCAAGGAACTGTTTTATCGCCCATATTATTCTTGATTTACTTGAATGATCTCCTAAAATTAGATATCCCAAACTCTACTAAAATATCTTTTGCTGATGATACAGTGTTAATTTTTAGCGGATCATCATGGAGAGAAGCATATGAAATGGCAAATAAAGGTTTAATCATAGCTAAATCATGGTTTGACAATCATACTCTCACGTTGAACCTGAGTAAGACTAAGTTTATTGCATTTTCTCCAACAAAGACTGGTGAACCACCACCTGGTGTAGTTATAAAAATTCATAACCATGAAATAGTTTCCCCAATAGCCGCTGATTGTCCATGCGAGGACATAGAAAAAGTAACATCTTTAAAATACCTTGGAATCATAATGGACAGTCACTTAAAATGGAACTATCATTTACAACATCTAATAGCTAAACTGAAATATCTAATATACATGTTTTATAGAATAAATTCGTTAAAGGACTTAAATATAATAAGAACCATATACTACGCCTATGCAAATTCGCTTTTTGAATATGGTATTGAATTGTGGGGGGGGGGGTACTTATGACACGCACTTCAATAAAATTTTTACATTGCAAAAACATATAATTAGAGCAGCTTTGAGACGACCCAGACTGTATCCTAGCAAATCCTTGTTCATTGAGTTTGGTGTACCAACGTTGAGACAGGTCTTTGTGAAGAAAATTATAACACATGCTAATAGAAATAAACAGCTTTTAACAATAAACACACATTTACATAATTTACGACCGTCTTCACTAAATACTTATAATAGAACTTTCTCTAGATTAACTATAAATAAACATCAATTCCCTTACTTCATGCAATATTACTCAAATAAAATTCCAAATCACTTCATAACCAATAGATTCACAGAGAAACTCAATAGCGAAATAGAAGCATGGGTGAAAACAAAAATTTACTTCAAATTAGTTTAATTCAACTCATAAGGAGTTTGCCTTAGTTTATGACTACGAACTCACGGTTTCTTTTTTCAGAGTAGGCCTAGTAGTGTCTGACAATACCTATCAGAATTCTGGCAATGCTACTGTATCGTAATTTATTTCTTTTTAATTTACTTCCAGCTATTAATCTATTGTCTATCTGTTTTCATAGTTAAGAATATTAATTTTTCTATATTAAGTTATATTTCTTTAGTTTATTATTTTCTTTATTTGGTTTGCTTCGGCATCGAAAACTGTTCGATTTTGAACTCACTGCTGGCGAACAAGAGTCTCTTATGCCAGTAGTGCCATAGATCGAATGCATTAATATCTATAAAGTGTATATTCTGTATTGTTTTGTTTATGGCAAATAAAATTTATTCTTATTCTTATTCTTATTCTAGGTCTTTAAGACTTTTAAGCCTTTTGATTATTGTGACGAAATCAATGTTTAATTATTACCAAAACAGCTGATTTCTGACAAGTTAAAAGGATCCTGCTATAGTTATTAGAACTCAAACGCAATAGAAAGTCATGTTTTTTTGAATAGTCATCATGACGAATAGTAAACTAGCAATAATTGACTGTGAAGACTGTCACTTGCGTGAACTATAGCTGAAAGTAGAATAATGTTAGTTGCCTTATCTAGGTAAAGATAAAAACATTTTGGAATAATCACGGGTAGTGCAAGCAATGCAGAATAGGCGGCACTGCTTTCAAAATAGGATTTTTAGTCGTTCATTTGTAGTAACCATTTTTTACCACATGCCACTGAGCATCCATGGCTATTAACTTAGTGGGATTACTTAGCAGAATATTATTTTGAGGTAGACTCCAAATTAATAAGTGACACTGAATGTTATTATTCTGCCTGATTACTAAACTTTAACACAGTTTCATGGTATCAAAATAGGAATTATTTGTTCATTTATTAATTTTTTCAACAACAATGAATTTTCATGTATCAGAAAATATTCAAGTGTAAGAGCATCGCTCAATTAGAATTGAAAATAAGGTATTGCTTTTAAAAATCTTCTCTAGTGTGAATTGGAATGTCTAATTTAAGTCAGAACATACCTTTTCATTAGACAAGTGCCAGATTGCAGTCAATTTTGATTGTAAAAAATCCAACTCACAATCACATTGAAGGTTATAAAAGTTAGTTTTTACAGAAAATACTTGTTGAAGTTCAGTTTGGGTGTCAATATGTTTACAAGAATAGTTCACTGAAATCGTGCATCAAGCTGTAGGCTACCGGCTCATGAATTTATAATGTCTTGCTATCTGGAAATGTATTCAACTTTGGTCAATAAATTTCAATTTGCTTCACCCACGTACTTATTAATTGATGTTGTACAGTAATAATATATTTCAGAAAAAATATGTGTCAAGGTTGTGACACTTGTCATATTCAAATTTTTCTTTGTTCTCTATACTTCAGAACAATTTTTCAACAGTGACTTGTTTACAGGGAGAAGAGAATGGATGCAAGATTCAGTCCAGTCCTGTCCAGACTAAAATTGATGATGGTTATAATCCAAAGAACTACATGCCAATACCTCAAGATCAAGGACAATGTAGTGGGAGCATGGATACCACTGATGGACTGGATCAAGACCAAAAGAACAGTGAATATAAATACCAAATTCAACACAACTCAGATGATCATGATCAATGTTCAGACCACAACAAACAACATCCATTCGAAATGATAGTGCTCAAACCAGAGATAGTGGTTAAAGGAGAACAACATAGCTTCGGAATAGCTGAAGGAGGACTACAAGTGAAAAAAGAAGAGATTGAAGATGAAAATTCCATGAATGATGAAAGCTTCTCTACTAATTCATCAAACAGGTTCCCAATAAAACAAGAGCATAATATAAAAGAAGAGAATGAGGAAGATTTGAATGAAATAGAATCAGATGGGGGATGTAATTCTGTTTCTACAATGATGCAAATCCAGGATATTTCACCTGTTACAGATACTGCAATTATTGTTAATTCCAAAACTGAAAACAATTCTATTGCCTTGAATGAACAAGACTTGAGTGCGGAAAGTATTGGAGAACAAGGGAAATCAACTTCAAATGAGAGTGCCAATAAATCTACTGACCAATTATCATTCACTGCTAATCAATATGTTCATAGTAGCAAGTCTTATACTTGTAAATACTGTGATTATAGAACGAATAATAAACCACATCTTAGGACTCATTTATATACACATACTGGAGAGAGACCTTACAACTGTAAATTTTGTGTAAAACATTTACTCAGGAATCAACGCTTATCACACATTTACATACACATACTGGAGAGAGACCTTACACTTGTGAATTTTGTGAAAAAACATTTACTCTAAAATCAACTCTTATCACACATTTACATACACATACTGGAGAGAGACCTTACACTTGTGAATTTTGTGATAAAACATATACTCGGAAATCTTATCTTACTGCACATTTACATCCACATACTGGAGAGAGACCTTACAGTTCTGAATTTTGTGATAAAAAATTCACTCATAAATCAAATCTTACCTCACATTTACATACACATACTGGAGAGAGACCTTACAGTTGTGAATTTTGTGATAAAACATTTACTCAGAAATCACATCTTACCACACATTTACGTACACATACTGGAGAGAGACCTTATAGTTGTGAATTTTGTGATAAAACATTCATTCAGAAATCAGATCTTACCAAACATTTATGTACACATACGGGAGAGAAACCTTACAGTTGTGAATTTTGTGATAAAACATTTACTCAGAAATCAGATCTTACCATACATTTACGTACACATACTGGAGAGAGACCTTATAGTTGTGAATTTTGTGATAAAACATTCACTCAGAAATCAAATCTTACCACACATTTACATACACATACTGGAAGGAGACCTTATTGTTGTAAATTTTGTGATAAAACATTCAGTGATAGACCCAGTCTCTCTAGACACTTACATACACATACTGGAGAAAGACCTTACAGATGTGGAAATTGAGATGAAACATTCACTCAGAATTCACATCTCACCACACATATTAGGTGCTTACACACAGGAGATAAACATTGAGGCTGAGAATAGTGTACTAAAAATACATCCCAATATCTTTCATTACCCCACATTCACATTCGATCATTCTCTTGCCACTGGTGGAAGGTGATACCATTTTATCTTTGAACAAATTCAACCCTTATCTAATATTCTTAGTAATATTGCATTTAACACCGCTCTCGGATGGGTGACCGGCACAAAAAATTGTGCAATTGGGCGAGGTGGAACCTACCCGTAAGGGTCACCCCACTGATGAAAAGCAATACGATAGAAAGTATTATTGCAGGAGAAAACTACAGCTCATTTAAGCTTGTTTATAAATGTTCATAATTTTTTCATCTTTGCACAGTTTGATCCTTTTCCTAGTGTTGGTTCTCTGACTTAGAGCACAGTAATCAGCCCACTCAACCCATATGAGTAAGAAATCACTTTTTCTATTCCATTATCTTGTTTCATAAAGGTTTTAGTAATCCTATTCAAGAGTTCTTTATCTTAATTCTCTCTTATTGTGATACTCAAATATTTTGAGAAATTCGCATCAAAATTTGATTACCATAATATTATGGTCTTGAAGTGTTCACATACCTTCTCTTCCCAATATCATTGTTTCCCCTCTTTGATCCTTCCCATTTATTACGTTCATCTTTATTCCTGTTCTATAATATTGTATACGCTACTGGTTATAACGTATTGTGTACATAGTTTGCTGTCACTCACTCTATATTCAGAATTGCCTTAGTTGGTGTTGACAGACACTTACTGATAAAACTCCGTTTTGGCCTAAATGTAATAATGTAGAAAAAAATTGTTATATTGGTCGCCTCTGATGATGTACAAAGCTAAACGCCAATTGAGGAAAGGCGTCACACATTTAGTATGATTTTTATAACATTGAAAATACAGTACTGCTGTATTAGTCTTTCTAGAGTGGTTGTCTCATCTAATCCCATTTGCCTTCTCTCCTTTTTTATTAATTTCGTTCTTTTGGTGATAATAGTGTAGCCTACAGTAGGCTTTAGTTACTACAACAGAGGTGTTCCATATTTATGAAATGTAATTTTTAAGAATCGTTTTATTCTATCAGATTAGCATATTATATTATAAAGCATTATAGCCTCAGTGATACTGATTATGATGGAGATGAAGATGATGCAGATTGACATGGCATGGGACCCCATGGCACTTGGATTGACAGCCATTCGAGAACCACTACTTTCATGAAGGCTGACGGATTTCTCATTGGGTGAGTAATTCACATAGTTACTTCATTCATTATTGTGTCACCTGATTAACTAATCCATGAACAAGGTATAATAGAGCTAGAATAGAAATAATTTAGATTATTATGGATTCCTATGGTTGTTGTGGTTACCCATACTTCTTGGACTGTTATTCAATAATAATATAATGAAATTTAGGTGTACTTTTACATGCAATAGAGAACACCTACGGTTTAGTGCGAACAAGTTTCGAATAAATGTGTTCATCCTCAGCGCTTTGAGATACTACTCACAAAGCTATGTGTTGTATCTCATTTGTGAGTCGTATCACAAAGCGCTGAGGATGATTTGCGCGTGTTTATTGTTCGAAACACGTTCGCGACTCAACCTTAAAAGTGATCTATTAATAGTAGTAGGCTTTTATTTCATTATATTACTGACCAGACTCTAAAAAGCATGGATAACCACAACCAAAATAATATTATTATACAGTAGTTTCATCATTATCTAAATTTCTGGTACAGCTCCAACATATCATGTATAAGTAAATTAGTAGATACAATACAGTGTTCGAAGTATTAAAAAATGATATTTTTTGTAAGTTTATTAAATTCACTTTCCGGAAACCATTGATATTTACGAAAATTTCTACAAGAATAATCTTTAGTAAATTCAACACAAATCGATTGAAACATTTTATATTGATATTTATAAGCTGGAGGTTACTTGCACTCTTTTTACTGTCTTTAAAATTCACACAGAATAATCTGAAATCGCTTCAAAACAATATGCAAAGACGACGAAGACTATTACCTTGTTGAAGCAGATCTTTAGCCGGCAAGCCCAGGGATGCACTGCAACTAGTCTCCAGCGGTCACCCATCACTAAAGCTGCTATATCTCAGTCAATATTGTCTTAATCTTAACAAATAATACTTTCAATCGATTTGTAATTAAATTTACTAAAAAAAAAGTATTCTCTGTAAAATTTTCGCAATATCAACGGTTTCGAGGTTATTCAAGAAACAAAAATATTAAATAGCCATTTTGTTTTATGAAGTTGGAAAATTGTCATAAATTCTTGTAGCTTTGTCTAGCTTTTGTCAAGTAAATGTTGATGCAAAGTTTCAATTCCATATGTTTCACCATTATTGAGATAAAAAATAAGTGAAAAAACAGAAATACAGCTGTGCAGCAATCTAAGGACTTCTGGACAATTTAAACATGATATTTAGATATGGGTTTTACCCAGGAATGCCCTAGGAGTATTGGTAGGTGAGTTCTGAAACACTCTGTATAGTAGCCTGTATTGTAATAGTTATGATTCCTCAAATCTTCAATCATTTTGAGAAAGTAGGTTCATGTTACATCTCAAAGGATTATCAACTATAATTATTACATTCTACCTCAATAAGTAGAAGTGAATCAATATGAAGAATGCTATCCTTCTCAAAAAATTCAGATACTGCTTAGTATAGTTGTTCTTAAGTACAATAGATGAATCTCCACTTTTCATATTTAAATAAGTCTACTATCAATTTCTCAAGTCTATATATAAATAAATACATTTTATTTGGACTGATATAAATAAAAAATAGACAAAAGAAATACATATTAATAATAATACACAAACAAAGATCATTTGAATAATAATCATGCATAATTACATTAATAAATTTAATTATCACTGCATTATAAGTACAAATAATTTATACCTATTCATGATCTCTTTATAGCTTCGTTAATCTTGAAACTTTTAAAATTCGGCTTTAATTTCGGTTGCAGTTGTCGTTTTCGCTGGGTGGCGACCGAAATACTTCCCGCCTGAAGAATTCTCGCGCCTCTTGTCGAAAGCCTGCTTCCAACAGGTGCTGTCCATAGATCCGGTACTTTGGAAACTTGAATACAATGTGTGCGGCCTGGCCGTGTGGCCTGTCGAGGATGATACTGCCTTTGTACCGACTGTGTAGAAGGTGAATTAAATTGAATTAATCAATTCTAAATCGAAGCCAAATACTATCTATTCAGCTCATCATCTAAATTTCTGGTAATTTCAATCAAATACAATCAATCTGCCAAATCAGTGTTCAATCTAAAAAAAGTCATTTTGTGTTTGATTGGTCCAAAAATAAAAAACTATAATAAATGGTGTTTTCAAACATCACATTTACGATTGCGGCAATGCGAATTTTTAATTAGTGATAAAGAACTGTTATATAATAGTAGCCTAATGAAAAAGACAGATGTTGTCAAATCCACTGATTTATTATAAAATCGAGTTCTTATACCGGTTCTCATGGGATTGTTACACCATTTTTTGAGGGTGCCAGTGGTCCGTAGCCGGTAAACGCCTTCTGATAATCCAAAGGTTCCAAGATCGTACAGAGCCGGAGCAGTATTTTGAGGAAACGCAATTCCCGTCTTTCGGTAGGAGCAGGTGCCGTCCATTATTAGACGCTCTAGCCAATCACTCCCCACCATACTCCACGCACAAGCCTATTAAGTCATTGGCATCACCCTCAGACAATTTACCTCCTCGAATAAGTAGAAGGAATCAATATTCATTCAAGCATGGTTGGGAAGAAAGGCTGATCCTTCCAAAAAGATACTGCTTAACACAGAGTTCTGAAGAACAATAAAAGGATCTCTAGCTTTTCACAATAAACTAAGATTTTCATTTGGGTATAAAATGAAACAGTATTTAGATAAAATTTTATAAGATATCAACAAAGTCTATGAAATAAATACATTTTATTTGACGCCGGGTAATATAATGAAAACAGACAACAACATATTATGATAAAATGAGATTTGTGGTGTTGTATTGATTTGAAAATTTAATTCACTGGTCATTATACAAACTCAGCCTATCTATGATCATCTTTATAGTTATCTTGAAACTTTAAAAATTGTTATTTCTAGCAGTTGTTCCAGTATGGCGACCGAAATACTCCTGCCTGAGAATTCTGCCCTTGTTATTAAAATGCAGAAACTCAACATTCTCCTTAGCCAGCCTGTCGAGGATGATACCGCCTTGACCGACTCCTGTAGACACAATAAAGGGGTGATTATTGAATTATCAAATGTCCAAATCAGCAAAGTTTGAATATCTATTACACTTAAAATTTCAATTTTGATATGTTCTTTGAAAATAAAAAATCCTGGATTTTCAAACTTCACCAGTTTGACCAATATAATCGTAATAGAGTGATAATCAGTTTCCTTTTCCAAAACTATTTTATTTGTTTAACTGATTTAATAAAGATCAATGTATTCTTTTCATTAATGAATTCCGGTATATCTTCACTGCTTTTTTAAATGAGAGTTTTTTTTTGCCTTTTGAAGATATCATTGGCAAAATTGAAAACAAAACTGTTTTTCAATATAAATAATCCACTTAAATTTAAATATAAACCAAATTCTCGCTCAATATATAGCGGTCTTTATTTTCAAAATAGTGATGATGGATAATAATGAATTGTTACTTAGTATCAGTCGAAGTACGGTATAGGAATAGTAATTTTTTATCTATTTATTTATTTACCCATCATACATGCCATGGGTGATACAATAAGCCACATCAACAATTATTGTCATATACACAAAATGAAACACAATAATAACAGATAAATAAAGCAGATAACAATAACTAATAATATCCCTAACTAAAATCTAATATAAAATCACTACAATACAATATTATTCACTGAATACAACATTAAATCACTAAAATACAAGATCAGATCATCACAGTGAGACAATTAAGAGGGAATAGTTGACAATATAATTATATCAGTTCAGTTAATAATAATATTTTATCAGTTCAACAGACTCTGCCAACTATAATAACAATTTTCTTTCAATGAGCCATGGTCTCACTCTATTCTTGAAGACACTTAGGAGGGAATTGATAGTAATAAATAATTACTAATTTTATTATTTAAAAATATTAAACTGCTTATGTCCAGTCAGAAATATGGCCATACTTTGCCAAATTATTGAATTTTATATGAGATCACTGTACAAACATTAACTCATTCAATCATTTTTCAAACTTATTTCGAGAGAAACTTTATAAAAAATAACTCATTCTAACATTGAAAATTGTCTCTCTAATCTTGGTATTGTTTTGCTTAAATGAGAAAACTAACACTGGCAAAGGCAATGTTAGTAAGAAGTGAATTACTAATGGAACTATGATTTGCATTTCATTTCAATGGCAAATCTTCTGGGAATTGCAAAAGTGTGGTGGATTTGTTCGAGCTAACCAAATCAAAAGTGTGAATCGAATTACTGGCCAACGTATTATTATAATAATACGTACAATATGTGTGCTGGGTTCCCTTGCTCACAAGTCGATATTCATTCAATTAAGATGGAAGGAAATGAGATATTGCAACTATTCAATTGCTTTTTAAATTATAATAGGTTAATTGAACGAAAATCCTAATTAATAATGCCATATAATACTCTGAAGACTTGCTGCTGCAAATATTCAGTAACAGAATAATAGCTACAGTAAGGAAAATTTGATGAATGCTGTTCACAAAAATCTTTTGCTAGGGCGAGAATAGAACCCAGCACTTCTTAGTAGCGTTAATCGAAACCCAGAGGTGCTGGGTTCTGATTCCAGTCAGGAGCTAAAGTGTTTTTTGTACAGCATCATTCATTCTTTTCCTTAATTAATTTCCTGAATTTCCTTACTAGCTATTATTCTGTTGTCAATATTCGCAGTAGCGGAAGTCTTCAGAGTATTATTATGGCATTATTAATTAGGATTTTCGTTTAATTAATTATTATCAATTTTATTATATATTAGATGATGCTCTATAAAAAATCGATTTTGTACAAACGCCATAATATTTGAACCATCTCTCAGGCTTTATTCGAATTAGTTCAACATTGTTTGTTGTTTTGTATAGTATTATTCAAGCTTCTTTTCGAGCTTCTTGATGCTTTCATAAATACTCCAACTTTTATGTCGTTATAAAATGATATAATATTGTTCATAAAATTCTATTTGTTTTTATTTTAGAAATGCGAGAAGTGGACTACACCAACAATACGTTTGTAATCGCTCAAATGCCGAATATGACTGCCATCAACTCGTGCATCGAAGCGGATCTCACAGGCCAAGTGGTTTCTGACTCGATCAGGACAAGAAGAATATTCTCGGGTTAGAATAATAATGGCTACATAATTAAAATTGATTAATACTTGATTCGAGGTATTATGCGGCGCGACTTACCCAAATAGAGACCATGATCATTTCAAAGATGCGGGCTACCTATCCGGCCCCTGGCCAAGTCTTATTAGCAAAGAGCTTATTATAGTGTAAGAGAAATGATTATTTCAGTGATACACACAAAGAAGCATATCTAGTCATATTGAATTTTCCAACGTCCTGCACTACTTTTAAAACCTACTTTGTATCTGTTTCTCTGTACTGGTTGAATATGGTTTATTGCTGTGAGTACATTCTTCAACTGTTCTTCAAGGAATAACATATGACGATATTCTAATGTACTGTATATATTGTATTGTATTATATTCTGTATTGAATAAATTGATTATCTTTAACTAATAATATTTTTTTATCGTATGGCTTTTATCAGTGGGGAGAGCCCTTACGGGTAGGTGGCAGGTAATAATATTGCTTTGATTCTTTCAGATAAAGCTACCAAGGACGGTGCGTGGAATTCGATACAGCACACTGTATAACATCCTATGGAGGGTGATGCTATATGGAGTTCTCTCCTACTCTGGCCATATATATAATGAATGGGAATATGAAAAATTGCATTCAGGGAGAGAACCCAAATTTCAAAGTGCATTCTGAGAGTAAGTATTCTATCATAAGTCGAATGTAGGAAATTATCAAGACAAGTAAAATAGATATATTTCAAATTTGAGGAAATGGAAAATTTTTAAAAGAAAATAATAAGGAAAATTCTAGGACCGAGAACAGTTACAGACTATGAAAACAGCCACAGTAGTAGGCAATAATGCAATATTGAGAAAAGACATCAGGAGATGACTAGCGGTTCAATGTGTGAGAGAGACAAAAACAGCAAAGTTATAATCTTGTCTCCGCCCACACACATTGAACCGCTGGTAACCGCCTTAAAACCGTTCGTGTGAACCTAGACGTATGATTTCTTATGTTTTATTGAGCACCCTGTTACTACAAAAATCTATGCTAAATCTAATCGATGTTAAAGTTAAGAAAAGAGACCAAATATTTTTGAAATGTTCATCTCTTTATTGTTAAATATAAACTTTGCAAACTTCGTTGTATCAGTTCATTTGTAATAACATTTGCTACTTAGTACAGTATATGTCTGCTATCAATTAATTTCTTTTAATTTCAGGTATTACTTCTATGCCAAGTCAACTATCAACTAGCAACTATTTTCTGATTGAGTTTTCCAACCGTAAGATATTTATGTTGTAATGGTGCTGGCAAATTTCTGTTAATAAATTTATTATCTCGAACATATTCTTTCCATTAAAGTTTTTCTGAAGCATTAACCATCATTCCAAGAAATTTTTAATGTATTCATGTATAGCCCAGGCAAATTAGACTTCTAGGTCCTAAAAAATAACATAAGGCTGGAAATGATCTCAAACCACTTTGGGCATCCCAAAGAAGGCTAATATGAGTTTGCGACGGTTTCTGAGTGCCGCGTAATATAGGGTGCCCAATAAACCTCGAAATTTTGGTTCCGTTTCTAGTTATCTTCAATTTACTTCGAAAATAAGCGTCGGACAGAAAAACTCATCCTCTTTTTTCTAGTAAATAAAATTTCCAAGAGATTGGTGCCTAACTCATTCCTCTAAGTTCAATAACTACCGAGTTATGATTTTTCAAAAAAAGGGTAATTTTTGGAGAGAAAATGAAATTCAAGCATTCTAAGTTTTTGATTGTTCATATCTTCCGTATGATGTATTAGAATTGTGTGAATAAAAATCCCTCTGGGGATAATTTTCTTCTCTACAATTTTAGACCAAGTAGGCCTTCTCATCTTGTCTACTATTTGAGCTAGAGCTGTTAACAAAATTCCTTGCATTTCAAAAAGGACCATATTTTTGGTGGTAAAGTCTAACAAACGTTTCTATGTACTTCTATTGAAGTATCCTTTAGAGTATTGTTTCTGAGATCATTCTTCCTCAGAATATCTACTTTGCAGCTCCAAAAATCAAGTTTTTTAAGAAGTGGGAGGTAAGAAAGGACCCTTCAAATTTTTAAATTTTTGCTCGAATTTAACATATGATACAAAAATTTGAACCACCTTAATGAACTAAAAACAATGAGCTATTGTTTGTTAAGATCCATCCACTTATACGAAAGTTAGGGGCGTCCTCAGTTTATCATCCTTGAAGGGTCCTTTCTGGTCAATGAACTTGTTCTGTATGAAAATACCAAGAATATGTGTTTCAAATTATAAGTTGATAGATAAAGGCCTTCGATAATTATTGTCGAACATACAAACAAACATACATACTGACAACAGTTCGAGCCTAAAGTCAAAAGGTGAAACTTCGCTATGCTTGTTTAATAATAATCCACAACGAAGGTAATTTCAACAACAAATCCACGCACATTGCACATGTATTATTTTACAGAGAACATCAACATATAATATATACATGAAAAATTTACCTAGTATTTAAATTTACAAAAAAAAATCATGTAGATTTACAAAGAAAATCTGTGAATATCTACATGAAAATCAACTAAGCACAAGAAAAACTTTAGTATTTACATAAACACATTAACTAGAAAAACTGTGAATATTTACATGGAAATTAACTGTGCGCAAGAGAAACTGTGAACATCTACAAGGGTAAGTCAATTATTATCCGCAATACAGTTATAACATTTTTTTGGAATCAAATAGCAAACCTACAAGTACATCATTTTTCGACATAGCCTCCTTGCTTTTCAACGCAATTGGTCCATTGTTGTTCAAGGTTCCTGATACCCTCATAAAAAAATGTTTTTGGTTGAGATGCAAGCCGCAGGAATGCACCGCTTCTTTCAATGCTTCATCCGTGGAGAATATACGGCCTCTCAATGCCTCTTTGAATGGACCAAACAAGTGATGATCAGGAGGAGGAAGATCGGGACTATATGGAGGATAATCCAGTACTTCAGTTTTAATTTCCTGAGCGTTTCAGCAGTGTGGACAGCAGTATGCTGACAGGCATTGTCGTGCAACAAAACAACACCTTTTGACAGCAATCCTCGGCGTTTGCTTCGAATTGCAGGCTTTAGCTTGGCAGTAAGCATATCACTGTAATGTATTACTGTTATTTTTGTCCTCCTTCACTTATAATGTTCCAATACTGGACCTTGTGAGTCCCAAAAAACCGTAAGCATCAGTTTTAAACGATGCTCACGACTCCTTTATCATGCGTAACACTTGTGCGACAATTTTTGAATTTTTAATCCATTCATAAACACTCCGTTGTGGCGAAACACTATTTCCGTATTATTCCGAAAGTCATCTATGAGTTTTGGCCCCTAATACACCTTCCGACCACAAAAAACGAATCACTGACCGTTGCTCTTCATTGGTGCAAACGGAAAGCGGAGCGGCCATGATTAACAGCAAGACAGCGACAATGAAACAAACCTAGCAGCTTGAAACATGCGCAGATGTGACCTCAAATATTCAAAAAAACGTGTCATCAACGCAAAACAACAGTACTGCCAACATAAACAAAAACATACCTTTATTGCGGATAATAATTGACTTACCCTTGTAAATAAAAATCAGGTGTGGGCTGATAAGAACTTGAATGATTGCCACTGGAAGCATGCCCGTGAATACTGGGTACTTGCCTGGTTACAGAACGGGCAGCGGGGACGGATGATTGGCCGCGTGTCCACAAGGCAATGCAATGTGCGTGTAAACATATTACTCTAGGCTGCTGTTGAGCAGCAACTGGGGCTGGGGGCTGCTGAGCAGCAACTAGGGGCCGCTGCTGAGCTGGCAGTGGAGCAGCTACTACTACTTCAGCACCCACCGGCAACATCCAATCGAAGGCCAATATCAACAATGTTATCCGACCAGCGCTAGCAAGTTTCTAATTGACACCTCTTGGTGCACCAACCTCCGCAGCGCTGAACCAATAGTAGCCGTGTTGTTGTATGGAGTGTTCCTTCTTCAGGAGATCATTGCTGTCAGTTCTTTGTACATCTCCGAAAGCTCTATCCTCAATAGAGCGAAGTCGTCCTATATAATAAAGTGATTATTTTAAATGTTCATTGTTTTAAATGGGAAGGTGGTAATGTTATACATGATTTCGATACAGAATTTTAAGAAAACATAAATGGCAAAAACCACACATCGATATGTCAAACCGTTTTTAAGATATTTTAATTATTAAGGTGCGTTATTAGACTGTATGTTACTTTGTTATGAAACATTTGTTATATAACGACAGATGACACTACACAGAAGTATTGACTTTGTTATATAATTATAACATTTGTAACATTTTTGTGAAACTTGTTTTGCAACAAAGTTACATAGTCTAAACGCACCTTAAATCAGACATTTACATTGTCAGAGTGGGGTGAAAAGTAAGAGAATGGATTAATATCTCATAATACAAAGGTGTTTGATGGTAGAGGTGATTGAGGATCCTACTGAAATGAAAAATTCTAGTTTACAGTGACGTTTTCAAATTTAGTCGGCCATCTTCGATTTTCCAATATTTTTATAATGATGAGGTGATGATGTGATACATGATTTCAATACCGGTACCGTACGATGGGACCACCTTACCATTTAAAAAAATGAGTTAGATTCAATATGGCGGATCCAAGATGGCGTACCAGATTTTTTAATTCAAAGTAAAGAAGAATTTTCAATTTTAGTAGATACCCAATGTCACCCACCGTCAAATTATCTTCGCATTAGGAATATTAAGCCGTTTCCATAATTTTCACCAACTCTGTATATTATGTGAGTTACTCACTTATGAAGGTCCAGATTGACACCGAAGGCGGCTAACAACCTCGAATGAAAGCTCTCCAGGTGGTTGTTGGTTCTTCGGGGTGCCTGGAATGTCGACAGGCTTTCCACCCCAATACCTCCTCACTAAGTTATTCAGTCGCTGATCCAGGTGTCCCTCATCGATGTAATTGCTGATGGCATTCAGGCCGTCAGCAATTTCATAAGGAGGGACCCGGTCATCGTGAGGGGGCCCTCGATGGGGTGGCAGGGCCATTAACATCTGCACCACTTGTTTGACTTCGAATTGGTCCGTACCAAAGCTGCAAGATTTTCTGCCAGTACGTGCCGCTAAATCGCCTGTAAAATGAGTTACATATGTTACCTATAATAAATCATCTTACCGTAAAGGCGCGTTGACACTGGTCAAGTTACTTGACGCCACAAAACTTGAAGACAGTAAACTTGACATCAAGTAGGTGTTGACACGCATTCAAGTAAAAACAACGATTTTGCCCACTTGACTTCAAGTGGATGGGTGTGTCATTAGTAATTAGATTAATAAGAAACATAATATTATTGTTATTCTATTAGAATTAGTTGGTTGGATGAATTGTTAAAACCCTATATTACAGGGTGGAGAGTGAAAATGGCAGCCCCTTCTGCTGATCTAGCTGTTGTTATCCGTGACGTCGTTTCACTATTAATACCGATAATTAGCGATGTTACAGTAGATGCATTAAGAAAAATTGACAGAAGAAGAGGGAGGGTATGGACAAGGAAATGGATTCGCCGCAGATTACGACATGGCGCTTCAGATACACTACTCAGAGAATTAGCTCTCAAGTGAACTTGATGGTGTGTTGACACTGGTCAAGTGACCTACTAGTGGCTTCAAGTAACAACAAAAATCAAACATGTTCGACTTTAACTTGACACTTGACTCCAGGAGTCAAGTACTACTTGAATGAGACAAAATCTACTTGATGAAGTGTTGACACGGGCAAAACTCATTCAAGTTCGCTTGACCAGAGATCTCAAGAGCTACTTGAAGCCACTAAACTTGACCAGTGTCAACCCCACTTAAAGGATTGATATCCCATCCACAGACCTGTCTATCCACAGACCCACTAGTAGCGCAGCCTACAAGTATTTTACAAGATCGTCGCAGAGTACTCTGTAAAGCCCGGTCTAGACGCAACGATAAGTTTGTCAAACTTTTTGTTCAAACTTTTCAGGATTATTTTAAATTTTCATAAAACAGCTGATTTAACGTGAGTAAACAAGCTTACAACAATCAGCTGTTTTCTAACAATTTAAAATAATCCTGCTATTTAGCAGGATCCATTTAACTTGTTAGAAAACAGCTGATTGATGTACGCTTATTTGCTAATGTTAAATCAGCTGTTTTATGAAAATTTAAAATAATCCTGAAAAGTTTGAACAAAAAGTTTGACAAACTTATCGTTGCGTGTAGACCGTGCTTAAGTCTATTCGGATTCTATCGATTTATCTGTATCCTGTTGGCATTGGCAATGATGTTTTGAATGTTTTTGTTTATTTTCCTATTCAGATTTTTAGGTTAAAGATTTTAAAACTTCATTATAGATTTCTGTCATTGCATGTTACTCTTTAAAAACATCACATAGACCAATTCCGTGGTAGGCCTTACATAAGATTGAAAATTTGTTGATAGTTCGATGTATTTTTGTACTTGAGATGTTCTGAAAATAACCTTACAAGCTTAGCTTCAGTTGAACTCACAAAATGATCAGCTTGACTGTAAGTACTGTACAAATTTTCATTATGATAAAATAAAATCCGTATAATCATTATGATTAGACTTAATCAGATTTAGACTTCACATATCTTTCAGTATAGAAGACTGATTAGTGATTACCAGTCTTTTTGTATTGAGATTTGTATACAGTTTGATTTCATAAAGTATAATTCAAAAAGTATCCTTAAAGCAGCCTTAGGAGTGCACAGACAATAACCTAGCCACCAACTTTCTGGAATTTGGAGTTATGTCAGTCAGACAACTGTATGCTAGAAATCTTGTAAAATATAAAAGCCTAAGCAATCATATAATCTCTTCACGCCATATAATCTCTCAGATAGCTGAAGCTTTCAGGTTATCTGTTATCTTGGGACACAAACTGTATTATAAAATTAATGTAATGCATTTTTAGTTTAATATTACGGTGAAAATATCTAAAGACAAGATAATTTATGATGTACCTGGATTTTGTCGTAACTGTGGTTCTGTTTCTTCGCTTGTAGGGCTTTCAGGAAATGTAACTTTTGAGAGATGCAAGAACGAATTGGATCATTCGATGCCGAGGGTAAGATTTGCAATCTTAGGCCTATGATAATTTATGATAATTAAGAATTAGGATTGGAAATTCTATTTGTTGAAAAAATTGATAGTATTTGTTTAATATATCGCTACAATTTCCCAGCAAAAATTATCCTATGAGTTAGATCAATAGTTTACCTACGGTACCGTAGGCTAGGCTACCATGAATTTTTCGGTTTTAAGGTGGGTTTTCGTTACTGCGACAAAGTGCCGCAACGGAGCCCGGAACAGCGTTGCCAGATTCAATTGATGAAAAATCCCCACTATAAATAGTTGAGATTTTTCATCAATTGCATCTGGCAACACTGTTTCGGGCTCCGTTGCAGCACTTTTTCGCAGTAACGAAAACCCACCTTTAGGCCTTAAGCCTGGTTTTCATTAGTAGAGTTAGCCGGTTTCTCCAAAGACAGTTTAGTTTAAACTGAGGTTTTACCACTCACTGGAAACTTTTTTGTCAGAAAGTTTGATGTCCGAACAGCTGACCATTTGATTCAATGATGATAATATTGAATAAAATGGCCAGTTGTTCGAACATAGGACTTAGTGACAAAAAAGTTTGGTACTTGAGTATTAAACGGAGGCCACCATTACGAAACGCGCCGCGGCACTTATAGAAGGTTGAATTGTTGTAGATGTTGTAGTAGAACTATTCTAGTATAATCTATTATAGTATATCTAGTATATCCTAACCTAACCTAACCTAACCTAGTATTTCTGTAGGTTAGGTGACCTCCGTTTAATACTCAAGTACCAAAAGTTTCTAGTGGGTGGTAAAACGTAAATCTAAACTGAAAAAATTGGTTTAACTGTCGTTGGAGAAACGAGCCCTTAGTGGTAGAGCTCCCTAGGCGAGTACTGACTATCTTGTGAACTCTTCCAATGAAAACGTTCATAGTAGAGTAGAGTGATGGTAGAGTACTTGTTTTTAAGTACTTTGTACTTGTGAGTCTACCCACGCACAAGTCTAGAGCTCATGTGGGCATCATAATAAAAAAAAAGTACCAAGTAAGTAGAGTAGAGTTACTCTACCACTAACTCTACTAATGAAAACCAGGCTTTAGGGACCTCTTTAGCTTTACTAAACAACAGCTTTGACACGCCTCTCAGTGCTACTACAGTCTAATTGACCGAGCGAAGAGAAGACTGAGCGAAGTGAAGTTTTGTTTCAAGTCGATTGGCTTTCGTCTGTGTGTTTGTTTGTAATGCATTTACGGCTAAACGCATTGACAGATTTCAATAAGATTTGGCAGGAATGTTCATTTTGAGACTGCGCGACGATGTATATGTAAGGATTTTTTTAATTTTGCATTTTGAGGACGCAATAGAAGGGAAAGAGAATGACTGTATGGAATATAGCTATATGGAATATACAATAGCTATATGGAACACGTGATAGGATTTATTTTGAATTGATTAAAAGACTAAGGGGCGGTTCATGAGCTCTGGATTTACTAGTCCAGAGCTAATGTTAGCATGGGCTAAAAAATTGGTTAATGAGACAGAGTTCAACCACGGATTATCGTTAGCCCAGCGTAACTTCACGATGCCTTACGCCGAGGGGTTAGCCAATGACGAGTGTTAGCTCGTCGGCTCAACTGCAGGGATTCACAGGGAATTTTTGTTTTCATGCATCAAACATGTCGGAATGGAACAACTCGCCGTTGCCAGCTGATACAAGGACTGATTATTTCAGTTCACTTCATTTATTTCATTTATTACCACTTTTCAGGGATTTTAGATGCAGCTAACGATTCGACATGATATATGTAAATTAATTCTTAATTCACTGATCAAACTATGGAACTATTTTTCAAACATTGAAAAAATACAACTAAAACATATTAATCGGTAATCTGGGGAGTAGGATGATGATGATGAGATATGAATAGCCCTACTAGTCCAGTCAATATACACATTTTCATGTTTACAAAATTTATTGATGAACTGAATTTTTAAAATTATGTTGATTGGACGAAAACAAATAGTCTGCATTTGATTTTGCACCAAAAAATACCTTGTGCTCATCTGAAAATCTTGATTGAATAAAATTAGAAGATCGAAAGTGAAATAATATCAAGTTATGTGATCAGTTGGATTTGAGATATAGAAAGACTCTCACATCGGAAACTAAAGAAAAAAGACCGAATATCATGTCAAGTATTAAACTAATAATAAAACTTGAATATAGAATGATAACTAATTTCTAATAAATTGATAACTTATTAGTGAATTAAAAATTAATTTATATATCAAGTCGAACCGTTAGCTGCATCTAAATATTTCTGAAAAGTGGTAACAAATGAAATGCCGGGGGAATCAGTCCTTGTATGAGCTGGTCGCGGCGAGTTGGCCGCATGAGTTGTCCTAGACCCCGCATGGCACTATCAACAATATTCCTCCCCCGTTGTCGCCACCTTCATCTCATCACCATCAGTTGTATTTTGTGAAGTTTCTGTGCATTTCTAGTTCATTAATTGTAACTGTGTAAATAGTAGCCTATAGTATTTTCGAGTATAGTATAGTGATTGGTGTATTGTTTTTATACGGAGTGATTCAAAAAGATTACCACAACTTTAAAACTTTCTATTTAATGAAATAAATATAATAGAACCTTCAGTTATACATCATTTCAAAGAGTAATTGAAGAAGTTTTTTTTTCACTCACAAAGACGGGCTCTATCCTATATGATACCCCACATCCAATTTCTACCTGAAGCAACAGGTAGCTCATTAGGAAAAGGTTTCACCATTGTTTGTGAAATTCTCACGCTGAACCTTTCTCCATTGTTCTATAATGGTTGGAACGTTCAACCAATTTGTTGATTTTAGACCTCGATGGCTAAAGAACGCACATTTTGGAGTTTATATTTTATGTAGTATTGCGATGAAAAAGTTGATCTTTCAAATCTTATTAATGTAGTAATTTGGGATGAAAACTTTAGTTCAATCAACGTAACCTGTTAGTACTATAAATAAAAATAAAAATAATAAAAAATGAAAAATGAAAATAAAAATAGTACGGTAAATAAATATAATCTTTTAAAAATACTTCACAAAATATTTTGATATGAGACATCCCAGTCATCTATTCTTAAATGACTGACAAAGAGTTAATACAATCGCCGAATCGGTATCAAGCCGCCAGACACCACAATATTCTCAACTCAAATCAACATCTAATTATCATCCATCTCTTCAGAACAAGCACGATTCCTCCTAATAGAATCGCTAAAAGTGAGTAAGTTGTATTTTGTCCATTTTCAGCCAAGCAAAACGAGCTCAAAGATAAACCTGGCAAATTTTCATATTGTACCCCATTGTTTTGCACTTCCGTGCTCTTGTGGTAAAACCCAATTTCACCAATAATAACCATCTTACTAGTTCTCTTTGGAGAGCTAGTAAGATGGGGCAAGCAATGATCGATCATTATTGACATTCAAGTCAAAGTACTTGTACTTGATCTGGTTGTAATCCTAGTACATTTTACATTTGGATAAAAATTTTCTCCATTTTAACAAAGATAATTTTCTGCGAAAATGAATAACACTTCTGTTTGTTTGTAATGCAGTAATCAATTGAGGATAACTTATATCTTATATCACTAGAAAATAATAATTTCAAGAATAGCAAATTACTAGTTGAATCGGTAGTGTTTTTAAATTTCTGAGTTGCCGAAATGACAATCAGTAAACTTGGCATTACTCCAATTCGTGCTCTCTCTAGATGGAACTACATTTGGTAGAGTTCTGATCCTATAGTTACTAACAATGGGCATTCATAGATATGAGAACAATAGCTGTGCCTTCCCACACCCTGAAAACTTGTTGCCCTGTCGACTACAGGTAAAAATTGAATGTGGACCCATCAGACAGAATTCAGTTCAAAGACGTTCAGAGATGTTCAATATGAACCCGACACTCGAGCAATATCAACCCAAAACCTCCTCAATCTCTTTCATTTCAGTATATCAGGCATAACAGATAAGCTTGTTGTTTTGTTTCAAATCATCAATAACCATCCACAATTTGATGATTTGAACAAGAAATAACAGCAGCCATCCAAACTGTTACGCCTGACATGCTACAGATAGTGTGGAACAAGTTTGAGGAGGTTTTGATTGATATTGCTCGAGTGTCTGAGGTCATATGGAACATCACTGAACTTGTTTGTGAGTAAAAAAAAACTTCTTTAAATACTCTTTGTAAAGATGTATGACAGAAGGTTCTATGATGTTTCTTTCATAACATATAAATTTTTAAAGTTGTGGTATTCTTTTTGAATCACCCAGTATTATAACTTATAACAAGGCTCGATTTTGATTAGTTCTCGTTCTCATTTTTTGTTCTACTGCTGTCTTCAATGTATTCAATAAAAGCTTTTCATAATTCTCAATCTATGTATTCAATTATAAAAAATTGCAATTGTCAATTTGGATAAAAAGTATTTCATTCGAAAAATATCGAAAATAGTTTTATTTAAAAAAAATAAATATTAGCCTAAAGATAAATATAATGAAATATTTTTTTTAAATAATGAAATGAATTATTCAAATGAAAATTATTGATCATATATTATTGTGGTTAATCATTTTAATAAATGATTGTTTTCGTCGTTTGAAGAAATGTTTTTGCATTTTTTTATGTTGGTGTGTTTTATACATCAATAAAAAAATTCGGGGTTTGTGGCTTTTTTGGTAATGAAATTGTTCAGAATTCAAAGACAAACCCTAATATAACATTCTTTTTTGTTAAAATCGAAACAATAACGTGATAATGGCATAATCCCTGTCTTAAACCTACCCTCTAGCAGGTCTAAGTTATAGCACAAAATGATCATTTTTGAGCCTAGAATTATCTCATTTACGCTGGAGCTAGAACTCATGAACCCACGATGATAATAATAATAATAATAATCTTTAATACCCGAGTTGATCTGTTGTTGTTCTCATGAACCCACCTAGCTTATCTTTTTGACTCGAGATCATCTGTTGTTGGACTCATGAACCCAAATTTTTAACCTCGGGCTTTTCCCTGCGATAATTGCTTTGTTACGCCTGGGACTTGCTAATCTCGAACTAGAGATAAACCCGAGCTCATGAACCGCCCCTATAAGTTGAAAGTTGCACGAGCATAGAGGACCACAAAGGATCCCATGTTAATCTTATGATTAGATAAAGACTATAAGATGAAAGTTGCACGAGCATGCGTGCGTTAACAGATGATTTTTCAAAGATGATTATTAACAGTGATCTGTTTGAAGAAACCTTTCTATAAAATATGATTAGATATTAGGAATGTGTCTATGCACATGTCAAAAAACTATTCACAATATTTCATTCAATCCTCATGGGTTTCAATATTCATCGTTAATATTAAGAGTGAGTCTCATCCTGCTTCACGGTTTATTCGACCTACCTCTGGGACTGGAACTGGTGATGTTTTTGAGGTTTTAAAGCATAAAGTTTCAAACGTGTGAATTTTCATAACCTTATAAAATTAAGTGATTGGTTTGAGTTCGCGGGGTCAGCTATAGTCCGTGCAAACCTTAGTTTGCAGTAAGCGTTTAAATGGCAATGCTATTTGTTATGGGGATATGGAAGCGCTGTTGCCATGTTTTGCTTATTATTTTATTCATTGCTCCTCACTCACAGCTGTTCGCTCTCTCTCTTGTTTTGTTTACATTTCTTATTCTATCAAAACTACATGAATGAGAAAAAATTAGCACACTAATTATCTATTTATATGTTTTTACTATTATACTATGAATAATTTTTAAAAAGGCATTAGGTCATGAGTTAGATTCTACATGAGTAGATCCGGCAACACTGCGCCCCATAAACGTAATACTGCAAACTAAGGTTTGCACGGACTATAGTTGAATATAAACATCGTCATATTATGGAATGATCAACAGCTGGGTCAGAATAAGATTTTTTCGCTGCAGTCAGAGGGGCGCTGCGAAAGCGGCGGCTTGTGGGACGTCGCGTATGTTGAAAATATAAAGGACTAAAGAAGAAAATGAATAAAGAATAAAGAAATGAAATGAAAAATGAAAATATGAAAAATGTAAAAATAAAAAATTCAATTAGATGTACATAACGTATTTTGGGGGGGGGGGGCCTGACAACATCTCTCGATACAGTTGACAGGACCAATTCTGTACACATGGACAAGAAAACCGCTAATTTACGGCTAAATGCATTGACAGCTGATTTCAGCTTGCATGACTTTTTCGTGAGGTCTACTGTTCACAGAACTACTAGTAAATACACAGTCGCGACACTCGGATACAAAAAGTCGGAATGGGACAACTCGCCGCGGCCAACTCGCCGCCGGGCCAACTCGCCGCGACCAGCTCCACACAAGGACTGATTCCCTTGGCATTTAATTTATTACCACTTTTCAGGGATATTCAGATGCAGCTAACGATTCGAGATGATATATAAATTATAATTATAATATTAATAATAAATTACCATTACAATAATAAAGTCCATTTTGTTTTCTAATTGACTTAAGTTTTCTAGTGTTTTATACTGGAATAAAAATATTGACATTTAGTACGGCACCAATAAACGTATACCTGATGTAACTATCATATTTTAGTTGAAAATCAAAGTATTCTGATTAATTAAATGGTTTATGTAAACCATGAATGGTAAACATTCTCTGTGATAAATGAAACTAACTTCATTAACTTTGTTGAAATAGTGAATTCCTGAAATCTGAAATTACTGTTTAAATTAGGCATTTTACAGAGAACCTAAAGGTTCAATACGAATTTCATCAATGAATTTAGTTTTTGTACCTTTTAACATGTTTTAGTTGTGTTTTTAAATACATTAGTTTGATTAGTGAATTGAAAACTAATTCATACATCATGTCGAATCGTTAGCTGCTTCTAAATATCCCTGAAAAGTGGTGACAAATGCCGGGAGAATCAGTCGTTATAAGAGCTGGTCGCGGCGAGTTGTCCTAGACCCACAAAAAGTGTTCCCCAGTGTTGCGAGCAGCAATCCTGGTGGCCGGCATGCAAAACCATTTATATTATAAGGCTAGGCGTACAGCGGTTAGTCAAGACAAGA
This sequence comes from Laodelphax striatellus, assembly GCA_017141395.1. Taxonomy (NCBI): domain Eukaryota; kingdom Metazoa; phylum Arthropoda; class Insecta; order Hemiptera; family Delphacidae; genus Laodelphax; species Laodelphax striatellus. Next base: position 7,266,927 of record CM029543.1, on the reverse strand, counting down.
TTAGTCACAGTAATTCACATATAGCTGCTTATGAAGCAGCACACACCGATGCAATGACTAATCGGTGTGTGTTGCTTCATAAGCAACTATGTAAAGTACTGTGACTAATCTCGCCTTGTCTTGTCTTGACTAACCGGTGTACGCCTACCCTAACCTAACATATGAGTGATATCATAACTTATGTATGATCACTCTCATCATGAGATCGCTCTTCTCTTCAAGTATTGGTTAGCCTAGCTTTTTAAACATCAATTTAAATTTTTAAAATCAACTAATTTGTTATCATCTTAGAGTTGAATCAACCTCAAAGAGACGTGTGTCTCTTGAAAAAATGGAAGGTGATTCCTGTAGTGCTTTCGGTTGTTATAATTATTGGTACTTTCCTGTTTAACGACACGTCTACTCATTTAGAGATGTTGATAATCGAACTTCAAAAGTATCGATCCTCCTCTTCCCACTGATGTTAAATATATCAGCTGGCAATTGAAAAAAATATTTGTGGACCATTATCATAGCCCCCTTCAGGAAAGTACCAAACTCACCTTTACTTTCAAGAAGTTCTGGTTCTCAGAGCTTTTTTGATATAGTAATGGTTTGATTCTGTGCAAGAGTAGCCATCATGGTTGCGAATCAAAACTTCTATTTGGTAGTTTTTAATTCGCATGTTTCATGTAAGCAGGTGAAGAGTGAAGTGATGGATCCAGCAGACGACAGCTGTGACTGTGATGAAGGGCCAGTAGACATCAAAGAAGAGATGGACATTGACGACACTCACTACTGGTCACTCATCAGGAAGGCACGAGCTGACATCAAACGAGAACAGGTAACTCAACTCTATTCAGTGACAGGCGGTCTTTCTATTCTATGTTAGTTGAATATGCTGCATGAAGCATTCAGCTGACAGTATCTCGTCAGCCTTCAAAGCGAGAGGCACGAAAATTTCGGCACTCTTATCTCGAATGCGATAATAGGCTCTAAGCATGAAATAACGGTTTCAACGGGCAAATAAAGCTCTGTGTAATGATTCTTAGGTTATAAAATTCAATATTTAGTTAATTGTTTTTTTTCGCTGTATAGTTGAGAAATTCAGTGTGCAGTCTCGTATAGTTGTGTTATACTGTGTTGAAACTTGAAATCGAGCGACATGAGCGTATGTGGAAAGTGTAAAATGCCAGTTAATCAATCCAGCGATAAGCCAAGGATAAGATCACATGCACTCTGTGTAAAAATATTTCCACGGTCCATGTGAACTTGAAGGAGGAAGACTTGGAATTTCTCTCTTCGTGGCTTTGCTCGGCTTGTAATTCTAAGGCGCGATCTCAGAGGTCGGAGTCAACGCCGGTAAAAAATGTACCAAGTGCTGTGGCAGAAGACTCTCCGTCAATTGATGTAATTTCAACATTGCATATGCTTCAAAAATCTCTTAAAGATCTAAGAAAAGACATCGTGGCTGGTCAACTTGAAGTTCGTGAGTCTTTAAAAGCTTGTGAGGTGAAACTCGACAAGAACTCTCTATTGCTTTCAAACCAAGAAGAAATCATAAAAACCCAACAGAACATTATAGAGTGTCTTTAAGCGGAAAATTTGAAACTTCGCCTTAAAGTTGATGATTTGGAGGAGCAAGCGGATATGATGGAGCAATACACGCGAAAAAATTCCATTGAAATCTTTGGAATTCCACAGACGCAGGGAGAGGATGTACACAAGATTGTCGCGGATGTATGCAAGGCAGTAGGTGTGAACATCGGTTCAAATGACATAGACTGTTGTCATCGACTAAAAAAAATAAACGACAAGAGTCCAGGGATAATTGTACGTCGTGATGTCGCCAACAGCGTCCTGCAAAATAAAAAATCCAAAAAAACCTTGTCGACGCAGCATCTCAATCTTGGTGGTAGAAATCAACAGATCTACATTAACCAATCCATCACCTCGAGGAGAAGAGCGCTATTCATGAAAGTAAAAGGCCAGCAGAAGGTGAGAGGATGGAAGTTCGTATGGATCAATAGAGGAGGTGCCATCAAGGTGCGTATCAGTGAAAATGACAAACCAATAGTTTTAAAAACAGCAAGTGACATTGACAAATTCATAAACTCAAATAAAAAATAAGTTGTTAAACTATAATGATCAACAGAGACGAGTGTATTTAATATTTCTAGTATTTTCTATCAGATCGAGGTGTGTGTGTGTGTGTGGGTGGGTGTGTGTATATATATTTTTAAATTTTATAGTAAAATTTTTAAGAAACAGTAAATTGATGAATGAGATGAAATTGTGAGATAGCATGGTAGAATTGTTTGATAAGCATAAGTAGGCCCATTATCAGATCAATGGTTTCTCTCTTATTTTTCTCTCTTTATTAACGGTTTCAAATCTTATATAAATAAGACAACAAGAGAGAATCTGGCATCTGAATCGTGCATTGATCACATATTTCTAAAAAACTCCTCTTTTGATCCAGAAAATATTCGAGGCATAATCTTTAAGACATCAATCACTGACCACTATAGCACCGGTTTAATATTAAAAACGCTTGAAACAAGCAGAACATGTACAAATACAATATACAGAGAATCCATCAACTATGATGCATTATCAAGTATATTGGAATCAGAAGACTGGAATGATGTAGTAGACCCCAATATCAACGCAAATGAATCAACTAAGACATTTATTAATAGGGTGGTATCGTATGTAAAGAATGTTACTACTAAAAAGGAAATCCCCCACAAACTCAAACCGTTAAAGAACTGGATTACTACAGGCTTAGTTCATTCCATACGTGTAAGGGACACAATGCACAAAAAACTAATTAAACAGCCTTTTAACAGGATTTTAAAAAATGAGTATTTAAATTACAGAAATTCATTGAATAAATTGATTAAAATTTGTAAATACAATTATTATAAGGAAAAACTCCTGGCAGCAAATGGAAATAGTAAAAAAATTTGGACATGCATCAACGAAATTTTAGAGATTAAACAAAATAAAACTAATCCCAAAGTTGACTCTGAAACACTAAATGACTATTTTGTAAATGTTGGTAAAACTTTTGCTGATAAACTGGGCAACATAGACCTTATAAATGAAAACAGAAACTTTACTGAAACCACTTCTCCAAATTCGTTTTTCCTGTTCCCTACCACAGAAAATGAAATAATATCAGTTATAAATTCACTTCAAATAAATCAGCTCCAGGTTTCGACAAAGTGAGTAATGTCTGTCTGAAAAAAATTGCCTTACTTATTGCTAGACCCCTGACCTGTATCATAAAAAAATGTTTCACTGAGGGCGTATTTCCGGAGCACTTCAAAATAGCTAATATTGTACCTTTGTTCAAAGGTGGAAACCCAGAGGATCCCTCTAACTACCGCCCAATTAGCTTATTAAGCGTTTTCTCTAAGATAATGGAAAGAATTATTGAATGTAGACTGATGAAATACCTGGTTAAACGAATATTATTAGTTGTAACCAGTACGGCTTTCAGGAGGGTAAGAGCACGGATGATGCGATTTTAAAACTGACTAGTTTAATAAATAATAATTTCAATAATAATAAAAAAACACTGGGAGTGTTCTTGGATCTGAGTAAAGCGTATGACACCATACCCCATCCTAAGCTTTTACATAAGTTGCAATGCATAGGCATTCGGGGTATACCGCTGATGTTGTTTAATGATTATCTGAAGGACAGATCACAAATCCTCACAATTGAAAACAAAACCAGTGAAATGTATTTTTCTGACTATGGCTTGCCGCAAGGTACCGTATTATCTCCGATCCTATTCCTAATTTATGTGAATGATATGTTGAAATTGAAAATAGACAATTGTGAGGTGATATCATATGCTGACGACACAACGCTTATTTTCACTGGTGATGCATGGCCTGATGTAGTGAAAAATAGTGAGACAGGTCTGAATAAAATAAAATCATTTCTGGATAATCACACGTTAACACTTAACACAAAAAAGAGTCTTTTTATGACTTTCTCTCCTAACTCGGCTGGGCAACCTGAAAATAACAATAATCTGACTATCCACTCTACATCATGCTTAACCAATTTGGATCAAAACTGCACTTGCCCAAAAATATCAAGTGAAAAAAGAAGTAAATTCCTGGGCATTATATTAGACCCTCATTTAAGATGGGATTCACAAATTAATAATTTATGTAATAGATTAAAGTTCCTTATTTACAAGTTCCTTATTTACAAGTTCCATAGTATCAGCAATCTTAAAAATATTGAACTATCAAAAATGATTCATTATGCCTATGCACAAAGTGTATTACAATATGGCATTAAGGCATGGGGTGGAGCTTTAAACATTCATATAAATAAATTATATGTGATACAGAAATATCTTATAAAAGCAATATTGGGCAAACCCATGCGTTACCCCAGTAATGCGCTTTTCAGTGAATTTGATGTTCTAAAAATTAAACAGTTATACTTAAAAAATGTCATCCTATATATAAATAAAAATAAAGACAAGTTTCAACAACGGCAGATGCCTTACAATTTTAGAGAATCCTCAATAACATTTAGGACTATCAGATCTAGACTTACAGTTTGCGACAGACAACTGAATTTCATTTCAAATAAATTAGCTAACAAAATTCCCAGCTCCTTTATCAGGAATAAGACCTCCAAATCTTTGTTAAAGGAAATTAATCAATGGATTATCTCCAATGCAGCATCATTAAATACATTTTAGGAAATACACTCAGTTTATTTTTACTCGTCCGTTAAAATCATAAGCATTGCTTTCTGAATGCAGATTGCAATAAAATATCATTGTAAAATATCATGGTATCTGTAGGATAGTTTTTCAAATCCATAAACTTCATTCATCATCCCCGTTTCCTTTCATTGTCATAACAAAGGTTCATCTATCATTAGTATCATCCATTTCCCTCTTCTTCACGTAACTAACAACATACAATTTGTATCTTCACTTCATTTTGTATTGCAGTAAAATGAATTATTATTCGTGTGAGCTTTGCCTAATTTAGAAAGTTTTCATTTAGATTTCCTGCGCTCAGGTTTATGCCTTTGCAGGTTTTTTCCTGATTTTGTTTAAAATGTTAGTAAGTAAGATTTAATTTGTTTTGTATTTTGTATTGTGGCAAAAAAAGGAAATAAATTTGAATTTGAATTCAACTTCAGTCTACCTCCACATTTGCTGCACCTCTGGTCAATGGTTTAATTCATCCATATTCCTTCTAGCTTTTCTGTGTATTTACAAAGAACTCCTTGCAGATTATAATTTATTTCACTAACACAATGTGTTACTGCACCGATTGTAAAATCTATAATTGATTTTTTATTTTATTCTATGGTAATTTATTTCACTATTAATTTTTCCCTGAGTCTCTCCCAGTTCTTTATTTGTTAAATCTATAATTATGTGCAGTAGGTTTCTCCTGATATTAACTAGCTAGCTTGAATTCCGATCTAGTAAGAACAAAATTATATCCCAACAGATTAAAGCCTACAATACAGCTCACCTAAGTAAAATTCTCTGGGTTTGAAAATGATTGCTTCAAGACACTTTTATCTTCTTACTAGGCCCATGTATAATTTGTAGGCTACTTGATCATTTATATTATTTTTACTGAGAAAGTGAGATATATGCTTATTCATTTTTTATCTATTGTTTTCAGTGTGATGAACCTTCAATGGTCTTCTCCAGCAGTAATGGCTACTCCAATTTAGAATACAGAATTTGTGAGTTTTCTTATTGCTTTCAAGCTATTGCTCATTGCTTTCTTATAAGCTTCTTGTTGCAATTTCAAGTTTTCCACGTATCATTCAAAATAGCAGGATTCTTCCTCATGGAAAAGTATTTTAATGTATTTCACTTGAATTGCCTTGTAACCACGATGCACTTGATGGCAGATTGCAATTTTCCTAAGATTTATAGCTTTCTAGAGACTCAATTCAGGCTATGGAAAGACTGGATTGTGAATGAAATTTCCTGAGAAATGAAAGTATTGTTAAAATTTTGAAGACTTGAACAGAGTTATTAGAGAACATCAGGAGATTCATGATTTGGTAAGAGTTTTTCATGTTAGTTATTATCATTATTATGCAAGATTACTCTCATTCAATTAAATCACCATTATTGCTGTAAAGTATAAAAATCTGTATAAGATTGAATTCCAGATATTGAACTGTAATAATTGAGCAACACATAATAAATCTGGAGCTTAGAAATATGATTCAACTTTTTTCATGGAGCTAGTATTTTTTGAGACTACTTTTTCCTCCCCCCCCCTTTAATTAGCACTCTATTGCTCGTAGAGCCCGTATGTTAGGCAAAATGCCTTAATCTTGCTAATCTTGTTATTGTACTATTCAGTTCTCTTTTTATTCAGTTCATTCATTGTGTTTCAGGTGGAAAATAGCTCAGCTAGTATTGGTAAGAGTGGAAGATTTGGATGAATACCAGGTATTGTCCAAGAACACATTACAAATTATTATTAGAACTCAAACACAATAGAAAGTCATGTTTTTTGTTGATAACTTGCCTTCTTGATAGGTTCGAATATTATCGTTTTCTCTATTCTAGCATCTGTACTAATAAAGGTTCTTCAACCCTATCATTGTGGAAATGACTCAACATGGAATCTTCTATGGTTGAGAGTCGAGTTGGCGGCTGCTACAATGCTGTCATTGTTGCATATAATATTGGGCAATCTCCAGCTATATGGATGTGTCTATTAATATCATGAGGAATAGTAAACTAGCAAAAATTGACTGTGAAGACTGTCACTTGTGTGAACTATAGCTGAAAGTAGAATAATGTTAGTTGCTTTATCTAGAAAAAGAAAAAACATTCTGGAATAATCACGGGTAGTGCAAGCAATGCAGAATAGGCGGCACTGCTTTCAAAATAGGATTTTTAGTCGTTCATTTGTAGTAACCATTTCTTACCACATGCCACTGAGCATCCATGGCTATTCACTTAGTGGGATTACTTAGCAGAATATTATTTTGAGGTAGACTCCAAATTAATAAGTGACACTAAATGTTATTATTCTGCCTGATTACTGAAATTTAGCACAGTTTCGTGGTACCAAAATAGGAATTATGTGCTCATTTATTGATTTTTTCAACAACAATGAATTTTCATGTATCAGAAAATATATATGTGTGTAAGAGCATTGCTCAATTAGAATTGGAAATAAGGTATTGCTTTTAAAAATCTTCTCTAGTGTGAATTGGAATGTCTAATTCAAGTCAGAACGTACCTTTTCATTAGACAAGTGCCAGATTGCAGTCAAATTTGATTATAAAAAATCCAACTGACAATCACATTGAAGGTTATAAATGTTAGTTTTTACAGAAAATACTTATTTAAGTTCAGTTTGGGTGTCAATATGTTTACAAGAATAGTTCACTGAAATCGTGCATCAAGCTGTAGGCTACCGGCTCATGAATTTAGAATGTCTTGCTATCTGGAAATGTATTCAACTTTTGGTCGATAAATTTTAATTTGCTTCACCCATGTACTTATTAATTGATGTTGTACAGTAATAATATATTTCAGAAAAAATATGTGTCAAGGCTGTGACACTTGTCATATTTAAATTTTCCTTTGTTCTCTATACTTCAGAACAATTTTTCAACAGTGACTTGTTTACAGGGAGAAGAGAATGGATGCAAGATTCAGTCCAGTCCTGTCCAGACTAAAATTGATGATGATCATAATCCAGGGAACTACATGCCAATACCTCAAGATCAAGGACAATGTAGTGGGAGCATGGATACAACTGATGGACTGGATCAAGATCAAAAGAACAGTGAATATAAATACCAAATTCAACACAACTCAGATGATCATGATCAATGTTCAGACCACAACAAACAACATCCAGTCGAAATGATAGTGCTCAAACCAGAGATAGTGGTTAAAGGAGAACAACATTTGGGAATAGCTGAAGGAGGACTACAAGTGAAAAAAGAAGAGATTGAAGATGAAAATTCCATGAATGATGAAAGCTTCTCTACTAATTCATCAAACAGGTTCCCAATAAAACAAGAGCATAATATAAAAGAAGAGAATGAGGAAGATTTGAATATAATAGAATCAGATGGGGGATGTAATTCTGTTTCTACAATGATGCAAATCCAGGATATTTCACCTGTTACAGATACTGCAATTATTGTTAATTCCAAAACTGAATACAATTCTATTGCCTTGGATGAACAAGACTTGAGTGCAGAAAGTATTGGAGAACAAGGAAAATCAACTTCAAATGAGTGTGTCAATAAATCTACTGACCAATTATCATTCACTGATAATCAACTTGTTCATAGTAGCAAATCTTATACTTGTAAATACTGTGATTATAGAACTAATAAGAAATTAAATCTTACCACACATTTACATACACATACTGGAGAAAGACCTTACAGTTGTGAAATTTGTGATAAAACATTTACTCAGAAATCAAATCTTACCAAACATTCACGTACACATACTGGAGAGAGACCTTATGGTTGTAAATTTTGTGATAAATCATTCACTCATAAATCAACTCTTACCACACATTTACATACACATACTGAGAGAGACCTTACAGTTGTGAAATTTGTGAAAAAACATTTACTCAGAAATCAGATCTTACCACACATTTACATACACATACTGGAGAGAGACCTTACAGTTGTGAATTTTGTGTTAAAACATTTACTCAGAAAACACATCTTACGCACATTTACCACACATACTGAGAGAGACCTCACAGTTGTGAATTTTGTGATAAAACATTTACTGAAAATCAAATCTTACCAAACATTTACATACACATACTGGAGAGAGACCTACAGTTGTGAAATTTGTAATAAATCATTTACTCAAAAATCAACTCTTTACAGACATTTACTTACACATACTGGAGAGAGACCTCACAGTTGTGAATTTTGTGATAAAACATTTACTGAAAAATCAAATCTTACCAAACATTTACATACACATACTGGAGAGAGACCTTACAGTTGTGAAATTTGTAATAAATCATTTACTCAAAAATCAACTCTTTACAGACATTTACTTACACATACTGGAGCGAGACGTTACAGTTGTGAACTTTGTGATAAAACATTTACTGAATAATCAAATCTTACCAAACCTTTACATACACATACTGGAGAGAGACCTTACAGTTGTGAGTTTTGTGATAAAGCATATACTCATAAATTAACTCTTACCAGACATTTACATGCACATACTGGAGAGAGACTTTACAGTTGTGAATTTTGTGATAAAACATTTACTCAGAAATCATATCTCACCACACATTTACATACACATACTGGAGAGAGACCTTACAGTTGTGAATTATGTGATAAAGCATATACCTATAAATCAGCTCTTAACAGACATTTACTTACACATACTGGAGAGAGACCTTACAGTTGTGAAATTTGTAATGAATCATTTACTTATAAATCATCTCTTAACAGACATTCACTTACACATACTGGAGAGAGACCTTACAGATGTGGAAATTGTGATAAAACATTCATTCACAAATCACATCTAATCACACATATAAGGTGCCTACACTCAAGAGCTAAACCTTGAGGCTGAGAATTGTGTCCCAAAAATACATCATAATATCTTCCATTATCACACATTCACATACAATCATTCTCTCGCCTCTAGTGGAAGGTGATTATTGCAGGAAAAAACTACAGCTAATCTGAGCTCTGTTGTTAATGTTCATAATTTTTCTCATCTTTGCACAGTATAGATCCTCATCCTAGTATTGGTTCTCTGACTAATAGCTCACAAATCAGCCAACTCAACCCATCTATTATATTGAAATACTTTTGGCGCATTCCTTTCTGCTGTACTTCCACCACTGCAAGATTTGATGTGAAATCTAGAGGAAACTCGCAATGATACAAGTCTGTTGCAATGATACTGTATGTCCAAATAATACAGGACTCAAATTTTGTATAAGTTTTGCAAAGCAGCACTTTGTGCTCCATGGGGTGAACTCGTATGAGTAAAAAATCTCTTTTCCTATTCTATTATCTTTGACTTATTATCAAATTTATTTATTATATATTATCTTTATTAAAGATTTTTAGATATAATAGATATAAAGATATAATATAGGAATCGAATAATTCATAAACTTGTATTATAAATTTGTGAATTTCTAAAAGTTTCAGGTTCAATAAATTCCATTTTCTGCCATTTAATGCTGTTTATATGGATTTTCCTAAAGTTACAGTATCTAGAAAAGTGGCTATTCTGTGTACTGAATACAGTGAACAAAATAATACATAATGAGAACAGACACTGTGTCAGAGAAACAAAATAATAATTTTTCGCTGTTAAGCGGTAAAGTTCCTTAGCTGTATAAAGAAACTATCATAGAAAACATTTTTTTCTGCAATCCAGAGGACTGTATCATAAATACATGGATCCAATAGAGTGCAATAGGCTTATGCCCAAAACTGTTCCTCTTCTGATAGCGGTCCAGAAGTGAATGATAGAATGCAGTGGCGTCAGTGTGAAGTTGGAAGTACATTTGTCGGAAGTGCATACAAAATTGACAGTTATGGATGCAGAATGGATAGTTCTATAGTTCCTTATAGAAATAAGCAATAGTTCCGTGAAAATAGAGAAAAAAAATTGAATTGAAAAAATGTACTGCTAACTTCATGGCAGAATCTGCATTTTCTTCAGAAGGACACTTAAAACTAATCACAGGAGATGGAGAAAGAGAGTTCTGTATGTATAAGAACCCCCTGAACACAGAACTGCTGAGTTCCAATCGATAAATGCAACAGAAAAGTTTTTATGGCCATTTAAAATTTGAAAATCTAAAAATTCCACATTTTTGTCAGAAGTACACCTAATTTGGATATTTGAGGTATGAAAAGAGGAGTTCTATATGTATAAGAACCCCCTGAACACAGAACTGCTGAGTTCTAATCGATAAATGCAACAGAAAATTTTTATGGCCATTTGAAATTTGAAAATCTGAAAATCCTACATTTTTGTCAGAAGTACACCTAATTTGGATATTTGAGGTATGAAAAGAGGAGTTCTGTATGTATAAGAACCCCCTTCACACAGAACTGCTAAGTTCTAATCGATAAATGCAACAGAAAATGTTTTATGGCCATTTAAAATTTAAAAATCTGAAAATTCCATATTTTTGTCAGAAGTACACCTAATTTGGATATTTGAGGGGTGCAATTGAGAGTTCTATATGTATAAGAACCCCCTGAACACATAAACTGCTGAGTTCCAATCGATAAATGCAACAGAAAATGTTTTAGGCCCAGTTGAAATTTAAAAGTCTGAAGAATCCAGATTTTTATCAGAAGTACACCTAATTTGAATATTTGAGGGGTGCAATCGAGAGTTCTCTATGTATAGGAACCCCCTGAACACAGAACTGCTGAGTTCTAATCGATAAATGCAACAGAAAATGTTTTATGGCCATTTGAAATTTGAAAATCTGAAAATCCACATTTTTATCAGAAGTACACCTAATTTCAATATTTGATGTATGCAAAAAGGAGTACTGTATGTATAAGAAACCCCTGAACCCCACATTTTTGTCAGAAGTACACCTAATTTGGATATTTGAGGGGTGCAATTGAGAGTTCTATATGTATAAGAACCCCCTGAACACAGAACTGCTGAGTTCTAATCGATAAATGCAACAGAAAATTTTTTATGGCCATTTGAAATTTGAAAATCTGAAAATTCCACATTTTTATCAGAAGTACACCTAATTTAAATACTTGAGGTATAAAAAAAGGAGTTCTGTATGTATAAGAACTCCCTGAACACAGAACTGCTGAGTTCTAATCGATAAATGCAACAGAAAATGTTTTATGGCCATTAGAAACGTATAAGAACCCCCTGAACACAGAACTGCTGAGTTCTAATCGATAAATGCAACAGAAAATGTTTTATGGCCATTTGAAATTTGAAAATCTGAAAATTCCACATTTTTGTCAGAAGTACACCTAATTTGGATATTTGAGGGGTGCAATTGAGAGTTCTATATGTATAAGAACCCCCTGAAAACAGAACTGCTGAGTTCTAATCGATAAATGCAACAGAAAATTTTTTATGGCCATTTGAAATTTGAAAATCTGAAAATTCCATATTTTTATCAGAAGTACACCTAATTTTAATATTTAAGGTATGAAAAAAGGAGTTCTGTATGGATAAGAACCCCCTGAACACAGAACTGCTGAGTTCTAATCGATAAATGCAACAGAAAATTTTTATGGCCATTTGAAATTTGAAAATCTGAAAATTCCACATTCTTATCAGAAGTACACCTAATTTTGATATTTGAGGGGTGCAATTGAGAGTTCTATATGTATAAGAACCCCCTGAACACAGAACTGCTGAGTTCTGATCGATAAATGCAACAGAAAATTTCTTATGCTCATTTAAAATTTGAAAATCTGAAAATTCCACATTTTTATCAGAAGTACACCCAATTTGAATATTTGAGGTATGAAAAAAGGAGTTCTGTATGTATAAGAACCCCCTGAACACAGAACTGCTGAGTTCTAATCGATAAATGCAACAGAAAAATTTTTATGGCCATTTGAAATTTGAAAATCTTGAAATTCCACATTCTTATCAGAAGTACACCTAATTTTGATATTTGAGGGGTGCAATTGAGAGTTCTCTATGTATAAGAACGCTATGAACACAGAACTGCTGAGTTCTAATCGATAAATGCAACAGAAAATTTTTTATGGCCATTTGAAATTTGAAAATCTGAAAATTCCACATTTTATCAGAAGTACACCTAATTTGGATATTTGAGGTATGAAAAGGAGTTCTGTATGAATAAGAACGCCCTGAACACAGAACTGCTGAGTTCTGATCGATAAATGCAACAGAAAATTTTTATGCTCATTTAAAATTTGAAAATCTGAAAATTCCACATTCTTATCAGAGGTACACCTAATTTTGATATTTGAGGGTGCAATTGAGAGTTCTCTATGTATAAGAACGCTTTGAACACAGAACTGCTGAGTTCTAATCGATAAATGCGACAGGAAGATTTTTATAGCCATTTGAAATTTAAAAATCTGAAAATTCCACATTTTTGGCAGAAGTACACCTAATTTGGATATTCGAGGAGTGCAATTAAGAGATCTATATGTAGAAGAAGCCCCTAAACACAGAATTGCTGAGTTATAATCTATAAATTCAACAGAAAAATTTTTATGGCCATTTGAAATTTGAAAATCTGAAAATCCACATTTTCATCAAAAGTACACATAATTTCAATATTTGAGGTATGAAATAAGGAGTTCTGTATGTATAAGAACCCCCTGAACACAAAACTGCTGAGTTCTAATCGATACATGCAACAGAAAATTTTACATGGCCATTTGAAATTTGAAAATCTGAAAAATCCACTTTTTTATCAGAAGTACACCTAATTTCAATATTTGAGGTATGAAAAAAGGAGTTCTGTATGTATAAGAACCCCCTGAACCCCACATTTTTTCAGAAGTACACCTAATTTGGATATTTGAGGGGGGCAATTGAGAGTTCTATATGTATAAGAACCCCCTGAACACAGAACTGCTGAGTTCTAATCGATAAATGCAACAGAAAATTTTTTATGGCCATTTGAAATTTGAAAATCTGAAAATTCCACATTTTTATCAGAAGTACACCTAATTTAAATACTTGAGGTATAAAAAAAGGAGTTCTGTATGTATAAGAACTCCCTGAACACAGAACTGCTGAGTTCTAATCGATAAATGCAACAGAAAATGTTTTATGGCCATTTGAAACGTATAAGAACCCCCTGAACACAGAACTGCTGAGTTCTAATCAATAAATGCAACAGAAAATTTTTTATGGCCATTTAAAATGTGAAAATCTGAAAATTCTACATTTTTATCAGAAGTACACCTGATTTAAATATTTGAGGTATGAAAAGAGGAGTTCTGTATGTATAAGAACCCCCTTCACACAGAACTGCTGAGTTCCAATCGATGAATGCAACAGAAAATGTTTTATGGCCATTTGAAATTTGAAAATCTGAAAATTCCACATTTTTGTCAGAAGTACACCTAATTTGGATATTTGAGGGTGCAATTGAGAGTTCTATATGTATAAGAACCCCTGAAAACAGAACTGCTGAGTTCTAATCGATAAATGCAACAGAAAATTTTTATGGCCATTTGAAATTTGAAAATCTGAAAATTCCACATTTTGTCAGAAGTACCCCTAATTCGGATATTTGAGGGTGCAATTGAGAGTTCTATATGTATAAGAACCCCCTGAACACAGAACTGCTGAGTTCTGATTGATAAATGCAACAGAAAATTTCTTATGCTCATTTAAAATTTGAAAATCTGAAAATTCCACATTTTTATCAGAAGTACACCCAATTTGAATATTTGAGGTATGAAAAAAGGAGTTCTGTATGTATAAGAACCCCCTGAACACAGAACTGTCTGAGTTCTAATCGATAAATACAACAGAAAATTTTTTATAGCCATTTGAAATTTGAAAATCTTAAAATTCCATATTCTTATTAGCCCAAGCAAATTAGACCAAAAAAAGGGTCTAGGTCCTAAAAAATAACATAAGGCTGGAAATGATCTCAAACCACTTTGGGCATCCCAAAGAAGGCTAATATGAGTTTGCGACGGTTTCTGAGTGCCGCGTAATATAGGGTGCTCAAGAAACCTCGAAATTTTGGTTCCGTTTCTAGTTTTCTTCAATTTACGTCGAAACTAAGCGTCAGACAGAAAAACTCATTTCACATTTTTTCTAGTAAATAAAATTTCCAAGAGATTGGTGCCTAACTCATTCCTCTAACTTCAATAACTACCGAGTTATGATTTTTCAAAAAAAGGGTAATTTTTGGAGAGAAACTGAAATTCAAGCATTCTAAGTTTTTGATTGTTCATATCTTCCGTATGATGTATTAGAATTGTGTGAATCAAAATCCCTCTGGGGATAATTTTCTTCTCTACAATTCTAGACCAAGTAGGCCTTCTTATCTTGTCTACTATTTGAGCTAGAGCTGTTAACAAAATTCCTTGCATTTCAAAAAGGACCATATTTTTGGTGTTGAAGTCTAACACACGTTTCTATGTACTTCTATTGAAGTATCCTATTGGAATATTGTTTCTGAGATCATTCTCCCTCAGAATATCTACTTTGCGGCTCCAAAAATCAACTTTTTCAAGAAGTGGGAGGTAAGAAAGGACCCTTCAAGGATGATAAACTGAGGACGCCCCTAACTTTCGTATAAGTGGACGGATCTTAACAAACAATAGCTCATTGTTTTCAGCTCATTAAGGCGGTTCAAATTCATATATCATATGTTAAATTCGGTCAAAATTTAAAAATTTTGTACCCAAAGAGTCCTTTGACTCTATTCCCATATACCGAGAATAATGCTATTTTCTGTTTTCAAATACATCTACCTTGAATGTCGTTGATGATAAAAATTTGTATTTGGTCTCAAATTGTAGAACAGAATCTCGTCTTTCATTTGCAATCATTTGCGACTAGAATATCGCATTCTCAAGTTGAAAAAATTTGGTTTTGTAAGTCGAAAAATCATCAGAATTATTCCCTTGTTCACGTTTAGATCAATTTTTCACCAGACTAAAGGAGTTAAATGGGTATGTGAGCTTATTATACACGTAGAGAATGAAATTTCCTACAATTTGAGCCCAAATACATGTTTTTTACTTCCATCAATCCCAATTTAGAAGCTAACTAGTAACAGAAAAATAATGAAAAACGTGAAAAATAGTTTTTTCATCTTTTTAGATTGCGTGTACTCAACTTGAGAATGCGATATTTTGGTCGCAAATGATTGCAAATGGAAGAGGAGATTCTGTTCTACAATTTGAGACCAAATACAATTTTTTATCATCAACAGCATTCAAGATAGATGTATTTGATGTACTTTGACTTTATTCCCATATACCGAGAAAAGGCGATTTTTTTGTTTTCAACGTGTGTTAGACTTCAACACCAAAAATATGGTCCTTTTTGAAATGCAAGGAATTTTGTTAACAGCTCTAGCTCAAATAGTAGACAAGATAAGAAGGCCTACTTGGTCTAGAATTGTAGAGAAGAAAATTATCCCCAGAGGGATTTTGATTCACACAATTCTAATACATCATACGGAAGATATGAACAATCAAAAACTTAGAATGCTTGAATTTCAGTTTCTCTCCAAAAATTACCCTTTTTTTGAAAAATCATAACTCGGTAGTTATTGAACTTAGAGGAATGAGTTAGGCACCAATCTCTTGGAAATTTTATTTACTAGAAAAAATGTGAAATGAGTTTTTCTGTCTGACGCTTAGTTTCGACGTAAATTGAAGAAAACTAGAAACGGAACCAAAATTTCGAGGTTTCTTGGGCACCCTATATTACGCGGCACTCAGAAACCGTCGCAAACTCATATTAGCCTTCTTTGGGATGCCCAAAGTGGTTTGAGATCATTTCCAGCCTTATGTTATTTTTTAGGACCTAGAAGTCTAATTTGCCTGGGCTATATCAGAAGTACACCTAATTTTGATATTTGAGGGGTGCAATTGAGAGTTCTCTATGTATAAGAACGCTTTGAACACAGAACTGCTGAGTTCTAATCGATAAATGCAACAGAAAATTTTTTATGGCCATTTGAAATTTGAAAATCTGAAAATTCCACATTTTTATCAGAAGTACACCTAATTTTTATATTTGAGGGGTGCAATTGAGAGTTCTCTATGTATAAGAACGCTTTGAACACAGAACTGCTGAGTTCTAATCGATAAATGCAGCAGAAAATTTTTTATGGCCATTTGAAATTTGAAAATCTGAAAATTCCACATTTTTATCAGAAGTACACCTAATTTGGATATTTGAGGTATGAAAAAAGGAGTTCTGTATGTATAAGAACTCCCTGAACACAGAACTGCTGAGTTCTAATCGATAAATGCAACAGAAAATGTTTTATGGCCATTTGAAACGTATAAGAACCCCCTGAACACAGAACTGCTGAGTTCTAATCGATAAATGCAACAGAAAATTTTTTATGGCCATTTAAAATGTGAAAATCTGAAAATTCTACATTTTTATCAGAAGTACACCTGATTTAAATATTTGAGGTATGAAAAGAGGACTTCTGTATGTATAAGAACCCCCTTCACACAGAACTGCTGAGTTCCAATCGATAAATGCAACAGAAAATGTTTTATGGCCATTTGAACTTTGAAAATCTGAAAATTCCACATTTTGTCAGAAGTACACCTAATTTGGATATTTGAGGGTGCAATTGAGAGTTCTATATGTATAAGAACCCCTGAAAACAGAACTGCTGAGTTCTAATCGATAAATGCAACAGAAAATTTTTATGGCCATTTGAAATTTGAAAATCTGAAAATTCCATATTTTTATCAGAAGTACACCTAATTTTAATATTTAAGGTATGAAAAAAGGAGTTCTGTATGTATAAGAACCCCCTGAACACAGAACTGTCTGAGTTCTAATCGATAAATACAACAGAAAATTTTTTCATAAGTACACCTAAAAAATTATTTCATTAAGTACACCTAATTTGGATATTTGAGGTATGAAAAAAGGAGTTCTGTATGAATAAGAACGCCCTGAACACAGAACTGCTGAGTTCTGATCGATAAATGCAACAGAAAATTTTTTATGCTCATTTAAAATTTGAAAATCTGAAAATTCCACATTCTTATCAGAAGTACACCTAATTTTGATATTTGAGGGGTGCAATTGAGAGTTCTCTATGTATAAGAACGCTTTGAACACAGAACTGCTGAGTTCTAATCGATAAATGCAACAGAAAATTTTTTATTTGAAATTTAAAATCTGAAAATTCCACATTTTTGTCAGAAGTACACCTAATTTGGATATTTGAGGGGTGCAATTGAGAGTTCTATATGTATAAGAACCCCCTGAACACAGAACTGCTGAGTTCTAATCGATAAATGCAACAGAAAATTTTTTATGGCCATTTGAAATTTGAAAATCTGAAAATTCCTCATTTTTATCAGAAGTACACCAAATTTAAATATTTGAGGTATGAAAAAGGAGTTCTGTATGTATAAGAACCCCTGAACCCCACATTTTGTCAGAAGTACACCTAATTTGGATATTTGAGGGTGCAATTGAGAGTTCTATATGTATAAGAACCCCTGAACACAGAACTGCTGAGTTCTAATCGATAAATGCAACAGAAAATTTTTTATGGCCATTTGAAATTTGAAAATATGAAAATTCCACATTTTTATCAGAAGTACACCTAATTTAAATACTTGAGGTATAAAAAAAGGAGTTCTGTATGTATAAGAACTCCCTGAACACAGAACTGCTGAGTTCTAATCGATGAATGCAACAGAAAATGTTTTATGGCCATTTGAAACGTATAAGAACCCCCTGAACACAGAACTGCTGAGTTCTGATCGATAAATGCAACAGAAAATTTCTTATGCTCATTTAAAATTTGAAAATCTGAAAATTCCACATTTTTATCAGAAGTACACCCAATTTGAATATTTGAGGTATGAAAAAGGAGTTCTGTATGTATAAGAACCCTGAACACAGAACTGCTGAGTTCTAATCGATAAATGCAACAGAAAATGTTTTATGGCCATTTGAACTTTGAAAATCTGAAAATTCCACATTTTTGTCAGAAGTACACCTAATTTGGATATTTGAGGGTGCAATTGAGAGTTCTATATGTATAAGAACCCCTGAAAACAGAACTGCTGAGTTCTAATCGATAAATGCAACAGAAAATTTTTATGGCCATTTGAAATTTGAAAATCTGAAAATTCCATATTTTTATCAGAAGTACACCTAATTTTAATATTTAAGGTATGAAAAAGGAGTTCTGTATGTATAAGAACCCCTGAACACAGAACTGCTGAGTTCTAATCGATAAATGCAACAGAAAATTTTTATGGCCATTTGAAATTTGAAAATCTGAAAATTCCACATTCTTATCAGAAGTACACCTAATTTGGATATTTGAGGGGTGCAATTGAGAGTTCTATATGTATAAGAACCCCCTGAACACAGAACTGCTGAGTTCTAATCGATAAATGCAACAGAAAATTTTTTATGGCCATTTGAAATTTGAAAATTCCACATTCTTATCAGAAGTACACCTAATTTTGATATTTGAGGGGTGCAATTGAGAGTTCTCTATGTATAAGAACCCCCTGAACACAGAACTGCTGAGTTCTGATCGATAAATTCAACAGAAAATTTCTTATGCTCATTTAAAATTTGAAAATCTGAAAATTCCACATTTTTATCAGAAGTACACCCAATTTGAATATTTGAGGTATGAAAAAAGGAGTTCTGTATGTATAAAAACCCCCTGAACACAGAACTGCTGAGTTCTAATCGATAAATGCAACAGAAAATTTTTTATGGCCATTTGAAATTTGAAAATCTTAAAATTCCACATTCTTATCAGAAGTACACCTAATTTTGATATTTGAGGGGTGCAATTGAGAGTTCTCTATGTATAAGAACGCTATGAACACAGAACTGCTGAGTTCTAATCGATAAATGCAACAGAAAATTTTTTATGGCCATTTGAAATTTGAAAATCTGAAAATTCCACATTTTTATCAGAAGTACACCTAATTTGGATATTTGAGGTATGAAAAAAGGAGTTCTGTATGAATAAGAACGCCCTGAACACAGAACTGCTGAGTTCTGATCGATAAATGCAACAGAAAATTTTTTATGCTCATTTAAAATTTGAAAATCTTAAAATTCCACATTCTTATCAGAAGTACACCTAATTTTGATATTTGAGGGGTGCAATTGAGAGTTCTCTATGTATAAGAACGCTTTGAACACAGAACTGCTGAGTTCTAATCGATAAATGCAACAGAAAATTTTTTATGGCCATTTGAAATTTAAAAATCTGAAAATTCCACATTTTGTCAGAAGTACACCTAATTTGGATATTTGAGGTGCAATTGAGAGTTCTATATGTATAAGAACCCCTGAACACAGAACTGCTGAGTTCTAATCGATAAATGCAACAGAAAAATTTTTATGGCGATTTGAGATTTGAAAATCTGAAAAATCCACATTTTTATCAGAAGTACACCTTATTTCAATATTTGAGGTATGAAAAAAGGAGTTCTGTATGTATAAGAACCCCCTGAACCCCACATTTTTGTCAGAAGTACACCTAATTTGGATATTTGAGGGGTGCAATTGAGAGTTCTATATGTATAAGAACCCCCTGAACACAGAACTGCTGAGTTCTAATCGATAAATGCAACAGAAAATTTTTTATGGCCATTTGAAATTTGAAAATCTGAAAATTCCACATTTTTATCAGAAGTACACCTAATTTGGATATTTGAGGTATGAAAAAAGGAGTTCTGTATGAATAAGAACGCCCTGAACACAGAACTGCTGAGTTCTGATCGATAAATGCAACAGAAAATTTTTATGCTCATTTAAAATTTGAAAATCTGAAAATTCCACATTCTTATCAGAAGTACACCTAATTTTGATATTTGAGGGGTGCAATTGAGAGTTCTCTATGTATAAGAACGCTTTGAACACAGAACTGCTGAGTTCTAATCGATAAATGCAACAGAAAATTTTTTATGGCCATTTGAAATTTAAAAATCTGAAAATTCCACATGCTTGTCAGAAGTACACCTAATTTTGATGTGTGAGGGGTGGAATTGGGAGTTCGATATGTATAAGAACCCCCTGAACACAGAACTGCTGAGTTCTAATCGATAAATGCAACAGAAAAATTTTTATGGCCATTTGAAATTTGAAAATCTGAAAAATCCACATTTTTATCAGAAGTACACCTTATTTCAATATTTGAGGTATGAAAAAAGGAGTTCTGTATGTATAAGACCCCCCTGAACCCCTCCTTTGTGTAAGAAGTACACCTAAATTAGATATTTTAGTGCTGCAATTGACAGTCCTATATGTATAAGAACCCCCTGAACACAGAACTGCTGAGTTCTAATCGATAAATGCAACAGAAAATTTTTTATGGCCATTTGAAACGTATAAGAACCCCCTGAACACAGAACTGCTGAGTTCTAATCGATAAATGCAACAGAAAATTTTTTATGGCCATTTGAAATTTGAAAATCTTAAAATTCCACATTCTTATCAGAAGTACACCTAATTTTGATATTTGAGGGGTGCAATTGAGAGTTCTCTATGTATAAGAACGCTATGAACACAGAACTGCTGAGTTCTAATCGATAAATGCAACAGAAAATTTTTTATGGCCATTTGAAATTTGAAAATCTGAAAATTCCACATTTTTATCAGAAGTACACCTAATTTAAATACTTGAGGTATAAAAAAAGGAGTTCTGTATGTATAAGAACTCCCTGAACACAGAACTGCTGAGTTCTAATCGATGAATGCAACAGAAAATGTTTTATGGCCATTCGAAACGTATAAGAACCCCCTGAACACAGAACTGCTGAGTTCTAATCAATAAATGCAACAGAAAATTTTTTATGGCCATTTAAAATGTGAAAATCTGAAAATTCTACATTTTTATCAGAAGTACACCTGATTTAAATATTTGAGGTATGAAAAGAGGAGTTCTGTATGTATAAGAACCCCCTTCACACAGAACTGCTGAGTTCCAATCGATAAATGCAACAGAAATTTTTTTATGGCCATTTGAAATTTGAAAATCTGAAAATTCCACATTTTTGTCAGAAGTACACCTAATTTGGATATTTGAGGGTTGCAATTGAGAGTTCTATATGTATCAGAACCCCCTGAACACAGAACTGCTGAGTTCTAATCGATAAATGCAACAGAAATTTTTTTATGGCCATTTGAAATTTGAAAATCTGAAAATTCCATATTTTTATCAGAAGTACACCTAATTTTAATATTTAAGGTATGAAAAAAGGAGTTATGTCTGTATAAGAACCCCCTGAACACAGAACTGCTGAGTTCTAATCGATAAATGCAACAGACACTTTTTTATGGACATTTGAAATTTGAAAATCTGAAAATTCCACATTCTTATCAGAAGTACACCTAATTTTGATATTTGAGGGTGCAATTGAGAGTTCTATATGTATAAGAACCCCTGAACACAGAACTGCTGAGTTCTAATCGATAAATGCAACAGAAAATTTTTATGGCCATTTGAAATTTGAAAATTCCACATTCTTATCAGAAGTACACCTAATTTTGATATTTGAGGGGTGCAATTGAGAGTTCTCTATGTATAAGAACCCCCTGAACACAGAACTGCTGAGTTCTGATCGATAAATTCAACAGAAAATTTCTTATGCTCATTTAAAATTTGAAAATCTGAAAATTCCACATTTTTATCAGAAGTACACCCAATTTGAATATTTGAGGTATGAAAAAAGGAGTTCTGTATGTATAAAAACCCCCTGAACACAGAACTGCTGAGTTCTAATCGATAAATGCAACAGAAAATTTTTTATGGCCATTTGAAATTTGAAAATCTTAAAATTCCACATTCTTATCAGAAGTACACCTAATTTTGATATTTGAGGGGTGCAATTGAGAGTTCTCTATGTATAAGAACGCTATGAACACAGAACTGCTGAGTTCTAATCGATAAATGCAACAGAAAATTTTTTATGGCCATTTGAAATTTGAAAATCTGAAAATTCCACATTTTTATCAGAAGTACACCTAATTTGGATATTTGAGGTATGAAAAAAGGAGTTCTGTATGAATAAGAACGCCCTGAACACAGAACTGCTGAGTTCTGATCGATAAATGCAACAGAGAATTTTTTATGCTCATTTAAAATTTGAAAATCTGAAAATTCCACATTCTTATCAGAAGTACACCTAATTTTGATATTTGAGGGGTGCAATTGAGAGTTCTCTATGTATAAGAACGCTTTGAACACAGAACTGCTGAGTTCTAATCGATAAATGCAACAGAAAATTTTTTATGGCCATTTGAAATTTAAAAATCTGAAAATTCCACATTTTTGTCAGAAGTACACCTAATTTGGATATTTGAGGGGTGCAATTGAGAGTTCTATATGTATAAGAACCCCCTGAACACAGAACTGCTGAGTTCTAATCGATAAATGCTACAGAAAAATTTTTATGGCCATTTGAAATTTGAAAATCTGAAAAATCCACATTTTTATCAGAAGTACACCTAATTTCAATATTTGAGGTATGAAAAAAGGAGTTCTGTATGTATAAGAACCCCCTGAACCCCACATTTTTGTCAGAAGTACACCTAATTTGGATATTTGAGGGGTGCAATTGAGAGTTCTATATGTATAAGAACCCCCTGAACACAGAACTGCTGAGTTCTAATCGATAAATGCAACAGAAAATTTTTTATGGCCATTTGAAATTTGAAAATATGAAAATTCCACATTTTTATCAGAAGTACACCTAATTTAAATACTTGAGGTATAAAAAAAGGAGTTCTGTATGTATAAGAACTCCCTGAACACAGAACTGCTGAGTTCTAATCGATAAATGCAACAGAAAATGTTTTATGGCCATTTGAAACGTATAAGAACCCCCTGAACACAGAACTGCTGAGTTCTAATCGATAAATGCAACAGAAAATTTTTTATGGCCATTCAAAATGTGAAAATCTGAAAATTCTACATTTTTATCAGAAGTACACCTGATTTAAATATTTGAGGTATGAAAAGAGGACTTCTGTATGTATAAGAACCCCCTTCACACAGAACTGCTGAGTTCCAATCGATAAATGCAACAGAAAATGTTTTATGGCCATTTGAAATTTGAAAATCTGAAAATTCCACATTTTTGTCAGAAGTACACCTAATTTGGATATTTGAGGGGTGCAATTGAGAGTTCTATATGTATAAGAACCCCCTGAAAACAGAACTGCTGAGTTCTAATCGATAAATGCAACAGAAATTTGTTTATGGCCATTTGAAATTTGAAAATCTGAAAATTCCATATTTTATCAGAAGTACACCTAATTTTAATATTTAAGGTATGAAAAAGGAGTTCTGTATGTATAAGAACCCCTGAACACAGAACTGCTGAGTTCTAATCGATAAATGCAACAGAAAATTTTTATGGCCATTTGAAATTTGAAAATCTGAAAATTCCACATTCTTATAAGAAGTACACCTAATTTTGATATTTGAGGGGTGCAATTGAGAGTTCTATATGTATAAGAACCCCCTGAACACAGAACTGCTGAGTTCTGATTGATAAATGCAACAGAAAATTTCTTATGCTCATTTAAAATTTGAAAATCTGAAAATTCCACATTTTTATCAGAAGTACACCCAATTTGAATATTTGAGGTATGAAAAAAGGAGTTCTGTATGTATAAGAACCCCCTGAACACAGAGCTGTCTGAGTTCTAATCGATAAATACAACAGAAAATTTTTTATGGCCATTTGAAATTTGAAAATCTTAAAATTCCATATTCTTATCAGAAGTACACCTAATTTTGATATTTGAGGGGTGCAATTGAGAGTTCTCTATGTATAAGAACCCCCTGAACACAGAACTGCTGAGTTCTAATCGATAAATGCAACAGAAAATGTTTTATGGCCATTTGAACTTTGAAAATCTGAAAATTCCACATTTTTGTCAGAAGTACACCTAATTTGGATATTTGAGGTATGAAAAAGGAGTTCTGTATGTATAAGAACCCCCTGAACACAGCACTGCTGAGTTCTGATCGATAAATGCAACAGAAAATTTTTTATGCTCATTTAAAATTTGAAAATCTTAAAATTCCACATTCTTATCAGAAGTACACCTAATTTTGATATTTGAGGGGTGCAATTGAGAGTTCTCTATGTATAAGAACGCTTTGAACACAGAACTGCTGAGTTCTAATCGATAAATGCAACAGAAAATTTTTTATGGCCATTTGAAATTTGAAAATCTGAAAATTCCACATTTTTATCAGAAGTACACCTAATTTGGATATTTGAGGTATGAAAAAAGGAGTTCTGTATGTATAAGAACGCCCTGAACACAGAACTGCTGAGTTCTAATCGACAAATGCAACAGAAAATTTTTATGGCCATTTGAAATTTGAAAATCTGAAAATTCCACATTCTTATCAGAAGTACAGCTAATTTTAATATTTGAGGGTGCAATTGAGAGTTCTCTATGTATAAGAACGCCCTGAACACAGAACTGCTGAGTTCTAATCGATAAATGCAACAGAAAATTTTTATGGCCATTTGAAATTTGAAAATCTGAAAATTCCACATTCTTATCAGAAGTACACCTAATTTTGATATTTGAGGGTGCAATTGAGAGTTCTATATGTATAAGAACCCCTGAACACAGAACTGCTGAGTTCTAATCGATAAATGCAACAGAAAATTTTTATGGCCATTTGAAATTTGAAAATTCCACATTCTTATCAGAAGTACACCTAATTTTGATATTTGAGGGTGCAATTGAGAGTTCTCTATGTATAAGAACGCTGAACACAGAACTGCTGAGTTCTAATCGATAAATGCAACAGATAATTTTTATGGCCATTTGAA
Organism: Laodelphax striatellus; assembly: GCA_017141395.1. Lineage (NCBI taxonomy): Eukaryota > Metazoa > Arthropoda > Insecta > Hemiptera > Delphacidae > Laodelphax > Laodelphax striatellus. The sequence continues at coordinate 7,241,382 of CM029543.1, read as the reverse complement.
ATTTGAAAATCTTAAAATTCCACATTCTTATCAGAAGTACAGCTAATTTTAATATTTGAGGGTGCAATTGAGAGTTCTCTATGTATAAGAACGCTGAACACAGAACTGCTGAGTTCTAATCGATAAATGCAACAGAAAATTTTTATGGCCATTTGAAATTTGAAAATCTGAAAATTCCACATTTTATCAGAAGTACATCTAATTTGGATATTTGAGGTATGAAAAGGAGTTCTGTATGAATAAGAAACCCTGAACACAGAACTGCTGAGTTCTGATCGATAAATGCAACAGAAAATTTTTATGCTCATTTGAAATTTGAAAATCTGAAAATTCCACATTTTCATCAGAAGTACACCTAATTTAGATATTTGAGGGGTGCAATTGAGAGTTCTATATGTATAAAAACCCTCTGAACACAGAACTGCTGAGTTCTGATCGATAAATTCAACAGAAAATTTTTTATGGCCATTTGAAATTTGAAAATCTGAAAATTCCACATTTTCATCAGTACACCTAATTTGAATATTTGAGGTATGAAAAAAGGAGTTCTGTATGTATAAGAACCCCCTGAACACAGAACTGCTGAGTTCTAATCGATAAATGCAACAGAAAATTTTGTATGGCCATTTGAAATTTGAAAATCTGAAAATTCCATATTCTTATCAGAAGTACACCTAATTTTGATATTTGAGGGTGCAATTGAGAGTTCTCTATGTATAAGAACCCCTGAACACAGAACTGCTGAGTTCTAATCGATGAATTCAACAGAAAATTTTTTATGGCCATTTGAAATTTGAAAATCTGAAAATTCCACATTTTATCAGAAGTACACCAAATATGAATATTTAAGGGGTACAATTGAGAGTTCTGTATGTATAAGAACCCCTTGAACACAGAACTGCTGAGTTCTAATCGATAAATGCAACAGAAAATTTTTATGGCCATTTGAAATTTGAAAATCTGAAAATTCCACATTTTTATCAGAAGTACACCTAATTTTAATATTTGAGGTATGAAAAAGGAGTTCTGTATGTATAAGAACCCCTGAACACAGAACTGCTGAGTTCTAATCGATAAATGCAACAGAAAATTTTTATGGCCATTTGAAATTTGAAAATCTGAAAATTCACATTCTTATCAGAAGTACACTAATTTTGATATTTGAGGGGTGAGAGTTCTCTATGTATAAGAACCCCTGAACACAGAACTGCTGAGTTCTAATCGATAAATGCAACAGAAAATTTTTATGCCATTTGAAATTTGAAAATCTGAAAATTCCACATTCTTATCAGAAGTACACCTAATTTTGATATTTGAGGGTGCAATTGAGAGTTCTCTATGTATAAGAACCCCTGAACACAGAACTGCTGAGTTCTAATCGATAAATGCAACAGAAAATTTTTATGAATTATTTGAAATTTGAAAATCTGAAAATTCCACATTTTTATCAGAAGTACACCTAATTTTGATATTTGAGGTATGAAAAAAGAGTTCTGTATGTATAAGAACGCTTTGAACACAGAACTGCTGAGTTCTAATCGATAAATGCAACAGAAAATTTTTATGGCCATTTGAAATTTGAAAATCTGAAATTCCACATTCTTATCAGAAGTACACCTAATTTTGATATTTGAGGGTGCAATTGAGAGTTCTCTATGTATAAGAACGCTTTGAACACAGAACTGCTGAGTTCTAATCGATAAATGCAACAGAAAATTTTTATGGCCATTTGAAATTTGAAAATCTGAAAATTCCACATTTTATCAGAAGTACACCTAATTTGGATATTTGAGGTATGAAAAGAGAAGTTCTGTATGTATAAGAACCCCTGAACACAGAACTGCTGAGTTCTGATCGATAAATGCAACAGAAAATTTTTTATGCTCATTTAAAATTTGAAAATCTGAAAATTCCACATTTTTATCAGAAGTACACCTAATTTTGGATATTTTGAGGGGTGCAATTGAGGAGTTCTCTATGTATAAGAACCCCTTTGAACACAGAACTGCTGAGTTCTAATCGATAAATGCAACAGAAAATTTTTTATGGCCATTTGAAATTTGAAAATCTGAAAATTCCACATTTTTATCAGAAGTACACCTAATTTGGATATTTGAGGTATGAAAAAAGGAGTTCTGTATGTATAAGAACTCCCTGAACACAGAACTGCTGAGTTCTAATCGATAAATGCAACAGAAAATGTTTTATGGCCATTAAAAATTTTATGTTGCATTTATCGATTTGAACTCAGCAGTTCTGTGTTCAGGGGTGTTCTTATACACAAGCAGAACTCCTTTCTTTTCATACCTCAAATATTCAAATGGGGTGTACTTCTGATAATGTGAATGTGGAATTTCAGATTTTCAAATTTCAAATGGTGGCCATAACTCATAAAATTTTTTCTGTTGCATATTTATCGATTAGAACTCGAAAGCAATTCTGTGTTCAGGGGGTTTTATACATAACAGAACTCTCAATTGCAACCCTCAAAATACTATTCAAATTAGGTACTCTTGATAAGAATGTGGAAATTTTCTAGATTTTCAAATTTCAAATGGCCATAAAAATTCTGTTGCATTTATCGATTAGAACTCGGCAGTTCTGTGTTCAGGGGTTCTTATACAGAACTCGGTGCACCCTCAAATATTCAAATTAGGTGTACTTCTGATAAAAATGTGAAATTTTCAGATTTTAAAATTTCAAATGGCCGCAATAAAATTTTCTGTTGTATTTATCGATCAGAATCATCAGTTCTGTGTTCAGGGTTCTTATACATATAGAACTCTCACTGCACCCTCAAATATCAAAATTAGGTGTACCTGACAAAAATGTGGAATTTCAGATTTTCAAATTTCAAATGGCCATAAAAATTTTGTTGCATTTATCGATTAGAACTCAGCAGTTCTGTGTTCAGGGTTCTTATACATACAGAACTCCTTTTTGATACCCTCAAATATTCAAATTAGGTGTGTACTTAAAAAAATGTTCTGCAGATTTTCAAATTTCAAATGCATTAAAAATTTTTCTGTTGCATTCATCGATTGAAACTCAGCAGTTCTGTGTTCAGGGGTTCTTATACATACAGAACTCCTTTTTTCACCCTCAAATATTCAAATAGGTGTACTTCTGATAAAATGTGGAATTTTCAGATTTTCAAATTTCAAATGGCCATAAAAATTTTTCTGTTGCATTTATCGATTAGAACTCAGCAGTTCTGTGTTAGGGGGATTCATACAGAACTCTCAATTGCACCCTCAAATATTCAAATTAGGTGTACTTGATAAAAATGTGGAATTTTCAGATTTCAAATATTATATGGCCATAAAAATTTTTCTGTTGCATTCATCGATTAGAACTCAGCAGTTCTGTTCAGGGGTTCTACATACAGAACTCTCAATTGCACCCTCAAATATTCAAATTAGGTGTACTTCCTAAAAAAATGTGGAATTTTCAGATTTTCAAAATTTCAAATGGCCATAAAATTTTCTGTTGCTGTTGTATTTATCGATCAGAACTCATCAGTTCTGTGCTCAGGGGTTCTTATACACACAGAACTCTCAGTTGCACCCTCAAATATTCAATTAGGTGTACTTCTGATAAAAACAATGGGAATTTTCAGATTTCCAAATTTCAAATGGCCATAAAATTTTTTCTGTTGCATTTATCGATTAGAACTCAGCAGTTCTGTGTTCGTGTACTTATACATACAGAACTCCTTGCCCTCAAATATTCAAATTAGGTGTACTTGATAAAATGGAATTTTCAGATTTCAAATTTCAAATGGCCATAAAAAATTTTCTGTTGCATTTATCGATCAACTCAGTTCTGTGTTCAGGGTTCATATACATTGTGGAACTCTCAATTGCACCCCTCAAATATCAAAATTAGGTGTACTTGATAAAAAATGGAATTTTCAGATTTTCAAATTTCAAATGGCCATAAAAATTTTCTGTTGCATTTATCGATCAGAACTCAGCAGTTCTGTGTTCAGTGCTGTACTTACAGAACTCCTTTTTGGCCTCAAATATTCAAATGGTGTACTTCTGATAAAAATGTGGAATTTTCAAATTTTCAAATTTCAAAATGGCCATAAAAAATTTTGTTGCATTTATCGATTGAACTCAGCAGTTCTGTGTTCGGGGTCCTTATAATACAGAACTCTCAGTGCACCCTCAAATATTCAAATTAGGTGTACTTCTGATAAAAATGGATTTTCAGATTTTCAAATTTCAAATGGCCATAAAATTTTCTGTTGCATTTATCGATCAGAACTCAGCAGTTCTGTGTTAGGGGTTCTACATATAGAAATCTCAATTGCACCCCTCAAATATCCAAATTAGGTGTACTTCTGACAAAAAATGAATTTTCAGATTTTCAAATTTAAAATGGCCATAAAAATTTTCTGTTGCATTTATCGATTGGAACTCAGCAGTTCTGTGTTCAGTTTCTTATACACAGAACTCTCAATGCACCTCAAATATTCAAATGGGTGTACTTCTGATAAAAATGTGGATTTTAAATTTCAAATGGCCATAAAAATTTTCTGTTGCATTTATCGATCAGAACTCATCAGTTCTGTGTTCAGGGGTTCTTATACCATATAGAACTCTCAATTGCACCCTCAAATATCAAATGGGTACTCTGACAAAAATGGAATTTTCAGATTTTCAAATTTCAAATGGCCATAAAATTTTCTGTTGCATTTATCGATTAGAACTCAGCAGTTCTGTGTTCAGGGTTCTTATACATACAGAACTCCTTTTTCATACCTCAAATATTCAAATTAGGTGTACTTCTTACAAAATGTGGAATTTTCAGATTTTCAAATTTCAAATGGCCATAAAATTTTTCTGTTGCATTTATCGATTAGAACTCAGCAGTTCTGTGTTCAGGGGGTACTTATACATACAGAACTCCTTTTTCATACCTCAAATATTCAAATTAGGTACTTCTGATAAAAATGTGGAATTTTCAAATTTTCAAATTTCAAAATGGCAATAAAAATTTTGGTTGCATTTATCGATTAGAACTCAGCAGTTCTGTGTTCAGGGGGTCCTTATACATACAGAACTCTCAATTGCACCTCAAATATTCAAATTAGGTGTACTTGATAAAATGTGGAATTTCCAGATTTTCAAATTTCAAATGGCCATGAAAATTTTCTGTTGTATATCGATCAGAACTCAGCAGTTCTGTGTTCAGGGATCTTATACATATGAACTCTCAATTGCACCCCTCAAATATCCAAATTAGGTGTACTTTGACAAACTAATAATGGAGATTTTCAGATTTTCAAATTTGGCCATAAAAATTTTTCTGTTGCATGTATCGATTGGAACGCGGCAGGTCTGTGTTCAAGGGGTTCTTACATATAGAACTCTCTCAAATATCAAAATTAGGTGGGTACTTGACAAAATGGAATTTTCAGATTTTCAAATTTAAAATGGCCATAAAAAATTTTCTGTTGCATTTATCGATTAGAACTCAGCAGTTCTGTGTTCAGGGGGTTTTTATACATACAGAACTCTCAATTGCACCCCTCAAATATTCAAATTAGGTGTACTTCTGATAAGAATGTGGAATTTTCAGATTTTCAAATTTCAAATGGCCATAAAAATTTTCTGTTGCATTTATCGATTAGAACTCAGCAGTTCTGTGTTCAGGGGTTCTTATACATACAGAACTCCTTTTTCAACCTCAAATATTCAAATTAGGTGTACTTCTGACAAAAATGTGGAATTTTCAGATTTCAAATTTCAAATGGCCATAAAAAATTTTCTGTTGCATTTATCGATTAGAACTCAGCAGTTCTGTGTTCAGGGTTTTATACATACAGAACTCTCAATTGCACCCTCAAATATTCAAATTAGGTGTACTTCTGATAAGAATGTGGAATTTTCAGATTTTCAAATTTCAAATGGCCATAAAAAATTTTCTGTTGCATTTATCGATTAGAACTCAGCAGTTCTGTGTTCAGGGAGATCTTATACATACAGAACTCTCAATTGCACCCCTCAAATATTCAAATTAGGTGTACTTCTGATAAAAATGTGGAATTTTCAGACCTGTTACATTATCGATCAGCAGTTCTGTGTTCTGTTCTTACAGAACTCCTTTTTCATACCTTAAATTAGGTGTATTTGATAAAATATGGAATTTTCAGATTTTCAAATTTCAAATGGCCATAAAAATTTTCTGTTTCATTTATCGATGAGAACTTAGCAGTTCTGTGTTCAGGGGTTTCTTATACATATAGAACTCTCAATTGCACCCCTCAAATATCCAAATTAGGTGTACTTCTGATAAAAATGTGGAATTTTCAGATTTTCAAATTTCAAATGGCCATAAAAAATTTCTGTTGCATTAATCGATCAGAACTCATCAGTTCTATGTTCAGGGGTTCTTATACATATAGAACTCTCAATTGCACCCTCAAATATCCAAATTAGGTGTACTTCTGACAAAAATGTGGAATTTTCAGATTTTCAAATTTCAAATGGCCATAAAAATTTTCTGTTGCATTTATCGATTAGAACTCAGCAGTTCTGTGTTCAGGGTTCTTATACATACAGAACTCTCAATTGCACCCCTCAAATATTCAAATTAGGTACTTCTGATAAAAATGTGGAATTTTCAGATTTTCAAATTTCAAATGGCCATAAAAATTTTTCTGTTGCATTTATCGATTAGAACTCAGCAGTTCTGTGTTCAGGGGGTTCTTATACATACAGAACTCTCAATTGCACCCCTCAAATATTCAAATTAGGTGTACTTCTGATAAAAATGTGGAATTAACAGATTTTCAAATTTCAAATGGCCATAAAAATTTTTCTGTTGCATTTATCGATTAGAACTCAGCAGTTCTGTGTTCAGGGCACTGGCGTAACTAACGCCAATGCAACCAATGCGGTGCATTGGGGCGCAGGCCTTCAGGGGGCGCAGCTCTTAGCGAGGCGCAAGAAACAGATATTCTGGAAAATTTTTAGGAAAAAAAATACGTTGAAGCAAAACTCCCTGTAGCTACCGAAAATAAATGTAAAAAATATTCGTGGCACAGTTGCCTCGGTTTGCCGCTTAACCGATTTCCGCTCAACCTAGGCTATCCTAGAATGAGTTTTATAAATTTCAAAGCAAAAGCAACACGCACAAACTAACGACTCAATTTTTTTGACGAACTTTCTATAGTGACTATGAGTTTAGTGATCTTGCTTTGAAGTAAAGGTATTTTTGAGAGCTGTTGATATTTTTATTTCACAATTAGGCCTAAACGAAAGGTTTAAATCTATGCTATGCATAACTGACATATTTTAAACAGTTTTTTAAACCCAGATAATTTAATAATATGGTTTACTGACGAACAACTTGTAAAGTCAGCCTCTGAATTTTGTAACAAATATGAATCTGATGTGACTCATGCTTTGGTTAATAAGTAATTTGCTTTAGAAATGTAGTCAAAGACGATATCAAAAGTAATAATGAAGTGTTGTCACTATGAGCTGTAGGCAGCTCTTTGACTGTAAGAATGCATTATCCAGTAAAATTAATAAGATTTTGAGCAACGGAACATAAACATTATATTGCAGCTTGCGATATCATGTATACTGTATAGGGCACTGAATAAATATAAAAATTTAAGTAAAGTAAGAAGTAGTCTATTTTTTATCGTCCTAAAAAGTACATTAATCAATTGTAAGTATGTAATGTGATCCTTACGTCAGTTATGTTAATGGTGTTTGGAAATATTTAGTAACTAATTTTACTTTCAATTAATTTTTTTAATAAGAATTTTTTCAATAAATCAACTTTAAAATTACTGTACGTTACAAAATAAATTATACTTCTTTGAATAATCTTTCTCTAATAATTGGATAGGCTATAGCTTGCACAATGTTGTGTGTAGTCAGTAGGTGGTTTATGCTGCAGTTCGGTGGCATCGTTTGTGTGTGAATGTGAATTGTATCCATTTAGAACACCTAAAGTGGTGTGTTTAAGTTGGACTTTAAACTACACTTTCGCCAAAGATGAGACAACTGCATCAATTAGTTTGCAAGTTATGGACTTTTAAACAGTGGATTCATTTTTTTGGACCACTCTGTAGTATCCAGGAATCCAGGAAGTGTGGAAGTACGGAGAAATGTCATGTCATAAGTTTCGTTGGTGGATATGGGAGGGGGGGGGGAGATGAGTCTACGAATAGGGGCGCACGGGGAGTACTTGCATTGGGGCGCAGTCAGACTAGTTACGCCACTGGTTCAGGGGGTTCTTATACATATAGAACTCTCAATTGCACCCCTCAAATATCCAAATTAGGTGTACTTCTGACAAAAATGTGGAATTTTCAGATTTTCAAATTTCAAATGGCCATAAAAAATTTTCTGTTGTATTTATCGATTAGAACTCAGCAGTTCTGTGTTCAGGGGGTTCTTATAAATACAGAACTCTCTTTCTCCATCTCCTGTTATAAGTTTTCAGTGTCCTTCTGAAGAAAATGCAGATTCTGCCGTGAAGTTAGCAGTACATTTTTTCAATTCAATTTTTTTTCTCTATTTTCACGGAACTATTGCTTATTTCTATCAGGAACTATAGAACTATCCATTCTGCATCCATAACTGTCAATTTTGTATGCACTTCCGACAAATGTACGTCCAACTTCACACGGACCAACAAATCTATTAACTAGTATATTCCAGGTTTCCTTTCTTAAGTGATTTTCTAGTGATCTGTAGTTGAGTGAGGTTCTTACATAAATTCTATTACTTCAAGCAGTAACGGTATCTATTGTTGGATTCAGGTCATTACCCAAGTGGATTATAACTGCATAATGATAAGTTATAGTGATTTTCAGTATATGAATTATTACGTCATACTTAAGTTATTACTAGCTACCTTTGGATTTGTTCCAAAGCATTCAAAGCTCTCATGAATAGTTCTAAACATCTATCATATCTCTCAACGATGTGAATATTATTTTTATTCAATGATGCTTCAAATTACTTGTTATATACAATTATTTGTGAATCTTCAATAACAGTATGAAATTCGTAATTATGATTAATTTTTATTGAGAACTTGACAACTCATCAATAAAAATTTCTAATGAGACATTTCTTGTTTTTTGATAGGGTTGTCCTGTTTCTAGATTATTAGAGTTATTTTTCTACACTGCAAACGTTTTAGATTTGAGTATTTCCATGATCTATTTTCTAAAATATAGCAAATCATGAAAATATTGTATGCCGATTTTTCTTTCGTGTAATATTCATTACATGAATACATTAAACATTTCTTGGAATGATGGTTAATGCTTCAGAAAAAACTTTAATGGAAAGAATATGTTCGAGATAATAAATTTATTAACAGAAAATCGCCAGCACCATTACAACATAAATATCTTACGGTTGAAAAACTCAATCAGAAAATAGTTGCTAGTTGATAGTTGACTTGGCATAGAAGTAATACCTGAAATAAAAAATAATAATTTATAGCATACATATACTGTACTAAGTAACAAATGTTATTACAAATGAACTGATACAAAGAAGTTTGCGAAGTTTATAGTCAACAATAAAGAGATGAACATTTAAAAAATATTTGGTCTCTTTTCTTAACTTTAACATCGATTGGATTTAGCATAGATTTTTGTAGTATATAACAGAGTGCTCAATAAAACATAAGAAATCGTCTAGGTTCACACGAACGGTTTTAAGGCGGTTACCAGCGGTTCAATGTGTGGGCGGAGACAAGATTATATCTGCTGTTTTTTTTTTGTCTCTCTCACACACATTGAACCGCTAGTCATCTCCTGATGTCTTTCTCAATATTGCATTATTCTACTACTGTGGCTGTTTTCTGTAGTCTGTAACCGTCCTCGGTCCTAGAATTTCCCTTATTATTATTCTTTTTAAAATTTTCCATTTCCTCAAATTTTAAATATATCTATTTTACTTGTCTTACAGTAATTTCCTACATTCGACTATGATAGAATTCTTACTCAGAATGCACTTTTAAATTTGGGTTCTTCCGAATGCAATTTTCATATTCCCATTTATTATATGGCCAGAGTAGGAGAACTCCATATAGCATCACCCTCCATAGGATGTTATACAGTGTGCTGTATCAATTCCACCCACTGTCCTTGGTAGCTTTATCTGAAAGAATCAAAGCAATATTATTATCTACTCGTAAGGGTCTCCCCACCGATAAAAAGCCATACGATAAAAAAAATATTATTAGTTAAAGATAATCAATTTATTCAATACAGAATATAATACAATACAATATACAGTACATTAGAATATCGTCATATGTTATTCCTTGAAGAACAGTTGAAAATGTACTCACAGCAATAAACACAACAATAACCAGTACAGAGAAAACAGATACAAAGTAGGTTTTAAAAGTAGTGCAGGACGTTGAAATTCAATATGACTAGATATGCTTCTAACATGTATCACTGAAATAATCATTTACACTATAATAAGCTCTTGCTAATAAGACTTGGCCCGGGGGCCGGATGCGGCCCGCATCTTTGAAATGACTGGTCTATTTGGAGTAAGTCGCGCCGCATAATACCTCGAATAAAGTATTACAATTTCAATTATGTAGCCATTTCTAACCTGAGAACATTCTTGTCCCGATCGAGTCGGAAACCACTTGGCCTGTGAGATCCACTTCAGTAGTGCGTGGATGCCGATTCTGCCTCAACTTCCGGTCGCCATCTTGGATCCGCCATCTTGGATCCGCCATTTTGGATCCGCCATCTTGGATTTTGAATTTTGGCGGGAAATTTGAATTTGAATTTTTGGTCAGCTGTTTTTGTGACGTCACTTCCGGTCAGCTGTTTTTGTGACGTCACTTCCGGTCGGCCATCTTGGATCCGCCATCTTGGATTTTAAATTTTGGCGGGAAATTTGAATTTGAATTTCTGGTCAGCTGTTTTTGTGACGTCAGAGAACATGTGTTTTCAAGGTCAGGGTTGGGGTGTGTCACTTCCGGTCATGTGTTTTTGGTCGGCCATATTGTGTCGGTCATATTTGATTTGTGCGGGAAATTTGAAATGAGAGAATAAGCGGGAAATTTGAATTTAAGATTTTGTGAGGTGTTTTAGTGTGTGACGTCATATGAGGTCGGCCATTTTGAAAAAAAAAAAAAAAAAAAAAAAAAAAAAAAAAAAAAAAAAATAGTGTGTATGTGCAAAAACCAAAACTGACTTGATCATTGAGAGGATGCTGATGATGATATGTGCAGATGATGGGTGGGGGTGAGGATAGACTCTAGGGGTGTATGATGATGATGATGATGATGATGATGATGTAAGTTGGATGCATGGGGAGGTGTGCTCTAGGGGAGTATGAGGATGAAGAATGTGAAGAGGATGATGATGATGAAAGCTGAGTGTGAGGATGTGCTCTAAAGAAGTGTGAGGATGAAGAATATATGGAATAGTAAGGACTTACCCTATCTGCTACACCTGCACCCAGCTCCTCCTGTAACCAGCTCCTCCTGTAACCAGCTCCTTCTGCACCAGCTCCTTCTCCTACTCTGCTGGCAGTCTGAATGTCTGTTGTAGGTTCAATTTCCACACCACGTAAAATGACGTATGAACCGTTGGCGCGCTTTTTTTAAAGTGGTATCCCCAATAGGCCTAATCCACTGAATACTTTATCCCCATTTTTCACAAGATAACACGTTGAAGTATAACTATAAGCAAGAATACAACGTCAAAGTATGTGAGCGAGCGAGCGTGCGTGAGCGTGTGTGTGTTCAAACATAGAGTCTGACTGCTACTGTGTGTGCCAGCTGTTCTTTTAAACTCTTAAAGCCCGCTTTCACCTAACCGCAAAATCCGTTACACATTCAAAGAAGTGACGCCTTAAATTTTGAATGAGTCATCAACAGCACAACAAGGTAAAGACCACATCCTGTTACACCTTCCTGTCTAATATCGATAAGGTGCAAAACTAAAGCCCGCTATCTTTACTTTCAACTGACAAAATGTTTTAAATAAAATAATTAATTCGTTGTGGTTAACTACCAATGTTTTTTCCCCAAAATGAAATAATATTTGATAACATTGTTTTTCCTTATTCTTTTCCTTATTCTTTTCCTTCTTCTACACATTCAAATATTATCAAATAAAATGCATTGAAAACCACACTTCTTGTACTGATAAAAAGTTCAATTAGCTGGAAGAACTATTCGCATATTACTTGCCATAATTTTTCTTGTAATTTGATTATTTTATTTATCGGAAGAATGATAGGTCGATAGTAACTTAAATAATCATTTATTATAGACTCATCTATGCTCTGAAGAAATATTAATTGTATTTCCTTACACAGCTTCTTTTGATCTAATGTTTAGCACTTTGAATACTCTCTTCACATACTGTAAACCACTCCAAATAATTTTTAACTTGTTCTTCCAATTCTTTGGGAGCAGAAACCCATTGTGTAGGATCCATGATGTTTCCTTTTTAACAGCAAACAAAAGACTGACTCATTTTCCCCACCACAGTTCTTTTTATAGTTAATAACAAGCTGTATGAGTCGTAGGTGCGTTAAAGTTTTTTATAGTGGTTTTTCCCCTGTAGGCCTAGCATCCACTTTTTCAATCAATTATTTTTATATATAGCCTATTTTTTTATTTTTATTATTATTATTTTTATTTTTTTTTTTTTTTTTTTTTTTTCTATATTTTGGAATAATTACATCATACTCAATGGGTATATTTTTTACATAGTAGTTCACACTGCTCTATGATAATCAATCGCAACACCACACCAAACGCAAATAATATTCTCACCATTAAAATAGAATCCTTTCCATACATTCTCATTTGTTCTTCACTCAAATTATTATTATCAAGTCGAAATGAAGCCAACCTTGTTGATTCTCTCGTGTAATCTTCATTGATTGATTTTCTCAGTACTTCCATATAATGAATTGCACTTCTCAATGCACAGCGAGCACCACTATTATTATGTGCTGAACAATAATAATCACATTTTCCTTCAAACACAGGTTTTTCAATACTGTCCGAAATCTGTTTAACGTTATTATGATATTTTCGTAGATAATGTACTTTTTCCAATCCTTTAGTATAAATTATTTTATATGGTGAACATAATGTTTCCATTACGCTATCTGTGCACGGGATATCACCAAAGTTCCACTTTAATTTATGATAATTGTTTTCCAACCAATTTGTCATTCTCTTATGATGTGAATCAACTCATGTCTTGTCGTAGGGTGGTGAGAAATGTATTAGTGTGTAAGCATAGTTGAAAGATACTATTGCTAGCTCTTTAAGAATAAAGTTATTCTTATTGTCGCGGTAGGCGTGAAACTCGATAACAGCAGCCGATCCGTCCATGACAAAGTCTTTTCTCAAACTGAGACCTTCCATCCATAATCAAACAGGTCTACTCTTTATTTTGTTTTATTTTTCTTCAATATTACTCATTGATAAAGATCTATTTTCACATAATTAATTATTGTACTCGTCTTACTATACCAGACATGGGTGTGTACTCTACAATTGAATCATGAATGATAAGACAATAGGCTGTTGTGTTGGCTGGAAAATTATTTTTCGAATCAAATTCCAATCTGATATCAACAGATCCAGTCTTTAGTAAATCATTTTGTCTACTACAATCAATTATAATTAATGGTGTCTTAGTAGTAAACTCAGTGAAAGATATTGATGATCCCCATTCCTAATTGTGCTCTGATAGTAGGAAAGTGGAAAATTGGTAAACATTTTGTATAGCAAACATTTATTGCCCATAATCTGATCAGGAAATATTGCGAATTTAAGTATAAACGTACATTATTTAGATCACACAGATCAAATTCAGACATATTCTTGAATATTGATTCTTACGATTTGATTGGAATGCAAGGATAACATATCTTGGCTTTTCCATTTGTGACGATGTTTTCACAGTCCAATTTTGAACACTAGTTTGCGGTAGAACAGGATACTCAAGAATCTGCCAGGAACGGAAAGGCATCATTAGTGGACGATCATTGTCAACAATTTCCAATAAATGGATGCGGACTCGATCTGATACCTGAACATATGGAATTTTCCATTGAAGTTTTGAAATATTTAATTTCATACTAGTTCCAGCTGGTGATGTGATTGTATTCACATCTGTTGATGCTCGTAATAGAACCAATTCTTGTTTTACATTTAAAATAATATTCTTATAGTCTTCCATGAATCCCATTAACATAGAGTGGCACACAATAACTAAAGTCTTTACCTACTAATGACCATCCCGACTTGTTCCAACCTGCAACTTCCCATTCGTTTGAATCTTTTGACTGCATACAGGGAAGATTTTTCAATGTTGATGTAATGCCTACATTTCGCGTCCTATCTACTTCTACTCCAGCCAGCTCAAAACGAATCTCATCGAAAAGAAAAGCTAGAGCATTATTTATAAAATTAAAATTTGATGATTTGGTAGGTGTAGGAGCATCTTTGTCTGTATTTGGTTGAGTAACTTCTACACTCCCCTCTATTACAAGAAAACTCCTACTCGGAAGAGTGTAAACATCTTGTTGGTGAACTGGTATTCGAATTTCATCACTGTTGTTGTATGTTTGTGATGCATACGGGGAATGTGTGTGAAACTCAAGTTGAGTGATTGAATCATCATACTTGATTTCATTATTTACATTAAGAATATTGTTTAGTATCATATTTACTATTTACTTGAAAACCCAATTGTCGTAAGACCTTCACGTTTTTAGATGTGATTGCAAGCACTCTCCGACCTCGAATGAGCTCTCTTCCACTATTCCACTTGGGTACACTACTAGTAGACGAATCATTCAAAATCATTAATCCCATTATTATCTCTCAATCTATTCTTCTTTTTCTTCTAATGTTGATACGAACAGTAATTATCTCGTTTCTAAAGTTGATGAGACGACCGTCCTGATCTACCAGTCTAATAGAAATGGTTTGAATTTGATTTGTGTTGATAGGTACATAGATTATAGATGTAGGCTGTTCAAGGAACATGAAACCAGGTGGAACATTAGGATAAAACTCGTGAATTGTATGTCCTTCTATACCGTTACGAAATGTTCCCTTGCTAAATTACATTCAACTCGAATTGAGTTGACACGAATTATTGATATGGGTTTTTAGAATAGTGCCATTTGTTCGGTTGCTAATATCTCTTTATCGAATCCCAACAATGAGGCCATACTGTTTCCTATTGACAAATCTATAGGATCTTTTTCGATCTAATTTCACATTTCAATGTATTATTGTTTGCCTTCAAAATAAAGTCATCGTCCCCATCCATTAAGCTGTTTTTAATAGCAGAGCAAATATCATCAATCTCATAAGATCCTTCTTCAAGTTCAACTACATGACTACCCAAGCCTATACGATTGTTAACATTTGTTTCTATGTTTGGAATTGCATTGTAAGCCCAAAGGGATATTAATCCAATTTCATATTCTGTGTTATTATCAACTCAATTATATGTGGTAAAACTTCTTCTAGCTCACTGCTATTTCCAATAAGAGTATGTACCCATCTTTACTCCACGCTATCTTGTTTAAGACTGACTAGCAAGAAATAAAGGCACAAATGACCACACACAACACTGTTGCTAGATTGATAGTTTCCATAATTGTAATAAATACATGTATCTTTACCCATATATTTCACCATCTCTTTGGGTGGTGGTAAATTTCAAAACTATCGAAATAATCTACTCTTTTACCTTTTTACTATAACATACCCAGTGTGTTCCTAAACCTAATCTATCATCCAAATTCATCACTCCATCTCATTTTTCTTTGGACCGGTTGCAGGTAGGGAATCTCTCATATAGACTCCACGTAATGGTAAGTCTAATTGTTTGGCATATTTTCAATGTCCCAATTTGAAAGAGGTACTACTTTTTCCGACGGAGTTTTTTCTTCCCGCACCACTCTTGTATGCGGACGAAGGTATAATCCTTGACCTGTCGCAACTAGTGCTTTCAAACGTTTGATTGCAGCAGTTGCACAACTACTACGTTTCTTCTTCTTATTCTTTGTCACAACCGCCGCCACCCTCTTCTTCCGCTTTCCAGCACCAAGTTTCGATTTAAGCTTCATTATGTTTGATACAATATAAGCAGTTGATTTCTCACCAAGACTGCGTCTGATGCTTTCGCTCGTTCCCAAGCTTGATCTGCCAGAATTCTATCGGCTTTTCTTCTATTTTCACTATCTTTGTACTGAGAATAAGCTATATCGTGTTCTCGACAGGCTGAATCCAGTTTATTTATACCTTTATCACCTCTCTTTAAACGTTTTTGTAAATCTGTCCCAGGTCCACAGAATTCGTAACCGGAGCGTGAATTTCTAGACCTAAATTATCTACAGCTCTGTTTATCAATGTTCCTGCAGCACTGGATAATGCTCTACCAACAGGATTCTTTACTATCGAAGCTAATGATGTTAACACACCAGCTCCTCGCTTTCGTCTGACTGTTTTCTTCCTTACACACACCATACTCGGTTGACTTCTCAACTCAGACTGAGCAAAATTTTATTTGACACTACCCTTCCCCTTCTTAAGCCATGTATTATAGTACCAATCTCTGAAAGATACTCCAGTGAGTTGATTATCAATTATATATGTACCATACATGTTTGTTGATAATAGATGTGGCCACACTTCATTGATATTGAATCTAGGTAAAGCTGTACTACCCTTATTAGCTAGCAAGTACATGAATTCCAATAAATTTTGTACAAGTGGTTTCAATATTTGTTCATTGATTTCATCGATAGATATAGTTTTCTTATTCAATGTCTTTAAATTCACAGCATCTGTATCAGTGCTTGCATCTCCCAAATTACAAATACGTTTCAATCCAATATCGTAATTTCCATCGCTAGTTAATTTAAAACCTTCACCACGAGGTCCTCGCCGTACTCCTGCTGAGGAGTGCGGTGAACCGAATAGTAAGTCGTCGACCAAACTTGTCTATGCTCATCGTAATACTGAGAAATAAATACTGTGTTGAACACTTACCATTTCCTACATTTTTTATTTGTTCAATGAGATTGTTATGATCTAATCGTACCATTCCACTATTTGAATTCCTACATCACTTAATCAGGTTTTGCAATAAACATTTTGACATATGAATGTAGTTCATCTTTCACCCATTCCTTTATAGATTCAATGTCCCTGTTTAATTCTTGTTTAACTCTTTCAATTACTGCTTGCTGAGCTGTCCTATTATCATCCATTGATTCATTAATTTTTAATGTTACCGGTCAAGTCCTTTTTACTCCATCTATCATGCTAGTCTGTTGTGTCTTGACACTTTCAAGTTTCATGTTTAATTCTTGTTTAACTCTTTCAATTATCGCTTGCTGGGCTGTCCTATTATCATCCATTGATTTATTAATGTTACTGGTCAAGTCCTTTTTTACTCCATCCAACATGCTAGTCTGTTGTGTCTTAACGCTTTCAAGTTTCATGTTTAATTCTTGTTTAATGCTTTCAATTACTACTTGCTGGGCTGTCCTATTATCATTCATTGATTTATTAATTTTTCAACTAATTGAGCTCTCAACTCTGTTAAATCACTATCAATTTCGGTATGAATTAGATTTCTATCATTATATATTGACTTGTTAATCTCTTCATAAGCATGATCAAATTGAGATTTTATAATACAATCGTTGGGATGTAAAGCTGGTAAAACATTAGTTATTCGTTTCTTTTTGGTTAGAATCAATTCATCTCCTCCTTTATCTACATTGAAAAGTGATTTTATCTTATCATCTACATCACCTACATTTTGTAGTGTAGCTGCATCATTTGGAGCCACAGGTTGACCAACATTTCTAATAACTTTTCCATGAGCATCATTACAATCTATCTCTGATAATTTACGTTTCAATGATCGTAAATTTACAGCATCAGAATCAAAGCTTGCATCTCCTAAATTACAAATTTGTTTCGAATCCATATCATAATTGCCATCACTAGTTAATTTAAAACCCTCACCACGAGGTCCTTGCCTTACTCCTGTTGAGGAGTGTGGTGAACCTAGTGTAGTAAGCCGTCGTCCGAACTTGTCTATGCTCATCATAATACTGACATTTAAATGACGAGTTCACCACCTACTATAACTCCAATTTCCCTTAGCTCTTCAATTATGGATAAAATTTCACGGTCAACACCACTATGACCAGCTTGTTTTGAAGCTACTAAATTCCCAAACGTTCAATCAACTCATTCACATTGTCCCAGTAAACATATTGTACTTTCCTGTTTGGATAATTATGAATCATATTCATCCCTCTACCTTTTATTTTCACCTTTAGTTTAGGTAGTCCACGCTTATTTTTGATGATTTTGGTGGAAATAGTTTAATAATGATATTTTTATACTTGAAGCTTACATTTCTTTTGACACGACCACTTGTATCAAGATGTGCACCTGTCTGCTCCAATATTTGTTTGTATACTTGTAAATCGTTTTGATCGTACACATTCCGATTTGGTTTAGCTTTAAACAAGAGTTCCAAGAGACCTGGTCTTATAGAATAAGATTGATTCCCAATCTCTATATTTTTCTCTCCAATAAGTATCTCGCTATTACCAATCATCCACTTGCCTGTTTCAGGATTAAGTAAACCCCATACACATTTGAACTTCCATCACCTTTTATCATATACTCTTTCATAATACTAGGAATACCTGCAATATCCTCTTCTAAATCACTATTGTGCGGCCATTCAGCACTTGCATCCATAAAATAATCTTCGTCTGTTTCCACAGATTCATCACTATCATCCTCCTTCTCCTTCTTCACTTCTCTTTTCATTACATCAATCTTGTTAACAGTGGAAGTAAGTTGTTTTAGTGGATCGACAATAGGTTTTAGCTGTTTGTCTACATACTTTTCTTCTTCAAAACATTATTTGTCAACTGGCGGTGTTTCTTTCTTATTGAATCACGTAATTGATGGATACTTTTCACCAATACATCCTTACTCTTCAACGACATCTTGTCAGCTAACTTTGAATAGAATATACCATCTGCCTACCTGCCTGCCTGCCTGCCTGCCTGCCTACCTGCCTGCCACCTGCCTGCCACCTGCCTGCCTGCCACCTGCCTGCCCACCTGCCTGCCCACCTGCCTGCCTGCCTGCCTGCCTGCCTGCCTGCCCACCTGCCTGCCCACCTGCCTGCCTGCCTGCCTGCCTGCCTGCCTGCCTGCCTGCCTGCCTGCCACCCACCTGCCTGCCTGCCTGCCTGCCTGCCTGCCTGCCACCTACCTGCCTGCCTGCCTGCTGCCTGCCTGCCTGCAATCTGGCTAACTGGCTGTGGCTGGCTGCCTAACTAGCTATGTAGCTAAAACTAGTTACATTCCACTCATGGTTGAATGAAATTATCAAAAGCAATTCGATACCTTCCCTTATCTATATCACACTCTTTGTTTATAACTAGAAAATTGTGTCTATCATCTTTCCATGCGTGAGAACATAATTCTTTGAATTTATCGTAGCTAAAGTCTGTATTTACATGATCATGATAAATATGCTTGAGGTTACGGTCATCTTGTCTAAATAAAACAATCAAGTTGGCGTTGTCTCGAATCAATTGCTTGGGTACACTGGAGTAAGTTTGACAAAGATAGAAACTGTCTATATTTTTGTGCCGACCCATAGTAAAGTAATTGCGAATATTATGTTGTTTTTCCATGAGACATCATCAAAAATCATTATAGAGTTTGGTTCAGCATCATTTGGGTGTATAACTTGATCATTTTCACTGGATGGGAAGTAGCCAATCTCAGAATTTCTGTCATTATCTGTTCTAAAATTTGTACTTGTTTTGGTAGAGCGATTTGCTAAAACATACAAGTTTTCAAATTTCATCCCATTTTCTGAGAATAAGAGATTGAAAAGAACATTTGTCTTATCAGAAGCTGATGGTCCACATATAATTGCACGTATTCTATTTGGTAATAGCTCACTGTGTTTTGTTTTCATCCTATCATTACTATCACTATTTATAAATTTATCAAAGTTTACTAGTGACAGTCTTCTCTTGTGTTGCTTCGTGTGTAGCTCCATCTCAACTGATGCATTCAATCAAATTACATTAGAGGATATTATTTTCAGCTATCCAACTATTGTGACTAGAATCAAATCCACTCCATTTCACAAAACTCGACCATTTTACGTCTAAGTATTTTCTCAACTAGATAGACATCTGTAGATAATTTTGTCTTGTTAAGTTCCTCTTCGTAAAAGATCCTTCAACAATTTCTCCACGTATATCTTGTAGATGATATGTAGGTGGTATAGACAGTAATACTTCATATACTGTAAATATTTCATTTGTCCAATTGGGTAGGTAACCTTTATCAAATATTTTCTTAAACTTACTTATTCTCACCTTGTCCCCAACTTTGAATTTAGGTTTTTTATCAACATCTTTTCGAAAAGTAGCTTTATTTATTGCTTTCAATACATCCTTCTCATTCTTTCTATTCACTTGATTAGGTTTCATTCCTATAGTACGGTGTACTGTATTATTATATTGACTGACAAGTCTGGGTAAAAGATCTAACCATTTGTACGATCCTTGTGCAGTAAATTCACGCCACATATTCTCTTTCAAAGTTCTATTCCAGCGTTCCACTATTGAGGCTTTTTTATCAGAAAAAGATGAATAATGATTAATATTATACTTGCTCATCAATTTGGTCATATAACTATTCCAGAATTCCTTACCACTATCTGTCTGAAGATGTTTCATTTATTTTTCTCTAAGATCGGTTCTAAAACATCTGCAAGCTCTTTCCCAGTTTTAGTTTTCAAGGCTATCGCATATCCTTTTTACTAAAACAATTAATAATAGTCATTATGTACTTGTAATTTTTTTGAATTTACTGTATGGGATCATTTCCACAAGATCTGCCTGATAAAGATCATCAATTGCTTTCAATTCTACTCGCCTAGTAATGAAATTACGACGAGCAGGTTTATGAAGTTCCTCAGCTATCTTCCTACGCATCTTAATGTGTTCACTCTTTGACTGATCAAACTAAACTAACCATCTTGGTCCAATATTCCTACCTACCTACCTATCTACCTTCCTTCCTTCCTTACAACATGATTAAGACAGACTCATTTTCCACACCACAGGAGTTTTTTATAGTTAAAAACAAGCTGTATGAATCGTAGGCGCGTTTTATTTTAAAGTGGTTTCCCCTGTAGGCCTAATCCACCATTATCTTGAATGAATAAAGTTTACTCTTCAATAATTATACATACCCTCACATACCTTAATATGTATGATTTTTACAAGATTTCAACTAGAGTTATTACTAGACTCATCAACAAGGAAAAGAAGGGGATTAATAATTTGCTTTATTTGTTCAAGATATGAAAATACTATGATAAAATCGTATTTGATCAACCTCAAAATTCAATCTTCAATTCAATTTTCAATCTTAATAAGGAAAAACAACTTTTCTATCATTAAAAATAGTCTCTCTACCCTTGGTATTACTTTTAAAGCTTAAAATAATGAAAAACCAACTATGACAGAACTAAATTTTGACTAATAAGTGTATTATTTATAATTTTATTTACAAATTCACGTAACATATCAGTCTGTAGCATAATTTATGTGTACCACTGAAGGAGCAAACACCATCTTGCGGCGGAAAAGTGCAACACACACGCCGTTGAGTGGAAGCTTACGCGCCATGCGGTAAAATGTGTACTTGTCACACGGCGCTGAGTATAGGCAACTCATGAGTCGACATTACAGTGGTGCTGTGTGGGTTGTCTATACTCACTCTTGTAGGCGTGAATGTATTCATTTGTTTTATTATTGTATTTGTCATCTAATCTTCATCATTATTATAAATTATTACACTGAATTGAGAGAAATATTATCCTCTATTACTCGAAATAATAATCTAATTTTGACAGGAAATGCAGAAGCATTGAGGAAGAAGTGGTCAGAAATTAGTTTTGAAAGAAATTGATAATATTATTATTATCTCATTCCAAAAATAATTGGTAATTTTTAACATGTACCATTCTTTGAGACCGGATGTGGTTAGTTGTTATGATTCAAAACTGAGAAAGAAATAATTCTACCTCCATTTTCCTTGTACAAGGAAAACATGATATTTAACTGTAGCTCCCTAACCGCAACTTCCGGTCATGGAGGTATAAAAGGTAGCTGCTCCTCAATAATTTATTCAGTCTTGCTCGAGCAGCAGAAGAAGAAGGTTCTCTCTGACGATCGATCGATTATCATCTTTCATCATGGATGTAACCTATACACGCGCGATTCACAACAATTGCATTAAGGCAAGGTGGTGCTTCCCTTCTCTTCAGGTGGACCTGGTGAGTACTCTGAATAATCTTCAAGGACAAATAATAGATTTTTTAATTTCGGAAGGCAGTAGATTTGATGGTAATATTAGATGGTTTATGGCAGCTAAATTATGCTTGAAAAAAATTGTTTTAGCAGATGGTTTAGAACAATCAATATTAGCTAATGTAACCTTTCATGGATCATCACAAAATATTATAAATATTACAGACAATACAGAGACAGCCATCAACCAATTCAACCGTGCACAAGATAAAATTCTTCAACGGTTGGATAATTTTATTCAGAATGGGAGTGGGTGGACAGTTAAAAAAATTTACTGTGTGGATGTAAATGTTGTTCGATATAGACCTATTCGAGGGTCTTCATATCTGCCCACCCCCACTAAACTATTCAATAAGAAAGCTCTAATTAACGTTCATAATACAGATGAAAAATGCTTTCTTTGGTCATTATTGGCCTATTTTAATGATGATCCAAAGAACAATAGAGTGAGTGACCTTAGGAGGTTGGAAGGTCTAATTAACATGCGTGGGATAAATTATCCTGTTAGCATTAAAGATATCAAAAAAGTAGAAGACCAGAATCCACCTCTCGCTATTAATGTTTTAGCTTATAGCGAAGAAGAAAATCGTATTTATCCACATAGGGTCAGTGAATACAGAGACAGACAATATGTAATTACTTTACTCCTTCTTACCGGTGCAACAAAAGATATTTTCATTATACCCTTGTAAATACAAAACCGGTTACAATGGTCTTTCCGATTATTGTCACATATGACAAAAGAGGACATGAAGTGGAAATTTGCCCCTACTGTTTCCACAGATTCACCAATAATTTAAATAGAACAGATAGACCAAATTCTTTAGATGCAAAAAAGAATTTGGAAGAACATATTGAAATGTGTAAGGTGCATGGAATTCAACGGACTAGACTTCCCAGAGCTGGATATGAGCATGAGGAAATCTTAAAGTTTCGGAATTTTACCGGAACTATAAGAGTTCCTTATACTGTTTATGCAGATCTGGAAAGCTTTATAGTCCCAATAGAAAATGGTGACGGACAAGTAGGTGAAGAAATAGTAGAAGATGAAATAGAAGAAGAGATAAGCTATACTAGGAAAACAGCTAGGCATATACCTTCTGGATTCAGTTATGTTATAGTAGGTGAAGATGGACAGATAAGCTATGGTCCAAGAACATACCGTGCCAAGTTCATGGGTGAAAATATTATCGAAATTATGCTGGATGAGCTTCTCGAACACGGGGAGCGAATAAAGCAGGAAATTATCGAAGAAACACCCATGAACTTGACACCTGATCAACAAAAAGAATTTCATGAAGCTACAGAGTGTGTACTATGTAAAGATCCCTTTATTAATAATAGTAAAGATTATAAAGTTCGTCATCACCTACACACTACTGGTGAATGGGTCGGAGCAGCCCATCGCATATGTAATTTAAATGCTAAACGACCAGATTTTCTACCTGTATATTTTCATAATTTACGTGGCTATGACAGTCACCACATTGTACAAGCACTCGGTAAATATAATAATCATAAAATTTCGTGTATTGCAAACACTAGTGAAAGTTTCAATCAATTAGTCTTGGTCCACTTAGATTTTTAGATTCGTTACAATTTTTAAATATGAGTCTCGATAAATTAGTTTCTAACCTTGCTGATGGTTCAACAGACAAGTCTACTATTTTTAAATGCATGTCCAATTTTTTTAATAATCCATCAATTAGAGACATGTTAATTCGTAAAGGTGTGTTTCCCTATGAATACATGACAGGAGTAGAAAAATTTGAAGAAAGAACCCTACCTCCGATAGATTCATTTTTTAGTTCTCTTACAAGAACTACTATAAGTAATGAAGATTATGCTCATGCACAATCAGTTTGGACCAAGTGTAATATTGATAATATGGGTTCTTATCATGATCTTTACCTTACTTGTGATGTTCTTCTTCTTGCTGATGTTTTGAAAATTTTAGAAGTACATTTTGGAATCTTATGGACTTGATCCATGTCATTTCTATTCTCTTCCACATTATTGTTGGAATGCCATGCTAAAATGACAAGAGTTAAATTACAACTACTAACAGACCCTGAAATGCATATGTTTTTGAGGCTTCAGCAAGAGGAGGAATCAGTATGATTCCTACTCGATATCTAAGGCAAACAATAAATTTATGGGTTGCGAATATGACCCTTCAAAGCCATCATCATTTATTCATTATATTGATTGTAATAATCTGTACGGAGCCAGTATGATTTCAAGGTTACCACATTCCAGTTCAGATGGCTATCAGAGAGTGAAATTTCAAAATTTGATGTAATGGAGGTACCTGATGATTCTGATGTAGGCTACCTACTTCAAGTTGATTTGGAGTACCCTCAACATCTTCATGATTCACACTCTGATTACCCTCTTGCTCCTGAAAAGAAACTTCCCCCTTCATCTCATCTTTCAACTTACCAAACTGACCCCAATAGAACAAACGTTAAAGTAGAAAAATTAATGACCACTCTTGAAAATAAATCAAATTATATCCTCCACTACCGTAATCTCAAACTATATTTACAGTTGGGTCTAAAACTTGTAAAAATACACCGTGCAATCAAATTCAACCAAAGTCAATGGTTGAAACCATATATAGATTTTAATACAGAGTTACGTAAGAAAGCTAAAAATAGTTTTGAACGTGACCTTGAAAATTGGCGAATAACGCGGTGTATGGCAAGACCCTTGAAAACGTTCGTAGAAGAATGGATTTCAAGCTAGTTACCAACCCCAAGAATTGGATAAAGTAATAGCGAACCCCGTGTCCAAGACTGGCACATTTACAATGAATCACTGGTCGGTGTACGCATGAAAAAGAGTGAAATTTACCTCAACCGACCAGTTTATGTAGGAGTGACTGTATTGGAACTGAGTAAAAATATTATGTACAATTTCCATTACAATCACATCAAACCCTTGTACAAAAATAATGTAAAACTCCTAATGACAGATACAGATTCTTTCATGTACAAGATAGAAACACCCTGTATATTTGAAGACATAAAACATAATATTTCATTGTATGATACTTCAGAGTATCCACAAAATCACCCTTGCTATGACCCAACTAATGCTAAAGTTCTTGGAAAGTTTAAAGATGAAATGAAGGGAAACCAAATTTTTGAATTTGTGGGCTTGAAATCTAAAATGTACTCGTTCACATATTCAAACAGTGAAAAAAAGGTGGCTAAAGGTGTGGCTAGAATTTGTATTGAAAAAGATTTAACTTTTGATTTATACAAAATTGTTTATTTGATAAAACTCACACATATACCAAATTCACAACATTGAGAAGTACTGATCACAAAATTTACAGTATGGATATTTCTAAACTATCACTAAGTCCTTATGACAATAAACGTTACATTTGTAACGATAAAATTAATACATATGCATGGGGTCATTATAAAATTGAAGAACAACAGCAGGAAGAAATCAACCATCACAATGAACGAATAAGATTGGATCATGATTATTAATAATGTATAGTAGACAAGTTGTATAGTTTTTTTTATTTATGTACATACACAATATTTTCACTGGTGTTTGCAATATATATTGTATAAATAACAAATAGGTAGTTGTATAGATTTATCTTTTTCTGTCTCTGTATTCACAACTCACATGTAGCTTTTTATATTTTGTAGATTTTTATTGTATAGAATTTTATTATTTTTGTCCTGTATTTACAATTTATTATTCAGAGTACTCACAAGATCTAGTTGTAGGGATGAAACTGAACCACCTTCATGCAATTGTTGGTAAACTTGTGTGAATCGTTGGTAAAATTGAGTGAATCACTTATCAAATGCTGAGAGGTGATTATTGTGCCATAATCTATGTGTAGTTGTATTGTGAGCGACAACGAGCCCAACTGAAGTCATTAAATTGATACAGGGATCGGGATCTCACAATGCAACTACTTTTTTATAAATCCATCTGGAAACAGTACATAATCTATGTGTAGTTGTATTGTGGGCGACAACGAGCCCAACTGAAGTCATTAAATTGATACAGGGATCGGGATCCCACAATGCAACTACTTTTATAAATACATCTGGTTGAGATGGATAATAGGATTGAGATTCAATCTCATCCATGCTTCTATCAGTTTGATGTTGAATACTTTTATTGCTCACTGTTTCAAGCTTGCAATTTGCTGGCTATGATAAATTTAAAAGAAATGTACAAAAATATTTGTACATTTTAAAATTATTACTATAGGTTATGCACAATACACCACAGCATTTGATGTGTATTCAAAATAATATTACATTATGTACATACTAATGTTTGTATTATATAATGTAAAAGTGGATGATAGGCCTATAGGGGAAAAACCACTATAAAAAACTTTAACGCGCCTACGATTCCTACGTCATTGCGTGGTGTGGAAAAGGAATCATATTGGAGAAGAGCATGACAAGCGTCATTGAGGTGTTTACTCCTCCGCTGCTAAAGCTCAACTGATTAGTTTTATGTATTGTTGTACACTCCTACCCTATTTTGTTGAATGGTTTCAGTAGTCAGTTGACTGTAGAAGTGTTTTGAAGTCATGGATGATCTACCAATAACAATCTTGAAATTACTAATCATTACAATGAAGTTTTGGTTAACTTTTATGATAGTGGTGATGATTGTATCGAATTATGGGTGGATAAGCTTTCTACTAAAATAATTTTTCTTGGAATATTTGATAAGGGTTTTACTGTGTGTATCACTTCCGGTTTTGCGGTTAATTTGTAACGGTTTTTCCCAGATTAGAAATAGATTATCCTTGATGAAAATGATTTTTATCTCTATGCGTCACTTCGGTTTTGCGGTTAATTTGTAACAGTTTTCCCAGATTAGAAATAGATTATCCTTGATGAAAATGATTTTTATCTCTGTGCGTCACTTCGGTTTTGCGGTTAATTAGTAACAGTTTTCCCAGATTAGGAAATTTGATTTTTATCCTTGTTGAAAGAAGGTATAAATACCAGTGCATCTGTCTTCACCTCATCATTTGCAGTAGTGCACTTGTACAAGTAACATCGTCTGTCTTTCTCACTCTCTCTCTCTCTCTCTGTGTCTTTCTCACCATGACTTCTACATTCAATGTTAAAACTCCCAACAACAGATCCCATGCTGGGGATACCGAGCCCATCAACAATACCAACGAGGAGTATCTCCACAATATTCTTCCAGCATTCATTTGCCCTACACGTTATGGTGATAGAATTCTAATTACCTATCTGACCCTATATGTGTCAGTAAAGTATTTAGTGTTTTCCTAACAAACGTTTTCTAACGACTTTGAATGCAGATACTATGCAAGACTTCAATTCAAAAGCTGGTCAATTTATGATCATGTTCAAAAACACACAGTCAAAATATCCAAAGATAGAGATTGTAGAAAAGCAGTAAGGACAATGCATACAGTGGATTAGGCCTATTGGGGATACCACTTTAAAAAAAGCGCGCCAACGGTTCATACGTCATTTTACGTGGTGTGGAAATTGAACCTACAACAGACATTCAGACTGCAAGCAGAGTAGGAGAAGGAGCTGGTGCAGAAGGAGCTGGTTACAGGAGGAGCTGGGTGCAGGAGGAGCTGGGTGCAGGTGTAGCAGATAGGGTAAGTCCTTACTATTCCATATATTCTTCATCCTCACACTTCTTTAGAGCACATCCTCACACTCAGCTTTCATCATCATCATCCTCTTCACATTCTTCATCCTCATACTCCCCTAGAGCACACCTCCCCATGCATCCAACTTACATCATCATCATCATCATCATCATCATCATCATCATCATCATCATCATCCTCTTCACATTCTTCATCATCATACTCACCCACCATCTGCCAACTTTTTCATCATCATCCTCTTCACATTCTTCATCCCCATACTTCACTAGAGTCTATCCCTCCTTGCCTAGCTTCCATCATCCTCTTCACATTCTTCATCCTCATACACCCCTAGAGTCTATCCTCACCCCCACCCATCATCTGCACATATCATCATCATCATCCTCTCAATCATCAATTCAATTTTCATTTTTCACATACACACTATTTTTTTTTTTTTTTTTCAAAATGGCCGACCTCATATGACGTCACACACTAAAACACCTCACAAAATCTTAAATTCAAATTTCGCTTATTCTCTCATTTCAAATTTCCCGCACAAATCAAATATGACCGACACAATATGGCCGACCAAAACACATGACCGGAAGTGACACACCCCAACCTGACCTTGAAAACACATGTTCTCTGACGTCACAAAAACAGCTGACCAGAAATTCAAATTCAAATTTCCGCCAAAATTTAAAATCCAAGATGGCGGATCCAAGATGGCCGACCAGGTGACGTCACAAAACAGCTGACCGGAAGTGACGTCACAAAAACAGCTGACCAAAAATTCAAATTCAAATTTCCCGCCAAAATTCAAAATCCAAGATGGCGGATCCAAAATAGCGGATCAAGATGGCGGATCCAAGATGGCGACCGGAAGTTGAGGCAGAATCGGCATCCACGCACTACTCACTTCGATGCGAGTTGATGGCAGTCATATTCGGCATTTGAGCGATTACAAGCGTATTGTTGGTGTAGTCCACTTCTCGCATTTCTAAAATAAAAACAAATAAAATTTCATCAACAATATTATATCATTTTATAACGACATGAAAGTTGGAGTATTTATGAAAACATCAAGAAGCTCGAAGAAGCTTGAATAATACTACACAAAACAACAAACAATGTTGAACTAATTCGAATAAAGCCTGAGAGATGGTTCAAATATTATGGCGTTTGTACAAGATCGATTTTTATAAAGCATCATCTAATATATAATAGAATATTGATAATAATTAATTGAACGAAAATCCTAATTAATAATGCCATAATAATACTCTAAAGACTTCCGCTACTGCGAATATTGACAACAGAATAATAGCTGAGGAAATTCAGGAAATTGCCGGAAAGAATAAATGATGCTGTGCAAAACACTTTAGCCCTGACTGGAATCAGACCCAGCACCTCTGGGTTCGATTAACCTACAAGAGGTGCTGGGTTCTGTTCTCGCCCTGGCAAAGATTTTTGAGCAGCGGCATTCATCGAATTTCCTTACTGTAGCTATTATTCATTGTCAATATTCTGATAACAGAAGCTTCCGGAAATGATAGCATTACTAATTGGGACCTTCGTTCAATATATTATGATTTAAAAAGCAATTGAATAGTTGCAATACCTCATTTCCTTCCATCTTAATAAAATTGAATTGAATATCTGACTTGTGAGCAAGGGAACCAAAGCACACATATTGAAGAGTATTGTATAATAACAGTGTGGCCATTAATTTGATGTCACACTTTTGATTTGTTAGCTCAAACAAATCCACCATAGTTTTGACAATTTCCACAAGATTTGCATTGAAATGAAATGCAAATCATAAGTTACGATAAGTAATTCACTTCTTACCCTAAAATTTGCCTTTTCCAGTGTTGGTTTCCATGGGTAAGTTGCACAGAGTCAAGGTCTCACAGAGACAGGTGCTGTTTTTAAACGATAGCAGTGTCATAGAGTCAAGGTTTCGTGAAGCAAGTAGTTATAAAAGGAGCAGTGTCACAGAAGCAAGGTCTCATACAGACAAGGTGCCAGTTTTAAAATAATGTGCAGTTTCACTGAGTCAAGGTTTCACAGAGGCAAGGTGCTGTTTTTAAATAGCAGTGTCATGAGTCAAGGTCTCACAGAAGCAAGGTCGTGTGGCGTGTTGCCTGCATATGAACATGAAGGCGTTCATTTGTTTTAATAAATTGAACGTCTGCTATATTAATTATATTTTTCATATTATGTACCTATATATTAGACCTTTAGACCGAAAAATCATGTTAATATGTATCTATTCTATCTAATATACTTTACAACTGTAAGCACATGTCGTAGAGACGACATTAAAGATAGTGATGATGGGGATTCGTGGGGTGGGGGTGTTGAGGGATTGATTCGATTTAGGCTGAAACCGTCAGGAAAAATCTGACATTTTCGAAAGTGCCCCCCTTTTTATAGCTGAAAAACCCCATTATTTTTGTGAAATTTTGATTTTTATTGCTTAAAATGGAGAGGAAGCGATTCTCCACAGGTTTGTATTGTTTTATTTAATTTTTGGACAATTTTGGGGGGTAATGGGGGGGGGGGGCTGAAAAAGTCAAATTTTTCAGCTTAGAGATATTTGAAGAATTTCAAATGCCAATCGATTCAGTTTTTCAAAGAGATTTTTTCGTTTTTTGAAGTTTGCTATATTTTTGATAGATACAGGTTGGTGCTTGAAATAGTGGTCAATTTTTGAAAATATTTGTCTGAAGGAAATTTTCGGTTTTCTCGACGGGAAATGGTAGAGAAAGTGAGTAGGTGACTTTTTCGAGATTTGAACTTTTTCGGGCGATTGGGGGGTGAGTGCGTCTAGGGGTGAAAATCCTCGACTTTTTAAATATTTGAATTTTTTAAAAATTCTTTTTCTCATTGTATAGAGCGTCAAAAGCTCGTTCGAATGGTATGTGGGAAAGTTTTCAGATGAAAATTTGAGCCGCTATATTGGAAAAAAGCCTCTTCTTTATAAATTATTGAATGAAAATTTTTTTTGCACTTTCTCACATTTATGTAAAAACTAACTCCATTTGGATTAGATTCTGAGAAAATCACGTTTCTTGATTCAAAATGGCGGAATCTAGAGGGGGTATTTGATAGGGGGGGGGGGGTGGATCAAAGTATTTATAATTTCGAAAAATGCTTTTTTGCATCGGATAGAGCTCCAAAAACTGTGTTGAACATTTTTTTAAAATCACGCGGGAAAAGTTAGGGGTGAAAAATCGATTTCTCATGAAAATTGGTGAAAATTTAGAGCACAGTGGGAAATCAACTTTATTGTTTGGTGCAAATTTCGACTTTTTCCGATACAATACTTCAAATTATGAAATCAATACTCTCCAGCTACTCCCTCGACAAAGATGCCTGGATGCAATACCCAGTGAAGAATTAAAAAGATCATGGCTGGCTATCTAAATAAAAACTATAATTTGCTGTATTGTTGAACAGCCGATCAATATACTTTTTCAAACATTTTCTAAATTTTTTCATACTTCTTCTCCAACTTTTCTTCTTCTACTTCTTCTTTCTTTTCTTCTCCTTCTTCTTCTTCTTCCTTTTCCTTTTCTTCTTCTTCTTCTTCTTCTTTTCTTACTCCTCCTTCTTTTCCTTCTTCTTATTCCTTTTCCTTTTCTTCTTCCTCTTCTTCTTCTTCTTCTTTTTTTCTTCTTTTTTTCTCCTTCTTCTTCTTCTTCTTCTTCTTCTTCTTCTTCTTCTTCTTCTTCTTCTTCTTCTTCTTCTTCTTCTTCTTCTTCTTCTTCTTCTAGAAGAAATAATAATGGAAGCTAGAAGGAAATAGGAAATTAAAATAAGATATTGAAATAATCTTCGATTTATAAAGGTAGAAGTCATTTAGTGTATTTTCATCAACTATATGAAATAATCGTAATAGTTAATTGAGCGATATTCCTAATTAATGATGCAGGATGTAAACCAGACTGAAAAGCAAATATTGGCCACCGCCGAAGGAATGCAATATGCAAACAGTGTCATGAATCAAGAATTCTTCTTTATTATCAGATATCAATCAGGCAGAGTATCTGCGTCATGCTACCCTGAATAATGAATGGTCAGCTACAAGAAAAATTTTTAAGGGACAAAGTTAATTTACTGAACACTTACTTGGAGACATGATTTGTGTTTACGTTTAATATCAGGGTACCGAGCTCTGCTCGGGGTAGATCTACAAAGACAGGAATGGAAATTTTAAAGGAAAAAAGGAAATGAGATTAAACAATTTTTAAAGTACAGCCATCAGTCTTACTGATGCATCTTATTCACTCATCTTATTCATCTTATTACTTATGCACTGATTCATCATTTCACTATAAAAAATTATTCTGAACTTTCGAAATATGAATAATCGAGTTTGAATGCATATCATTGAAAAATCGCACTTGTAAAATTTTGCTCCATCATAGAAATAATAATATGGGTTGAAAACACTATTTTTAGGTCAACTGTTTGGATGAACTCTTGACGATTTTTCTCAAATAAATAAAACACATAGCTAACTTCATGCCTCAAATTTAAAATGACAATACAATATGGAATATTTTCAAAATTTCAAATTCCTTTTAATTTTCTATAGATAAATTAAAATCAGAAATGAAAAGGGAAATAGGAGCAGCTTATGTGTTTCGATATTTTCTAAATTCTAGTAATGGAACCATAGGTTTTACTAAATAAGTGATCGTGTGATTGGAATGAACTGTCTTGGCAGCTGAAATAATCTTGTCTCACTCCCACACTGATTCGCTCTCACTCTTTCTCATCACCCACAGCCGACGGAGGTTTGTTTCTTCTGTCAGCTGATTCTTAAAGGATCAATTTTTCCTTTGGAGGTCCTTTAGCGAGTTATCTCAGGGGTGAGACCCCGCAAACGAATTTTGGTATCACAAACCTCTTATATTCCAAATTTCGTCAAAATCGTTAGAGCCGTTTTCGAGATCCGTTGGACATACATATAAACATACAAACATATAAACATATAAACATAAATATAAACATACAGAAATTGCTCGCTTAATATAATAGGATTTAAAAAATTCAGTACAATACAATATCGGTACCTTTCAAATTTTCAAATACTGTACTAGATTAAAGAAGGGATAAGAATTCTTCTTATTCTTCATCGTCTTTGTCTTTAGAACAAGGAGTAGTAGTAGGAGACAGAAAATTAAGAAGAAGAAGAAGAA
Source organism: Laodelphax striatellus (assembly GCA_017141395.1). Classification (NCBI taxonomy): domain Eukaryota; kingdom Metazoa; phylum Arthropoda; class Insecta; order Hemiptera; family Delphacidae; genus Laodelphax; species Laodelphax striatellus. The sequence goes on along the minus strand of CM029543.1, from coordinate 7,208,078 downwards.
GAAGCAGGAGACAGAAGCATAATTAGAAGAAGAAGAAGAGAATAAGAGAAACAGTAAAATGATATAGAGAATCAGGCGAAGAAGAAGAAGTAGCAGGACAGAAGAATAATTAGAAGAAGAAGAGAATGAGATAAACAGTAGAAGGATTTTTCTTTTCTTTTACTGTTTCTCTCATTATTACCTTTTTCTTCTTCTCCTGTCTCCTGCTACTTCTTCTTTTGCCTGATTTTCTATATCCTTCTACTGTTTTCCTTATTCTCATTCCTTCTTTTTCTTGCTTATTTACACTTTCTCCTGCTCTCCCACTACGTCTTCTTCTTCGGTCTGAGTTTAAAATACCCTTTCAATTTTTCTCTTATTCTCAATCCTTCTTTTTCTTCTTCTCCTGTCTCCTACTACTTCTTCCCTTTTTGGCCCGATTTTCTATATCCTTTTACTGTTTCTCACTTATTTTTCTTATTTTTCTTCTTCTTCTTCTTAACTTCTTCTTCTTACAACTTCTTCTTCTTCTTCTTCTTCTTTAACTTCCCTTTTAATTCTTCTTCTGAATCCTACTACTACTTAATATATTATGTTCTTCTCATATTCAATGTATATTCAATGTGCAAGAATTAAACTCAAGTATGTAACGAATATGTTAATTACTGCATTTACTGTATCATATGATAGATTATACACTGATTGAATATAGCTATGAAGAAACATGTGAAAAATATGATTTCCAAGCTCACAAATGCTAAAAATGCTTAAATTATCATTTTTAACAAAAATAAGATGAGAACTCGAAGATTAGTACATTGTCTAGGTAGGAGATACGGATATTACTCAATTTTGATCCCAAACTAGCATCGATTTTGAAAAATGCTTATAATTTTGTTAAATTTGGACAGATTGATTTGAAAATTCAGGGAAATGTTAATGGTATGAAGAGAAACATCCATGATTTTTGTAGAATTCTCCAATGACCCCTTCCCTTCCTAAAACGAAAAACGATATGGAGGTTGAGATGCTGGGCGGGAATTCTCAAAGTACGCGCTTCGTTCAGCTACCCAGCGTCAAGGAACTCGATTGGATCTTATTGCTCATGATAACAACACTATTGGTTAGCTTCTAAACTGATATGCATAATTGCATATAACTTAATTATCTACATCTCTCTATAAAAGTGGCAACCGTAGATAAAACCTACTTGATATTCTATATAATTCTACTATTAATTCTCGTAATCTCATTTTTCTTCTTCTTCTTTTCCTTTTCTCCTTCTTCTACTTCTTCTTCTGCTCTTTCTCTCTCTTCTTCTGTTCTTTCTCTCTCTTCTTCTTTATCTTCTTTTCTCTCTCTTCCGTTCTCTATTATTCTCTAACGCTTCCTCCATCTTTCTTTTTCTCTCTGCTCAAATGCCCTTACCGGTGCAATGAACAATGAAAAATCTAATTTTCGTTTCAAAACAGCTGATCATCAAATCATAAGTTGAAAATAATGTGAAAATTTTGGCGCCCCAAAACTTTGATCGTTCATTCCTCAGCTCCAGATAATTTTCAAAATGTAAGACAATGAGCCGTGAACTAACAAAATCGGTTGAGAAACCACGGAGGAGTTCCGTTTACTAAAAATATGTTCGCCTTTTAATAATATAGAAGATAGAACAAGATTTAATATAGCAAAAGTTCAATTTATTAAAATAAATGGAACGCCTTCATGTTCATATGTAGGCAACACGCCACACGACCTTGCTTCTGTGAGACCTTGACTGTATGACGCTGTTATTTAAAAGCAGCACCTTGCCTCTGTGAAACCTTGACTCAGTGAAACTGCACATAATTTTAAAACTGTCACCTTGTCACAGGTGAGACCTTGATTCTGTGACACTGCTCCTTTTGACACTACTTGCTTCTAAGGAACCTTGTCTCTATGACACTGCTTTCGTTTAAAAACAACACTTTGTCTCTGTGAGACCTTGACTCTGTGCAACATTTTAAGCTTTCAAAACAATACCAAGATTAGAGACAATTTTTCAATGTTATTTTTATAAAGTTTCTCTCTAAATAAGTTTGAAAAATGATTGAATGGTTAATGTTTGCCAGTGATATCATATAAAATTAAATAATTTGGCAAAAGTATGACGACCATATTTTTAACTGGATATAACAGTTTCATATTTTAAATGATAATTAGTAATTATTTATTATCAATTCCTCCCTAAGTGTCTTCAAGAATAGACTGAGACCATGGTTCATTGAAAATTGTTATTATAGTTGGCAGAGTCTGTTGAACTGATTAATATTATTATTAACTGAACTGATATATATTGTCAACTATTCCTCTTATTGTCTCACTGTGATGATCTGATCTTGTATTTTAGTGATTTAATGTTTTATTCCAGTGAAATGATATTGTATTGCAGTGATTTTATATTAGATTTTAGTTAGGGATATTTATTAGTTATTGTTATCTGCTTTATTTATCTGTTATTGTGTGTTTCATTTTCGTATATGACAATTGTTGATGTGGCTTATTGTATCACCCATGGCATGTATCATCATCATCATCATCATATAAATAAAAGAAGATACGGTTGCGTGTGTGTGTGTGTGTGTGTGTGTGTGTGTGTGTGTGTGTGTGTGTGTGTGTGTGTGTGTGTGTGTGTGTGTGTGTGTGTGTTTATTAGCAAGAGCAAGCTAATTTTGTGGATTGCGTTCGAAAAATGAGAATGATCTAGACCTTGAAATTTTGCATACAGCTTCCAAAAATATCAATGTTATGCACCTCGAAGCCCAAATTTCAATTTTCCCTTTAGATATTTCAGAATTGAAGCTCAAATACCACTTCATTCCGGAAGGTTAAAATACTCTTAATAGCTACTTCATAATGATTCGAGTTCGAGGTCAGAAACTTTAGTAGGCTTATAAACCGATCAAACTGCAACGGCTGCGGTGGAGCAGTTGGTTTAGGCGTGTCTCCCGTGTCTCCAGACCGAAGGGGCTCCAGTTCCTCGGGGTTCGAATCTCACATCTCTAAATTTTTTGACATTAAACTTTCATCAAAATAAATTAATTTTTGCTTTTTCATCGAAATAAAATTAATTCTTTAATTTTCAGTTATTTATTATTAAACCAATATCAATTTTTCCAATATAAACAATATTAATTTATTCAATTTTTCGACTTATAATAGTTTGTATTTTGCAGATAATTTTCAACTTCATGCAAGTAAAACAAATTTTTCTAATACTTTTACAAATCGCTATGATATTACAATGTTGAAATACATTGAGAATTAGAACCTAATCAAACTATTATTGAATTTGCCAAGTTCAGCGTTCTATGACAGCAATAAAATTACAAAATTGTTGTGGAATTATCTGATGGAATAGATGTACTGCAAATTGTGGTACATTAATAAAAATTTGTAATGAAGGAGGATGTATTCACGGGGATCTCAGTTGTCTCATAATTTTCGCAGTTCGAGAAGATTTTTGTATGTGATGGCATTTGCAAAAGTAATGAGATTAATACCGGGCCTTCTTAAAATAAAATGCTGACTGCTAACGGAATATTGAGCTTACAGGTAACTTACTTCACAAATGATGAATGTGTAGCTTACAGTAAAGTAGCGAGAATACTACTAACAATAAGTATACAGTTGTGTTTACCTATAAAGAATAACTTGGAGCTTATGCCACAATAAATACTTCTCTTCATTTCCTTCCTAATATTTTTCCTGCTAATTTCTGAATTGGTCCAATTCATTAGGCTACTTTATTGGATGTGATGAATTTCTCAATAAATTTAAACCACTATTTTGCCTACCTTATGTGTTCAGTTTTAGCATAGCATTAGGCTATACAATGTTTTAAAGGCCTAATCCAGAAAAAATGAATAATATCTTTGATACACACAGTAGAAAGAAATTATAATGTAACTTTGTTTTGCGGAGCTCCGTTGCAAAACACGGGTGGCTTCTAGTGATGAATAAATAAATAAAAATACTATTCCTATGCCGTACTTCGACTGATACTAGAAGTAACAATTCATTATTAATATCATCATCATCATCACCATTGTGAAAATAAGACCGCTATATTGGTGAGAATTTGGATAATATTTAAATTTAAAGTGGATTATTTATATTGAAAAACAGTTTGTTTCAATTTCATGATACCGTCAAAAGGCAAAAAGTACTCTCATTTGAAAATACAGTGAAGATATACTGAATTCATTAATGAAAGAGTATCTTGATCTTCATTAAATCTATTAAACAAATAAAATATTTTGGAATAGAAACAGTTTATAATGTTACACGATAAATAACTAATTAATTTGTATTCGTAAATGAGATGTTTGAAAATTTATTTCAAATATATATATATATATATATATATATATATATATATATATATATATATATATATATATATATATGATAAATAACTAATTAATTTGCATTCAGGCGTAAATAATGTGATGTTTGAAAATTCATTATAGTTTTTATTTTTCAAGATGATTAGATTTGATTTGATTGAAATTTTCAGATGAATAGATAGTATTTGCTTGGATTTAGCATTGATTAATTCAATTTAATTCACCTTTGTTGTGTCTACAGGAGTCGGTACAAAGGCGGTATCATCCTCGACAGGCCACGGCCGGGCCAGACACATTTGTTCAAGTTTCCAAAGTACGGATCTATGGACAGCACCTGTTGCGGAAGCAGGCTTTCGACAGGAGGCGAGAATTCTTCAGGCGGGAAGTATTTCAGTCGCCACCAGCAGAAAACGACAACTGCAACGAAATTAAACCCGAATTTTTAAAGTTTCAAGAATAACAGAAGCTACAAAGAGATCATGGATGGTATAAATTTGTACTTGTATAATGCAGTGATATAAAATTTTTATTAATATTTATCCATGATTATTATTTATTCAAATGATCTTTGTTTTGTGATATTATTAATAAGTATTTCTTTTGTCTATTTTTCATTAATTTATATTAGTCAAATAAAATGTATTTATTCACATAGACTTGAAATTGATAGTAGACTATTTAAATATGAAAAGTGGAGATTCAACTATTATATACTTCCAAGAGGTTCAAAGAGTTGGAGAGAAAGGTTGTCTGCTGAAAGAAATAAAAAGAGAAGAGCACAATTGGTTGGTCTTGTACTTCGGCATGAGGGACTGACAAAGAGAATAATAGAGGGATGAATGAAGGAAAGAATATGCGAGGAATGAAGACTGGGTACACAGAACAACTTTTGAAGGATATGAGATGTACCACCTACAGCAACATGAAAAGGATGGCGGATGACAGCAGCGTGGAGAGTTGCTGCCAACCAGCCCAACGGCTGTTAACTTAAGAAGAAGAAGATACTTCCAAGAACAACTATACTAAGCAGTATCTAGTTTTGAAGGATGGCTTTCTTCCCAAAAGGCTAAAAATATTGATTCACTTCTACTTATTGAGGTAGATAATAATTGTAGTTGATAATCCTTTGAGATGTAACATGAAATTTTTCTCCAAATGATTGAAGATTTGAGAATCATAACTATTACAACAGTAGGCTACTATATATAGTTCTTTATTAATATTAAAAATTAGCCTTTATTGCTGCAATCGTAAATTATATTCTTTGAAAGCACCATTAAATTCATGGATTTTATATCTTTATTGGACCAATCAAACAAACAAATAGTAAAAATATACTTAATACTGAACACTATATTGTATCATCTAATTCACTAATTCATGATATATTGCAGAGGCGGATCTAGAAATGGATTTTGGGGTGGCTTATACATACGGTACCGTTGACGGGGGTTGGTTGATTATTGATTTTGTGGATTTAAACTGCATTTAAGAATTTAATATCGTTTAAAATAGGATTATAAACCCAATCTAAAGCCACCTAGAAATTCCAGTCATAAATAAATAAATAAATAAATAAATAAATAAATAAATAAATAAATAAATAAATAAATAAATAAATAAATAAATAAATAAATAAATAAATAAATAAATAAATAAATAAATAAATAAATTTATTTGTTCATATTAAATGATACAAATGAGAGTTGAGTTTAAGAATATTTGGATATTTATACAAGTTATACAATTTACTATGTAAACATACATGTAAAATAATAATATAAAATATAGTTCAATTTACATGTAATCAGACAGAATAAAGTTCATTTAATTGGAAATACACTACATATTAGATATAGACCCGAAACAAACATCAATAACAAATTATATCCTACCCAAGATCACAGATCATATTTCTTATTTCTGGGGCGTTTACAACATAAACAAAAACTCTATTTATTTTCTCTTCTGTCCAGATTTGACAACAATACCATCAACCTGTCCTCATTATTTTACAATATTTTGACAAAACTTGTCCAAAAATTGAATTCTACAGCCTCTATACATGGGACAGCGCAACATAAAGTGCTCCAGAGTTTCTAACTCTCTGAAATTACAGATGGGACAATTTCTAGTAGAGGTTTATCCATGTTCCCTTGTCTCTGAATAAATAGATTCCTTTTCTGATGCTAACCGCAGCTGTGTTAGAATTCTAGTTCTAGCAAATGGTGTTCTTGTGCTGGCTGCTCTCCTAAACTAAAAGTCAGTTTATTTTCTTATAAAGAGGACGGGTTGCTGATACTAAAGCTGATCGTCCATCTGATAAACTCAAAACTTCTGAGTACTTTTCAGAAATATCTGGCAATGAAGTTTCAAGTAAGCTATAAAGAGATAATCTGTTCCTATTTCAACCTGATATCCAGTCTTTTCTATATGGGTTTTCATTTAGACCAACCAGTTCCCCAACAAAATCGATGCATCCTCTTCATTCTCTGCCAACCTAGCCAATGTATTTAAACAAATATTGGGGTATCTATGGCTGGACATGAAAGCACTCTCTTCCCAAATTTTAGGCTTTTACAAAATACAGCATAATCTAGCTTAATTCTATTTGTTTCCAATGGTGCTCCCCAACTTGGCGTGCATTGGCTCAGAAAGAAAAGCTTCTTTAAGAAATGCAATTGGGCTTTCTCTAATAATTCGGAGTTTTGGAATCCCCATATCTCAGAGCCGTACAGCAAAGCAGGTAGAACGACAGAATCGTAAGGTTCATTTTACTCTCCCAAACATTTGACTTAGCCTTTCTCCAGAATATTAATCACCGACTCTCCTATCGATTTCACCTTCATTTTAAGTGACTGGCCGTGCTGCCGAAAATTCCCATCCGCACTGAATATCACTAAATATTTGTATTGTTTCACTATTTCAATCTTCCTCCAAACCAGAATGACACATTTTCTTCAAACCTCCTTGTGGAAAGGTACTATTTTCGTTTTATCTATATTAACAGAAAAGCTGTTTATATTTACAATATTCTGTGAGGCATTTTATTTTATTTCTCAGATCAGATTCGCAGTCGGCAACAATAACTATATCATCCGCGAAGGCGGCATCAGGATATCCTCTTCTCTGTTCATTCTGACGCCACTAAAACCCTCTCTCTAAAAACTATCAATATCTCAAATAGAGGGAAGAAGCGGACTGATTGAGTCCCCTGCAAAATGCACTTTGTTACCAGTATAGGTTCCGAATCTTCATTTCCTTATTTATGATAGTCGTAGCCGAAACGTAGATTCCATGTAATATTCTTAAGAACTTTGAACTGACTCCCATTTCCTAACTCGTACCACAAAAAATGAGGAACAGAATCGAACATGGTTTAAAATCGATATATAGCGCATATAATTTCCTTTTCTTACTCGTACCTGATAATAAATAAGTGTTTGAAGGGTGAAAATATTATCAGAGCAAGTGTGACCTCTACGAAAACCATTTTGACATTCCGGTAAAACATTGCTACTCTCCGTCCAAATTGTTAGCCTCTGCTCCAGCATACTTGTGAAAAGCTTTTAAGTTACTATTGATCAAAGCTATGCTTCTATAATTCTCCGGATCCACTCAGTTGCCTTTTTGTACAGAAAAACATTTTATTTTTGTCCATTCCGAAGGAATACGTTCTTCACAGAAAATTCTGTTGTAAAACATTAATAACCTCTCAATCAAACTGCGGGTGGGACCTTATACAATTCATAACGAATCCCATAATTTCCTGGAGCTTTTCTATTTCTTGACAACTCAAGTCTTCTGATTAATTCCTGTATGTCGAATACGCTATCAAGGTAGGGGTGAAGGGCGTCTTGATAAAAGTAATTTGCATTTTCTGTTCTCTCGTTTCTATTCGTTCGATATTTTCTGTTAGAAATTTCACCCACTTTTCCAAAGAAATTTTATTATTACTATGTTGTTTCCCTTTAAAATTTTAGCTGCTTCCCAGAAATCCTTGCTGCTTTTCACGTCAGTAAGTTTCATTTTAATCCATCAAAGTATTGAGCTTTCTTCTCATTAAGCAAATTTTGTGCTCTCTTTTCTTTTGCAGATATTCTTCTAAGAAATTATTTAGAAAGTTAGCCTTCTTGCTTTTCTATAAAGGGCACGCAATTTTCTTTTACTCTCATTACAATGCCTGTCATACCATGGTTTATTTCTGAACTGGAACATACCATCATTCAATTTCACCATATTACAATTTTCAGCCGCTGTATAAATTGCTCTTGTAATTTTTTCATGCATAATATCGACATTTGTTCCATCCCACTCCTCTGTGCTGTATAATGCCAATATATTATTGTAAAACTCTATTTTGTTGCTTTCCCGCCATACTATTACCTTTTTATCAACACCTCTCTTGATCTATTTTGCGTCTGATAAGGAGCTAAAATCGATAACTATTGGGAGATGGTCAGACGTGAGAACAAAATCAGATACCCATATCTCGAATGTAATTAACAGAGTTTTTGTTAACCCATATAAGGTCAATAACGCTACTACCTCTACCGCTATGAAGTGTATATTTTGTTGGACTGTCGCTCAAAGATCTACCGTTTAGTAGGATAAACATATTACTTTCCATTAATTCAACTAGCCTCTGGCTGTATCTGCCGAATATTTTATCACAAGAACTGCTTTCTGTAGATAAGGATGAGCCGATGAGTGGGATAAGAAACGTCATTGTTCAGTTCTCCCACTCTTACGTTGAAATCTCCTCCTACTATTACCCTGCTATTCATCAACAGCGTTTCCCACTTTTCGAATACTTCTGAAAGGCTATCAAGACATTCTGCTTCATCTTATCTGGTTTTAAAATACAACTGACCTATAATGTATTTCTCTCTATTAACTGTAGTAGCTTACCAATATCAATTCATTTCTAGACTCAATAACATCTACTTTTTAGTTCTTCTTTTATCATCATTAGCAACCCCCACTAGCTCTACCTCTATCAGCTGTTCTAACCTTCTCTGATAACAATTTAAAACCGTTTACATTCAAAGAATCAACTTCGCCTTGCATCCAAGTCTCACACAAACAAATAATTGAAAAGTTATGTATATAAGCTTTTTGGAGTGCATCCAAGTTTAAAAAATTGGAAATACCCTGACTATTCCAAAACATGACATTGAATGAATTTTCTTTCTTGTTTAAAAGTTCATCTGAATCTAAATTGTTATTTCCAATTCTATTATCATTATTGTTATTCCTATTTCTATCACTGTTATAATCAAGTTCACAAATATTATAACTTGTACCTGTCACAGTCACTGCTCCGTCCACCTCCTGCTATTGGGTATGAAGACGACTCTGTTGAGAGTTTTCCTGGTATGACTTGTTGTTATTCGACCGCCATTCAGCCACTCCTTCATGCCACCCTGGACCGGCTGCTTCCGTCGCTGTTCGCGGTTCTCGCGGTTTCCAGCTGGATCCTGGCTCGTCTCGGTGTGTGGGGGCGGCCCTTCAGCTCCTTCACTTGAAACGGGGTACCTCTCTTGGAACATGTTATCGCTTGAACTTCTCCGAATCCTCTTGTGTGCGAATCCTCTCCTGGGTGACATCGTTTCACGTCCTTCATATGACGATGTGTTTGGCTCGTCGCTTCTCACTGGAGTCAGCTGGACATTGTGGTGACTGGTGTAAGTTGTTCTCTCTGGTTGTGAGCTGTTATTGACTGGCTTCTTTTGATTTATTCTCTCTGTTCTCATACTATTTACACTCATGTTTGGCTAGGTTTTCCAGGAAAATCAAAACTCTCCAATTGTTCCTTCTCTTCAATTCTTTCCAATTCTGTTAGTGTATAGGAGCTGCCGTTGACGAAGATTTTGTCATAATTGACATATGAAGAATGACCAGATTGCTTCAAACGTTGTGAGTAGGCTGCTAACTTTTCCTAATTATCCTTGTTTCGTAGGAATAATCCTCAGACACTACTTATTCTTGTTCCTACTAAATTTCTGTTTGCTCTCAATACTTTGAGTTTTTTTCAAAGCTCAAAAATCTCACAATGATTGGACGGTCTCCGTTTGTATTTCTTCCCAATCTATGCGCTCTCTCTATGTCCTCCAGTCTTAGCTTCACTCTCATTTTCTCTGTGATTATTTCGGTGATTAATTTTTCGGCCTCACTTGTTGATTCTCCTGCTCGTTCTCTAACACCAAAGAAAATCAAATTTGACCTCCTTGAATGGTTCTCCAATGGTTTCAACCTTACGACGAAGGAAAATATTTTCTTCTTCAAGCGTTGATAATTTCCTGGCTCTTGAGTCTCCTTCCTGGCATCGCCGATTTCTTTCGATATTTGAGTCACTGAGTCTTTAATCACTCTATATCATTACGCACACTGTCCAAACACTCAAGTTTTGTCCATACGTCAGGTAAGTAACTTCATCTTCTGGTCCCGGGTTCAACTTAACGCCACCAATAATCAAAAGCGATGCAATCACGAAAACCACGAAAATCCGTTCACAAAAAGAAAGGAACCACTGAATTTAAAACTTTTAAAATGTTTTACTATGGAACAAACCAATTCGGCAGCGCGATAACTTGCAGCGTCAATCATTGCTTCGCGATAACAAGAGCTACGAAAACACGACCGTCCAGCTCGATATCTCAAACTCAACTCCC